>VZSR01000520.1:31032867-31138769 GCA_013398615.1 Brachypodius melanocephalos
AAAGCTTCCCTCTAGAATAAATTATTGTTATTGTCTTTGTCATTTGCATTGAGGGATGTGGAGAAGTGTTTAGAAGAAAAAGAAATGAAAAAAACAAACACAACTCCTCCCTCAACTGAAACAAAAACCATAACACATTGTTTTTCTTTTCCAGAGTAGTATTTTCTAATGAAAGGGTTTGGGGTTATTTCTTGTTTCATTGCTATTTTTTTTTTTTAAACTGATGTCCTGAATTTTGGAAAAAAAAGGCACTCAAGTTTACCTGGGCTAAGTTTCTAAAAACATAATTTCTTTGTTATAATAATTCAACAATTCAGAGAGACCTTTGTGAATTATCTTCTAGTAATTATAGAAAAGATAGCATAGAGGGAATTGACTAAGTAAATGAATATTAATTTTATTCTAAGCAACTGGATGATTACAACCATCTCAATTTAAATAATCCCTCTAGGTTATATCCACCTGAATCTATGTGAAAATTGAAATTACAGTGGACGATTGAACAAAATAGACCTGGAGCATAGAAACACCTTATTTCTGGTAAACTAAAGTAAAAATGGGGCCAGATTGCAATTGATTTGTTGCTGTTGTTTGGGTTTTTTTGGTTTTCTTTTTTTTTTTTTTTTTTTTTTTTTAATTCTGCTATACCTGAGTATATCAGAAAAAATTTTGATCATTTAGAGGAATTATTTAGAGAGAGGAATCATCTGAACATTTTCTGTTAACAGTATGCAGGAGGCAACTAGAGATGCTGTTCTGCATTTAATGACATCTTGCATACAGCTGTGAATAATTGTACCCATGCCAAGTAGGCTGTGGATTACAATTAGATGAGGAAAATATTAGCCAGCTTATATTTAGTATCATAAATCTTGAAAACAGAAATAGGAACAATGCAAAAGGCTTTTACATTACAGACTTGATCTTTCTGTTTTATACATCATGATCTCAGAAACTGGAAAAAAAAATCATAAAAGGAATAGTGCATTTTCTCACCAAAAAAAAAAAAAAAAAAAAAAAAAAAAGAGAGAGAACTTCCCCTAAAATATTAACTCCCTTCCATTACATTAACTCCCTTCCATCCTTACACCATCTGTTTCAATTGACACAATGCAGTCAGTGAGCATTTGCATGAGACTGAAACTGTCCCCTGTTGTTGACAGTAGAATACCTATTATTCATGCTGAATGCAAATTTGTCATCAACTGGAAATTGAATGTCTTCAATCCACACACAAAATATAACTATTTTCACTTTGGGTGTTCTGTCTGCCACTCATATGTACATTTATATATATATACACTGGTGATGTGCAGAACTTGTATAAATTTTGTTTTTGCAATAAAACATTACTATTTATTCATGCAGAACCAGTCCCTTACCCACCTGTCATGAAGGACCCCTAATACACTAGTCCTATTATTACAAAATCTGCCCATTTACTTTTGGGGGGGTGTTGACAGACATGACTGTGTTCTTGTAGACCAGTATGCATACATGAAACAACTACTTTTTCCAGCAGTGGGTAGTTTGGGAAGACTACCAAACCTTCCTAGAAGAAATACTGCAATATACTGTTTAATGGCCTCCATTCAAAACAAATATTTTATTTATGTGACCGTTTTTTATCAATACAGAATTATCACTAGTTATAGGAAAACATTAAAGTAACTTCAAAAAATAGAAACACTTCAGAAGCTTGAAAAGACATTTGTTAAAGCTTGAGACCTTGTTGCTGTAAACTGACTACTGCTGATAAATACAGTAGTTGCATAAGCTAAAATGTCTTAGCATAAAAAAGACCTTTTTGTCGATGCAAGAGAAGTTTGTCCTTAAGTCAGTTCAACTTCATAGATCCCTGGCAAAAACAAAAATCATAAAAATTTCCTCCAAGTGCCCCTGTAAACTGTGTTACTGAATATCAACTTTTGTTTTTTCTTAGGATACCCAACACAAACATACCCATTGTTAAGATACACATCATGCTGATGTTTCTTGCTAGAGAGTCTCAGAAAAGGTCAGCACAGATTTCAAAAACAAAAAATTACAAACCAATTACAGTAGGGTGAGTTGCTTCTGACTTCACTTGTAAGCAGTCTCTGCTTAAGTCTTTGGTGTCTTCTTCCTTTATTAAAAAGGAAAAGGGGAAAGAATCATAATCCTACCTGTAGTTCAAAACTAAATTTCAGAATTCAGCTTTGGACCACAACTGAGATATCTTATTTCCCAGGGGTAGATAGTGCCTTTTATTAAATTGATTAAGAAAGAAAAATTATTTAATTTAGTTTTTATGTGTTTTTCTAACTGTTCCAACTACTCATTATGTTGGATGACTGATGACTTCATCATATGTTGTGCGTTTTTTTCCTAAGGCAAGCAGTTCTTTTCAGCTGTAAGACTTGTCATTATTGCTTATGTATACAGAAGCTTTAGTTATTTGGTTATTGTTTATTTCTCATAGAAAATTTTGAGGACTTTGCAGGGTTTCTTATGCTGTTCTCACAGAACATGTGCATTAAATTCTGAAGCTTTGATTCCACAAAATATTAACACATTCTTGTAACTATTATTAATTTTCTAATTATTCTAATTTTGTAATTATTGCATTAATTAATGTTTATGTAGTGCTGTATCAAAAATATTGTCTGTGATGTATTTCACCTATAGGGAAACATCCTTAGTGTCTACAGGATCATAGGATCATAGAATCATAGAATGAGTTGGGTTGGAAGGCACCTTAAAGAGCATTTATTTACATCCCCCTCTCTAGACCAGGTTGCTCAAAGCTCCATTCAACCTCTCCTTGAACACTTCCAGGGACAGGGCAACCACCGCTTCTCTGAGCTACCTGTTCCAGTGTTTCACCACCCTCACAGTAAAGAATTTCTCCCATATATCTAGTCTAAACCTAGTCTCCTTCAGTTTGAAGGCATTCTCTCTTGTCCTGTCACTGCAAGCTCTCGTAAAAAATTTCTCTCCATCTTTCTTGTAGGCTCCTTTCAGGTACTGGAAGGTCACAATTAGGTCACTCCAAAGCCTTATCTTTTCCAATTCTCTCAGCCTTTCCCCATAGGAGCGACATTCCAACCTTCTGATCAATTTGGTGGCCCTCCTCTGCACTTGTTCCAACACATTCTCATCCTTCTTATGCTGAGGCTCCCAGAGCTGGATGCAGCACTCTCACTAGAAGGGAAAGAGAGAAAAAGAATCACTGCCTCCTGCTCAGGCTACTTTTGATGCAGGCCAAGTTTGGCTTTGACGCTGAACTTTGGCTTTCTGAGCCATGAGTGTACAATGCTGGGTCATGTTCAGCCTCTCATCTGCCAGCACCCACAAGTCCTTTTCAGCAGGGCTGCTCTTGATCTGTTCACTCTCAGCCTGTGTTGATACTGGGTGTATCTGATCCAGGTGTAGCACCTTGCATCTGGTCTTTTTAAACCTCATGAGGTTCTCATGGGCCAACATCTCAAGCTTGTCCAAGTGACTCTAGATGGCATCCTGTACTTCAGGTGTGTCTCCACACCACTCAGCTTGGTGTCATCTGAAAATCTGTTCCTTAATCTATGTCATTAATGAAAATATTAAGTAACACTGACAATACAGACCCCTGAGGGACATTGCTTGTCACTGGTAACCATTGAGACTCTGAGCTGTTAACTACTGTGCTCTGAATGGGACCATTCAACCAAAATCTTATCCGTTAGTCCACAGGGATCTACAGCTAAAACTGATCATGTTATCCAAGGTTCTCTTTATAATCATTCTAGGGACATCTCAAACTCAGCACCAGCAGAATTTTTTTTTAATGCATATTGTTGAAATACTAGAGTATTTCATGCTGTAAAAGAGCCAGTGGGAGCTGCTTGTAAGGGAGTTCTGTTGTACGTTTGATAGGATGCTGATAGAGGACGATTTGGACATCCCATCATTCTTGTGCCTCCATCTGTGGTAACTTGGAGGAGTTTCAGCAGGAAGCCCTAGAGTACTGAGTATAGGAGAGGAAAAATTGTTCAGCATTTGGGAGTTCAGCATCAAAGCTCATAGAAAATACATCCAATGATTACCATTATAGTGGATACAAGCTAATATACCATCTGTATGCAAAAATTTGCTGCTCTACACCATTGCTTATTCATTCAAACAGAGATAATAAGATTGTTTAATGATGATCTTCATGCCACAGAAACATTAATCTGCAGGGCACAAAAAATGAAACAAAGCAGAAGAACGTATCCCCTCTCATCACTTAAGGGAAAATGGACAATTTTTGTCAAATATGACAAAATGAGTATTTTTAGCACCAATACACCTATTAAATATATCAGTCTATTGACCACCACATTATGAAGCGTTTAAGCTTCATATTTTTATTGGAAGATATCAAACTCTTTGTTTTATAAAATACTAAATAATCTAATTTGCATGGGCCATCCATAAGACAGGTTTGGACTACATCACGTCACTTAAAAGGATCACAGCTGAATTGGTCAGTTCTAGAAAGAATTGATGTTAGATCGAATTCACCAGGTCTGTGAATTAATTGTAAGTACCTGGAGGGACACAATTTGAAATCTGAAGTACCTATTTGCGGCTTAAACACATCAATAACTAAAAAAGTCTAATTCTCTTTTTCAGCAGTTTGGAGTCTAAAACATTCAGAAGCCTCATTTTTTAATCACATTTAATTAAAATTCATAAAGAACAGACCTAGAAATAAGTTGGCCTAAATAAATATAAATCTATGTGGATTTTTATTTGAACACCTTTAAATAATGAGAACTTAGCAAAAAAATTAAAAGACAATTTGATTTGACCCAGCTTGATCTTTCAGACCTTGGGAAGACTATTCCCTGAGCTATTCTCATCTTTTAGTTGCTAGTCGTGACTTCTATTTTCACTTAAAATAGAAATTCTGGAAACTTGTGAAGATTTCTCACTGTTGCTTGGAAATCCAGAAAAAGTCAGTCACGTGTAACAAGCAGCAGGTCTGCCATACACATTCCAGAACCTGGAAATCCTGAGCAGTCCTGCTGACTGTGAGAAGATTAACAGTGTGCTATGTGTAGAGAATGTATCATGTCTTAGAAGGAGTGATTAATGAGCCTACACTGCATAGTTGCCATGTGCCTGTACAATATGCCTGACAGCTGGGGAAGTATCAGGAATATCTCTGTGCGTGTGTGACTCCCTGGTACATCATATACCTGAAGAATTTGGTGTGTTTTGAAGACTGGTTTTATGGCTCAGGCACAGACCAGCTGTGATGCATGTGTATGGTGTGTCTGGTGCTTCCAGACATCACAAACTGGCTGCACATGACTAACTCTGTACAATCATCTTAGTTTCTAGGAAATCCCAGACAGCCCTCATTCCTCCTCAGAAGGACTGTCTGTAAGGAAGTTAATGTTGACACTGTCTGTGTTTGACTCATCCAGAACAGTGTTGACAAAACCATCTATTTCAAATTGGTCATTTGAGAATAGATTTCAGCATCTGGCTGGCACATATAACTGTTTGTCATACGTAAGTTAGAAACCAAGACAGTGCCCTCTTCAGAGTCCTGTCTTCTCATTTTGCTCTTCAATCAATAGATTTCTGAAAATTAGGAAGAGCTTTTTTTAATTTTAATTTTATGCTAAATATATTTTTTCTAATGCTGATGTCTTTCAAAGATTCTTTTCCTTTAATTCAAGAATGATAGCAAAGATAAAGGTCGCTTATTGTTAATGTGAATAACTGTTAATATTAATACCTAATTTGTATTAATACCTAATGGATATTTGTAGATTTTTTTTCTCAGAAATAAGTGAGAAAATCATTCAGAAACTCCACAGCTTTAACACTACTCACATTAAGAAAGGAAATTTAATTACCATAGAACCATTTAGGTATTGACCAGTGCTGCACACAGAGGGACAATCACTGCCCTGCTCCTGTTGGCTACACCATTCCTGATCCAGGCCAGGATGCCATTGGCCTTCTTGGCCACCAGGGCACACTGCTGGCTCATGTTCAGCTGCTGTCACCAGTGTCCCCAGGCCCCTTTCTGCCTGGGCACTGTCCAGCCACTCTGTCCCCGGCCCGTACTGCTGCAGGGGGCTGTTGTGGCCAAAGTGCAGGACATGGCACTTGGTATTGTTAAACCTCATATTGTTGGATTCAGTATGCCATGTATCCAGTCTGTCTGGATCCCTTTAAAGAGCTGTGATGAGTTTCATACTTTGATGGGTTTATAGCATAAATTTAGAAGTCATTTGGTTAAAGAAATATTCAGTTCAGAAATGTAGAATTGGACAATGTAGTTTAATTGTTTGTGTCATGTAAACATCCAAATTTCTTTAATGTGCTGTCTGCTTTGCATTTTAGTTTGTTTTGTTCTGTAACATTTTCACCATTGTTAATAATTTTTACCTACTTTTCATATTCTTCACCTTCAGTTAGCTACATAAGGGTCTCGTCTCCTGTTCTCTAGCATTCTGTGGAATTTCTACTTCTGGAAGAGCTCATTGACCAGCTGAAAAAAAAGCAATTTTCTATCAACAGCTCTAACCCCTAAAAACTGTTTCCAAAGTGTGTTCCCCATCTAATGCATGAAACTATAGAATGTCCATTTATTTTTTTAACAGACAGGAAAAGTAAATGATAAAGTTTGAGGTTTGACAACGGACTTTGCCCTGCAGCTTTGGGAATCATTGGTCTAGAAGCTGGCATTTCTGTGGTTCTAGAGAACATAGCATTTATGGAAAAGGTAGTCAGATTAAAAATAGACAGTTCTTGGGGCAGATTTGTGTTAGTCGCCAGGCTGGTCTTGTAATTGAGGAATAAATGAAATTGGATTAGCTTTGAATTTGTCTTGACGTGCCATGATGATCAAGAAAAGGCAGTGAAGCATGGGGTGGTCAATCATACTTTAAGTGAAAACAGGATATACACATTTGATATATGTTATATCCATTTCTTAAATGCACTTAATCTCTCATGGTTACAATCAAGGCAGAAACCAGATATTTTTTCTTTAAGCTGGATACTGAAAATTATAGCCTACAGCTTCAGAGCAGCAAGATAGATTCAGCCAAAAATTATTCTCCTTTCTTTTTTCCCCCCTATATTCAATAGCAAAACGATTCTCTTTGAGCAATTAAGCTGAATATTCAATAGAGAAACTGAAATAGAATAATCACTGAATAATTTGTCTAGGAATCGTGCCATGAGAGTAACAGCTATTGTGATATCCCGGGAACTAAATGTTCTGGAAAATTAATTTTTCTTTTATTCTGGAACATTTCCTTGGGTCTACTGAGTTTATGAGTGCCCTCCTTTCTGTTTGCACTTAATTTAAAATGGAGGTGCTCAATATCTCTCATGTGGTGCTTCATTTTTTATGGTGCCATAGCTTTAAAAGGAAAGAATGTTCTTGCACTGTGTGGTGGAAGTTTTTATAAAATAAATTCAGAACATCTTCAAAAACGTCTTTAGTTTTGGAAGTCTGGAGCCTGATGAAAGGGACAGTCTTCATTCAGTTAATTATGAAAGGCTAAAAATTACATATGTAGTTCTGAAGAATAGATAATCATTCTAAGATTGCCAACTCATGTAAGACATTACATTAATTTCATTTTGGGAGAATTTTTTCCAACATTGACCCTGGTTTACCTGTGAGAAACTGTGCACATATTGGAGACCTTAGAAAGCTTTTCTTAAGCTAGTCTGTACCTATCTTCACTATTTGCTGATAATAGCTTTTTGTCTGATTACTGCTTACCTGAAGGTTGTTTCTGCATTGCAGCATCTTTATTGTGCTGAGCATTTGCACTGAACTAGGTTTAAATATTACAGTAAAAAATGTCATGTGAGTTTTTGAAAATAAGTATAAAATTACTTCAGTGACATTTTAGCCTGAACTGGACTCTTCCTCACTGTTATGATACAGCCAAGAGGTGCCAAAGTAGCAATTCCTTAGAATTAACATCTTCAAAGTATAATTGCATTAACTGTCTGTACTAAGCTAAAAATGGAATTAAATATTTCTGGCAAGTTGTTTGGAGAACTCAGGACTAGAATGGTGTGTAATGAACAGGAGGTAGCTGTGGTTCTGCTTCCGCTAAGGCAGAAAATAATAATAAATCTAAGATGTGATGATGGAGTAGGACAAAACTCTACCTGAAATATATTTCAGTAATTCAGAGATTACATTCATTTTTACCTAGATAGCTGTCAACTTTTGATGGAAATATTTAAATCAATTTTTTATGTTTTGTTTACATGTAAGTAGTTCCACGTGGCTTATGCAGATGTTTTACTCAAGTTGTTGGGATTCAGTAAAAATACAGGTATTCAAAATAAAGGTCATCAAGTCATCTCTCAGAAAACACAGTTCAGATAATGTATACTACCACAACATAATCCTGTTTCAAACTCCTGCCTCAGAAATATTCCAAAGGAAATTACCACTGTATTACTAAGAAAAATTAATTTAACTTTTCTCTCTCCTTTTTGAAATATTCTTCTGTGCCTCATGAAGGGTTTACACTTCACTTTTATTGAGAACTTGGATAGTCATTACTTAGATTTTCTAAATGTCTTTTTTATTCTGTGAAGTTTATTTCCACTTCCTGTGGACAGAATAACAGGGAAAACATACAGCCAGGCAACATAGGCACTCACTACACTGATTGCTAGTAAAAAAAAAGAAAAAAAAAGAAAAAAAAAAAAGGTAGTTTTAAACTGGAATTTCTTCATCTTTTAAACAAGACTGTGCTTTCCTTTTTTTTTCTCTTCAGTATAAGTGAATTGGTTCCCAACACCTTTCAAAGACTTTAGCAAAAAGAGCAGCTACATCTTTTAAGAGCCACTTCTTTTGAAATGTCACATATCAAAGATTAAAATTATTGCTCTGTAGTAGAAGATTAGAAGAAAAAGAAACTCAACGAGACAACCAGAGAAAAACCACAATGAACCACAATACTGAACAACACTTTTTCTTATTCTGAGGTACAAATGATGAAATGACAACCTAAAAGAAAAGCATTTTTTCAGGAAAGTACATTCTTAGTGTACTTCTCATTACCTGGGCATCCAAAGTGAGTCAGGATGAGATGCTTCTTTCTTATACGAGTAGTGTGACAAACATAAAAGATTATCCATCTCTACACAGCATTTTCTCATGTATTTGTTAATCTCCAGTGGTTTCAGTGGAGAATAAAGTAATTATTATAGTTAGCATAAGTCTTTTGTGTGGTTCTCTGACAGGACAATGCTATTGAATCACCCATTCCACTGGTTACTATGGGATTTGTATTTAAGATATATTAATTTTTTAGGTTTTTGATAGGACATTTGAAGGTTGTGCTGAACTGCTTAGTTGCTGAGAATTTCAATTTCTTACCTGAATACGACATTCTAAAATACATTCTATATTTACAAACCTTTTTATCAATGGTAAAATTAGAAATGTACACAGGAAGGAGAAATATCAATCTCATTAGATTGAAATCTTTATAAGATAAAAATTTTTCCATGTGGTGTAAAGATACTAGAGCTTTTACAGAAGGAAGTAACTCAGTTCATATATTTTATGCTGAGCCTTGGAAGATCAGAGGCACTAACTCCTTCTTGTGGCGTTATATCTGAGATAGTAACAATTATGAGTTCACCTAACTTTAACATCAGGTATTTATTTCTAGGAAGATTTGATTGTGTCTATTTTAGGCTCAATACTAATTTATAACATAACTAAACTACTTAGTTACTGAGTCAGCTTTTCTCAGTTTTTAGAGTACCCTGTTCTCTTGATGTAAGAGAATCCTAATTCTGAAACAACCAATGACAGCTGTGTGGTTTGGTATATTTATATGGTCCTGTCTTTTTTTTTTTTTAACTTGGTGACAGAAGCCATATGGAAAGAACACAGTTGCTGTATCAGGGAGGACTCATCTTTTATGCTGTTCTGCATAATCAGTAATAGAAGTGGAAGAGCAAGAGAAAGACAATGAAAGCTGAAACATTCTCATGAACTTCTGTTAGGTTACCTGGCCACAATTTATGCTTTGTGTGGGTCACCATTATGTAGTGCTCATGCCACTTATCAATATAGTGAGTCCTTGTTTTTAGAGGGTTATGCTTCAGCAACAAGCATTGACAACTTTAAAAGTTTTTTGCCTTCAAACCAAACCCCATCTGTTTGTCTTTTCCAAAATCCCTAACGTAGCTGGATGGAAGAGACACAAAATTCTCTCCAGGTCACAATGATATATATATATATATATATATATATATATATATGTAATATATTAATAGTTATAAAAATAATTTTGGTTTCAAAGTCTAAAATATTATCTGTCTTTTTTAAAATAGACAATTAGAACACCTTACCCCTGATATTCAACTATTACTAGAGTTACTTTACTCTTTGTACAATTCCAAGATTTGTTAAGTAAAAGTTAGAGAAAGGAAATGAGGTAATTGAAATTAATCTTATTTTTGCAATATTATTTTAATAATGGAAAATAAGGAAGATCAGGTTTTTTTGGTTTGAAAAAATAGTAGGGGAGTTTCAGATGAGTCACCATTGTATCAAAACTTCACAGGGGAGAAGCATAGATGCATTTAAGTTGAATAAAACCTCTGAAACCCCATTGAGTCCAGCTGTTAATCCCTCAGTGCCATGTCCACCAAATAACCATGTCCCTAAATGCCACATCTACACATCTTTTAAATCCTTCCAGAAATGATGACTCAACCACTTCCTCGGGCAGCCTGTACTAGTGCATCCTGTTCCTGCACCACTTCTGTTCAGAAATGTTTCCTAATATCCAATATAAACCTCTCCTGGCACAATCTCTTTTCATATCTCTTGTTATTTGGGAGAAGAGACCAACCCTCACCTCACTGTGACCCTGTAGTTGCAGAGAGAGGCTCAGATTTCCCCTGAGCTTTTTTTCCTCCAGGCTAAACACCCCCAGCTCCCTCAGCTGCTCCTGACAAGACTTGTGCTCCAGACCCTTCATGATCTTTGTTGCCTTTCTCTGGACACACTCCACCATCTCTCAATGTCCTTCTTGTGGTGAAGATCCCAGAACTGAACGTGGGATTCAAGGTGTGGCCACACCATGGCAGAGTACAGGGGACGATCCCTGCCCTCCTCCTGCTGGCCGCACGGTTATTGATACAGGCCGGGCTCACGTTCACTTGCTGTTGACCAACATTCCTGGGTCCTTTCCTGCTGGGCAGCTTTCCAGCCACTCTTCCTCGAGCCTGTAGCACTGCCTGGGGTTGTTGTGACCAAAGAGAAGGAGCTGACACTGGGCCTTGTTGAACCTCACACCATTGTCCTCACCCCATGGATCCACCCTCTCCAGACACCTCTGCAGGGCCTTCCTGCCCTCCAGCAGATCAACACTCCTGCTCAGCTTGCTGCCATTCATCAACTGATTGAGGGTAAACTTGATCTTTTTCTCCAGATGATCAGTAAAGAGATTAAACAGAACAGGCCCCAGTACTGAGCCCTGGGAAACAACACTTGTGACAGGCCATCAGATAGATGTAATTCCATTTACCCCCACTCTCTGGGATCAGCATTTCAGGCAGTTTTTAACCCAGCAAGGAGTAAACCTGTCCAAGCCATGAGCATCCAGTTTCTTGAGGAGAATGACGTGGGAAGCAGTGTCAAAGGCTTGCCAATATTTAGGTAGACAGCATACATAGCTTTTGTCCCACACAAAAAGTGAGTCAAACTCCAATGGCTTCAGAGTTCATATTTACTTAAGCTTTTTTCTTTCAAAATTTATAAAAACATGCACATTCTGAATATACAATTTCGATTACTTTTTCCTTTTGGAAACTGGATATTTTTCTTATTTATTATAATAAGACTGTAGAAGAAATACAGACCATTATCTATCAGATCACCAGTTTCTATAATTTCAGCAATTTATTTTCCTAATTTGTGTTTAATATCAAACCCCTAGCTTCACAATGGAGTAAACTAGAAAACATCAAATGTGTTGGATAGGATGGCAGAATTCACTGAATGCCTGAAGTAGGTACCTGCTTGGGAAGCCTGTCTCACTGCCAGCATCTGCAACAGCAAAATAAAACAAATCATGCCCCATCCCTGGCAGTGTTCAAGGCCAGGTTGGATGGGGCTTTGAGCAACATGGTGTAGTGAAGGATGTTCCTGCCCATAGCAGCAGGATGTTGGAATCAGATGATCTTTAAAGTCCCTTCCAATGCAAACCCTTCTATGATTTTATGATACTGCTAACAAAAAAAAAAAAATCATTGTGAATACTGACTGTTGGGAAGAAAGGGTTAAAACCATGAGATTCAGAAAGGATGAGGGAATAATTTTGCTCAAAATGACCTTGCAGGTGATACTTCTAAAACTGTTGGTGTGTGCAAGCTGCATTTTTTATGTGTTGTTCATCCTCTTCCTGTTTTGAGAAGCAGAACTCCTGTGGAGAGATAACAGACTCTCACAGATGTGCCCAAAGCCTTTTGTTACGGAGAGGCTGGCAGTGAGCCCCTGGATCCCCCTCCCTTGCTAGGATGAGCTGAGCTGTACAGAACCTGGGTCCCTCTGTGTTTCTGCCACTTGATGCTGTTAGCAAGGTAATGAGATAAACTCACCCTTTGCATTTCAGCTGTGGCTTGATGGATGCCCTTGGTTACCTGTATGTGTTAATTCACACACTGAATATATAATGACAATGTTTTTCACTAAATTTTGATATTTAGGGTTCACAGCAGGTGGTCACCTAAGATAGTTCTAAATACTAATATAGTGCTGAAACTCCCAGTTACTTTGAAAAGGTTTAGAGTAAAAAATCCTGGGCAAAATGCAAAAAAGTAGGAAAACAAAATTCCTGTTACTTTTTGAATTTTTTCTCTACTGCATCTGATTCTGTAAGCTGAATACTGTGAAATAAGAAGTTAAAAAGTTATGGAGAGAATTTAGCAGCCCAAAAAAAGGATGAAAATAAATTAATAATTCCTTTCAAATTACTGTTTGGGGACCTAACTCTACACTTTGACCTTCAGGAGTGTATGGCTCAGTAAGGCTGTTTAGTAATGAACAAGATTTATTATGATTACTTGATAGTGGCATTCACCCCAGGGTAAAAAACCTGAATACTGAAATTGTTCTGGTCAAACTCTGTTTTGTCATCTCACAAACAATTCTCTTGGCAGTCAGGAAGAGGTGAAGGTGTGAATATCTGTTGCAGAGATAATTGTCTCATATTTAATTCCTAAAATTTATAGTGGGTATCTTTTATTTTTTATCATTTATGGAAGACCAAATATAAGATAAATTCTGAAACACAACCATGCAAAATTATGGTCAGAATAATGAATAAAAATCCATATATATGAAATTTTCAGCCTAGTGGTCCATTTCTTAAATATTTTTTTTTATTTGGACTATGAAGTGGACCAGACGTGTCCCCTGAAATATCCCACCACCAGAAGTGCTCATTTACTTGGTTGATTGACCTGTCTATCACTTCTGTTCATGAGTGACTTAGTTTATAGGAATAGGAAAAAAGTTATTTTATTCTCTATTACCCAAGAGTATTTCAGCCATATGTGCAAGTAGGCAGGTAGGCTGAGATGCTCAATCCCAAACCATTTCTTCTATTTATATGGTTTATTAAACAGCTGAAAGGTTTGGAATCTCTCATTTCATTATAAAATCCATTCCTCTGCATGAACAATTCACTATAAATTAAATACAGCCCTCAGACCCTGTAATATAATTCGTCTTCTTCCCTAAAATTAACTCTTTCTATTTAAAGAGCAAACACTGGCATTATGCACAAGGAGCTGCCCATCAAAAGTCACAATGAATGAATCCTTGAGTTGTGTTTTTCATAAGTGATAGACAATGTTGGCACTGTACCATTTAAACCATAAATATACAAAATTTACGAAGATGAAGAACCTTTCAGAAGAAGTTAGATTAAATTCTTAAGACATAACTTATTTCACAACTGTTAAGTGCTCTAAGAGTTGATTAGATCAAGAACTGAGAAAGAGTTTTGGAATGCTGGGATGATCTGATACCAGAAGTGTCTCATTACTCTGTATTTGTAACAATTTCTCACTCATTATCTGTCTCTCAAGCTCTGCTTGAAGATTGACCAATGCAGATCCTCTCTATTTTGATTTGCAGCTTGGGACACAGAAGTGAAGACAGGAGAGAAGGCAACGAAATTTCATCTCATTGCTTGTGGCAAGAACATGTGGATAGAGAAGCCTCTGACTCCTGATGGATAAACAGAAGGATATTCAGTGAACATAAGAGGGTTAAAAAATACATAAAGCAAAGAACAGACACACTGTAAAAATAAGTATTTTATCTAAAGATAACTATTTTATCACTTAACGATAATATTTCATTTTCATCAGTTAATACTCTATTCTAAGGTATATGTGAAATTTATCAAACCCTCTGAGGGGTATGATGATCCTCTATGCAGAACAGATTTCCCACTTAGACTTGATACAGGTTTTTCTGATGCTAAATAAACCCATTTTAAAGTTAACAACTACTAAAGGAAAGAATTTCCTATTTGTTGCTCTCCACCACACCCGAAATGAACAGCGCCTGGAACGTACATATCTCTGCTTCTCACTTGTTTTCCAGATTTCCATACTGTAACTTCTTATAGTTATAAACCCAGATAATTGTAGTTGCAGCTATTGGGAGACAAAATTAAAAATTTAAAAAATTAGAACGTAAAATTTTGCTAAAAGACAAAATAAAAGACTGACCAAGATAATTGCTCAGTATTCTTTTCTTTATTATGCTGATTAATTAAAATAATGGCAATTTACTAAGCAGCTTTTGTAATGTTTATTATACTGTTTTGACCAATGTCCTGTTTTTTGCAATTCAAGTGGGGCAAAAATAACAGAGTAATTATACAAAATATCGAAAAAAAAAAAAAAGGCTGGCTCTTCTGCTTTAAAATTTCGTTGTTAAGATTCACAATGACATCACATAATAGGCTAACAAGAGTCTTAAGGACACAACCTCTTCTTTTCCAGGAGGAAAGCATATGTTTGAAACGACTTTTGCCATGCAGAAAGTACAGAATTTTTTCTTCTACTGCTTTTGAAAATTATTTCTTGTCAAAAAGATTTAAAACCAGTCAAAAGTATGAGAAATTAAATAAATCAGACTCTTTTCTAGTTCCGCTTAGTGGAGTGTGATTTACCTCAGTCACAATTTTTAAATCTACCCAGAAATGTTTGCTAATAAGGATGGATAAATTCCAGATGATAGGAGAAGATTAATGTAATAAATGAGCTGGGGGCATAATGGTGCTGTAAATAATGGACTCTATTTATACATAATTGACTTGAGCCTCAAAGATCCTGGCTCCCTAATTCATCCAAGATTCATGAGAGACATTAATAATCACTCAGATTACAAAACTCTTGAAAGAGTGACAGGAACAAGACAAAAATATCTTTTCCAGTTTTTTATAGAAAAATTATCCCCAGGTGCAAATTAGTCAAACTGTCATTTATAAAGCTGATGTATTTGTTTTCAGAATTGCTTTCTGAATTTTTATGAATTGAAACGTGCTGAATTAATTCTCCTGTGTTAAAAAAAAAAATTACAAAAAGAGAAAAATGAATTATTTAATAACACAAATGATTGATCAATTTTTTATTTTTCAACTAATTTTGCAAATAGAAGCTTCTATCTACGCATTACTTTCTTTGCAGTTTTCATTAGACTTTAGAAAACTTTTTTGGGATATAAAAATATATTTTGTATTTTCCGTTAAAAATTGCTAATAGTTTTTTAACAATAAAAATTGTCTTAGTTTTAGATTTGGGTTGATTTTATCTTTTTCTGGCCTGAAGCAGTAAGAAATCACAAAGCAGTCTCTTTTGCATGGAATGGGGAATAACTCATCACCTTTTTTTTTCAGAAAGCTGAAGAATCCTGAAATGCTTGTGGGATAAAACAGATACAAATATTTGCATTTGTGTTCACAATTGAGTTTAGCTTACTTAGACATAGAGCTGAGATTTATGACTGAAGTAGCTTACAGTGGGAGATGTTTTTGAACAATAGATCACATTACAGTGAAGTAGAAATCAAATAACACAAGGCTTTTAAAATTGGTGGGTTTTGGGGTTTTTTTGTGGTTTTTTTTTTTTTTTTGTATTTTCATCCTAGTGTTTCATACCTGGAAGGTTTGCTGATTAGCATTTCCTTTCAGAACAGATTCCATTTTTTTTTTTCTGATTGTCCTGTTATTTCTACTGTTCTTGGTGGACTTTTATGGAATTTCTGTCAGAATTCTTTATAGATGTATAACTTCATTAAGATACCACTTTAAGTTTTATTGTATTCGCCCTTGTAGGTAAACTGATCTGGACACACAGCTCAGATTAATGAAAGGCACACAATGACATATTGGAACATGGTTTGGGTCAGCTGGTCAAACTTCTGTCTTGCTTTGCCTTTTCATTGGCCTCTGCTAATTATAGCTAATATACAATTGGATTAACAATTTTCCTTTACTTAAAGGCAAAGCCAGGAATATTCCATCAATGAGTGTTTGTCCCACAAAAATTTAGAAGATTTTGCTGATTAATTTGATTATTTTGTGTCAACATTTTCAATTTCATGGTGTAGTAAGTGCCCTTGAGCTATTTGAAAGAGCAGCCTCCCCTTCTCCTAGACTTACAGCTTATTATATCTGATGTGCCACAGACTGCAGGTCAAATTTGCAAAACGTGCATCTGTACACAACAATTATACTTGTTGAATTAATCACACCTGTATTAGATTTTGCTAATGAATTGCCAAATAATTGCATACATTTTGTGGCCATGCAACTCCTTCATGTTAATGACATTCAACTGTACATTTGCTTTCTGAAATTCAAGCGTGGAATGAGAACGTAGGTACCCATATGTAGGTACCCATATTTCTTTCTTCTTTTTTTTTTTAAATGTGCCATTATAATATGCATAGAACATGAGTAGTATTTTTATAATCCACTTACAGACACTATTTAATAATAGTGGTTGAATTAATTTTTTAAAAAGTCATATGCTTTAAGACATTTAATAGGAAGGAGAAATACTAGAATGATAAACCTGGATATGGCTTTTCCTACTCTCTTTATTCTAAACTAAGAGAAAACTTATTCATTATTGGTATAATTTTGTAGCAGCCTACAGAAATCCTGAAAAGTAAGCACTAACTCACCACATGATTGCATCTTAGCTTTCTCAGTGGAGGTTTTTATGTGAAATAAAAGGCTGCTGACAGGCCATGAGCCCCACAGGCACCTGTGACTGAACAATTATGGTTCACTGATGGGCTGGAGAACTGACACTGGGCAGTGATGACTTGGGCTCACCACCAGCCAAAGTGAAATTTGAACCAGACCTGAAGGTCTCCATGTTTGTTGGTTTACTGAGTCGTCTTATTAGAATTCCAAGTCTGGTTTCACGGATTTATTGGAAATAATTCTGGCATTCCTTACCCACATGATAGGATGCAGTGCACACACAATACGTTCAAGAGCTATGTGAAAAAAAAAAAAAAATTGCCGAGGTTTTCCTTGCTTTGTTTCTGACTCAATTCTCTGTAAATTGTAACATGATAGATACATGGTGTAAAACTTATCAAAGGCACTGTTGGACACTTTATCCAAAGAGCAGGCAGAGCATATTTCCCTTGCTAAGTTTAATCTTATAATGTTCATCATAAGTGAAAACAATTGACTGTGCGTAAGTGCATTAAGCAAATGCACTGTGGTGAACCATTTATTACATTTAATCAAGTTTGAGGGACATCTGGAATTCTCTCACATCTAAATCAGTGAATTACCACTTTTTGCAGACAAATAGAATAAAAATGAGGAAAAAAGAAGAAGGGAGTGGAACACTATATGACCAAAGATACTGCCTTGGAAAATATTACTTTTTTACCTTGACATCCACAAAGAGTTCAATAAAGGTCCACAGAAGGTGTAATTTTCTTTACTGTTTGTTTTCTAGTGTTCTTTCATCCTTGTGAAATCTTGTGCCTTGCACTCCCAAGAAAGTATTTTACAGCTATTTTAAATTTTCATTTTTAAAGTGGTGTGAACAATGGAACTAATATTAAATTATGACTGTCCTGAGCACTTGGAGGTGTATCTTCTGCATCTTTATTGGACCTTGATAGTCTCTATTGTCTGTGTCCCTCCCAGCACTGCAAACCTAATTTGCATTTTATTTCAATTCCACTAAAATTCTATTTGGAAGCAAAAAAAGAGAAAGAAAAATATTTAGTGGAGGTTTTTCAGTTTTATTTTACCTAAGCCTCTAACTGGAAGACCTAAGATATAGCCAAATCTTCAGCTGCAATTATACTATGTCATGTTGTTTGGACAAAAGGGCACTTCAGTGTAAGAGAAGACACTCCATTAGATCTCCATGACTTTGTTTCTCTGGTTAGAAGTTCTAACAGTCATCATGCAGAAACTGTGGGTTTTTTATCCTTGAGCACTAGAATCTGCTATATGAATCTGAAATAGTCTAGGAATAGCGCCTGGAGAAATGGGAGCAAGTGAACAAGGATCTGAATTCTAGTCTACTAGCTGTCAAAGCAGCACTCCTAGGAGAGGCTTACCACAGCAGATGTGTATGTCTACTCATGTAAATTATTAAAGAAAAGAAGCATGACGAGAAGCACAAAAGGACAAAAAATTAGTTACACACATTGATATATGTATGAAATACAACAGCACTATTTTATTAACATTAAATGAGATTATATGAAAATATCAATTCTTGGTATGTTTGTTTTGATTGAATATCAAAGTGAATGAAGCTCAAATCGTGGAGACAATTTAAAAATCTAGACCAAATTCATATAACATGGAATATGGATGACAATGTGAATGAGAAATCATCTTACTTGAGGTTATTTAAAATTGTGGGCAAATGTTCTTGATAAATTAATAACCAGAATACCCTCTGCACATGACCTACTGCTCAGGAGAGAATTCTTTGCTGCTATAACTGCTATCAGAAAAATGCTTATTTCAGTATTATTTCTGGAAGCTGTTTTATTTCTGAGAGAAAACTGAAATCTATTGTTATACTGTCTATACAATTCCTCTCTTTTCATAATTTATTTGTTGTCTGTTATTCTAACATTTTCCCTCATGGCTGTTACTCCTTCTGCAATATTCTCTATCTGGGATAAAATGAAATAATACTTGATTTGGGCAGCATTGGAACTTAAGTGTGAGCATTCTTGTGAAACAAAGACATACATTTTATTTTCTTCAATTATTGAATATAAATATTCAATTTTTATGTACTTCAATTACCCTAAAGATGAAGCAAAAAGATGCAAAACCAGTATCTCTGTGGTGTTGCTTTTTGGGGTTTTTTATGAGTTAATATGAAGTAGAAGGGAACAAGATACAGATTTTAAGACAGATGTTTTCAGATTGGCTGGACAAAGAGAGATTACAGAAGCAAGTTCAAGCTCAGGAAACAGGACAATACCCCTGTTTTTGTACGCCTTCCCTGAATATGGATCAGTAATTCCTGATGAAAGAGAATTTTCAGAGTGTATATCCCATAACAACTCACTGAAAGGATGTGCAAGGACTTGATTTCTTTATGATGGTTTTTACATTGTTGCCAAATTGTCAGGGGATATTGACAGCCAGGTTCCATACATATAAACTGGAGAGATTCAGCAAAACACAAGGTTTTTATTTCCTTTGGGCAATAAAAGACTGGCAATATCTATTTATTCTACACAGATTTTTTTTTTTTATTGTCACTTACAAGTAAGGTTGCATGTTAGATAAAATTTCTGATTCATTTTTAATCTTATCCATTTAAAATATATATGTAGAAGTGGGAGAAGAGTTTATACAGGTGAAAAATTTGGATAGGATGTGGAAATATCACTTCAATTTCTTACATAATTAAACATTTTTAAAATGATCTTGTGTTTTCAGGTTGAAGTTTTTCAGATAGTTTTATAAACTGAAAAAAACGCCATGTAGAGGGAAACTAAAAATGTATATAATTTGAGTTTAAAATATTTGATTTTTTTAAATTTAAAAGGTTGTAAAAAATGTATTACAACTGTAAGATTCTGACAGAATAGAACTTTCTTTGTGAAAAATGCTCTACAGAACCCTCATTTTATCTTTCACCTTCTCTTATATCTTATAAGTGTATACAGTAGTCAGGACTTTGATATTAAGTCCAAATAGCTTGAAACAAACCAGATGTCATCATACTAAAAGTAAAACTCACAGGGAGAATAAACATTATTTATTTATTCAAATTAAAATCCAGCATTCAAAAGAGCTTAGATTTGTAATGACCTTGCAGCACCTTTAATAGTCTCTGCTTTGCCTGCAAATTAGAGGCATTAAATCCTTTTCTGAGCTGCACATGCTTAGAGCACAGCCAGAGATGCTCTGCTGGTTCAGCTCAGGGAGGTTATGAAGGTACTGACATTTAGGCCAATGAGAGTACTCTGTGAGCTCAGATGAAGGAGTTGACTGTCTATAGATTCCAAGACTATTTCTACACAAACTCAAAGGTACAGAGATCAACCTTTTAAATTTCACTGAGCATGCTTTTGCTTGGTTTTTTGGGTTTTTTTTTCACTTTTTTATTTTTCTGCTAGGAGATGAGTTTAAAATGTTTGTAACTATGAACAAAATTTCAATTTCAAAGCCTATGACTGACATCATGAGGGATTCTAAAGTTGTTGACATACAGAGTCATTTATGCACAAATTCAGATTGTTTATCTCCTTCACTTCACTTCACTGTACTTCCTTCACTGTACTTGGGGTTAAAAATCTGAAGAACTTTATCCTATAAACACAGAAAACTCATTTCATAAATATAAGGATAATTTGAGGGAAGTGAATACAGCAGATGCAATTTTAGAGAATAATTTAGAAATATTCTGACCAGACAGAAACAGTAGAATAAGACACTGAGCTGCAAAGTTAAGAAAGATGAAAACTGCAAAGAAAAGAATCATAAATACAATGTATACTCAGTACTTTAGAGACAAGGATGCAGGACTGAAGATCACCTTTTTTTGTGGAGAAGATGGTAAAATCACATGTGCTTGTCACTTCAGTCATTTGACAAATTACAGTATTTGCCTATCAAAAGTTTATGTATTTGAGCAACATGTTTCTAAGGAGCAGAAATGCTAAGAGATAACACAGTGTAAATCTGCCTCTGTTAGGTCTTATTTAATTTTTCTCTGAGATGGCTCTACATAATACTTCATGAAGTCATGTAGTGCTTTTTTTCAACTGGAGATATCAGTTCTGGAGTTCAGCTTGCCCACAGACTGTCCAACTTTACCTTAAATGTGACACAGTTTTACTGTGATGGACTTTCCAGTCATGTGTTCTGGCAAGGCATGGAATTCTTATTTCATTTCCACAGCTTGTCACTTGCACTACAGGGAGCACTGACCTGATTTGTTTTTACCTGTTCTTCCAAGGTGACCGAACCCATAACATGTAAGTGCTCGTGTCATCAGCATTATACAATTAGTAGGAAATTAATGATGAGTTCATCTGAGGTGATTGTATGACTGTATATTTCTTTATAATCCTGTTCCCAAATCATTTACAGATTCAGTGTGTCACAAATTCTTATCCTGCAATAATCAGAGCTGGTGATATCATTCTCTACTAGCATGACTTGTACACAAAATGAGATTTGGTTTTATAAAATGTTAAAACCTAATCTTCTGCTTGTGACAGAACACAGAAATAGACCACTTGAGTATCTGATTACGCATAACTTCTACTGCCTAACTGGAGAGAGAAGTTGAGGGAGAAAAAGGAACTATGCTTTTAGCAATGATTCAAGTTTCTAGATGACAACTTTAAAACAAAACATTTGGCTTATTGTCTCCAGGAATTTTAATTCGTTCTTTGTATCCTGGCATCTCTACTCCCATTCACTATTTTGTGACTTTTAATGTCCTTCATGAATACAAAAGTGAAATATTTGGAGAAGGGGACAATAAAAGCCACACCATCATTCACATTAGAATATTTTTAGGAAAGCTGCTTGTTTATGAGCTTGTTTTATCCTCCTCTGTGCAGTTAAAATTGCTTTTAATTTTTGAATCATGTGTATCATAATTAGTAATTGATTTCAGTTTTGTAATATCCTGGCTGATGTGATCATCATGCATACACTAAATAAATTTTACACAGCAGTCTCTCCTAGTAGATGGCACCTCCTCTAGCTAACATAACATTCTATGCCTTTTGTAGTCATCTATTCAAATGATTTGTAGAAGTATTGAGTTCATTTCAATAATCATTTGCCACAAAATTAAAAGAAATACAGTTTAACATGAATGTTCATCATCAAGGACTAAATATGCAGTGGCTGGATTGGTACTAAAATACAGAAGCCAGATGCTTTGCTATAAGAAATGTACATTTCATTATAAATGATGTAGTGGCATGCCTCATTTATGAGGTCTGATTATGCATCTCCACTTGTTGGAAGGTGACTACAGAATAAGCATTGAAGGAGAACTTGATTGCACAAAAGTGCTAGGAGGAATATCAAAATGTCCCCTCTTTATCCAGCACTCAGAAAGGGAGTTGAAGAGGATACTTAGGAAATGCCTTTCATTCCCAGAGACTGTCACATTTTGTAGAAACAGAGAGCATTTCTGATCCCCCTGTGAATGCAGAACTCTTTATCCAGCAACACTCTGTAGCAGAATGTGTCACACATGTGGACCAAAGGAGGCTTTAAAAGATGGAAGATAATACTGAATATGATAGTAACTCTGGCCACCTGAGCTAACCCTAAAGCCCTCAGCTATTTCAGCCTTACAGGTGGAGATACTGAATCCTTTCCTATTCAACCAGTAGCTAAAACCTTGGTCCTTATGTCTCATAAGACATCAGAGCCAGTGTCATTCCAGCACTGGGGCCCAACATCATAGAAGAACATCAATTTTCCTGTGATTCAGATTTAGTGTATTTGCAATGACTGCTTAGAGTACACATTGTATTCCCGGGGTATTATCGGCCTACATGTCATTATGTATGGGGTCTAGTTTTGTTTGTGAAATCCAAAGGGAAGCAAGTCAAAAGGACAGTATCTTGTAATGACTTTTAAACACTGTCTTTACTGATTGCTGTGAGAAAGAAAGATTGTGTTCAATGACTGCAGAGAGATTGAACAGTGAGCACCAAAGACACACTGCATGCATTGATCACTATGCTGAACTTTTCAGGATATCTTTAATGGTTAAACATGTATTAGAACTTGTTAAAGCCCAGACATTCCGAACAGCTGAGGCTTCCACTGGTTTTTATAAGAACTTCATAACTAAATCCATAGGGTCACCACATGTGAAAACCTTTAGTACTAAAATACTCCGTCCCAATTTTTTGTATCCCTTTGGGTCTGGAGGTGCTGAGAATGGGGTAAAATTTAATTTTAAAGATAGCTTCTTTTAACAAATGAGGAAAAATGCATAAAGAGGACTAATTTCTTCCAAAAGTACATGAAACTGGCCTATTACAATAAGAAACAGCTATACCTGCATTGTAACCTGCAGATGTACACACAGATCGACAGTGTAGATTATGCTCTGAGTTGATTTATTTTTTCAGAACTTGAGACTGTCTTCATACAACAGAGTGGGACTTAGGGTCCTTATTAATAATGATGGCAATATATTTTATATTATGAAAACCACTCTTGTTACTCACTAAAAAATCAACAGCAAAGAAACCTCAAAGCAACAAAGTGATTTTATAATAATCAAAACTGACTGGATTTGTAGCAAGGAATCTTGTTCAGGACTGGTTATTTTTCTGTATTTCATATTGTGGATGTGGTGGGTTAGGACAGAAGAGTTTGTTTAGCAGGAGTAGGATGACCTAAAATTAAAGACAGTTCCACTAACAGGTGTTACACAAAACCTTTCAGAATCTCTGGCTGTTAATTTGTATCTCTTCAGTTTTGTTCTAGCAGTGCTACTAGTTTGATCAAGGCTCAAGTGTATGACTGGGATATCCACCCCCACCACTTTAAACATCAGCTTTATTCAGTGATTAAAAGTTTCTCTGCCTTAGAACACAAAGTTCCAAGGTAAGTGTAATTTATTCCTTTGTCTCTTGGAAGCATTTGAGGTTTAATTTAGTCATGTATATATTATGAAATATTTAGAAGTGTTATGTAAATGTGAAGCACTGTAATGATCAGTAATCTAGTGCTGTTGCTACTCTACTTATCTTGCCAAGTTTTAGGACTTCAAAAATCATGCTTTTAGTAATAGTCTTGCAAGGGTAGTTTTGTTCTAATTTCTTGACATGAACGATTTATGCAGCGTGACTCTTCATGTGGTAAGGTAGGTTATTGGGCCTGTATCAGAAATTAGAGTTCTACATTAATTTGAAATCCTGTAATTGGGATGGGAAGGAATAATAGAGTAATATTAGGAATTGGGCCAAATGCAGTTGCAGAAACTGTAATGATATAATTATATGAATTTGTAAACTTAATGTATAATTCACTTTAAATAATTTATTTACTGTTCTATCAGTCATACAATTCTAACACAGTTGGATTTAATAATTAACTGAACAGAATAAGTTAAAATATTTGGTTCATATTTTTGCATTCTACCTGATATTTACAGTTACTGTGGCAAGAAAATCCATACATGATTAGGTTTTCTCAAAGAACGGATCCCTAATGAAAGTCCTCTGAGAAGAACACTTTGCTTTGAATAATTAAAGCATGCATCATGACTTAAATTACAGTGCTAGAGATTAAATTAAATCAAGCTTCTCCCATGTTGCAGTGTTTCTAAAGATAATTACTATCCTCTCCTAAAGTAGTTTTTCAATTTGAACAGTGATTTGGCAATGAAACTTGCACCTGGACTGCTGTCGTGTCTTCTAAGATTTGAGATGTTTGCTATTTATGAGAACTGGGACACTGCAGGTAACCATTGGCAAAAAACAATCGATGCCTTGCTGTATAGACAATGTTTTTCAGCCTCCTTTTATTGAATTAGTTGGATTTGAGGAGTTTTCCAGGAAAAATAGAACCTATTAGGACTCAAGGTCTCTCAATTTTGCCTGGTATATGTAGCATATGTTACATAACTTCAGATTATCAACAAAATCAGATCGTGATTCTTGACTGTTTTAACAAAAAACTATAGTTTGTAACTGACCAAAAAAAATCTAAATATGTTTTGTCACTGAAAAGAGATTGTATGTGGTGTTACAGAGATATGACTTGAAGAAAATTACACATTAAGAATATATTTTCAGAGAGCAAGAACTGAAATGAACTCAAAGCCTTATGTCAGTCTGTAAACCTAATCCTCTACATGATATGAAATTAGAAAGTGTAAGTTTTTGCAACATAAAGAACAACACCTCACGAAAATGGGGAAAATTTTAGGATACTCTCAGTCATCTCACAGTGCCTACGGAAAGTGAGAGAGTTTCAAAGAATTGCTTTGGGCTTAAAGGTCTTCAGAGAGCCACGTAATGAGCAGAATGTTCACCAGGGAGATGTGATATCCATCTTCTCACCCATTCTCTGCATCAATTAAGTAACAGTTTAAAGAATATTTTCTGAATTAAACACAAATTTAAATACTGGGTTGATGCAGTACACTTAGGTCACTTTCAACTCTTATAGGCAGAGCTGTTTGTATAAAACCCTTCTTTTGTCCTTAATCACTTTCTAATGAATCCAGTGAAAGTTCAAGTACGTATTTAAAATAGATTCTTATCAGGATGGCATGAGACCTTGTATTTTTGATGCTCAGTGCTTTATCACAATGAGATAACACACACTCCAGAGAGGTGAGAAGTGAGTGTGAAGTTACTCCCTCAGCAGAATAAACTGATACAGTTCCAAAACCTGAGGGCAGGCTGGCATCCTTGACATAGTGTGTGACGGCAGAATATCCATCAGTTTTCTGAACTGAGTCCTCCCTGGCTTTTTTTCTGAGATCAGAGAGAAGGACAACTGTTGGCAGAATTCAACCTAAATTTGCAAGTAGTGAGAAATAGCAGCCCTAATAATAAAATATTCTTATGTGTTTTTCTACTGTGACTCAAAATCAATATGTCTTCCTATTACATTAAAGGCTTCTGCATATATTACAAACTTAAGTTATGCAATTTCTTTGTGAAATGGATAAATATTAATATTCTTAGATTACTACTGCTCTATAAGCAGATACAAAAAGAGAATCTAAAAGAGAAAAACAATCTTCCGTCCTGTGTCTGTATGACTGTTCCCTGCCCTTAACATATATAGAATTAAATACATTTTTAACCACCTGGCTACTGAGCTAAGAATCTAGATAATATAACCGTGACTGTCTAGATAATATAACTAGTGACTGTTTCCCAGTGCAGAGCCAAGGAATTTCTTCCCATTCTTTCTAGTTCATCTTTCAAATCTTTCTGAAAGTGATAGATATTCTGAACATATTAGAAATAAACACTCAACGTATCTTTGAATCTGAATTTATACTAATGCTAGACAAATTAATGCTAGAATTTAATCCCTCAGGCAAAAAATTATTTCTGAACCATTTTGTTCCTAATCGTGTGTGAGGTGAGGGCTGAGGGAGTGGGTTCTTCAGTCCTGATATTCCAGATAAAGCCAAAACTCAGCATTGCATTTATCTGGAATGCAATGCTTTCTGTGAAATATCTTAGTTCCTATTTTGTACACAGTAATGAAGATCCAATACATAGTCTTCAATGTATCCAGGAGAAAACAATGCTTTCTCTTTACCCAAAATACATCTTCCTGGTGAAGAGTTTCATCAGGCAAAATAACAGAACTTTTGGACTCAGGCTTGTTCCCATGAATGCAGAAAATCTTTCCAATATTCTGGATTCAAACCAAAAGTAGTTTGAATTTCTTATAAAAAACCTGTGTGGAGCATGGAAGCTGAGATCAAGGCAGAAGGTTCATTTACAGCATGGATTTCTGAGATACACACATTGCTTAGACAATTTAAGAATTCTGTAATTGACATTTTGAAAGTAGTAAAGTCAAGATGTAGAGATATATTACTATTGCAGTGAAAATTAAGTAAGTAAAACAGGACAAAATAATTGCATGCATAAATGAGCACTGTGGTCAACAGAATAATCTTGAAGCTGCCTGTGAGTCCCTAGCTCTGTGTTGTATAAGGACTTTTACTGTCAACTATAGGTGGAGTATATCTCAGATACCAAATGTAGCAGATGTCTGTAAGTTATCTCTGATTTTTGAACCATGTGTACTACTATGAGGAAATGTTCCCATTAAATCAATCACAAGCTGATTAAAAACTTTTATTACTGAGCTTTGAAAAGTATTGCACTGAACATAAGGACACAAAATAAGTACATTTTATTAAAAGCTGCATGAAGGGCAGAAAGAAACTGGTGTTTCTAAAACTGAGGAACTGTCCTTGACATTTTGGGGAACTGAATCTGTGATTGTAGACTAGATCACGACAATCTTGTTGACTAGATCTAGTTCAGAAGGAAGCATAGTAACTGACTATTCAAGTACATAAGAAAATACAGAACTTTTTTTTTTTTTTTTGTGTAATTTAACTCAAGTGCTGGCTTCTCCCATGTCAGGTTCTGATTGTATCCACAAGACACCACAGATAGGGCTTTGAGGAAGCATATCTGCAGATGAAAATGCTGTCAAGAGACACACAATATAGCTGCAAGAAAAGGTCTGTCTCAATCTCTCAGATCAGCCTCCAAATAGTGTCTATTTTAGGCTAGCTTTAGAAAGGGAGCAGGATAGACTTAGAAAAATTTTCATTGGCCTACGTTAACAATAAAGTCAGATACCAGTAGAATGTAAAGGAAATGAAATTTTTATCTTTTGAAGTAATGAAAGGAAGTAACGAAAGAAAGTAACACAAGAAAAAATTAAGTATGGAAAACCAGAACACTTAGAACAATCTTTAAGGAGAGATGTTTTGGTCAAGATACTTAATGTTCTTGTTTAACTGAGTGACTTTTTAAAATAAAATATCCCATTCATATTCAAAATTCTTTTGAAAGATATTCTTTCTTCAACCCATATTTGGTTGTTCAGATATCTCACGGGAAAATACAAGCAAGTTATGATGGCACAGAAAGTTCTTGGGTTCATATTTGCAATTTTATCAGACAAAACACACTGACACGACTCAAATTTGAAGAAAGGAAAAGAAACCCTACAAGCTGAAAAATAACTTAATGAAATAAATTCCATGCAAAAAAAATTGTGCATCTGAAAAAAGAAAACAATATGGTGAGGTGGACAGATCAGTTGTAATCAAGTTATGACAACTACCAATGAATCCATGCAATTAACAGCAAATGAAGAGGGTTTTTTGTAATTGAGAATGGTTTAGAGAAAATAAATCTATTTCACTAAAACTTGAGATCCATCAAATTGATATGAGATACACGCTTGCAAAGGTATTTCATGGCTATGGTTAAAATATTAACAATGAAAGTGAAAAAAAGGTGGTATCAAAATGTGATAAATACAGTCTTGAGAATCTAGTGAGCACAAAGCTCAGTTTCCAGAGTCTTCCAATGACCATACAAATACAGGCAAAATAAATGGATTTATTAAAGTCAAATACTTGTATTTTTGTGTGTCACAGACAGAAGCCAGTGCAGTGAATAAAAACAGCACAGAATATGTCTAAGACAAACTAAATGTTCTTGCTTTATTTTTGTACTGGGTTAGCCATAAAAATTTAAATCCTAAGTTATTGTATAAATTTGTATAAATTTACTTTTTAGTGCTGGTGTATTTGACAGAGAAGGAAATATGTGGAGCTGCACTTATTCTCCCACAAGCTGTCTGTAGCAGTTTCTAACTCCCTGGTGATGAGGAGCCAATATTAAGACTCAGGCTCTGTGTCAGTCAGACTGTTCTTGTGTTGCTGGCTCTGTGTTGAACACAAAAATCTCCTGAAGAAAGAGGGAGAGAAGAGTGATGACACTGGTTATCAGCAGTGAATGAGGAATTTTCAAGAAATACTGGGAGTTTACCTGATTTTGTATGATATTGTTGTTACTATTAATATCAGCTTTAACATTGGTATTAATATTGGCATAGATGTAACTATAAGACCATGGAAGCAAGCGAAAATCTTGTTCATACTAGTTTTTGACTTAAGCTATTAAGACTTGTGTTGTTGAGCCTGAAGAGATGATTGTTCCACTTCTGGCATTCCCCCTGAATATTTGATTTACAGTCTAATTGCATCTGATGTCTGTGGTGTGGGGCTTTATTGCCTAAGGACCAATGGCTATGGGGACAAGTTCAGTGCTTTTAACACAGGAGTGTGATTCAAGGGAAGAATAAACAGCAGGAACAGATGAAGTGGTAAGCAGCCAACTGCTAAGACTGCTTTCTTGGAATAGTTTTAGCCATTAAAAAAAAAAAAAAAAGGAGTGCAGTGAATAAAAACACTAAAATAATAGAAGAGGTACTTCTCATTAGAATGAGCTTCAAAGATTTCTGTAAAACAAAATGGACTTTCTTCTTTCAAAAAGATATCAAATACGCTGCATCAAGAATAAGATCCTCTCCAAAGCAATAGTACACATTGCTTTGATATATTCTGGGGAGCAATGCTTTGAAGAATCTGGAGTTCAAAAGTTAAAAAAATCCTCCCACACTGTGATGTATAGCATTTTTTTGACATTTAATAAGCTTTTCCTGGAGACATATTGCTTTTCTTGTCAACAATTTTCTTTTTTAATAGAAAATAGCATTTAATAATGGAAATAAAAAAGGAACAAAAATTCAGAGCAGCATGCTTACCTGTGAAATTATTGGCTGAAAAGTATAACTTTGCTCTTTGGCTTGGAATCTGTCAACGTACTGATCAAAGATTTTGCAGTTTATACTGGACAAATTGTTCCAGCTTTCCAAACCTTAAGATTTCACCAGTAGTGGAGGATCTGGAGTACGTGTCCTATGAGAAGTAGCTGAGGGAGCTGCTTATTTAGCCTGGAGAAAAGGAGGCTCAGAGGGGACCTTGTCACTCTCTAGAACTGCCTGAAAGGAGGCTGTCCTCAGGTGGGGTTGGCCTCTTCTCCCAGGCACCAAGTGACAGAACAAGAGGAAATGGCCTCAAGCTGTACAAGGGAAGGGTCAGGTTGGCCATTAGGAAGAATCTCTTCACAGAGGAAGAAGCTCTTCACAAAAAGGATGAGTATACTATTGGAACAGGCTGCCCAGGGAGGTGATGGTGTACCATCCATGGGGGTGTTTCAGGAAAGACTGGACATAGCACTTAGTGCCAGGGTCTTGTTGAAATACTAATGTTTGTGCATAAGTTGGACTCGAGAATCTCAGAGGTCTTTTCCAACATAATTGATTCTGTGATTTCTTTGTAAAGCTAACAACATTTACTTTGAAATGTACTTCTTGCAGTATTTCTCAACCCCTCATTTTTAAGAGCCGCAATGCTCTAAAACCCAGTCCATTGGGTTTGCTATATAATTTTAATAGCATGCAGTAAATATAGTGTCAGTTTATCAATACTACCAGTATGTGGATATACTGGGTAAAACCAATTCGTCTTGCTTTTGCCCTGTCCAATGGATAGGAACTATTTCTGAAGGGGAAAATAAAAATGCAATTTTCAAATTATTGATATTATAGTCTATGCAAAAGTAACACGATAACAGACATCAGATTTTCAAAATTAGCAATGTAGAGGTCTGTACAGGAGGAAATACAAACAGGGACACATTGAAACATCTTGCTGTTTTTAGCAGCAATATGGAAAAGACAATATGAAACAGAAACATCAGGGCTGGTGTTTACCACTCTTTATCATTTAGAGAACTCCACCACATCCAATTTTTTAATGCTGAAGGCAATTTGGGTAACGAAGAATGGTGTGCCAGGGACAAAGAACAGCAAACTTACAATATTAGTCCTGTGATTATGAGGACATCATTCTGCCCTTCACCTTTCTTCAAACAAAACAGTCAAATAAAAAAAACATTGAAAATTTATTATAGACAGGCTGAGCAATACTGCAGATTTTCCAAATGCCAGAAGCACATTCTATAGGGAAACGAGTCAGTGTCAACATAAGATTAATTTCCTTTGAACACCCTCTTTTCTCTTGAGAAAATAAAACAATGTGATTGATATTGATTCAAAAGTATGTTCTTTTTGAAAAACATTTTAAAGTTAGAGCTACAAAGGCATGTTTAATTAATCAGAAGAATAAAGTGAAATTTTGAATGGAAGACCTTCATGCAGCTGGGAAGAAACAGGAAAAACATTTTTTCATATAGAACAATGTGTTTTATAAAAGCCTTGGTTTAATAAACAGGTCCAAGCAAGTGATTCACAGCATTTAATTTATTTGACAAGTTAATTTTCTTTTATTTCTCATCATGAACCTAAATGGAGGCATACTTTTTGTTTTGGAAAAGATATTAATTTATTTTTTATTGTTATTTAATTTTTAAACTGTACCAATGATGCAAAGTTTTCAGGGAGTGCAAAAACTGTATTTTGTACTGTGATATTTCCATATTTCAAAGTTATGATTGTATCTTATAAATTTCATCATATTCTTTCTGTTCTGTGACTTTTAAAAAAGATCTCTGAGATGTCTGTAAGTTGTTTTGAGAAACATCCCATGTTGACTTAATATTAATTTCAATGCAACTGCTCCCCTGTGCAAGTGTTTAACATTGATATGTGAGATAACAGTGTAAAACTTCAAGTGTGGGGATTGGGCCTTATCCAATGGAAATCAGTGAGAGTTTTTCCACTGATTTCAGTGGCAGTGGATCACTGCTCCCGTGAGTATCTTGATGAAAGAAAACTTAAGTGCATAAATGTACATGGGTCGTGATGACAGATGGGCTGTGAAGAGAGTTGAACAAATAGTTAACAGAGTTTTTATTAGGAGTCATATTGATTAACTGCCTAGAGTGACCTAAGTTTCATTCGGTTAAGATTTTTTCCTTAAGTCCTTCATAAACTTGCTATTCATATTGCTATTCTATGCCATCACTCTGATTAATTTTGCTTCAGAAGTGGTGAAACTGTGAAACAGGAAAATCTCCTTCAGCATGTGACCAGGACAGTCCTGATTTCAGGCAATTTGTCAGTCTCTCCTATCACACGGTACAGCTAAGTGTCTGGGTATGAGGGCATTTGGAAAGGAAGAAGCATCTGTTTTTTTACACAGAATGAAATCTGTCCATATTTTATAATACCACTGGAAAGAGGTAGTCCAACCATATGCTTTTTGGAAGGCCTTGCTCTTCCCATTTCATTGGAAGATGCTGCTACTGTTCATGTAATATTTCTTTTTTTAGGGGTTGGATAATAATCAGGGATAATGTCTTAGCTCAGAGTACTGTGCACTGGCTGGATAGATAGCAGAGAATTTGCTTCCAGGAAGATTTAACAAATTGCAGCAGGAGACATCTTTGTTATATGCGATTTTAATACACAGTCAAATCTTCAGAAAAACATGAAAGTCCAGGTTAAATCTTTGCATGGATTTTAAAAAGAAAAACAAGGTATAAGATTAAATACTAATAAATATTACTTACTATCAGGCAGTATCTTCTTAAGTATGATTTTATCCCAGTCATTTAATTTGCAGAGATTTGAGTATAACTGTCTGATGGTTTTGTGACATTTGATGAGGCTTTCAGTGGCACATACCTGAAACACCAATGGTCAGAACTGAAGTGCACTGATGTCACACCATGAAATAACTTCACTGCACCTCTCTGCCTTATACCTAACAAAACATTATTTTCCTGTAAATGTCCTAGCCATTTGAGGTGCTTACAAAGTTTAAAAGAATCAAGACTGTGGCTTAATCATTATAAATTAATGGGATTATGTAAACCCCATAGTTTTTCTTATGCCACTTGAATGTGAGCAGAAAGTTTAACACAATTGAATTAATAAAATAATGTTTCTTGATGACTTTTTTAGAGAGTGTCACTGAAAAAGGCTATTTGTGACTGACATATTGTGTCCCAGGAGAGTTAGTTTACTGATATTTACACACATTCTTTAGCTAAATCAAAAGGTTCTGCTCTAAAACCTGCTAGGGACACACATTCATTTACTCTCCATTTTTCAAGAAAGGCACATATCTACTGAATGATGTAGGTCAGCTGGACTTTCTCCAATTTCACTTCATTCTTGTCTTAGAGGTGAAGTTCTAAAATATCTTGCTGAAAAACGTGAAGTGCTTCAGTAGAGACCAATCTCAGATTCTGTGAGAGGAATATTTCTTTCTGTTTCCATTCCACTTTATCTTTATGCCTCACGCTAGTATCATGACCTGTAGTTTAAAGCACATTTATTTCAGGTGGAGTCAAAACATGAGTTATAGACTGCATTGATTTACCTGAATAAACAATCAGGAAAGAGCATTTTAATCTAAATACTCTTATGATAGCAAGAGGGTTACCACTAAACCACAGAATGGGATAACAAGAACCGGAAGACATAATTATCCCAACTCTTATAAAGAGAAAAAGGATTTTAAAATTCTTTAATCATCCTTGGAAGCTGTTTACTTGAGTCTAATCAAAACTACTGATACATAATGAGATTAGCTCTGTTGGTTAGAGCATAGCCCTGGTAAGAGCAAGGTTGTGGCTTAGTTCTCTGAGAGGGCCATTCACTTTGGAGCTGGACTCAATGATCCTTCAGAGTCCCTTTCAATGAAGAATATTCTGATACTGTGACTGATACTGATACTGTGATCTGTGACTTTTTTTTCCTAAGCAGCTGTTTGTAGAACTTATCTCCACTCAAAGTTACAAATGCATTCCTAATAGCTTTTCAGACATTTTGCAGTTAATTGGATTAGTCTTTTCATGGTCAACAAAGATTTCAGACTGAGAAATCAGTCCTTACTGTCTCAAACATATGGATGTTCTCATCATGACATTTGAGTGCTAATTGCTCCAGCTACAACATTACCAGAGGTTGTTCCTGTCTTTTCAATAGCAGAAGCACTTTGGTCCAAGCATAACCTGAAACTCTCACCGTTTTTTCCATGTAGACCCAAACCTCATTATTACCTTCACTGCTAAGAAGCTTATCTTTTATAGTTGGCTGCATGTGTAGTCAACTGTGAATGTTTTCCATTAGAGTTCCAGTTCAAACTGTTGCTGCAATTCTCATTCCCCCTTCAGTAATGAAAACTGAATCTGTGTTCGAAATATGAATATGCTTAATCTAATTGCAAAGTACAAATTTTTTTTTATTGTTGTATAACATGTATTAACAATTGACATTTTCAGTTTACCAGACCAGCATTATAATCTCTTTGTGGTCTATTTTCAGACAGGTAGCTTTTCATACTAAGTCAGAAATTTCCAGTAATGGCATCTTTTTTGTTTTTCTGCCACTAACAGAAGACTAATGACTTACAGAAAAGAAACAAAAATAGTGCAAATATTTTTCTTCACCCAAAACAATATCAAGATTCTTACTTCACTTCCTACTTTGCAGAAGTTGTATTTCCAGCTACTAATATAAATTATTTGTATGTCTTAAGCAAATAAGATATTTATTATTGATTGTGCTATGGCATGCACTGTCATAGTATTCTTTAAAAGAATGATTATTTAAATTGACCTGTGTAAGATGTGCACTATAGTTAAGCTTTAATGGAATTTAACAAGGTAACATTTGAGCAGCTGTCACTGGGATAGAATTGTTCTGAAGATTTCTAAATCAAGTTATTTCAAATTTAAGTAGTTTTAATAAAAAATTTGCCTGCTAGCTACAACAGGGAATTGTAACTCAACAATATTCTTAGATTTTGTTCTCAGTGGCAAATTCTCCATTTCCAGCCTAATTTCTCTTTTATGTCTCAGCTTATGTTTCTGTGTGAAATCAGTATAGTAAAAACTTGCTACAGTCTTAGATGTATCACAAGAATTAATGCTTGAAAAGGAGATATTCTCCATTGACTGATCAATGTATGTTTATTCACTCGGTAGCAAACACACAGCTAATGAAAGAGAAACATTGCTGAGTTCCTGAGGGGATGCTGTCCTGGAGACAGAGCAGGAGCCCTGCCATTGGCATCCACGTGTTCAGCAGATCAGACTCTGGCAGCAGGAATGTCCCTGTGGCAGCTCAAAGGAGAATTCTGCATCCTTGCTGAATACCATGATGAAAAGCAGTATAATCTTAAAGGCTTGTATAGAGTGGTTTCTTGCTTCAGATATACAAAATGCCAAGAACAATCTGTTTTGATCAAGCTGTCAAAAACTTATGCCGTAGTATTTGACCATGAGATCTATACACAGAAAACCTGAGGAGATGTATCTCTTCTTAAAATGTTGTTGGCAAATTTCTCATTTCAAATAACTGACAGGGTACTTCACAATCATTTGTTTTTATCTGCTTATAAATTTTATCTTTCTATATATGTTACCTCTTTTAGTTTTAGGTGCCAAAAGAACCAGCTTGACTGATTAGATGGATAGTTTAACATGTATAGCTTGAATGCTTTTCATCAAAATTATTTGGTATCTTTTCATGTGACTTTCTTCACAAGGAAAACTTTAACCAAAAACAGTCAACTGTCTTTATGTTCCAATTTGAATGGCTGGTCATATTCTCTTTTTGTAAAGCTTTATTTTAGCATTCTCCTTCCTTCTTCCTTTCCAAAATTATTATGCCATACTGTTGAAGCACCTGCCATATTGATTTCCTTTTGGTGTTGGGTGAAAATAGTTCTAGTTTTGTGAAATGATTCATATGTGCACATAGTTTTTCAAGCACAAAATGTTTATCAGAAATGAAAGGTTTTATATAACTGTAATCTCTCATTACAACGAAATGTTACTCCAGCACAACTGTACTTAGAGATAAGCAACCCATGGGCCAAGCCCAAATTATTATTTGATATCAAGTAACGAGATCCTTTCATAACATATGCAGCAAATAAGTATATGTCAAAACAAATACCTGGGAAGTTTTCAGTGCTAATAGTTTTTCTAGTATTTGCATGAATACCTAATATAAAACAAACAACAAATATTTACAACATTTGTTACAAGAAAAGTATGGTTTGGGATTTTTGTTTATTTGGTTAGTTGGTTGGTTTTGTGGGGTTTTTTTGTTGGTTTGGTTTGGTTTCTTTTTCATCCTTATTATTATGTTATTGTGTTTGGATAAAATTTATGTTTTCTTTAAAGTGAACCTCAGTGTTCAGTGCATACGTTTTAAGAAAAAAAATATAAATACTGATTCTAGTGATGTTCAACAAAACTGGTTTATACCTACCTCCTACCTAATCATTTAAGCAGGTCCCAGGTTTGGAGCACAGTTCCTCTTCAAATCTAATCCTAAACATCCACGCTGCTATCTTGAAATCAGGCTAAGCTGAGACATGCATTTCCTCCCAGTGAGCTTCTTATCTTCAAGTCTGTAATTTCATATATGTCTGTATTTTCTGCTTGAAATAACATTCACATCATAGGGGAATTTATTTTAACAAAGCCTCTAACTCACAGTGGGGGCCTGATTTGCTGTGTTGTAGGGCACAACAGTTTGTAACAGCAAGCCAAAACAAGGGATTGTTTTCATGTCTAGGCATTTGTTCCTAAGAGATCTTTAGTTTCATTGATTATCTTGTGTTAGTGTTCTGGGGCAGACTGTGAAATGACAGAGCTGGCAGAATAGAGCCAGAGGCACTAGGAGGAATACCTTAAATAACTAGGGCCACTTCAAAGCTAACATCATCCTACAAACAAACTTAATGAGATGATGTGCCTAAGGAATCAGGGGATTTTAAGTACTTGATTGACACTTCCTTGAAAGTAATTTCTTTTATAGATCTCAGCCAACTGCAAGTTTTTTTGTTTTAGTTTCTCTTCCTCTAATTCTTCTCAGATTTAAGATTACTGAAAACCACCATTAACACACATATAACCAAATGCAGTTGGTTGATGAAAAAGTGTTTTAATAAAGCTTACACAGTACAGATGTTTGATTTGCAATGGTTTTAACATATTCAAATAAAACAAAGAGTTACTTTCAAGTAGCAACATACACTGAAGTTTTGAGAAATATCAATTTGCACAAGGAAGAACTTTGAGAATCCTGAAAAATAAAAAAGTTTTGACTACAGTTTCAGAGTAATGCCTTTGTAAAAACTTAATAAAATATCCTTGTCTTAATAAAGGATACATTTTTTGTAAGACATAAGTGTGTGTTTTCATCATAGAGTTATCCAGTACCAACAATTCCAGTTTACATAGGATTTGGTCTATATGCAGAATAGTTGAGGAGAATACGAGAAATAGTTTTGCCAGCTTTTGAAAGGAGGTGGGAAAGAGAAGAATTTTTTTTTTTCTTCCAGGAGGAGTCAGAAAACACACAGAGAATACACACAGCACGCTTCTCCTGTTTAGTCCTGAATAATACTGAATTTACTATGCACAGACATGCAGTAGTAGAGTGTACACAGATTGAAGCTTTTGCCAGACATCCATAAGAGCAGGATTTCTGAATGTCCAGTATCTGGGTAGGAGGTTCCCATGTGCAAATGTTCATAGGGAAACCATCATTCACCTGAAAAAACAGGATAGATCTGGGAAAAGTGGATGTTTGTTTTATGCCTGTGAGAGCCAAGTCACACACAAAGCATGACTGAAATTAGAATGGTCAGCACAAACATAAACCATGACTACCTTGTTTCGGAATAAAAATCTGTCAGTGCGAAGTTAAAACTGATCCTGTGTGGAGAGGTGACCATTAAAAAATAAAGATAAAGGAAAATGAAAATAATTCTTTAAAAAGCTTATTGGGAAGGGAAAAGAATGTGTAGCTGAGTGAGATGCTGTGACTAAGAATATTGCCTGAAACACTGGAACAGCAGATAAAGATGCCTGAGGATTATGACCTTCTAATGAATGAAACTGGAACATGATAACATGTTTTTACATCCTAAACCAATATTAACATTACACAGCTGAGAACTCTGGCATCCACACACAGCACTGGAATCAGACTTGTTAACTAAAGACAGGCTTATTTGTGGGACATGTGATTAAAGCCTGCAAGGGGGATTGTAAAGAAACAGATCTAACTCCACAGAAATGTCTTTAAACACCAAATATGGCTGAAACGTGCAGAGAAATGCTCAAAGCAGTGCTCAGAGAAAGTGCACATAATTAAAATAAGAAAGTCCAGACAAAAGACATAACAGATTAAAAAAAATAGAACACTTGCCAGTTTCAAATTTATAATATACAACATCAGGAAACTATGGGAAAGGTAAAATTAAGTGCACTTAGTTCACAGGAAATTGTATAAATTATATAGAGAATATAATCAAATCCTACTTTCAAGATGGCAAATGAAAACAAACTTCAATATACAGGGTCTTAGGACCCAGAGACTTCTAACTAAGAAAAGGGATATTGGAAATAATGCTGAAAACTCTTATGAAGTGGAAAATAATTTTAGTAAAGCTGAATTGCTTCAAAATGCTGTGCTGTAGAAGTGAGCTGCCAATCATGCAATGCCCTAATGCAGCTATTACCTCAATAGTTAATTTAATTCCAGCTGGATGGTGAAGTCCATTGCAATACAATCCAGACACAGTTCCAAAGAGCAAAACTCGCCTGGAGTAATCTGACCAGGTGCTGTGGATGTGCAACCAAATTGTTCTGTGACTCCTGAGGGAAAACCTATTGTTGATAAGAAACCTTTAAAAATCAAAATACTATGATTAAGAGATCTTATTAAGCAAAGCAGACATAAACCACAGAAACAGATGTCTCACTACAGTGCTAAACCAGAATGTTCACAGCAGTTTGGTTCAACCTTCTAATATGATAAGTAGGGTGTATTTCAAGCAGCTGAAAATGGGCTGAACCAGAACTAAAAAATGCCTTACATTTTTTGGCAAGAGGAGGACAAGCATCCTTTTAACACCCTTTTAATTGTTAGTATCCTGCTATTACGTCCTACCTTTCTCTGATGGCATGTGCTTATAGTGAGGAATTTCACCTTCTTTCCTTGTGGGACACAAGACCTTATTGTTCTCCCAGCTGTGAGCTCATGGGAGGATCAAAGGCAGTCCCTCGGCAAGACCTGGCCGGGAAGAATTCAGGCTTGCTTCTTCTTCTGTCCTTTTGGAAGTTTCTTCTGCTCCCAACAAGATTCCTCTGTGTGTGTTTGTAGCTGTGTATAGATAACATATCTATATGTTATTAAGACATGCAAAACTGAGTTACGGTAAAGACTTTAAACTGGCAGTTACACGTCTTCCTCCAGATGCCCAAAGTTGCACCTGTTATAACAGATTCCATACTTTTATTTTAAACACGCAGTCAAAATATTTCAATCTCTTATGCTGGATAACAGTAAAGAGAAGTATTGCAAAACTCTCTGATGTATCTCAGCAGCTGTTATTCATTTATATCTTTTAATGCCTCTTTTCTAGGAGGTTTCTATTTTCACAGCCATTTAGATACCTATCTCCATACTTTTGGAAAACTTGTAGCTTTCAGAAACATAAAATAAGGTTGAATTTATTTGTTTGAGGAGGAAAGTAAAAGTACTTGATGTTCTTACATAGATTTTACTTAAACTGCTTAATATCAGCTTTCCTACTTCCTGATTTTATTTCTGTCTGTACATTCCTATTGGCATACATGTTATTCTGGGTGTGAGAATACACTTGCTTCATATATCTGGATTTTTTATTTCTAATTTAACGTTTGAATTCCGAACTGTAGAATTTTATTAGATTCCTCCTTTATTTTCATACTTCCATCCTGTTAAGCAGACTGTTGGGTACTATTTTCGTCTTTGTTTTTCTGACCTCTTATTTTGGTCTCTATTGTCAGGAAAATCTATCTAATGTTAGTTTATTGTTGTTAATAAGCCATATGGTGCCTGTAAAGTAGCTCTAGCCAAATCAACAATAAAGAAGCAGGAGTAAAAAGTTGTTTCATTCCAGAGTGGTTATGTATAGGATGCTACAAGGTCAGCACTGGGTCTAGTTGGAGTTGCTATTTTCAATGAAGAATTAAATGATGAGTTAGAGGATAGTCTTACTGCCTTTGCAGATAAAAAATTGTGGGCAAATGTAAGAGGAGCAAAGAGTGGAATTAGAATCCAAACTATTAATACTGAAACAGTTTGAAAATGGCTGAAAACAACAATTAAGTTCACAGACAATATTTTGCAAGAAATAGGTAACTAGAAATTAAATTCTTAAGTTAGCTACATTATGAACTAGATTTTGAGTTGAAGAAGGATCAGAAAGTCCATGCTCTCGTGAAGCAGGTAAACTTCACGGAGGACTCTGGGAGGGAGAGGATTAAAAAAGAAAAAAACAAAGCATTGCAGAACAAGAAAAGTAGAAGTAAAAACCAAAATGTTCAACACTGTTATCATGTCCACTTTTGGGTCCCACATTACAAGGAAGATATGCATTGGCCTGAGTTAATACAGAGAAAAACAATAAAAATTCAGAAACTTAGCAAGCAGGACACTTGTTGAAAGATGGAAAATACATTTTCACTTGTTTCAAGAACAGTTAATAGTAAAAAATCTTCAAGAACATAAAATTCTAAAGAAAAATGAATGGTACATTCTCTGTCTGTGACATAAAGTAGTAAAGTACATAAGCAATTTTCCTGATTACATAAATGTTTTAATAAGGTAGTATCAAAAGTGTTTAAGAAAAAGTAGTTTAGTGTCTGTAAATATGATTGTTAGAGTTTAATCCCATCCTGGGAAGGATAAGGAGGAAAAGAACAAATAAGGAGGAAAAGAAAAAATAAGAAGGATAAGAACAAATTTTTTTCACAGCACTTGCACAGAACTCCTCCATATTTGAGTAATGGATGGGGCTGAGACAAAGGTGGGGTTTTTTTCAGTTGTCTCCTGTGTATACAAGAGAGATGGACTGGAGAAATATCAGAGAATTTATAGATTAAAAGTCTGAAATAAGAAGAGGTTATGCTGTGAGCAGGGCTTTGAAAGTGAAGACAAGAAATTTGGATTTCATATAAAAACGAAGAGTGAGCTTCGAAAAGTACACAAATCTATGTCATGGTGTAGGTCCTTTGTAGTCTTTCTAATTTTTTTTTGCTAGTATATCCTGTAGCTAATATAAACTCATCACTTAGAATCTTATTGAGTTGATAAGGTGCTTTATTATGTTTTCACAGCAACTGTTTCTGTTTCTGGTTATATTACTCACATATTCCCTCCCATATTGTGTCTTGTCATGCAGCTTTTTTCCTCTTTTTCGTCCTTCGCTTTAAAGATTTATTGCTCCTTTTCCTGGAAGTGTTGTTGGGGAGCTGGCGTTTACCTTGGTTTTCTTAGCACAGTTTTTTATATTTTTTCATGTTTATATGGCTACAAAGTGACAAGTTACTCTTGCCAGGAGATGTTAGCATTTAATATTGATAGCAGATTTCTGATGGTGCAGCACCTAGAAAGTGTTCCACTCTCTTATTCTCAAATGCTGATTGGTCTATTCAGTTTTGTTGTTTATCTTCTGAGGAAGATGAGTACCAGTTTTCATCCATTTTGTTTTCTACTGTGCTTTACATACCTTTCTTAATTTAATATCACCTTTTACTTAGATGCCAAGTTCTGTATTAGAGACCATTATATCAGTCATCACATGTTAAGATATTTTATCTTTATAGGGAAAGAAGTTCCATTAATTATGAAAACATAGTTGTGCAATTTTTCACCATTTCTTTTGGCAATGAAAGACTTGGTGGAGAGTTGACAGGAAAGTTTTGTGGTGCTATGCAAACATGCTTCAAGACATTGACAAAATCTTCTGATAACTCTAGATTCGTTCACTTATCATTCCAGGTAGGGTATGTGCAGACAAATCTTTTCTATCTGAAATCTCTGAAAATCAATTGTGACCTTTAATACTTTGACTATTTTCCTGTTTTTTAGAACTCATTGCTATTCTTCCCAAAGGGCAGTTGCCTGACCTGAGGGAATTAGAACAATATTATTTTCAGTAATAGTGAACTTCTTCTAAAGAATTCCTGGCCAGAAACAATTAAGAGTTGTAAGAGAACTGATCCACACACACTTATTGGCAGACATGCCTGCAGTTTGAAATCATTGATGTAATTTAGTGAATTAGAGACTTAAGTACACAACTTTTCTTCCAGAAATTAGGATATCAGAACCTTGTTATCGTGTAGGTTTGCAATAGAATGTTGTTATTTTCCACAGAATATTTATTAGGATGTCTACCTTCCTGTGTTTAATTTTACTGTAAGAAATTAAAAAATAATTTTGGTTTCTGTTTTTCACCTGGTTCTTCTCCTTTTGTCCCTTGATTAACATAAAAAGAAGTTAAATTTCTTGCATGAAAGTGATTAAAAAAACCCAACTCAACAAAACCAATGAATATTAAATGAAACAGAAAACAGGAAGCTTTAAAATTACTGTTCTAATAACTACTAAAATTAATGTGAAATACATGAGGAAAGAGTTTGCAACAAAGTTATTTCAAAACCCATGGACTGTTAAATGAGCTTGGCTTAAGTTATGAATGAACCAAATATAAAAATGTCCTTGTAACTCTCCCCAATTCCTTCAGGGTCTTTCATGCCATTGCCATTAAGGTAATCCTTGGTTGTGCCTACAAGTGGGAAGTATCAAAAATCCTGAGAACAGCTGCATGTTCCTGTATCTGCAATAGAAGAACAGGACTGAGTCTTGTCTACACTGCCTCAGGAGGTGTAAGCTTAAATTCAAGGTCAGAATTAGCACTGAAAAAGCAGAGAGTAACATAGAGTGGCAAAATTACAGGGAAGGTAAATCTCTACCTCAGAGATAAAATGGGCTGGAATCCCCTTCAGATACTGATGGAATTTCTGTCTGACTCAGAAGCAGTGGAAGATTTCTTCTCCAGAAACAAATTACTTCAGCTAGTTTAAGGGACCGAGACTTCATTAGATCCTTGGACTTATCTCCTCCTCACCTCTACTAACCTCTTCTATCCATTGCTTTTGTTGTGGCTTGAGAGAGACACCCTCCAGTCTGCCTGCTGCTACAGCAATGTGTGCTCATCCCAGAGTAGTCTTTAGTGCTTCTTCAACACAACCCTGCTGTGACAGGAGGGTTTCACATGAGATAAGCAAAGGAGCAGAGTAGAAGGCCAAAGGTGTAGTCAGTCTTCAATCAAGAATATTGATTATGACACTGATTTATTTTTTCTGTCCAGAATTCCTTGGAAAAACAGCTAAGGTTCTTCTCACTATCAAAGCCTCAGTAACATATCTCACCTGTTTAAATTCTAAAATCATAGCAAAAATCTATACATATAAACAGCACAAAGTTTATAATGCAGACAGATGTATTACCAGTGTTTCAAATGGGAGTGATGCAGGGAGTAAATATTAGCCAGAAGAGCATAATCCAGTTTACCAGTTTTCCCAAGGAAAATTAACTCAGTGCAGTTCTGTCAATATTAGCAAGCATCCAGAGGTAAAATGGAAAAAATACTTCCCCCACATGCAGCTTTCCCCTTGAAAGTTTATCAACTGGAATGACATGTTCATAGATACTATTCTTTTGCCCCTCATATGCTTTCACACGTTTTTAAAAACACAATAACAATATTGTGGAATCAAAAAACACAGTAACAATGCAGCTCATATTGAACAAGACAGTAATTAGATGCTTAAAAGGGGAAGAAGTAGAGGGATGAAGGAACTTGAAAACATGCTAGACAGAATAATGATGTTCATTGTGTTATCTCCTTTTGAGGTACAGCAATTAAATGATAAATTATTTATTTTCTTTACATATAAATTCAAGGAAATATCAGTAAGAATACAGAAGAGAGAACAGATTTGTCCTTTCTCTTTTCTCTCAGCTTTTGAATAAACAGTCTTAAAAACCATTCTTTCTTTTTCTTTTACTTTTTATTTTTCCTCTTAAATAGCAGAGGAAATTTTACATTTCCAAATTTTACATTTCCAAAAATTGAGATGAAAATAAAGTTGCATGCCAAATGTAAAATGCATCTATGAGGCAGAACAATAGCAAAGTTTGTCCATTGAGTAACTCTTTAGGTTTGTTATGAGTAACTCTTGAGATTTGTTTTGGTTTTCAGTGGCTCTTTGTTTTATTTTATCTTAGTAGCTTATTTTCCCCATCCTTAGTCAAATCTATTTGTTTTTACCAAATCTGACCACAAAATAAATTATTAAAATGAACTCAAGTTTTAATGGTTGCCAGCCCATTTAATCCTTTTTTCTTTTCCCAGTTTGAATAACAAGTTTCAAGAACAAATCTCTGTATATTTCAGGGGATGGTATATTGTGCTGGCTTTGGCTGGATTTTGTTGATTTTCTTTACAGCAGCTGGTATGGGGCTGTGTTTAGTATCTGTGCTGAATATGGGGTTGAAAATGAGAGATGTTTTTGTTGTTGCTGGGCAGGGCTTACACAGAGTCGAGTCCTTTTCTGCTTTCCGTACTGCTAAACTGGTGAGGAAGCTGGGGGTGCAGGAGAGATTGGGAGGAGGCACAGCCAGGACAGGTGACCCCAAGTGCCCAAAGGGATACTCCAGACCATGACATCACGCTCAGAATAGAAAGTGGGGGGAAGCAGGACAAAGGGGGTGACACCTTTGGAGTGAAACAATTTCTCTTCCCAAGTCATCGTTAGAAGAGATGGGGCTCTGCTCTCCTGAAGGTGGCTGAACCTCTGGGAAGCAGGGCTTTGTTTTTCTTCTGTGTGCAGCTTTTGCTCTCGTATGCAGCTTTTGCTTTCCCTATTAAATGTCTTTATCTCACCCCATGAGTTTTCCAGCTTTTATCCTTTCAATTCTCTCCTCAATTCCTCTGGTGAGAGAGTGAGCAAGCAGCTGCGTGGGGCTTGTCTGCCAGCTGGGGCTAAACCATGACATATGCATTTATGTTTCTATGATTTCTTGTTACTACGATGCTATGAACCTTAAACTGGAAACACAGTCAAGACAGGTATTCGTCATATCTACAATTGTATATTTTTGCAGGATTCTTTTTCAAAGAGAGTTAACGACTAACATACTGAAAAATTGAGAGGGGAAAATATGCAATGACAAGTAACTATTGACTTGAATGAAGTTAATCCAAAAGAAATAAAGCAGTCCAAGTGACTAAGCCTTTCACGAATATTACATTGACTTCACTGAATGCAGAGATTAACAAAAGCGATTTATATCTCTGGTAAATATATTCCTACTTAATTAAGACCACAAACCCTTCTCATGAACAAACACACCAGAAATTATGGACTTTTTTTTCTCCATTCTGATCTGTTATACTGCATCTCTTAAAATTTTATGACCATCTAAGGCAACTGTACCTTTTCTGTGAACACTGACACTTCTGTCAACAAGCACCAGAGGCCCAGGATGGTCATTGCCCTAACTAAGAGGCAGCAGAAAAAGCAAACAGATTCTTATAAAAATTGGCACATGAATTTGTCTAACCATCATTCACAGGTTCAACTGTACTGGCAAGTACTTCACATCCTTACTGCACCTTGATATAAGGGTTCTGTGGTAACTTCTTCCTATAAAAAGGCTTCTAATAATTTCCACATGTCACATGTCTTCTGTGATTAATTTACTTTCATGTAAAAATATTACATTTAGTTTGTTAATATTTGTTGCAGTGTGGATTTTAACCTAACAAGATGAAATATATTTTGTCTTGTATGAAGACATATTGAAACTGAGTTAATGTAGTTTAAAATAATAATTATGATACTAAATCTGGCATATGCTTTCTCTTTGACACTTCAACATATCTGTCAGTAGATTGAAGAGAAGCATTGCCAGCTTCTAAACATGAAGTTATCAGCTGTAGTCACCTAGAGAATTCTTTGCATGTTTGGCTGTTAGTCATACCCTTGAGACTCATGAATTCATGAAACAAGAATAACTCAAAAGATGTGAGGTTTTCCAATGCTGTTTACATATTGCTACATTCAAAGTAGAATATGAATGGTCTATATAGAAATTTGCTTGAAAAACTGGGTAAGTGATCAGGTGAAACCCACTTGCTTCCTCAACAAACATTCTGTTTTAACCCTGGGTGTCCTTCCAAGTTTGAGGAAAGATCAATTATTTTTAAGACATAGGTGAAGAGGAGGGAGCTTTCACTTACTTTTAACGCTTAATAGTGTTTCTCAGATTAAATAATTATTTATTTTTAAGTTTATTATTAGAATGTAATAATAAAATATATATTTAGAGACTAAAAGAGACAATGACTATAGTTTGAAGTGGTGGGGAGCCTCTCCTAAAGGGCCCTAGATTAATACATGGTAATTTATTTGAAAGTAAATTGGAACGAGAAAATATAAACAAAATCTGTCTATTTTAGACATAAATTGGTTTTCTGAATACTGATGAATTTAGAATAAATCTTTATGTGTAGAAAATTTAATTTATAAAAATATTCCTAGTACCCTGGTTTGCCACATTTTTTTTTTTTTAATGTACAAGATAAAATACATTTTAATTTCCATGGGTCATTCATCTTTTTCACTGGAAAATTCTTTGGACTGTAGGACAAGCCTGGAAATAGGACTGGAAGAGAACAAACAGAAAAGAATTTATGCACACAAAATATTCACTTGGAAAAAAGTCTTCAGGCTATGGGTTTACAAAACAAACTAAAACAAAACAGTCCCCTCAGTTTAGGACGTTTATTACTGGATAAGGAGTGATCTTTCCATGTAAGACAATATTAACTGCTAAAAACTGGCTTTGTTGATTGCATTTGAAACATTTTTAAAGGACATTTTCACTTACAGCCTGTATGGGATTAGGTATTGCATGTCCTCTCCCAGCTGCTAGAAAACGGGCATAAAATCAGAAATCTGGAATAAACTCTGTTCAACTTTCTCTTGGTAATTTGCTAGAAATGTCCTGATGATCTGGACCAAATCAATATCACATAGGCTATGTCTGTGGTGGCAGATTAAATGTTCCAGGTCCTGGTTGATGTCCCTTCTAGAGAGTGTATGTCACAGATTAAAGCCTCCTGGACACACTTGCCTCACCTGTACTTCCTGTGAAAGCAGTTCCTGGTGTTCAGGCGTCTCCTGGGATTGTGCAAGGTCCCATGGAATATAACCATGCAGAAGAACAAGTGAAAAAAGAGCAGGACAAATGTGCCAGTGTCTGAACCCCTGCCTTGGCTCTTTGGATTAGCAGAGTAGAGAGACCTTGAATTTTTCCCATAGCACTGAGATCTTTACCTCATGAGTACAGAGACACAGTCTCATGTTCAGGATGAAAATTCTGGTCTGAGACCAGGTCCAGACCAGATTTGGCACACATTTGGGACATGAAATTTCATGTTCCTCTTTCAGTCAATTCGTGGTACTGCCTGAATGACATCACCATCAGCACTGGGTGACTGGAGATTAATATTTTCCTCACAATAATTCAGTACAGGCTGTTTCAATTGACATTGTTGGAATGAAAATCTTGTCAGGTTAAATATGTGCACTCTAAGAACTGTATCTAAATTTCAGATACAACATTAATGTTTAATAGAACCCTAAAAACAAGTGTTAATTTTTAATATACATTACTTTGCATTTAGAGATATCAGGGATTTGCAATGAAATTTGAAGCTATGAGAAACTACACTGATTTTGAAGTTCAATATAAGATTTAAAACAAACTCATTCTCAGGAGTTATAATAAACTTGACAATTAATATGCAGACAATTTTCATTTTTTTCTGCTGCTAAGATTTTTTGTTGTTTTTGCTGTTTGGTTTGTTTGGAGGGTTAATTATTCTTTTTTAATTTGATGGAATAAAGCTCTTTAGACTGTATATTATGAAAAAAAAAGAGTAAAAGAGAAGCTGCATCCACATTTTAGCAAATAATTGTGCAAACTTAAAGCCAGTGGATTTGTGTTAATTTTTATCAGCTCTAATAATTAAAACAATTAGTACTATGGATGTTGGAAGTTTGCTAATATATTACTAAATGCTTAAAAATGTCAGATTTTTTGTGAATGTAATTAATTATTTTTCAGCTTAGAAGCAACCTAATATGGAACAACAACAACAAAAAAAGTCAATTGTACTTTTAATAAAATGAGAGTTTTGTCTTGGTATATTTTACCAAATCAGAGTTAGTTGCTGGGCATATAAAAAAAATAGAGAGGAAAAAAAGTTATGTCTCTATGATTTAATTATTACTCTTAGAAAGAGATATTTCTAAAGCTACAATTGTTCAGACAAATTGTTCTCCTTAATTAACATTTAGCAAACATTGATGATCTCTACATATGACAAGAGTGATAAAACTAACAGAGACAACAGTGATTCTATACAACTCAATTTTAATGCTTGAAGGTGATGCAAAATTGAGGCTGGATGCTCACACATTCCTGTTCATAACTTTCCATTTTCAGCTGTTTCAATCAGTTGTCATCACTATTTATTTAGTTTAATAACCAGCCTTATTTTACAGTGTAGACACAAATTCTTTGCAAGCACTTGGAAAGACAAGCTCTCTGCTTTAAAATTTTTTAAAAGAATGTCATGCAAAGGGTGAAGGAGAAACATATATTTAGGTATCTTGTTGCAACTATACAAAATATCAAAGAAATTTACCCGTTTCAGAGAACCTGCTGTTCTTACAAATAAAGCATGGTTGTCTATCCATGCTTGCTTCTCAAAACAACTTTTCTTGTCTAATTTTCAAAGACCCACAATTTGTTTATTGGACCCTGTAGCACCTATAAATGATATTAGGATGTTGTATTTCCTCCTCACTCTATTTCTTTTAGCATGGATCACTGGTAAATTCCTCTGTCTAATAGGGAACTGGAAGAGAGGGGAGGCATAGATTACAACCAGTATTTCTTAGAACGCCTTAACAGCATTAAGCTGTATTAATAACAGACTCAAGCTGTTGATTTTAACAGACAATAGCACAGCACACTCACGTGCTCACAGAGTTCATTGTCTTCTTCTCATACTCTTTCCCAGCTACCAGAAGAAGGAAACAGCAGGGAGATCAGCCCCAAGGTGTGATGCCTTTTGGGTGCTCCCCTAAAGCTCTGGGGCTGGCTGAGATGTGTCAGGACCTTCTGGGGGGTGTTAGGAGAGGCCCTTGTGGGTTTGTTGGTACAGAATCTCTCCTGTAGTCTTTATCTGTGCACAGCAGTCAGTGGGTGTCCACGTGTGCTTTTGATTTTCCACAGAGGCATCATGTTCTTCTTGTCCTGACTTTATCAGTTCTACTGGGTTCAGCACAGTTCTATCCCTCCTTGGGAAGCCTTACATAGTACTTACTCAATACACATTTTCTCCTCTTTGGCCTGTTGTTACTGGGCTCTATTTCTCCTTGCTTACCTATGGAACCCATTCTCATCCACTGTCACTGATGGAGATTTTATGATGCATGTATTTAGAGAAAAAACATTATTAGATTACTACTAGAGAGATATTTTTACATTATGATTAGAGAGATATTTTTCTCTTGAATAACTCTTTTTAAATTTTCGTCTTCCCATTTTTTTCTCTCTTCCTGCAAGCTACACATTGCAAAACATGAAATATTTACTAAATATTATTTAGATGCCTTTTCTATCAAATTCTTTAACTTTACAAAGTAGATTATTTACAACTGTGCTGCCCTTCTGCTTAATGGGCACCCTGGGGGAATGTTGTTGGCTTTGAGACTCGGCTACATATTTTCAATAAACAACTCCTGAAGCCAGCAAATGCTGAGAGCTGTGAGCATTAATCAGTGATGTATCTGAATGGAATACTTGCCTGTTCTCCCTTTGGGGGATGGAAATAAAAGGACACACATCATGATGCACTATTCACAGTCACACACAGTCCAATAAGCCCAATGAAATATTTTAACATTCTCTTTTATTGCAAGTTTTTTGGTTAGCTTGAAATTGTGATAGTGAAGCTGAATGCCTTATCAACAGATTTTGCCAAATGGAAAAAGAAAAAAAGCTTCCCCAGGATAAGGAGCAGCTTCCAACTATTAAAAGGTTTTAAACTGCTGGTAGATTACATTTGGAGTTATTGCATTTGCCATGTCCTTTTGTCCTTGAGTCACATTGCTAAGATGATATCTCTCTGCCTTGGAGGGAGAGCTGCCTGCTCAAGTACTGCCTGAATGGCACTGCATCTGGCAGGCTGATTCTTCCTTAGAGGAAATCCCTACTCTTGTTTTTAAAACACAGGTCAAAGGTTCAGTTTGGCAATTGCAGGGCTTGTGGTACTGGAGAAGAGAAAGACAGGAGAGTTAAAAGGAAATAATCAACCTGAGAAAATCTACAATTATTTTTAAAGTCAAGTCAGCCATTCCATTATTCAAAATAAATAAAATAAAATTATGCTAGGTGTGCCATGGAGTCCTATGCTATTTTTTAAAAAGAAAGTTGTGAATTCTAAATGACCACAGTCCTGCTGGACATGCCTAAAGCACAAACCTCTAAAATGAAATAACAATATTTTTAGATGTTTCTGGCACTTTCAGTCATTAGGAATTTACAGGCCCAATACAGCACTGATTTTCAACTTTGCAAGAACTGAGACTTTAACTGAAACTCTATTGTATGTAAATCAAATTTGTACTCTTACTTTTCCCATTGTGAATGTTAAGTAATGTTGTTTTTGGCCTTGCCTTCCATTCATTTGAAAAACCTCAACAGCATGGTGTAAAGAAATCTCTTTGGTCCTAGGCATTCTAGAGGTCACAAGTCCTACTGTAGTTGGTGACATAGTATTAAATTATACGCCCAACTGCACAGAATTTCAGATCTAGGGAAATTCCCCATATTACTGGAGGAGGAAAAAAAATGCCGTCCCTTTCTCCAAGTCAGCACAGTTCTGGTGCAGGAGGCTGAATGAAAAGGTACTGCTGCAATGCCTTCCCATGCCATGGAGAGAGACCAGAATAAAACTAAGAAGTGAAACTTAAAGACTATGAACCCACTAGGTTTTTAAAGGACTGAACAGCAATTCTAGAAAGTATAATGCAGAGCATGATATCAGAAGCTCAAGAAAGTAAACACTTATAGCACTCGCAGTTGTTCCTACATGTTGTTCAAAGATCTACTGGGCTAGCACTTGTCTGGTGTACAAGTGAGGGACACTGCTAAAACAAGCCTGCCATGCAGAGCTTTCCACCTAGAAGGCAGCCTCAGTCTGTTCCAGGTGGGTAACTATGGAACATTCAAAAAAGGAGGTTCTAAGATCAGGCTTCATGGTCATTTAAAAGTAATAAAAGAGCAAAGGAGAGGAAGTAAAACAGTAGCTATTAATATCGAAAGGACCATAATGATTATTTTGGCTGACCTCATGGATAAACTCAGTCATAAAGATATCTAACCCATCCATAGGGTTGTAGTTTCCTCTGCAATTTCTTCCAGAATGATTGCCTTACTTCCATCTGTAAGGCAAATCCAAGTTGCTCCTTTTGAAGACAAATTTGTAAAAAAAACCCCATCAAAGTTAATTCAGGAAAGAATTTAGATATTTTGTGGAGCCTGATCCACTAGGAAATGCTGAAAGTCTTGAAAGAGAGGTGGTTATGAAGTTTGTTTGGTTCCTGTTTGGACTGGCAGTTTCTGAGAGGGGTAAAGATATGCTATTAATCCAGACCCTCAGAATGTAAATCTGACTGCTTATTAAATTTAATATTTGAGTAAATTCTCCAGAAGAGTTGCAGATGTATTTTACTCATAGTTTGCTCCTTCTTTTAACTGCCAAAAAATCAGAAAAAGTCGATCCTTTCAATTTTGTCTTCTGAACATCTTTTGCTGTCTCTTGTTTTCCTTCCATACTGCAGTGCTACAAAGCATAAATTCTAATGTTTTACAGCAGGAAGTGTTGTATAAATGCTGGAATCCTTTAAATTTCTGTTGATGTTTATAAAATCTGACACCATATACTTTGATAACTTTCATAACCTGATATTCACTATTTTCAGTATTTTCAGTACTCCTTTTCCCCACTTTCTCTTTCCGTTGGTGATTTCCACGTTGACTTTAAAGACTGAATATCCAGTCCCGCAGTAGTGTGAGTTCTCCTTCTGGAAGGTTTTGAACCAATTATAAACAGAGCAGTCTCAGTCTATTAAAAGATTTGTTCACTTCTGAACTTTTGTTGTAGTTTTTGCTATTAATAGTATTGACTCCTTCCTGAGAGTCTGCCAAATGGACGAGAATAATGCAAACCTCATAATGACTGAAGTCTCAAAGTTGATGAATAAAGGAAAGAAAAACTTTGGATGACATTTTCTCTGGCCAAGAAATTGTTTCATACAGAGTGACAAGACTTTTGCAATGGCTGGTACTAAGGCATTACAAATAGGTACTTATTTACAGATTATTTTAATATTTTATGCTTCTCACAGCTTCAGAGTAACATGTTCATTAGTTGTAATTGATAATTATACATTTTTTCTTGGAGGAGTGGAGGTTACATATATTTATAAAAATAAATAAATTTAAATAGTGATTTTGTCCTAGGGGATGCCTGAGAAAATTACATCTTAGTAAAGAGATAGGTATTGTATTTTTACAGTTAAATTTTTTAGTTGGCCTCAGTTTTTAAAGAATCCGTCTATAGATACTCTCATAAAAGAACATTTTCATTAAGGGGCAAGTAATTGATCTTTTAAATCTGCTTTGATAAACTGTCATTAAGTAGGATGATAAGACTAAATGATCTCCAGAGGTGTCTTCCAGCCCAAAATATTCTGCTATTCTGTAAAAACAACGGATAATACATCAGACTTTTTGATTTTCTCAAAAATAAACGTAGAGGAAAGATCCCTCTAAGCTCTTTAGTAATTTCATTCAAATAGTGCATAATTGAATGCAACTTCTTTTAAGATCAGTGGGAATGTTTGTGTTAATTCAATAGGTGGATCAAGTCTTGAGTAAGAGCTAAGTTTTTTTTTTTTTTGGGAAAATGTCTACAAACTGTAATCCTTAAATTTTAATAAAATGATGACATAATCATATTGAGGAAAAAAATCCCAAATCAATATAATTTAAAACTCTCTAGTGACATTAGATTTTCAAGGTGAATGTTCAGTTTTCTTTGAAAGCTTCCTGTGCAAAAAATTAAATTACCCTTCAGCTTTTCTGTTTCTATCATCCTATCTCTTTAGATTATATCAATTTATACTGTCTTTAATTTTACATTAAAATACATTACCACAAATAGTAGAATAGATATAACATAAAATTTTCTCTGGCCTCTTAAAGGTTAAAGTTGTAAGAAGTAAGCCAAAAGTCAGCATAAATTCCTGGCCATGTCAAAGTCCAAGGGACAGACTGATGGCCCTGGCATGAAAAGTTCCAATTTTGCGTCATTAATTTTTTTTGTCATCTTGTCCCAAACAATGAGCTGGGTGAGGCTTTTCCTGACTTCAGTGGCACAGCAGCTGTTTGGGATTCATGAAACAATGCAAAACAGGAAATGTGTGTGGCAGACTTCTGACATTCACCATCGTTGGGCCAGAGTTCAGCAGCCTGTTCAGCTGCCTGAGTAGTATAACAGATTCCCTTTTGCCTTCCTGTTCAGGCTGTTTTCCTGAGGTGCTGGATCTTCCTCATTATTGTTACTTTCTTTTTTTTAATATTTTATTTTATTTTATTTTATTTTATTTTATTTTATTTTATTTTATTTTAACAGAGGTCTTCAATTCCAGATGAAATAAGCTGAAGAGCAGCTGTGGTGAATCACTTCTACAGATCTCCCAGACTTTCAGTTATGGTCTGATTGCCCTCTGAAATGTAGCTGTAGTGAAATACTTTTTAAAACACTTTGAACTTTGCAACACCTTCTTGCCTCTGCCTCAGGATCTTTTTAATCTCATTTTTCTTTTATTACTGTCATCTGCTTGGAATTAAGATCTTTTGCAGATATAATTTTCTGCCTTCCCCAAAACTACAGCTTTTCTGTTCTGAATAGTCTGTAATTACACCTTGCTAAAACAGTACTTAAATCTGGTTTCATTCTCGGTTAGCAGAAGGGGAGGATAAAGAATTAGGAAACAAATTGTATTTCCTTAAAAGAAACTTTATTGCCTTAGATTTTTTTTACCCTGCTTAAAGCCAGTAGGTCTCTGGTAGAGATATACTCCAAAGACCTTTTTCCTGGTTTTAAGTATACAGGTAGGCATTGTTATTACCAAACCATTACAGGCAGAACTATCAACATAATCAGCTCAGTTTTTCTGGCATTTTTCTTTTATTGATCACAGTTACCACTGTGGCTGATTGCAATAATTTTTGTTCATTGGAGCTGCACGCAGATATTAAACTCCTAGTAGTACTGAGGTAGTGGAATTAAAGAAATGTTATATCTCAGAACTGGCTGCACTAAACATCCTCCTAGATACTGTCTTCCAGTCCTGACTTTTTTTTTTGTTTTTTTTTTTTCCTCATTTATAAATTAGGAAGGGATTTTATGTGCTTTTTAACTTTTGTGCAATAAATTCTCTCAAGTTAGTGATAAACTCTCTGTTTCTTCACCCTGATAATGCCAAGCACATGCTTCAATTGAAAAACAGTCAGTGCATTTTACCACTTATCATATTCATGTGAGTAATGTGAAAATGTGGCTCAGTAACAGCATAAATTATTAATTTATGTCACAAGTCACTAAGTTGAACAATGTCCCTATCCTCTTAATGCCTGTATGCCCACAACTCATCTGTGCATTTGTGAGACCTGAGTGTGCAACCATGTGCCATGGTTTCCTTTGGAAGGCATATTGAGGTGTGTATGGACCATGATCTGTCTCTAAAGGAAAACCTGCTTCCCTGTTCCTGCTTTGAGGAAGAGCTTTGATCACAGCTACAGCAAGATGTTCCTTACTATCACAATAATTCTGTGATGCACTCCAAGGAGATCCACCACAATGGACAATTCAGTGACCAGTCATCTCAGTGAGGTTTGTATGAGAAACACTTGCTCTACAGTTGAGTCATCACTCCAAGAACCTAGACAAAATGCATCCAGAGGAAGCACTTTGCTATGAGGGGAACACTTATGGGAGCTTTCTGTGGTTCCAAACACAATGAACAGCATTAAAGATGTACCTACTGCACTCTTTTAAAAAGTAGAGAGCAAAATAACAGACATTCCCAAAAATTTTCAAGGAATTTTGACCATTTGATATATTCAGAAATTAATTCCTATCTGCACTAATGTAGGAAAAACTTAGGGTAAGATAAGCCAAAGAAATCATTAACTTGAAAGACAAGTGGCCATTGATGCTGCAAGCCTAAACAAGGTGTAAAACTTAACAAAAAATATCTTTTTTCCATCTTCTTGAGCCATAATATGTATCTAATGCAAATTTTACTTCTAACATATCCATACACAATGAGGTATGCTGAAGTGCCAGAATGACTTCCAAAGCAGATGATTATGGTTCAGTAGTCACTACCTTGACTCACTTTACTACATCAATCAAGACAGGCATGATCTATAAATACAGAAATGTGGCCATTTAGAGTCATTATGAATGCACTCTTAAAGATTTGCTGTATAATGTACCTATGAATTCACAGAATGATGATCATACTAAATATTCTGTGAATTCAAATAAATATATAAAAGAGATAGCACTTAGTGGTTTATTTAATACCTTTTCAAATTTGACTTACAGACTTTTGCTTAGATTATAAGCCTTGCTGGATAATTTAAAACAGTCTTACCAAGTTTTCTTGAACTGCAGATAAGCAGTTCCTTGACCCTTCTTTCTATCTTTTTGCCTTTACCATAATTCACAATTTTAAATCATACCCTTGACAATTAGAGTTACAAATCATTGACACTTAAAAAATGTTTTAATGCAGAAGTAATGCATGAAGAAGTGATGAAATTTCTTTGAAAATTAATTATACACACAAAGCCTTGAAAAGTACAGATGCCCTTTTACGATACTGATGCTTCCATTGATAGGAGTAAAATATTTCCTTGATTTAAAGAAGAAATATGCCTATTAGAGACATTTGTAAAATAAACAGCTCCTTGATCCCTGCCCTCATATATGATTCATCTCCTTCAGCTTTAATTTTGTTGCACTTACTGAACAAGTGGCACTTAATGAAACAATTTGCTGTGCTGGTACAGGATGTCAAAAGGAAAGCACATGCAGTTTCTACATGACACAGATAATCCTGCAAAGGCTAGCATGCTCTTTGCAAAACTAAAACCAACAAAACTCAACCCAAACCACAATATTAAAAAAAAAATCCCCAAAACTAATGCACAGTATCTATGGGGTGTAAGTGATTCAAAGAGCATTTTTTTTGTATATAAACCAATAAATCTTTACATACAGACAAGGGTATTTAGGGAGACTTCTTCTCTGTTTTACAGATAGAAAATCTAAGAAACAAGGTAATTTGCTGCTGACTGCACATCAAGGCACTAAAAATAAAGAAAGCAATTATGACATTTCTCTTTAAGACAGCTCCATATTTTTTTTTCCGTTTTCTGTAGGGTCTGCTTCTTGATCACAAGAGATGTGACTGAAACCCCTGAATTCATCTAAATATCTGAAGATTCAGATGCAATTTCACATGATTCACATCAAAACTTAGTGAATTGACATTCATCTTCATCCTTACTAGGAAAAATAAAAGATTAAAGGCCATATATCTGTTAAAAGCCTCTAGATTGAATCTGTAGTCACTGGCTATTTAGACTGAACCCCCCCCCCAAAAAAAAAAAAAGAAAACCAAAAAAACCCACCCCAAACCAACCAACCAACAGAACAATACTCCAAATCCTAAAAAATCTTATATTAAGAAGAATTCAGGTAAACTACCACAAAATTCAATTCAACATTCTTGTTGAATTCAGACAGAGTTGAGTAAATCTTTTAGTATAGAACTATAATCCAACACTGCCATAGTAATGCCATCATTCTCCCTGATTCCACCATTGGAACTTCCTCACTTGAAACCCCTGGATTTTGAATCTAATTAAATTTGCAGTACATGAGGGTATCACTATCAAATTGGATTCAGCAGAAGATAAGGAATAGGAATGAGGTTGAGGCCAAAAGAAAGCCAGAGATGAGCTCTTCAGCCTAGACTGACAGCTCATGAAACCTGTAGAAATTATTTTAGACAACTAATCCATTAAGCCATGCATTATACCAGCCCTGGCATTTACCAGGAAGTTGTGGAAGAGGACTCTCTCGGTGAAAAGGCCTGTACACCAAGAGAGTCCTCCCAGCACGGTGCTGGGTTATGCAGCACACAGAGCCAAGCCACATTTTTATCTCTGGGATGTAGGCAGAAGTAGACCATGTGCTCTTTAACCCAGGCACTGTTTGCCTTCTATATTGTCCATCAGCTGCATGGGAATGTACCTGTCAAATTCCTTAAACATCAAATTCCTGAGATTACTTGAAGATAACCAAGAGATTATCCAACATCAATAGGAAGCAAAGAGGAACCCTCACTAAATAGCCACTCACGAAGCCTTTTATGTCTCCGAGAGTTAGCAGTACTGCTCCATGGATATCCTCTTTATGATTTGTCTGTCATATAGCCAAAGTTATTACTTATAGAAAAACATTGTCTTTAAAGGATCACTTGGTTAATTTCCCTAAAATATCAACCCAGATAAAATGAGTCAATATGACTATTATGATGATCCCAAGAGATAGAATTATTTAAAGGTAATATATCTCCATTTCTTCATATACAATCACCTCTCTGGAGGCATTTTTATTGCATATTCAGTATTTTTTAAATAATTTTTTGGTGTAATTTTTGCCTTATATTCTGATGGTATATTTTAGAAGAAGTTGACACTTGTGTTGTCTCACCCTCACTTTTTTTGTGATTAAACACTCTGGTTTCCATGCCAGCACACATAGTACTTTTAAGCATGATATCTATTTGATTTTCTTATCAAAACAAAATATTCTAAGTGTTATATCTTCAAGTTTCTCCTGAAATCACAGCGAGTTTTGTCCATCAGAGGACCAAAGATCAGAAAAATATCTGCCTGTGTAGATATTTAACAATTCTTAAAATTTAGTGATTGCTATCCTAGAGTTTTCTTTACTGTGTGTTATATACTCCCTTCCTGCTGTTACTTTACAGTAAAAGATTTAATAGATTAACAGTAGATATTCTCAATATAATTTATCATTGATTTCCCAATCATTATATTTTTAGATAGCTAATACAGTATGGTAACCTTGATTGCCAGGTTTTGGGACACAATTTTTACAGAAACACTCCAGAAAAATAACCTTCAGAACACTTCAAGTAGATAAGAAAAAGAAGGGGATTCTTTCAGTGAACATTGTTGGGGAACTGGCTAGGGAACTGCATTTCTAGACTAATTTACTCAATTGTTTGTCTGCTTATTTGGGTGGGTTTTTTTTGTTTTGTTTTGTTTTGTTGGGTTTTTTGTTTGGTTTTGTTGTTTTCTTTTTTTCCTCTGGGAGTGTGTTTTTGTTTTATATTGATTTGGTTTGCTTTTTTTCAAACACCATAGAAGTTCTTATCCCAGGCACTGAAAGAGCAATGCACCTCAGGAGCCATCATCTCGCCAGCTAACTCACCATGGATTTCTTACTTACAATCTAGAAAGGAAGAGGATGGTAGAGTGGTCCCAAAAAAGAAATGCTCTTTAAAACCCCACAATACTGTCCTTTTATATCTGCTGCAGCTAGTAGATCCCAATTTTAAGATCATGAGACCATGACTGGGGAGCCAGCTGATAAAGTGTAAATGAAGGACTGCCACCCAGGGGGACCTACAACAATCAAGAAAAAAAGCTCAGAGAAACCTTATGCAGTTAAACAATGTCAAAGGCAAAATCCTGGCCATATAAAGGAAGAACAATGACACAGGCTGAGGCTTGTGTGAGGTAGAAGCTTGGCTAAAAGCGATGTGGCAGTGTGTGAATATGAGCCAGCAGTGCACCCTGGCAGCAAAGATGGCCAGCAACACCCTTGGCCAGAAGCACAGTCAGATGACTGAGCAAAGGGATTATTCCCTTTGTTATCAGCACTTGTCAGACCATGCTGAAAAAACTGTGCACTTTTTTGAGTATCCCAGACACAAGGAAGTCATTGATAAACTTCAGGAAACAGATCAGAGGCCATCAAGATGACCAGAGGAATTGCACTGTGAGAAGAGGCTGAAGGTCCATGACTCAGTCTGGAGGAGAAAATGTATTTGGCAGGACTCAAAAGCAGATTCCAGTAATCTATGAGAAATATACATCAATAAAGTGGAGATATACAGTGGTGTGAGACAGGAAGGTGCAACACAGCATAAATTGAAAGAGGAAGGCATGCACCTGGATAGAAATGTAAGGATGTGTGGAATATAAGGACATTCAGTTTGGGAGTAGAGACAGGGGAGGTAATACATTAAACATCCAGTCATATCTTCTCAGGAACGGTAGATAACAACAAAACCAGAAAGGTCCAGTGCTCTCAGGCTACTGATGAAACTATTGAAAGGCTTGAGGAGGTTCATATAGCACTTTATAAACTGGTAAAATGAGGGGAAACAAGACAACTGTGACTCCCATGTGAATTGACCAACAAAATTGTCTTATGGGACATTTGAGAGGGCTTGTGTAATTGTGAAAAACATATCAGGTGTTCACAGGAAGGACCAAGAGCAGGAAAATGAATGGATTAAGGAGGATCAGGAAGAAAGAGTGGGTAAATAAAAATGACAAGTGGGAGGGAGGACCACATCTAAACTGACTGCTGCTGAGTATCCTTGACTGGCCAAGCCCTCTGCATGATTCCCACAATTTATCCTGTCTTCTCATAAATCTCTGACCCTGGGTACTTTCCTGGGAGAGGATCCTGTGTGTGTTGTGCTAGCATTACATCTAGCCATATGTGCACTTTGTGTGATTTTCTGTGTGTGTGTTTAGAAATTCTGGAGAGAAATGCTCTGAATTTTAATATCCAATGGATTCAGTTCCCTTAATATTAAAGGCAAATCTGTTCCACTAGGAGGATTGGAGCAGGTTACCCAGAGAGGCTGACTGACCTCTTTCCTCAGAGGTTTTCAAGACCTGACTGGAGAAAGCCTTGGTAGCTTGCTCTGTCCTTAAAGCTGACCCTGCTCTGAGCCACAGTTGGACTCGAGGCATACAGAAGTCTTTTCAGACCTGAATAATCCTATCACTTAGGATTAATGATCCTACAATTTTTCACAGAGGAAAACCTGTAGGAACTAAAATTGTGTCAGGTTAGCTTGACAGGTAAGGTTCTCCATGTTCCTGAAGTATTATCTGCACAAAAGGATGTATTTAGGCTGAAGGATAAGCTGACTGGTTCAGACAATAGCTCTTGATTAACTACCAGTCCTTTTATGTACTATTAAAATATTTTTGGCAAACTTCCTTTCTTTAGCTACTCTCAGCAATCTCCAATTCAAAAAAGTGGAAAAGGTAAAGACTGTACATTTTTACTATTCAGCTTTAAAATGTCCATTTATTTTTATTTGTCCTTTAACTAAAAATGGATTTTTTTTCTGGTTATATTTTCCAAGCTGATGGGAGTATGCACACATTTACAAGATGCACCTTAGCCTGACTGCTGCCAGCCATATCTACGTTACCACAATGAACAAAGACAGACATTGGTGGGAACTGGGTGTGAACATGCACTTTATTTTTCTTATAAATTAATTGAAAAGGCTAAAAGTCAAGACACCTGCAACAAACTGGTGAAGAGGAAAACAGATTGTTAGAAATCGCAGATTGAAATAAGGAAAAGTAAGAGGATCTACTTACTTGTACATCCTGCTTTAAAAAGTTAAGGAGTTGGATTTTCTTAGTATTGTGTTTTCCTCCTAGAGATGAATATTTATACTCCAATTCTGCAATAAGCAGGAGAAAGCCTAACTTCCAATTAAAGTACAAGAAGCAGATTCATTTATGTTATGGAATAAAATCGTGTCTGAGATAAATTTCACAGAAGTAGCTCATTCCAGCTCAGCTTGCAGCAACTGTATTGCAACTCCACCTGACTCATTCTCCTGCCTAAATACAGAGGGCCAAGACTGCGAGGAGTATTCAGACATATCCTACATATAATCATGAGAGTTTTTACAAATACATGAGTGCCTTTTTTAAAACTTATTTTATGTTATAATTATGTGGGTTTTTTTCCTTTTCTTTCTGTAAGATCCCAGCAGTAAAAGCACTGGTCCCTGACATAGAGATTGAAAAAATATGTGTGCCTGTTCATTCTGTGCTTCCAAGTGTGCATGGCAAGCAAACATGAATATAACTTGAGCAAGATAATATGCACTAAATGACTACCATTGCAATTTTCAAATATGCAGCTTTTTTTTTCTGCAGTGATAAATTTGTATTTCCACTCTAAAAATAGAAATCTTCATTTTCTTGAGTAAATTCAGATATGAATCGCAGTGATTCAAGCATGGATGAAGTTTTTGGCTTCTGTTCTGTAAATGTGCTGAGTTAAATCAATAGAGCATTCTTATTTCTTAATAATAAACTAATCATTCTAGAACAATTGTTACATGTTAAATTATCAGACGAATTACAGAATACCTTTCCTAGATGAGAAGGTCTTTGTAACAATGTCTTTAGCTCTCAATAGAAAAACCAAAATGGTTATGAAGTCTTCCTCAGTGCTGAGACTACAGATTTGCAATGACAATGTTTTCCTTTCACTAAGAGGGTCCCAGCACCCAGCTGGAGTAATTTGGCAGAGCTCTGGTAAAATCACTGGAGCAATACAATATTGTATGAGCTGGGGTTATGGTTCCTGAGAACAATAGGGAAAACCCAGCTGTATTGTTGACAGACTTTTGAATACAGTTAGGAATAAAATCCTTCACACATGCACAAAAAATAGCCACCTACTGTAAAAACACATTTTCAAGACTGAATTGATTTCTGAATACCATGTGTTACCAATCACAATAATTATATATGCTAGGTAAACTTAATGAGAAAACTCAGACAAGTTTTTTATTCATTGACGAAACACTCCTTTCAGAAAGCACTTTCTTGTTGTTATTTTCAATTATATTCTTTATAGTTTTCTTTAATTTTCAGTGTTTCCTGTTGGTTTTCTTCCAGGTGGAAAAAGGGGACATTTGTTTACTATAAAACAACAGAGAGAGTAAGAGGCAAATAAAACATTCAATAACCATCATAAAACTTTCCTTTTTTAATATTGCTCACAATTCATTTTGGGGGATTAAAGAAATTATTGACTGTAGATTTTACTCCTGATCAATAGTTGAAGACCTTCTCTAAATTGTTTATTTCATGATAATGAGATGCTTTGAGATAGCCAGGCCGGGAAATTTTTTTCCGTGCAAAATATTATTTTTCTTTCTGTAACATGAAAACGTTTGTTCATATCTGTTACATTGCAAATGATGGCAGTATAAAAGATAGATTTCTTTTCTACTCGGATGTTATATTACAGTCATGACCAGAGGCTTAACACAATATTTTTAGTGATCATCATCTTCTCAACAAATTCTAATTTATAAGTGTACAGACCTCAGAACCTCTTAACATCTTTGAAGAATTAAGAAAATAGGAAGTTTCCATTAAAAAAACCCAAGCAGTTTTAAACAATACCCCCAATCCCACCTAGGCACAAAACACATCAATAAAATAAAAAGTACCAAATAAATTAAATTTAAATGCATCAAAAAGAGTATTAGGATTTGGACCTAAAGAGTATATTGAAATGGCTCAAGATGTGGTCTGTTTTCATCCAAAAACCTGCTTTCATCATGGTTTTGGGGTTTTTTTATTTTGTTTTGTTTTATTCTTATTCACTTTAATAATTGATTTTTGTATGGTATGTGAGTCTGAGCAAGGAATGCAATAAATTATATTTAAGGAGATTTGTATCTTGAGCTCTGGTTGGAACCAAAAGTCTATATAATTTTCTAATATAATTTCAAATAACTGATGACTGAAAGATTACAAGTATGAACCATCATACTCAGAGAAATTCTTCATGTTCCTCCGTATCACAGGTAGAATTAATAGAATTTTTTCTGTTTGTGTCACATTTGATGGACAGGGCATGTGGGCACACCATAAAGCAACACAGCCACCACACATGATTTTATTATCAGCATAGGGATTGTGGTGAAAGTGCTGTAGCTCAAGTTAGACACGCCTCTCTTTGAAAATCATGACTGTCTGTAAAAATTAGTCATCAGTGTTAGGCTGCACTTGCTCACTGTTAAAGCTTAAGCCCTGACTCTGTGCATGACTGTGTCTGTATTTATAAAGAGCAAAATTTGAAGCAATTTCAAGTCCACATTCCAATGTCTCTCTATTTTTTACTCTACAATATTGTGTAGCTATTTTGGGTAATTGTCACAAAGTTTGCAGCAGGGGACATAAAATTAGGATGTGGGAAGGAACAGTGTAAGCTGGTGGAGGCTGAGAATGACATAGTGTAGGTTAGACCAGAGAGAAAAAATAATGCCATAATAATGTCATGATAAAGATTGAAGTGAAGAAATTAAGATTTTAGATATAAACAAAAGTTAGCAACTTGTAGTAGAAGTAGATAGAATTAATTTCCATGTATTTAATCTCACCATGCTTCTAAATCACTTCATCCATACCCATGTACAGTAATTGGGTGTGAGCTTTTATTCATTTTGCAATGAAACACAAATAATTTTAGAAAAATATGTTGAATTGAGAAAGCTTTTATAAGCAACACATATTTTGATACAGACTGTCTGCCCTACAATTTGCAAAATATACTATTTTACCTTTTCCAAGATAAAAAAAGAAATAATACAATATACTAAAGCTGATGAAAAGAATCTTCCTCTCCTGAAGAATCAGTTCATCTTTCATTCAGTTTTGTTCATCTAAGCACAAAGGGCTCCAAGGAAAAATAGAAAGAAGTTTATGCACAGTTCTGGTATCCACTGGCAAATGAACAATAGGAAAAACATTATGATAAGTCTTGGAATATCAATTAATTCACTTTTGGCATTCTTAGAGTAGTATATTTTTCCAAGTGGATATGGCTTTGTTCAAGATAAGGTAAAATCAGTTAACAAACTCACACTGGAAGGGATGTGTTCAGTTCTCTTTTCTATTGTGTCCCCATTTAAAAAAAAAATCTCCACACTGTGCAAATCTTCTTTTATTAAATAATTCTGTAACAGACAAATAAAGCCTTGAAACATTAAACTGTATGGTGACAACACAGAGATTATTTCCAGAAAAAGGACTGATAATTGCCTGTAGTAATACTACTTGAATCCCTTCTGGCATGTAGATTCCCACTGAAATTTGGGAGGGATGATAAAAAATGAGAGGAAATTGCCTGCTGTGCTTAGCACTGGTGAGGCCACCACTCAAATCCTGTGTTCAGTTTTGGGCCCCTCACCACAAGAAGGACATTGAGGTGCTGGGGTGTACCCAGAGAAGGGCAGCAGAGACGAGGGAGGGTCTGGAGCACAAGCCCTATTAGGAGCAGCTGAGGGAGCTGAAGGTGTTTATCCCGGGGGAAAGGAAGCTCAGGGGGGATGGTTTTGCTCTCTACAGCTGCCTGAAAGGAGGCTGTACCTGGGTGAGGTTGGCTTCTTCTCCCCAGCAACCAGAGATGGCGCAAGAGGAAATGGCCTCAAGCTGTACCAGGGAAGGGTCAGGTTGGCCATTAGGAAGAATCTCTTCACAGAGGAAGAAGTTCTTCAAAGAAAGGGTGAGTAGATATCGGAACAGGCTGCCCAAGGGGTGGTGGTGTACCATCCCTGGGGGTGAGGATTGGCCTCTTCTCTCAAGTGACCAGTGATGGGACAGAAGGAATTATCTCAAGTGGCACAAGGCGAGGTGTAAATTAGGTATTAGGAAAAGTTGCTTCAAAAAAGGAGGGAGGATCATGCACTGGAATAGGATTCCCAGGGACATTGAGTCACAATCCCTGGAAGCACTTAACATGTAGATGTGGCACTTGGGGATATAGTTCAGGGACTTGGAGCTTCTGGGTGAACAGCTGGTCTAGAGGATGTTAAAATCCTTTTCCAAGATGAACAGTTCTTTGGTTCTCTGAAATTATTTTTCCCTGGAGACATTTTCTGCAATAAGTTTCTAGTATGTAATGCTTTATTGTATTACTGGAATTATTGAATTCTGAAAGGTGTTCTATTTTCCACCTCTTAGTAATCATAACTTCCAAATAATGAGTGTGTGGACTTATTAAGTCAGTGATCCCTGAAGCTACTGACAGTTCAATGTCCTTTAAGCTGCAGATCTCACTTTGAAGAGCAACACTCTCCTTGAGAATTGATGAGGAAAATAGATTAGATTAATAGGATGTTTAAATAGCAGTTAATATAACAATAAGACATCTTTAAGCTCATTACATTGTAGCAAACAGCACTCTTTGACCTCCTTCAGCCTATTGACTATCAGTCTTTCTTATGCCTGCAGAAGTCTCCTGTGATCACTCATTTCTCAATGAAAAGGATTTCTGAAAATGCCATCAGGCAATTAGGGAAAACAAATGCATCTGACTGACCGGAGCCTGCCAGGATTGTGAGGGTGGTAGTAGGAAATTAAGCAATGGGTGTTCCTGCCAGACAGAACATGCTGTGAACATGTGGCTGCTTTGGATTGCTAACAATGGGGATAAACAAATGCGAAAGTGTGAGCTTTTACAGAAATTCATACGTTATATATTTCTTTTACTGGAAAATGGAACCTTATAAAAGAGGGGGAAAAAAGAAAGTAGTAGAACCAGCTGGCATAGAACTACAAGAGCATTAGAGGAAAAAGAAAATAAATAAGAGGCTGAAGTCTTTCACTTACAAATGAAAGGAGGAAAAATACTGAAATCTGCCAACTGAACCTGCTGTTAATAATTAGACTGAGGTTGCTGAGAAAATGAAACACTATTTTTTTACTTCAAATTTTAATTCATGAAACAGGCACTAATCTCGTTCATTAGACCTGGTGGCTGGAGCCACGTGCCTGGCTGTTGGTTAGCAGGGCTGTGCTGTCTGCATTGTGCCTGGGGACTTTTAAATGTGTCTTCTGGTTTGTGTTCTTAACAGAGGTGGAACTTGGTCTCAAATCACAGGCCTAGGCCTCCAACTTTAAAACACTATGGGTAAGATTCCTGCTCCAAGTACTGTAACTAAGTCTACTCCTTTGGACAGACATTTTGTTTATTTATTTGCTTGGCTTTTAGTTATTTTGTTTGTTTTTTAATGGTGTGATGGCTTTAAAAAATTACAAGAACAGCAGAGAATCCCACAGAGTTGTGCTTTATCAGAGCAGTGGTGCAATTCATCCATGGGTTTATGGATTTTATTTGTATCTCTGAGTACAAAGCAGGGGAGTTCAGGAGTTCAGACTACTCATCTAGCAGATTAAAAACCACTGAGACATATCCTAGTCCCTGTTACAGATAGAGTCCCGTTTCTAGTTGCCAAGTTTACTACCAGATATTACTGGCAAGGCAGTGAAGGGTGGGAATAACTGGTTAGATTCCCTTTGCAGTGCATTGTCAATGCTGTGGTAGTTTATGGCCACAGTAATAGAATCAAGATTCTAGCTTGGAGAAGCCAGTAATTTACATTCTAACAGAATAAAGAGCCATATGATCAGTTAACCTCAAAGTAATAGAGGTTTGTATTGGGACATTTCTTTCTGTATAGAAATATATTGCCAACAAAAGTCATAAAATTCTAATCACTTATTGCTGTCTGAAACACTGATTTGACATTTAAGTCAAGATTATGTATTTGAATCCTCATTTTGCTCAGTATATTTTCTTGAGTCATTACGAAGAAGACATTTGGATCTATAAAAATACTTTAGATTGGGTACATCCAGAAAACTACAGCTTGCCCTGAAATACTTGTTTAATTTGAAAAACATTCACACAGAAGAAAATGGAGGTCAAACTAACCTTCTATTAAACCTTAAGTATGAGTGGAATGGACATTCCTGGTGCACACTCCTTAATCTTGCAATATATGCAATTTACAATATATGCTATATGGGATGAGAAGAGAGAGAGCCCAGAAAGGTGGTAAATGTTCCATCCCCAAAACAATTTGAGTAATCCCTTCTGTTTCTATAATATCAGGGAGGAGAGGGACCGTCTTCTGCAAGTATCTGTCTCTCTCCACTGACTGTAGAGGGAAATAAAACACCTTCCTGAAGTTAGTTTAGCCGATGTGCTTGATTCTTAACCAGCAACACTAAGTCTTTGTTGTGATTTTCTTTTTGATCTGTCTTCTTCTGACTCCTCAGTCTACTTAGAATGGAAGCATGGGCATGTACTTTAATAGAATGGGATCCAAATTTTATGAGTGCTGTTGGCATTTCAGGAAAACAACAAAAAAGGTAAATCTGGATGAAAAATCCTTGACCCTGCAGTCAAAAGTTGGTCACAGAGTAATTCTGCTGCAAGCTGGTTTTGAAATTCTGGGGCAATGGTTCACTGTTGACTCAAAGGGAATAGTGAGACCTACAGGATGACTAACACCTGGTGTTTTGTTTGGGAATCTGCCATTTAAGTATTTGTGCACAGGCCAAACCTTATTCTGATTAGCTCCTCTGAGGTGGCACTACAGTGATGCCATGGGCAGAAACAATACCTTTGTCAGCTATAAGTTAAACACCTGCACACAGGTACTGCCAGGTGAAGTCTTCCAAAGCTGATAACAAAGAACTCTATTGCTTGACCCAAAGTAGACTCTGTCGTAGTGGGTCTGTCAGACTAGTCAGTCATTAGAAAACAATCTAGTTGTATGCAGACAGAATAATCGTTCTGGATAGAGTTTCAAACAGGTCTCAGGAAGTGAGTCACTCAGCCCTCTTGAAAAGTGAATGGTGGCTGGAGACCTGTTTCTTGAGACACCTTTGAAATCTTAGTTTATGTTACAGAATGGCTGTTATCCAACCTTGGGGTATTGAAAGGGTTTTCTTTCTCTTTTCTCTCCTTTTTTATGCCAAATTAAAAGTATGAGGGCCTAAAGTGCATTTACACCAAAGCAACTTTCCACTGACTTAGCCGTATAAAGAAGCCTTGTAGCAGGTATAAATGTGATTTATACTCACTTTAAGACTCATTTCCACCACCTGAGTGGTGTGAAGCAACCCTTGTTGAAATCAGACTCAGGTCTACACATTCCAGAAAGCAGCCAGGTTGTGTTGCTCAGACCTGCTGCTGCAGAAGTGTTCTGCTCCAGCTGGCAACAGGGCAACAGGGCTGCCTCACTGTCCAAACAAACAGTCCAGACTCTCTGTGTCTTTGCAACGTTTGTTCTACTTGAGAAAATTACATCACTGTCCAGGAAGACCTTTTCAGTCTTTGAGAGTCTTCTTTTGGTTTTACAGAATAGAAAGACAGAGATATGAAAGAGAAAGCAAATTAGCTACCTGGGTACTCTTAAGAAGTTGTGTAAATGACAGGAAAGTGTAACTCAGCTGACAGTTTCTTAATTTTCTAATAGGGGATTTACAATTCAGAGTAGATCTCTTTGGAAAAATATCCTTAATTCCCATATAGTACTTTTCTTTTAAGAATGTAGAGTGTCTTAGGAAGCATAAAAGATCTAAGCTGGATCCAAGTTATCTCTTCTGAAGGAACACCATCTGGGTTAAGGGACCAAAGTAAGGTTTTAGCTTTGTTTTAAAAGGGAAATTACTTTATGTTATGACTCATCAGAAGAAGTTAATTTTCCTATTAGCATGTTTTACCTTAAAGCTACAATTTTATTTTAAAATCCATAACAATACATCTGGATTGCATTTTGGAAATGAAGTTGATCTGTAAATATGACCTGAAGCTTTTAAAGAACAACAAAAAAAAATCCTTTTCCCTCATATTTGAAAGTAATGAACATCAATGAAGTGCTTTGGCGTGCATTATTATTACAGAGTGCCTATAAGCGATTTCAATAACATTAGCTAATTAATCTTCCTGAATTTCTGAGATGTAGTTATTTACTTAACTTCTTTTGCAATTGAATGACAATTAGAAACAGCTTGAATGACTTTCCCAAAGTGTTGCCAAGCATCGTTTGCAGAGGCAGACTTAAAAAAATCTTTTCTCAGGTTCTAATATAATCATAAATTCCTCTTGTCACTCTTATAATGATGAAAGAATATGTCATTTCAAGTGACCTTCTTTTACACATAAAAATAAGTTTGCTGTGTTCTCGTGTCTCTGTATTGTGCAGCTCTTGAAGGTTCTGTGATGATTGTGGTATCTCCTCAACATTTTTAAAAGATGTCTGTCATGAGGGTCCTTGACCTTTGCCGGTAACCCAGGTACTCAATGCATCACCTCACTGCCTTCCCGACACGCATATAAAGCTGTGTGACTTTATATTTCCTTTTCCAATTACTCACAATCTAATTTAAGCTGTGTTTTGCAAGCACTTTTTTATTTTCCCAAATGACAAGTGTATTAGCTAAGACTTGTCAGCCTCTCTGCCAGCTCCCCAAGCAAGCCCAGCACGCTGTGACCTCATGCATGCAGCACGCAGCACTGACTAGGGGCTCCTAGGAAATAGATGTGAAGGCTGAGCCCTGTCTTAGCTGCCTTTGTAAGCATGTTTTATGATAAACTTTATCTCATTATGGGAGAGAAGGGGGAAATTTTGGTCAAAGTCCAACTCTAGAGCTTATGTTGAGGCTGAACTTTTCTGCTCTCCGAGTCTGCCATATCAAATTAGGGAGAATAAAACCGGCTGCTTGCCCGATTATTTATAACATCACAGGAAACTTGGAATGACTTATTAAGGATGGAAATAGTTCTCTTTCCTCAGAAATGGATCTTGCTTTGCCAAGATACACAGTGACTGACTGTGTGTAAGAGTGGTACACAAATACCTTCCACATTGAAGGTTATTAAAATATACCTGGCCTCGTTTATCAGCACTTACACGACATGCCTTTATCCACACAAAATACTTTAAAAAAGGCTCTAGGGAGCCCTGCTCAATGTCTTTAGGGGCAGAAACAAATCTAACAGTTAAAAGAATCCAACAAACAAAACCCACAAATCAGTAAGCTTTTTGTATCTTTGTCAGTGTCAATGTGCCTTTAGCATGGACCTTGACAAATATTTTTGTATAAGTTAATACCTACTGACCACATTGGCTTTTCATTAAAAATAAAGTTGTTAAGTCTGTCCCCCTGAATATTAAAAGAATAGATCTTGGAAATGCAGGATAGCATTAGAAGCAGGAAAGTTTAGTCTGGGGCTCATTAAAGAAAATTTTGTGTTGGTTTAACTTCTAACTCACTCAGTGACCGTATCGGTGGTTGTCTCACCTCACTGTTCCAGTATCCTTAACACAGGGCAACAAAACTGACATATAGGTGCTGTGAACCAATCTTTATCAAGAGTTTTGAATCGTAAAATATGAATATCTTATTTAAGAAGAGGACTTAAAATGGGAAAATAGCACATAACATTTTGAAAGATAGTTGCATAGGATTAGTGGCATAGACTAGAACCTATGTCTTCAAAGCCCAGTAATTCTGGTTTGGTCCTTATTGATAGATAATTCACAAGGAAAATCTGAGAGAGAAGGTTGGTAAAATCGAAATTTCATGGATGAAATTAAATTAATTCAGTCCATCCCCAAATCTTCACAATACTGCAACTGCGTGCATTTTGAAAACAGTGTTCCAAAGAGCGCAGCTTTGGACATCTGCACAACTGTGACAGTCCAAGTTAGACTACAATAAAAATTGCAAGACGAGTGCAAGCCTGTAGGGTTATAAGGAATTGAGAGAAAGCAGACTGACTTGGATATCAGGAAAATTATATTAACTACAGATTTCATTTCTTCATGTTATATGTAACTGTTACTTCCTGAACTCTCTGTACAAATAAAATGACTGTTGGTTTATCACTTCATCCTTTACTTCATCTGCTGGTAGCTTTGTGAAAGAGAAACCTTTCCCAGAGATGTCAAGCTCATTGTCACCTTTGTGAATGAAATGAACAAAACAGATTATTTGTGCTATGACTTTTCTGTTCCTGATGAAGTTGATAGAGGAAGAGAGCTCTGGGAGAGTTTAGAATAGAATAAGACTGATCCTTTATTTCTACATTTCATCTGTTAAATAGAGCTCTTTTTAGGACTGCTGATATCCTTTAATTTCTGACCAGGAGCTCTTTGAAAAAACTGTGGAAAAGCAGTTTCTACATTTTTCAAATTATTTGGTGACCATTTGAAAATACTAAGATCTAACTTCCTTTTTTTAGGTATACAGAAGAAGAGAAAGGCACTGTGGACACCCTGATCCATAGGGCAAAGTTTAATGAACTCTATCTTGAACTTTTGAAAATGTGGTTAATGGTTCAAATCTTAAGTACTGGACGACTACTCACTGACTCAAAATTAGATGCAAGCCTGAGGAATGAAACTTATAGTGCAACATGGAACATCTAAACTTTCCAGTACAATCTTCAAACATAATTCCTATCAGCCAATACGTTTGATGGTGGATTTAAAATCTACATGCTTGAAAATGTCAGGGAGGGAAGCATCTAAAATTTTTTTTCTTCTGAATTTAGGCACTTAACCATAGACCAAATTAGGCTCTGTGGAACCAGGATTTGCCAACGCTTTGCTTGCGTTTCTATATGTAAGTCATATGAAGTGTCAGCAGACAGCTCTCTCCTGCATCTCTTTCAGAAGATAGCCTGTGAGAAGAGGGAGGAGGAGGAGGAGGTGATGTTACTAAAGAGGTTTTGCATAGCAGTCTTGCTGTGCGAGTACTTTCCGCCTTCTCCTGACCTATTTTGGATGGCGGTGGCTGTGGGAGCTCTGCAATGTGCTCCACTGCTGCTGTCACCGCGTGTGAAGGGAGCTGGAGGCACACCTCCGGAGCAGGGCTGCTTGGCAAACTGAGCAGGGCACAACCGAGCTGCTCTGCATCCCACAGGGGCTGGGTGTGCAGCGTGTGCGCTTCCTTCAGCTGGGAAGGTGGCACAGTTTGATGTGTGCAGAGACACACCAAGACAGAAAACTTAGATGCTTTAGACATGTGAGTGAGTACATAGCGATTTCTTAGATCACCCTTTTGGATAGGTTCAAATTACAGTTTGAGTGTGTGGTAGGTGCTAAAGTGCTGGTTTGGATTTTACCTTAGATTGTTTGGACATTGCCTCTGCATAAGAGTTTTGGTAATTTTACTAAGCATCGTGTAACGATGTGGTGTAGCAGAGAAGCAACAAAAAGTCTGATTTGAGAAAATTATTTTTACTCCCTCTTCTGGAACATGATAAAAGCTTTAAATCAGCTTAGATTTTACCCCAAATAGCAAAATATACAGAAAATTTAAGGAAAAAACCGCCATAATATTTTAGTCATTGAACTACAAAAGTTCTGCCTATTCAATTTTGAGAGGTTTCTGTGAAACGTACTTGTTAGTTTCTTGTTTGCTTCTTTGTTTTGTTTGTGGCTTGGGGTTTTTTTGTTTGTTTTTCTTTCAGATGTTGTACATAATTCTCTAAATGTTTGTCACTGTCTAAATGGGTAAATGGCATAATTCTATTTTTCTGAGCTGTCTCACAAAATATATTGACAAGAAGGAAGCCCATAAGAGAGAAAAGAGTGTATGGAAAAAGACATTTCTGTCTTTCCCCATGGCTTAAGAATGGTCTTACAGAGGCTCTTATCAGTATCTTTATAACTTTTAAAAAGGCTGTGAGTACAAAGGGTAAATTCTTAAAGGCTAACTAGATGGATACTGAGGTAGCAAAAAAGATGCAGATGTACTTGTAAACCTTCTTACTAGCAAAGGAAACAACTTATTCTCTCCACTGCCTCAGTCTAATTGTTTCTCAAAACACTGAACCTCCCCATTCAACACAAAATCTCAGCCATTCTTTCTTTTTCTCTTTTCTTGTTTTATTTTTTCTTTACATACTTTTTAAGACTAAGCTGAAGACATGCAATTTCATTAAGTACAATTAGAGTGACTTGTGTGGTTTGTCATGCAGAACTCTCAGGGATGCAGCTCTCAAAGACCTCAGTCCTCTGAGGTCCCTCACTTCACAGGCATGGAGTCCAGCAGACAGAATACAGCAGATGTTGAGACAAATAAGGGCAAGAATATGTGATTGCAAGCAATTGAGTTATCCTGTTAAATGAGTTCCCACTGGCAGTAATTGTGATTTTCTGCCTCCATCGTAAAGGTGTTCAATACTAACTATGCAGATACATGAAGAAAATAAAAGGCTGATGACTATCAGATCTGTCGTCCTTGCTCCTTGTTTTAGACACATCATAAGCACAAGAATCAACCCTGACCCTATTTCTGGTGAAGTTCTTTTTCATGCTTCTACTGATTTCTGGTCAATTTTGTAGCTTGTGGACAATAATCTATTAATCTACAGAGATGGTGGTGTAGATGGACTCCTTTTGATGAAACAAGAACTTGTTTAAACTACCTCAATCTTGAAGTGAAGCCAGACCCAAATTTTCCTGGAGTTTTTAAGACAGTTTTTAACTGTTAAAAAGCTATATATAGAGAGAAATTTATATGCATGTGAATAAATACATATTCATACTCACTTTTATTTTTGCGTTTTTGAGTTCCAACTGGCCTTTTTCTTGGTATATCTTATCCAAACAGAAGAAGGAAGTTTCAAAAAGTTTTCAGAAAAGCAAACTGTCACTGCATTTCCTGAGCATCCCCACTGTGATGATCTGGGTCTCAGGAATACTGCTTGGGTCACAGGGGGATATTCCATGCAGGGCACTGCACTTCCTGCACAGATTCTCAGTAATCTTTATATTGAGTCTTGTTTAGAGATATTTTTAGATATCCATAAGATTAGAAGATGGGAGTGAGCCATATTTTTTTTCTCTTGTACTACATATATATATTTCTGTACCTTAAAGCTAGGAAACTGTAGCTAAGCTGTGGAAAACTGAAGAAAGCAGTCTAAATTTTGGTGTCAAGGAATAGAGGGACTCTTCTCAGATGATTTTTGCTTTGGTCTTGTTCCCATATTTCTTACAAAAATTAGTATGTATATGATTTTTGTCCACAAAATATCCATTGCCAAGAAAAATAGAGCTTTAAATATTATATTTAATCACTCTCACCCTATTTCTTTTCAGATTTTTCCACCTTCAGTTGCAGTCATCACTCTTAGGTTACGTCTAGAGAGAGAAAAAGATAAACAAGAGGAGCTGGAGATCTGTTGATGTTGTATGATGACACATTCACACTTATATAAGTGTCACAGAGCTTCTTTCTTACTGTGACATTTTTCTTAATAAAGGCAGTGGTTTTGTTGGAAACTGTGTTCATGCTTAAATCAGGGCTAAATTTGTTTCTAATTATCTGGCACAATTGCCATAGCAGAGCATGCTGTGTATACCAGCACTGCATAGATAGGGAGTTTGTGAGAAGAAACATGCTCTGGATTTAGAATGTGAAAACCAGCTGAGGAGTTCACCACAAGGCAGAGGTGTGAAAACTTTACTTAGAAGTTGTTTTTTTCCCACTGTGTCCTCCCTGCAGCTGATGGAGTAATAGAATTGTAATGGTTTGCTTACAGGCAGTCAATTAGGCACCTACAGTCACTCCACAGGGTGTAGATTTTACATGAGTGGTTTATTCATAAATAAAAAGGAATTACTGCACATTTTGCTCTAATGTTCTCCATTTCTACACATCAATAGATTATTTATTCCAAATCTTGTCACACTCTTATGCAAGATTTTTGTTTCCTTTTCTGCTCTCTTTACTATCAGGATAGATTGGGTTTGACTGATTTGTGATATTCCACTCTTAACACATAGCATATTGTTTTTATGCATTTGTTGTAGTAGAATTCACAGGTTAAAGGGTCAGTTTAAATTGAGCAACTTATAGGAAGACTGTGAATCTGAAAGAACTAGTAATGTTGAGTTTGTATCATGAATCCTGAAGCTGATATTGCACTGTGTGGTTTTCAAGGGACAGTACTGCTGGAGATGTAAAAAGAGATCAGTCTAAGCTTCTGACAATTCTTGAAAACTGAAAGTCAAATATTAGTTACAGATTTTCCATATGAACAAAGAGTGAAATGTAAAGTGCATATGTAAAAATTATTGAAAACCAGGAACGATGGTTACTATCCTTACTTTCCCCAAGCATTTGAACACAATTCATAGAGTTATAAGGACACTTATACATGGTTTATTCTGGAAAAAATTTAAACCCTTTTCTGCTCTATGTAAATTTAGACACATACATGTATGTATATACAAAGAGACAGTAACATAAAGATAAAGAATAGATAATATTTATATTTTTTGATCATTAAAATATAAAAGAACATAGGTATAGGTTTATAATATAAATCAGGATTGTCCCATACATCATGTCTTAACTCCTCTTAGTTTCTCCTGCCCCCCACACCCAATTTATACATTCCAGTCATTGTAATCTCTTATCAACACTTTTCCCTCTTATCCCCACCCCCACGTCCTTCCTCTCCTTTCTCTTGTCCTTCTCCCACTGTGGTCTTTAGAGTGGAATGTGGGTGGGATTGAGTTTAGGCAGCCGGCAGGCAGCCGGCAGGAAAAGGCTGTATATACAAATGTGTCCCAGGTGTCCTAACATGTCCTTGCCACACAAATGGTCACACTTGCTGTTGACAGGATGACAAACTTCAGCCCAGAATCAGTGCCTGTAATAAGACAATGATGTCACTGCGCTCTACAGACTATTGTGGAAGAGGGAGTGCAGCTATGATATGAATACAAACAGCTGTAAGTGTTTTATTTCATAGGAAGACCATTTCATGTAAGAGATATTTTCTCTGTCTTTTCTGTCTCTTTTTCAATATTTATTATATCTTCTTTTTACTATTGATTAATTTACAAATAATGTCATTTGTATCTATAACGCAAAGTAAATAAACATGTATAAATACAATACATCTGTTAATAGTGACTGAGGTGTCTTTTTAAAGAGTAATAACTATCTCCAGCTTATAAAAGATTTAGTGTCTGGCCCAAAAACTTTGGATGTTGACATATGGGTGTTGGCACATCTATTGTTATTACACCTATGTCTGCCAGGTTCCATAAAACATTGCCAATCTCTACACACTCGCCCTGCATTTAACTCTCTCTCCAAGGAGAGGCGGGATTTTATAGTCTATTATACAGCAAGGAACACATATGAGAACTTTGATAGACAGATATATAAAAATATATATGTTTATACACATACAGACACACAAAATATATTTATTTTGGTTATCTCTTCATTAAAAAAATGACTTCACAAGGGAGTAATATAGAAAATATGTTTCCTAGACTAGTTCTCACTTTGGGGTTCATTATTTAACATGTTAGTTTCAGAATGGAGTGTATCTGCATAAGTATAGCTGTTATTTAACTTAAATATTGCCCCATACAGTGATTTTTTTTAAGATACCCACTCATTAACTGATTTCCTATGAATGATGCAACAAAGGAGTTAAGAAAAAAGATGCAAAGGGGAGAAAGATACACACTCCAGTCTAGAAAAAATATATTGGATATAGGAGTTAACATGTGCTACACATTATCAATATTCTCCAGGCTGCTTTTGTCTAAGTTCAAAGCAGGAGCTGCATTTCATAGCTACTTTATAGGATACAGAGCACAAACCTCTAATGCACTTCTATGAAGTGGTGGCTTGGACAGAATCCCCACACCATGGCTGTCTGGAATAGTAGGATTGCATTTCCACAGATTTATCTGTCAAAAATATTCTCATGTTCTTACAAATATACTTTAAGTCTTTGATTTCTAGGACAGATCAGCATACTTTTGACCCCTGAAGAGTGCTGCCAGTTGCAGGGATCTCCGTTTCAGGGCTGCTTAAAGATGGAATTTCTGCAGCACTTTAAGCCTTTTCCAGGGAAAATCATGCTGTGTGTACTGGTATTTTAGGAGTGGCATTTAAATAAATGCAGACACAGCTAGATCCTAGCAGAGTAAATAGGACTAGCAGAAAGAGGGAAGTGTATGGAAAAATGCTTCACTAGTCTATAGCCCAGCAGCATTTAGGGAGAATGAGAACAGCTCTAAATGCAGTTGCTCACAGCTCAGTGCCTCAGCTGCCAGAGCTGAGTTCAGAGATACTGTATGAGAAATTACATCTTGAAGGTCAGAGGTGAAAATGATGATTGCTGTATGCTGGAAGTATCTTTGTCCCAAAAGTAAAAAATATGGAAAAAACCTCCAACAGTCACTTTTTTTTCCTTCCCACTCGTGTATACTCTTTAAATTCCTAACATATATAGCTTTAACATATAGTAATTTTATTTTACAATATATTTAAGAATCTGTGCTTGAAGATTACTCTGCATCTCAACAGCCTTCTGAGCAACTCAGTCCAGTTTGCACCATCGACAAGAATAGACACAGTTTCATTAGAGGGCTAAAGTTTTTCTGATGTGTTTGAAAGTGTCTGCCAGAACTATCTCAGTGTATGAAACGTAATCAACACTCTTAACTGTTCTGAGAAATGTTAACATTTTCTACAGAATATATTTTATTTAGTTCAAAGAGAATGTTTGGAACCAAATATTCAAAACTCCCAAGCTTTCAGCTAAAACCAGCCATGCCAGATCTAATTTCTTGATTTGGACAAGAGAACAAGGTTTACCAAAGTGTTTAAAGTTTTCAACTGAAAATGGAAGATATATTTGGAAAGCACCACCAAGACCACCTCTATCTTCCAGAGACATTCTACACTGCCATCCTCTGAAGAAATGATAAGGCAATATACTCCTGACAATTCTGGTCCAAGGTTTTTACACACTCATAGGATTTTCTGTTCATGCATAAGAGTGGCACAGCTGTGAATTTTAAGTTGGAACACCCAATTATGCTGACTTTCCATAAACTATTTTCCAGTCTATTGTGTTCTGATAGAGAGAATCAAACCAGATATCCTTTCTGGACAAAAGCCCAACCAGAACCCGATTGCCTGACATAATTCACAGGTTTCCAGTGTACACTGAGTCTCCTACACTCCAGTTTCACTAACAACTTGGCATGCATTAAGTGGTGGCATCATTTGAAAGGACAGAGACTCATAGGAAAATTTTTGTGCTAGATTCTGTTTCCTGAAACTGCTTTGCTTGAGGGATCAGTGCACAGGCTTCCTGGAGTTTCCTTTAATTGTTTGTGGAAATCTGTGTTGCAGCTACTGAACAAAACCACTGTGAAATAGCTAACTTTAGTGGTCTTTGATTTATTTTGACATTTTATTTTTTAATTTATATGTGTAATGAGCCAATTGTATTTAACTCTGCTGTGACTAGTCTGTGTGTAGTGATGTCCTAGACCAAATGTGGCTGTCACCAAAGACAACTTCCAATCAAGGTTCTTTGGCAGATCAACAGTTCTAATTCTGATACTATGACTGTAGGCATTATATCTCCACTGCAGTCATGGGTGAGTTCGGTTTTGTACATAATTTGGAAGTAAATTTATTGAGCTGTCAGTGCTGTAATCTAAATGTACAGTATTAATGTCATCTCTATAAGGTGAGACTGATGTGTGAAAGAGCTATAATTTTTGGAAAAGCCTAATTTGCATAGTCAATTGACCATCAAAACGTCTAGAAGACAGCACTAGAGGAGATGTTACTACTGCATCCTTCTTCAATGTGTTTAGAAAACATCTAGCAACAATCATACTAAGCAGTACAGTGAAATCTTTCCTCTCGTTTGCTTAATCCCACTCTTGGTGCAATGATCCTTTGGGTCTCGTGCATAGGCACCAAAATCCCTGCTAAATAGCAGTGTAGAAGTGAAATAAAAGAGGAGTATTTGGGTTTAACCAGATGTAGGGAGGGATACAATACAAAGATTTATGTAACTAATACCCACACATCTCCTGAGCTGGCCATTTCACTATTCTTCTGCCAAGGCTTTAAGCTGCTGACATACAGCTGGCTACTTTATTTATTTATTTAAGTGTCTAAATGTTTGAGATTATGTTTCAAACTGCAGCTTTGCAATCTTTTTACAACATTTTTCAGCTGGATTCTATCATTGCAATGTTGGTGCAATAAGCATGTCATCCACCTTTAATATTGCTTAAAAAGACAAGATAAAAAAAAAAAAAGGCACAGAAAGAGGTAAAGTTTTCACTTCTTTGAAGAGCAGATGATTTCTGACTCATAACATTATATCCCATTAATAGTACTTCAGTTGTTTGGAGAGGGTTTGGCCAGCCTTCTAAACAATGATAACCTACCTTTACCAGTGTCGAGTAGGCTAGGTGTGAATTGAAGTACCCGCTACAGACTACTGCCCTAATCTTTTTTTTTTTTTTTTTTTCTCTTGATGAGCCACTATTAAAGCATTTAAGAATGGTTCTTGTCACCATAACTTGCTCACTGGCTCACTCTCAAGGAGCTGTCATTGTCCCATTGTTTCTGGCCAACTTTACTCTTGAAAGAGAAAAATGGACAGAAATACCTGATTGAAGTTTAAATTCAGTCTGAAAGAGATGACATACATATTATTTTTGTTTTAAGAATTGCCTACTTAAATAAAATAATACATCTCATACTTTTAAGCTCTTGTGAATGTGAAAAAAATTATGTTCAAATCAAAATATGATTAGTATGTTCCTGTGTCTATTACATATATAGAAAAAAGTTACCATTTACTTTAATGCCACAGAATTAAGTTTTATTTCTCATTGACCATCGCTGATTTAAAGATAAATTCTGTCAATTTGACTAACAAGAAAGGCACTTGTATGAAAAGTCAATCGAGTTTATATAAGCTTCTAAGACAGAGCAGGTAGGTAGCTATAAACTCAATATTGCTGTTCATTACAGGATCCAAAGAGATTCTCTATGGTTTTATAATGGGTCAATGCCTACATGGATAACTATTCCTATCCAGCATAACAGTGAGTGCTGCAAAATTCCCTAAAGTGATGCCACCCTGATCACATGGATATGATTAGAGACACATTTCTGCTTGTAATTTAAAACTGTCTCTAAGCAAGTGTTTTTTCAACTATCTTTCATCAAGAATATACTTGTTCTGATTCTTTTAAATAAATATATAGAGAGAAGTGTAAAAGTTATTAAATCTGCATGTTTGGGTTAGTTCTCTAGCATATTATGTGATATATAAAACCCACCTGTGCCTGATTAAAGAGTGGGAGAGATGGTGAATATTATCCCGGGAAAAACAATACATAGAAGACTAAAGATAGCAAATATATTTATACTTATTCAGATAAGAAATGGACAGAGAAATCCAGATTGTAGATAAAAATGAAAACATTTAAACAAAAAAGAATCTATTCAAAAGCAGTTACATAAATTGCTTGCAAACTCTTATGCTCATAATTTAATATTAAAATGTTTAAGTAGGAAATATATTTGTTGTATGCTATTAGCTAATTCAGAAGCAGTAAAACAAGATGAATTTAAAATATTTAGTAAAAGTGGCTTACTAATCTGTCATGATTTTCCTAATGCTTTTGCAAGCATATTTCCAGTTCTACTTTGTGATAGGGGGAAATCTTGGTCTGACAGGCTCAAATATAAAATGATCAGGACTTTCCTTCATTATTATTGATGGTATTGAGTACTTTTAATTTTACCTATTAATGGGGACTTACTATGTGTTTTTATTTCTAGCTTCACGGTGTCATTACAGTGTTATGGCTTAAAGGGAAGAAAGTTAACATTTGCAGAAAAAAAGATTTGTTTGGTTGTGGCGTTTTTTGGTGGATAAAATAATAAAGGTTGAATACTGTGGGCAAGCTTTGATGATCAGGATCTTGGTGAAAGCATATTTAATCAGAAATAGTTCATTTTCTCTCCATGTAAGTCTTTATTCTATTGGTTTTAACTTCCACAGGTAGCCAAATTACTAAGAATGTAGAGGACCAGCATTTCCAAACAGTTTTGCAGATAGGTAAGAGCCCTGAAATGGTCATCTTCAGTGCATCAGTTCAGTGACAGTGTTTTGAAACTTCATCTTTGATATTTCATGGCAAGTTTGTGTGTATATACATATATATATATATATATATATATATATATATATGCGTGTGTGGGTGTGGGGGTGTGTGTGTGTATCATAAAGACTTGTTATTTTCTACCACAGATCCAGATACAAGTCTTTTGAGCAAGAACTGAGGAATACAGGAGTTTCCAGTAGCAACAGAAGCAACTCCCTCTGTACTGAAGACTCGTCTTCTCAGTAGAACTGAATGTATCTTCTTCAAGAACGTGCAAAAAAGCCCACATTTACGTCACTAGAAAATAGTGTGAAGCTGAATTTAAGTAGAAGCAGTATTTTTGATAACAAAAGAAAACAAGATGTTAAAAGCTAATTTTTAATTTGTGACATGCAATTAAGCAGTCTATGTTTCTACTTGTTCCATGATACTTGGAGTTGGCTTCCTTGGATATAAGGCATCTGGGTTGCTATGTAGCTATAATTATTGCTAAAAGAATCCTAATCTCTATGTCTAATTTCTCAGTTATGTCATTTGAGACTTAGACACTGCTTATATTATTCATCACAGGTATTGAAAATGATTGAAGCATTTCCATGGAAGTCTTGGGAACCAAATGCCAAAGCTTGAGGGCAGGGGAAGTTTGCAAATTGCAGGGATGTAGCATCAAGCTAATGAGCAAGAGATTAACCATTTTAATGTGCAGTACACCAGAGAGGGCAAGAAGTACAGGAGAAAGCAGAAGTCATTGCATGTTAAGTACTGAACTAATCAAAGTTGTCATATCATAATTTCTGAGAGGGATGAGGTTGGTTTCTATTTGCATCTGGCATACAGTTAAATCTGTGTGCTGTTGAACCTTACTCATGCAAATCTAAGTGGAAATAAACAAATACAATTCCAAATTCTTTGTAAGACCCACTTCACGGAGTTCTTTTCTTCCTAAGCTAAAGAAGACATATATTCCATTTATCTCCTGTCATTACTGATTACTTAAGCACTTTGGATAACATTTAAAACCAAGCAGTTTATAAAATAGAAGTGGCATTACCTGTTATATAGGGATGAAAAAACTTCCACCTATAATTAAAAAAAAAGGTAAACAGGTAAATAATGCAGATACAATTTACCCCAAGAAAATTCAACCAAGTAGAGAGAATTAATTGCTTAGAAATTATTAAATTGTTGTGCCAGGTATTCCCTACTATCCTGAATCACACTTTCTATTAAGTTTTTTTTTTGTGCTAGTCCAGTCCTCAAAAAACCCCTTATTTCAATTTTCCATGCTATATTCAAGTTTCATACTGAAAACAAATGTGAACCCTCCTTAGAATAACAACCTTATGTTACTTTTTCCATAGGCATTTTTTTCCCTTTCCCCTTTTAAGTCTGTAATTCTTTCTGTCTGATTTATTAAGTGTGTGAAAAGGTAGGCAGGCTGCCCAGGTCTTGGAAATTAAAGTTCCCTAAGTAGCTCAGGTGGTTGCATGAAATCCGGAAGCATGACAGCCAAGAAAGAAACAATATATGACAAGATGATCCCATGTAGGGAAAGAAATTGAGGACATCCCCATCTACTCTGCACACTGGACTCTGAAGTCTGTTTATCATGATGGTAAAATGAGGGAGATCAATCTTAAAAGCTGGGCATTCTGTTTTGCATCCTGTGGAGAAAGGAAAAGTCACACAATCTCTTTTTTGGTAGTCAACAAAGCTCAGATACTCAGTTTTTTTAGTTCAGTGTAAACTGTTGAAAGACAAGGAATTTCTCTTCCCTCCCCCTTCCCCTCCCCGCCCTTACAGTCCCATCCCTAGTTTACAGTCTCAAATCTCTCATACTGTGCATTTCATTGTCATTAACTTTTGAATATTAAATTGTAACATTTTATGAGTTCCATCACTGAATTGCAGAGTTCTCACACATTTTATTATCATTTCTTTCCCATATTCAGCTAATGAAACTTATGAGTGGTATTGAGAAGATAATGGCAAAATAAAATAGTAATGCTATTGTGTCATATGCCATTGTTCATCCCATTAGAGCTTAAATATTTGAGATATTTCTTGTTCGAAGAGGCTAAAGCGAGTTAGAAGAATATTGACTACCTCCCCCTCACAATCATCTTTTTAAATTAAAATAAAGATTGACACCATCAGCTAACTTTCTTTCTCTTTTAACCTAGGTGGACATGTTCTGAGGAACAGAGCACATCATCTTCACTTAAGCTTAATTTACAATATATGACAATGAAGATGTGTTAGATTCTTAGAATTACAGGAAATTGTTCTCGTAACAAGTGATTAATCCTTTGGTCTCCATTACAGTCTCTGACAGAAACAGAATTAAGTTTTATACATAATCATAAGAACAGCTGCAGAATTGTCCCAAAGCTTCTCTGAAGCGCCATTATAAAAAATTCCCTACAAAGTGGTGTCTGATTCCAATATGAAAGAAACATCACCAAAACTTTAATGATACAGTTTAAAGACAAGTTTTCTACAGTAAGGAGTGAATGGGAGTCAATGTGTTTGTTCTTATGCATTATGTATTGTTCCATAAGGCTTATGCATAATGCATAAAGGCATACCTATTCATATAGATACATACTAGTCTGAGTCAAGTGAAAAACAATAAAACTGTAAACACAGATGTTTTTCAAAAAGCTTATCCAGATGTACTAACAAAAATTATTTTTTTTAAAAAGTAGAGAATAAACACTTTAGTGATAAGTACATCTCCATGAGACTTAAGCAATCCACAGATCATTAATTTTGGAGGCACTTAACAATAAAGGGAAAACTTTATTTCTAGATGTTTAAGAATCAAAAGAAAAATTCATTAACTAATGATGAGACTAACAACAATCATAAAATCAGTTTCCTCATGACTAGGTACTTCATCAAGATTTCTAAAGAAATTTTATAAAAGCTTCTAAAAATCATGAAAGTCACAAGTGGAATTGAGCAAGCCACCTCTGGCAGGAAAGTTATAATTTTGATTGAATTTGTAATTACTTTTGTCTGAATCCAAATATTGATGTTAGAGAAATGTAAGACAGTTCATTTTGGCATTTATGCAACAAACTCTATTGGCATTTTTGAGATATTATGTTTTTAAAGTCTTGTCAAGACAGACAGGGACAAGCAAAAGAAATATTCACATACCAGCTGGAGGAATGAACCCTTTTCCTGACTAAAAGTCCATTCAGGACATGAGGGGGGTCAAGAGCAAATCTCCCTTTTGCTTCAGAGGTCAATTTCTTTTTATTAAGATGACCTTTATCTTTAATTTGGGATTAAATATTACAGAACTGAGAGTTGACAACATCCTCTGATATTACTACTTTTTTTTCAGGAAATGCACAAATTTTTTTAGAGGAAGAGAGAAAGAGTGAACAGCTTCATGACATAATAGCTGACATCTTTGCTTTGATGTCCATTTACTTTCTGTTAAATTTGCTAAATTCCAATAATTTTTCTTTTTCCAGTGGCATGTAGAGAAATCAAGAAGTTAAGTGATTTTTGCAGGCAGACAAGAAGCTAGTGATAAACTCACAGCTAATAACCACCAGTTTCATTCCTACACATTAAGTAATGCCCATGGTTTCACTTGTTTGGAGTGGCTTGCTAACAGTTATATTCCACTTGGGCTAGAAAGGTGAACATATTTTTACACAAAGCTGAAGGCTATGAAATGAAATATTATTCACAGAATCTGATGAACCTTGAGTTTAAGGGAATTCTTTACAGTATAATGGATCACAACAGTACCGTTTTCAGTATTTTTAAAGTATCTCATTCATGGAAATTAAATTTACCCAAGATCCCAAAATGTAATCAGACTGTAAAAATTCTTAATTTTGTTTTTGAAGCTAAATGTGAAGTTACATTTCTTGTCACAATTCAGAAGCTCCAAAGTGCATTTATAACACCCAAATTGCTTAGACAAATGCTAAATAAAAGTCTCATGCACATTAACTCAAAGCACTTATTAGAGAAAGACACAAAACAAATTATTTGTAAAAATGAAGATGCTATTGACAATAGAGAAGACATTGAGTACAAACATTTGGTGTTTGCTGTTATGTCCTGCAGCAATTAAAAAAAAAAAAAAACAGCTCAGAACAAAAATTTGTGACCATCAGACCTTAAGTCTGAGATTTACTAAGATAAACCACTGCCACACAAAAGTTTTAAATTGGGTCAGTAATTTAGCAACTTTAATATTGGCTGGATGTTTCCTCCCTTATTTTAAAGTGACTATTATCACTCACATGTCTATATCATAGTATTCTCTATATGGATTTGGGTTCCATTAAATTAACTGTTGTACAAAGCAAACATTTAAAAAACCCCAATTACTGATCCATGAAATTTGCTTGCTAAAGTGTGCCACAAAGGTGATTATTGTGAGATGGCACAAATGGTTAGCACCAGTCTTGCTGACAGATCAGTGGCTTAGCACACCAACTGCTGGAGGAGTTCTCTGGAAAGACTAAGTAGTAAAGAGGGGGCTTGATGTCTTTTTCAATATTCTCTCATCTATAAAGGAATGCCAAGAGCAAAAGTTCAAAGATATAGGATGAAAATGTTTACTCCATAGTGATGCTGGAATCCGAACAGAAACACGCAGAGGCAAGCAAGCTAGTCCTGAATGAGAGATAATACAGAGGTTGAGAACTGAGAAAAGGACAAATAATCTGTGTTTGGTCTGCTAGGTAAATACTCCAAGACTGAGGGAGAGAAAACAAGGTACAATAGTTAAAACAAGAAGCAAGGATAACTGTCTTTTCCTCAGCCTAAGGATAGCATAATTATCAATTTTAAAAAATGTCATATCAATCAAGGCTCATATTTTCTTATTCAAAAGCAGTTTGATATGAACAGAAGAACTAGATACAATGCACGTGCAGTATGATTACACAATGAAGGTCACTATGGTTTCCTCCACTTTCAGTGACAAAACACTTTTTCTTCTGATCTTCCCAGATTTTTAACTGCTGAAAAACAAATTTAATCTCATCTTCGTATGTCAAATTTACTTCCTGTAAAACTATGTGGAAGCTTTTGGAAAAGAACTGGCAAAACAAGCTATGTATGCTAAATTTCAATATCCATTTTCATTAGTAGCTGATGCACAGTTGGAAAACAGGTTAGAGTTACAAAATAGTAAATTTACATTCCTTCCAAGTCTGCAGTATTCAAACCTACTCACGTAGTGTGAGGCATTATGGAAAATGATAGTGAAATTCAGACATAAGATTTTGTCTAAAGTTAAATTCCCACCTTATATCTACTTCCCTTGCTTGGGACTAAGTTAGGCAGAAATGTCTATTTCAGCATCAACAATGAAGTTAACATGATCGCCTTATGCCATAATAATATAAATTCTCTCCCCCAAAGAAAAATTGTAAGCTTAATATTTTCATTTTTATAGATGAAAACCTTGAATAGAATTTCACATACTGCTTTTGAGTTGGTTTAAAGATTGCAGCCAAATTCTGAGATAAAAAACAATACAGGAATTAAAACCAAAGGGAATTTTCGTTCTGAAAATATTGGATTTTTTAGAGCTATATCTATATGGTCTCAATTTTTTTTAATTTGTACCATGAACTGACAGTTGATAGGTATAGAAGTGTGACAGCACAAACAATTTTGGAAAATAATTTTTAAAAGTTAGAATTTACTGAAAGAATCTTTGATAGTATTTCCCCACAACAGCACCAAGTAATGAGACAATTCTATAACAAATTTATCAATGTAAATCTTTTTAACTTAAAGCAAGTAAAATGAGTAAATTAGTACAAAGAGATAGCTTACTTTATTTAATTCAGTAGATGAAAATAATAAAAAAATCATCTTCCTCTTTATAAGAAGAATCCTCCATTGTGAGCATATTTTTGTTGTTGCTGTCACAACAAAGACTATGGATGGACAATCAAAAAAACTCAAAAACTAAACCCAGAAAAATAAGCAAAAGTCACACTTGTACGCAACAAATCCAGTGACTATGTATGACTATTTAGTAGGTGAAGCCTCAGGTCTAAAAAAAAAAAATCTTCCAGAGCTCATTAATAATATAAGAGAGAAAGCAGCTGATGGATTCCCTTGAAACCTTATTAGAACAGGTCAACTCACTCTCCTTAACAAGGTAAGGAAATAGTCACCAGCTGAGTAAAGCTGAAGGCTGACATGATGATGGATGGCCAGATGGTTTTACCACAGAGTGACATAGCTTGTCCCCAAACAGTGGAACTATGTTCTCAGGCATAAACATATTGACTCAACCTGCAAGAGGAAAAGGAGGACAAGCCAGTTTACATTGAAGGCCCTCACAATCACTTTTATTTCATATACTCTCAGTGATTATCTCCATTGAGGAATAGAGAATGTGAATAAAAATGAGACCCATGCAAGTTCTTTTGCAAATGTTATTTCTTTGTGACCCCTAAATGCATTAATGACTATTTGTTTTTATACGATTTTTACTTAAATGCAAAGTTTTCATAACAAGCCATGTTCAAACCTCTATCAACTTTTGAAAGAGTTTTCTACAAATATACTTTTGAAGTCCATGTGTTTTCTTCTCTCAGGAATACAATCATCTTGGAGAAAAAGGCTTTTCATCAAAACTATTGAGCTTATATTATTTAGCACAATATTCCATTTGTGGGGAAGCGATAACTTGAAGGTGATTATTTTGGTAGTTCCAAAGTTGTTTTTCCATCTATCATTTCCACCTTAATAAGCTTTGAATCTTCTCCTCAGCCCTCAACAAAAGGTACATGAAAGGATCCAGTGTCATGGATATTCTGTTCCTTTTCATATCAAAATGTTAAGATGGACACAGAAGATGAACTCTATTATTTGACAAAAATGTAGTCTAAGTTCTCAAGTTCTGCTTGGAATTTTGGATCACCAAAAGTAACAACAGCATGCCCTACCTCTTTCTCAGATGAGGATCTGATGATACAGAAGGTAACTTGGGATTTGCAGGCAGGGTTAATGGAGCTGTTATGAAAAGAATCAGAGATATTACTGTAGAATAATTAAAGGCTAGAAAAACTGTTGACTGTTGAAGTTATGTTGAGAGACACAGATGCCTAGAAAATAAGATTTAATTTATTCCTCTGCTCATAGCACATTTTGCACTTCATTTTATTTTTCAAAACTAAAAAAAGAAGACAAGTCACAAAATTTCTTGCAATCCTTTTTTTGTCATCTTTCTGAGAATAAGATTGACTCTGAAACAAAACCAAGATTTCTAAATCAAAAATTGAAATAAATTTGCAGTTAAAAAAAGTCCACCTTATGTTTTTCTCTCACCTTCTTCTTTTTCTTATCAAAATTCTTTTCCAGATCTAACTGATTCTTGTTATTTGGACAAAATCCAGTCTGACCCTACATGAACAGGACTCTAGAACTTTACCCATATAAAAGACTGCAAGATGTCACCTTTGAAGAAAAATTTACTAAAAAGAGTAACAATAGGCCTTAAGTGTTAAATACATGCATATGTTCATATGGCAAAAGCATGCATAGAACTGACAGATGAATGCTTTAAGAAAAATTAATTGAATCATTTTTCACGGTTATAAAACTGTGTCTACATTATGGGGAAATTTGAACCTTTCTTATATTGTCTGGAATATATCTGCCATTGGAACTTTTGCCAGGACTCATGGTGAAAGTTAAACAGAATCCTCCTCCTTGTTTTACTGTATCAGATCAAATACCATTTTTTTTTCAGGCTCCTTGAGCTCCTGATCTCTTTCTTCCCTCAGTCAACTACCATTCTTGGTTACTTACTGATAGTTTTCACCAAGAGATTCCATTCAGTTTCTTCCTAATAATTCTTATCTGCTTGACATCATCTTGCCAGCAGCCTTTATGACACACTGAAGAGAGAGAGGAACTCACCTTCATCTCAAAGGCTTCACTTAGAGCCATCATCAATACATATTCACAGAACAATGAAAAGAAAGTGAATCAGGGACTGCTGAGTGTGTCTGACAAGAGGAATTGGCAGTCAGAAGAAAGGATAAAGAAACTGGAATAAATTGGGTTTTGGGGGTTCTGTTTGTTTGGTTTTGTTGTTTTTGTCCTCTTAAAAAAAATCCTTCTGGCAGCCCTGAATGAGATAAATGTTCATTAATTAGCATAGATGATGATTGCTTGCTTTAGTGAAGGGCAATTCTATGCCATTAAAACAGGTTTTGATTTTCCCTCCCTAAAGCTACAGCAGGGAATTTGGATTCATCAGCTGTAACTTGTGATGAAATGAAGATGAGCCTATTTTAAATGTTATGGAAGTGTAAAGTAGAAAAGCTTTGTGGTACTTTCAAAATCTGCTGAATATGTGTATTTTTTATTTTATTTTATGAGACACAAGGGGAGAGAGTAATTATGATTGTAAGTATCAAATGTATGGCAGCTTATCTGCAACAACATCTCAGCCAGAGATTTATACGTGGTTCTCAGATCATCCTGAGGCCAGAATATCTCTTTGTACTGTTAGAACCTTGAGATGTTGAAGGTTAATTCTCCAAAGTGAGGCAAAACTTATGAATAAAAAGGTATTTTTTTCTTGTTAAGAGTACTTTAAAAAACAACCTCTAAACAACTTTTAAATATACTAGCCTGAACAATACTGAGTTCAAAACATTTTCTGAAATGTACTTAGTATATAGACATACCCAGCTGAGCTTAGCACATAGTGTGGATTTTAATTATATCAACCTGAAGCTGCTGTTTATACTATGAACAAAAGGTTTTTTGTCTTCATTCCTGAACACATTCTGGCCTGAAAATCTTTCTTAGCGTTATCTTCACGTGTCTTAAATTACTGTGGAGGAGTTGAATGCACTCAGCAAGATGTAGAACTCATATCTACTGCCCATGTTTTTAGTATGATACATATATTAAATCACATTAGTTTAGAAGCCAGAAGATACCTCTGATAGGTTTCTGCTAAGGCAAGCTTGATTCCATGCCCATGTTTTTCTCCAGTGAAGCAGTAAGCCACTGAACTTTGCTTGAACTCAGCTTCTCAGAACAGTGCAGTACATATTTGATGCAATCCACCCTGTTCATATTCAATTTCTCTTTTTTATTCATTTTTTAAAAAATCACTTACTATCCAGCTAAGCAAAAAAAGACTATGAAGACTAGTTCTGTTATTTGCTCATGAATCTGAACTCTATTAAGATAGGTTCCAGAAAAAGCTATCTCACAAAATGTTACTCCACCCCTTAACATTTTTTCCACAAACTCTGAAAACCAAGAAGACACAGATCTCTGAAATGGAAATTTTATATTATGATCAATGATTGTGTGTCTTCAATAGCAAGATTCATGACATTGGTAAGCACTAAAACAAAATCATATTATTTTCTCAAGTGTATTAAATTTGATCACAACTTCTTTATTTTAAAAATAGAATTTATTTCTTTAGATCTCTTTTTCCCCAAAAATCTGGCTTTTGTTCTGCAGAAGTTAAAAAAAGGCAGTTGTTCTAATAAGTAGAAACCTTATTATGGTAGGAACCAGTGAACTCATGCTCTGGTAGACTGTGTTGTGTGATGGACACAACAGACTTCTTATGCATGTTCAGATACCATTATCTTCTTTCAAAAATTCTAAGTAGTTCAGCTCATTGAAAACAGGCTAAATATATTTTTCAGCTTTAATTTGTGTCATTTCTTTCTTAAGAAGCTCATCTGCTTGAGTTGTACAGGATTTTAAAATGCCCATTTGTGTTTTGTTTTGGTGTTAATTTCAGTGAAATGGTCTCCAGAATAACTTTCTACTCAAACTCAGAAAATAATGTAGTCAAATGGAATCCAGGTTCACCTCAGGAAAAAAAAAAAAAAAAAAAGAATATTTGGGTATTGGTCATCACTTTGATCTCTACTTAATACAATTTTTTTCCAGTTTGTGTACTAAGGAAACCCAAAGTTCAAAACTAAATACAGTCTAGAGTCTCCTAGATGCTTTAAATTATGCAAGTGGGCAATAAAATAATGTGATTTAAAGAGTTAAATCCACAAAGGAAGATACTAAAAAAATGGCTTTGGAGCATTGACACTTGAGGAAAGGGAAGTGGCAAATAATTCAGAGCTGGCCCAAAGTCTCAAAGGCAGACAGCTCTGCTGGAAAAATACAGTGTGTCTTCTGAAGTAGAACTGAATAAGGACTTAACAGGCATTTGCAGTTATTTATACTCATTGCAGAATTATGCTTTCTATCATAATTAACAGGATAAGTAGACAGGTTTTGCCCTCATGAGACAGAAGATTTTAGCAGAAATACACTCGGTAGAAAATTTCTTTTTATTCTACAAATACTGAGCTGGCCTTCACAAGCTGGTTGTAGCTGGTGCTGAGGTCTTCTTATTAAACTAAAAATTAGTCAGTGTTAATATCTTTTTATGGCTTTCTAAGTCGAATCTGAACAGAATATAAAACAATTATTTTCCTTCCTACTTTATTAGCAGGCTTCTTAATTATATCTGAAAATACATTAATATAAAATACCTTCAGTTTTCATGTCCTTTTCACTGTACTTTCAGATGAATTAGGTAACTTTGTTTCTTTTTATTTGAGATACGTGATTTCCTCTGACTAATAGGAACTGCTAAGCTTATTTGTTAGCAAATTGATCAACAGTAGAGGATAATTAATAGTAATTATGTACTAGTAGTAAAATTTTAATTCAAATAAATTAAGTTCACCATTACCTTAATTAAAACAATCCCCTAGAATGCTTTTTTCATATTTCTACAATCTACAGTGAAAAATGTAAATATTCTAAGTCATACATGAAATTTCAGGATGTGTGCAAACCTTCAGTGAATTCTTTTTAATTTTGAATGGAAAAAAATATTTCTATTTTTGGGGTTTTTTTTCTGTTTTCTTTTCCTGATTCAGTATGGTTCAGAATATTTTCTAGAAGTCTTTTAAATACTATTAGTTTTGGACTTGACATTAGTCATTATGCTGATCAAATAGGAAGAGTTTCGACCTAAAGGCAAGATGTGACGAGAATACAGCACCATTTCATTGTAGTGGAGAAGACAACACCTGTAGCTGCTATAGCATTTTTACATAAAGAAATGTAATGTACAGCTACTGCCAATTGGAAAAAAAAGTTCTGGTTGTGTTTGGGATAAAAAAAGTATAAAACTTCCAATGACAACACTTTCTGTGGAGCCAGATGTTTCCACAAATATTTTGATTGCTGACTTTCGTACATAATAATAGTTATAATGATAATGTTGTGAGATAACAGATGTTACCTCAATATCGCAGGTAGTAGTTGATACCATAGGTAGCACATGACAATTATTTTTTTAAAAGAAAAAATGCCTTATTAAAATTAATTTTTATTTGTTTGATCCTGTCCTTCTGATAAATTCTTTGGGTTTGATTTTTGTATTGCAGCTTCAGATGAGCTGTTTCCAGCAGCTGTTGTTGGTGGATGGTTTTAAGGCCTTTATATTCAGTTGCTACATAATTTTTTTGCAGTGAATGGTAGAATCACATATCTGGTTATATAAAGTTGATTTGGAAGACACTGGAGAACTTGTAGTTTATCTTCACCCAGAGCTGATAAGCAGCTTATGGTGTGTTAGCAATTTTGACCAGAAGAATCACAAGACTTTGGTGAGGCTTTCACACGTGCAGACCAATATGCATTGGTAAGGTACAGAAAGTATTGTACAATGGTTATGCAGGAAACAGAACTAAAGTGAAACCACATCATCATGGTAAACCACTGAATCATTTGACTTTTCTTTCTAAATTTCCAAAAATCACATTTTAGAGAGGGAAAAGAAAATGTGAAATTTCAATAGAAGAAATTTTGGATTTATCTTTGTATACTACCTCCTCTTCAGATGTGTCCTCTCAGGAATTAATTACCTTACAGGCAATCAAGAACTTCTATTGATTACTCAGACCCACTTTGCTCACAGAAACAAATTATCCCAAAATGAATGTGAAACTCATTGAACATGAGAAAACAAAGGCCATGGCAAAGAATGCTGTTGAAGCAGGAATTGGTCCTTTCATTGAAACAGGACATACTATATTCCAGCTGAAAGAAGTGTGAAATTTCTCAAAAAATAATTTGCTACTTTAAGCATAAAAATAACGTATGTCTTGACCACTGGGTGCCACTATTTTTGCATTTGATACTTTTATTTTGTGGAAATATTTCTAGCAAATTACGCTCTTTTGGAACACAGCAGACAGTTTGAATTGGAAAAATAATCCATGAGAATAAACACAATCTGGCCATTGTCTCTGATTTTTCCTTTGCTATTCACAGAAATTGGGAGACGTTAAGTATTTTCAGAGGCTTGAAATAATACATCAATCAGCTCTTCATCATTTATTGATTATCTTTAACATATTGTCACAAAAATAAAAATAACTCCTTTTATCTAAGTTTTAGGCAAATTCAGCATTTTTGTGCTATCATAACTAACCTGATGTGAACCTATGAAATATTGTCTCATATTCATTTTCTTTGCCATGCGCTATGTGCTGTAAAAATCAATGAAAGATACATACTTGTATTCATTGCCTATGACTTTTAAATCCAGTGTAAAACAATCCAGTCAAACATGGCAAAAGCCTTTACAATCATAATTAGTCTGAGGGGATGCAAAAAATATTGGCGATTTTTGGAAGTATAGGTAAAATCACTATTTGCCTGACATCACACCTTTAAGAGGCAGGAAAGAAAGTTTCTAGTATTTCCAAACAGTATTCAATTTTTTGCCTGTATATAAAAATCTTGACAGATCTCTACAGCTTAATGCAGAGATCCATAGATTTTAAGGTCAAAAAGAACTACCATGATTATCCTATCTGACGCACAAAATAACTTAAGCTATTAAATTTCACCTTTCATTCCTGCAATGGCGTAATTATTCTTTCCTGCTATGTAAGCGAATGTTATTGAACCAAATGTGAATTGCTTGCTTTGTCCTTGGAAAGACCCTCTAGAAGAGGTTCTACTATCCTGCTATAAACCAATTCAATTTATTAAATTCATCTGAGTTGCTTGCTTCCTCACGGTGAGATTGCTTCAGTCCTTTAGGTTTCTGCCACAGAACATGAGCAAAAGGATTGCCTGTATCCCTGAGGAGAAAGAAAGCCCATGCAAAGCTGGAAGTTATCTGATTCCATCTATCCTATTTCCTTCAGACTATCAGCTCAGCATAGCAGAACCCTGAATCAGACCTGCAATTTTAAAATTTGGCTACATCCATGTCTTGCCACAGTTCAATGATATTCATTTACAAAAGGTACGTTTTCTATTAGCAGGTTGCCGCTTCCAGAGTTTTTAGAACTCTGTAATTCCATACATACTTTATACATGTTTTCAGTCAAATATATGGGTAGTTATGTATACATTGCCCAAACGTTTTGTTATTGGATTTAAATAGCTTAAAAACCCCCAAAATTAAATATATAGAGGAGGGGACAGGAAGCCCTTGTTATTTCATGTCTCTGTTTTAATATGACTAATTAGGCAATTTTCCATGAGCTTGATATTTTTTCTAACAAAACTATGAACCTCAGGCTGCCAGATCACAGTGTTTATGAAGGTTGTTCATCTGACATGGTGGACTGGATAATTATGAAGGTTTTAATTTTTTCATAAAGATTTTAAATTTGGCATTACTGGGAATATCTTTGAATGAAGAATTGTAATTTCTGGTGCCATCTCTTAGTAAGCTGCTTGTGCGTATGTATAATTTCAAACACATGAAATATGTTAATGAATTCCATGTTTATGCACTTTATGCACTTCAAATTTCATCTATCCCACAATGCCTTGAGGTGCCAAAACTGAAGTCTAGATATTTAGGCACAGAACAAGCAGGTAAAGCATGATACAGAAATTTGACAAGCAACTGATATAACAGGACCTTGTGTTTATTTGTTTAAAATATATAACAGCAAGCACAACCTCTGCTCAATGCACAGACACAGGGAATCTCCTATATCTGCTGGCATGGGAAATCCTGGTAAGACTTCTCAGCAGAATTTTCTCAAGGTTTCTCTAATGCTGGACCCTTGGGCCATTACCTATCTTGGTCCTGAACTTAAGCAGCCAAACCCCCAGCACACATTCAGAATTCATCTTTGACTTAAAAAAAAAAAAACCAAATAAAAAAGCCCCAAACAAACAAACAAAAAATAACCCCAATCAAAAAACAATGCCCTGAACATAGTATTTTGATAGTTATTTAGTTGTACTGCAGGCAGATAGGTGGGTAAATATCATAGCCACATCCCATTAATTAAGGGAAAATTGAATGAAAATAAAGAAAAGTAAAAAAAACATTACAAAACTTGACACCTTAATATTCTGAACATTTTACTTTGTTCTTGTGGCTAGGGAAAGCTATATGGGCTGCAGAATTTGACTGGATGCATGCTACAGAGAGTCATTTTTGCTATTTTATCTGACCATATCATTTATTGTAAAGAGAAGATGACTTTCCACTGTAATTCAGTTGATTTCTATTAATTTGTTCCTTAACATAAACTTAGTTTTTAATTATAAGAAAGGAATTGGATTTCTTTGTGCATCATATCTTTCCCTACAGACAAGCATAATAAAGTTTCTTTTCTCTTTTTTGCCTTACTTTCCCTTTCAAACTAGAAAATATTCTGAACAGAGGAGCTTATCCACTTTATGAAGAGACATATTTTTCACTTTGAGCCTCTGTTTTCAAGAGGAACAGTAACAATCATCATCACCATCCAAGATCTATTATCTTGGTCAGGAGTCAAACAAGAAAAAAAAATTAATCAGTTTGACTGTCTCCATAAGAATTTCTCCCCAAAATTTTTTGTCTAAAAAAAGGTTTTAATTTCTTTTTCCAAGATTTTTCCTCAGAGGTTTTTCACCCTTATGAAAAGTAATCTGCTGGGCATCTTCTGCCTCTATGTCCTCATGTTTTTTTAAAAGACACAGTGGCTTCAGTATCCAGTCCCCTATGAGTGCAGAGGGAAGAGATCATTCAGCTTTTAAGATATGATTACTTGAGTGAATAATCATTCAGCCTGAAGTTTTCCACAGTAATTCCTGCTTGCTATAAACCCCTTTATGTGAACTCGTTTTTGGGGTTTTTTTAAGATTTAGTACTTTTCACCAGGGTGCTGTGCTTGGAGAGAGGAGGCATCTTGCAGGGAAGGTGGCATTTAAGGGCCTGGCACTGCAGGTGCCCCACTCTGTGAAGAAGTGTTTGGCCCTGGGAAGGGTGAGAGGGAATGAGGGATGTGAGGGAGCCAAGGACGTGCCTCCCGGAGAGCAGGAAACATCCCAATGCTCAGGGCATGGGGGATGGGATGGAGCCTTCTTCTGCAAGGGAGAGGTGGTGGGTCTGGTTATAGTCAGGGGGCTCTTTGGGGTGCCTGGAGCCTCCAGGGCCAAGGAAACCACAGCAGCTTTTGTTGATATTCATATTGTATTTACAATGCTTGCTTGTGTGTTTAATATTCACCTCTGATGCTTACTCATACAAGTGCTCGTATTAACTGCTGCACATAATGGAATGGGGTGATAAATACAGGTGCCAAGGTTTTTCACTTCCACATAGCACACAATGTTGTGCTGTGTTTTGCTTGGTGTACTACATTTTTCTTACTTGTAAGCTGTTTTTCTGGCCTGCTGACTGCTCGTGCCTGCATCAATCTGAAGTAATTCCTGAAGTGAGGTTCTGCGGGTGACTGTACACTTACGAAGGATGAAATATATTTAAACTTCGGTACAGTATTCCTTTTCCTATCAGAGTCAGTAAAGTCCTCTAGGAGGAAAAGAAAAAAAGAAAAGAAATCACAATTTTTGTGTGGCACTTTATTTCTTTTCTATGTATGCTGTGGCTATTCATAGTTCTGTTCTGTCAGTGAGGCTATGGAATAACGACAGTGATATACTTCTAAGGAAGTATTTTACTTCTTTTTTATTATTATTGTTATTTTTCTTTCCTCCTCTCTAGTTGTGCTAAAGTGAGCCATGCCTCAGCTTCTCTTGCAGGTGCTCTTTCTGCTGCCACAGTGTGGGTGTACTCTTGGTCTGCTGATGACAGAGTTTGCAGGGGCTTCCTGCTGTGTAGCCAATGGAAGAGACTTGTTAACAAAGCTGTTTCTCAGAGAAATGCTGAGGATGATTTACAGCCCATGAAATATACTCTGAACAGTCATATAATGCAAGAGGATTGTGGTTTTTGACAGATCTGATGCTGTGCCATTGAGGTAATGGGAAATTTTGTTACTGATTGAAGAGTGTAAGACTTTCTTTTTTTATGTGAAACAGAGAAGTCATGATATAACTATTTTCCAAATTTTACATTTGTCATCTTTAGTATATTTGTATCACTGTAAAGGAGTGTTCTCATTGCTGTTCTTAGTTTAATTCTTAAATAACAATTTTCTTAGGAAAAGTACTCTTTTAAAAACACGAATTTGGGTCTAATTCATAATATACAGAAATGACACTTTAAAGGGGTCTGAATATACATATTAAATTTATCAGTAAGAATAACCAGTATAGTACTTATTAAAACAGACTGCAATTTATATATGTATTAGCATTGTTTATACATCAAACAAAATTTATCCTGATTCCAGTACCTGGATTAACAGAGACTCACTGAAGGCTAAGGAGTTTACTATATTTATATAATGTAGATATTTACTTCTATTAATATCTGCCTATGTATGCTTACAATATAGCCCTTTTCATTAAAAAGCAAAAAAACTGAACCCCACCTTTTCAAAATAACACATTTTGGAAACTATATATCTAAATGAGGCACTCTGAGAAATAAGAGGTGGGAAATTTTCATTTCAGTCACAGTTTCTAGTGAATTAAATTGACTTGTTATTGTGGTATGTCTTTTAGCCTGAGGCTCTTTCTTTTTCTCTCAAGCCAGACCAATAGTATAAACATTAAAAGACCACTTGTACAGCTAAAATTTAAGTCACAGAGGGTCATGCAAAAATTAAATTAGTGCTGCCGCTAACAAATCCTTGCAACAGAAATTTTACTCCAGTGCAGTAAGACATTAATTAGGGGCTAGGTGTAGACAACTGTTTCCAAGGGAGAGATGCATCTAATAGTGTGCTTCTCTCTCTCTGCATCACATGGTGCAAGAATTTCAGATACCATTGCCTGCTTATTAGTTGGGGAGTTGATGATGAGGCCTTAAGACTATTTTTAGTTGTGTTCTGTTGTGAGCTTGTAGGAAATAGAGAAAGAAGAATGGACTAGTGTACTTGTACAACAACTGGAAGCAAAGAGAGGTTGAGAAAACAAGCTTCCCTGCAGATGTAAACCATTCACATTTCTTACTACTTTGTGTAAGATCTTTTATGCTTTTCTGTGAAAAAGGCATGAAGATTTTTCCTGGGTGATTTACAGGGGCATGATGCAGCTCTCCTAAAGGATAACATAGCAGCATGTGTTAGCAAGCAGTGGAATTAAAGGGAAGTAATTAAAGAAACTAGATTTTCACAGAGAACGGGATACTCTTCTTTGTCCTTAAGATAAAGGTCACTGTCAATATGGAGAGAAAAGATCTTGGCAAAACAGAAAGACATTCTGGCAGAAAGCAACATTTTATTATCACTTTGTTTTGTGATATCAAGCATCTGATTACGTGTTCTTTGGTGTGCAATACGCTGAGAGGTAAAGGAGAGATGATCTGTTCTGTGGACAGTTCTAACTCAGTTTGGGAGTTAGGCATGTGTTCCTCCCTTGCTTCTGTGTTGAGTGCTGCCAAATTCATCTGAGGTTTCCTGTCTTCAGATCAATGAAATTAAGATGGCTGGGTTTGTGCAAAAACATAGGGACATTTGTTTGTTGACTATTAAATATTTGGTTTCTATAGAATAAGTAAAAACCAGAAGTCAAAGAGGGGAAACAGGCAATCAAAATTCAAATCATAATTTCCACTACCTCTCTATTACATGCAGTGCTGGGATGTCTTGGTTCCCAGTTGCAAGAGATGAACATTAATGAAAGGAGTTCACAGGACAATGTATTCATGTATTTCCTAAAGCTGACTCTTCAGGTCTAAAAGTAGCAAAAGATTTGAGGCACACAGAGGTCATTCTATTATTTTGGCCGTATTACTGAAGATGGAATTCATATTTATTTGAATGAAGATATTTGTGGCTAGTAATTTAATAGCCAGTAGAGAGAAAGAAACCTCTTCAGATGCCATGGCTCACTGCATTTATGACACAGTTTGATGAAAAATATGAATATAAAAGCCTTGATTTCAGTAGGAAAAAAATCAAGCTTTGAGATGTAGTGAAAGGGGCGGGTGTGTATGTGTGGGAGACACAGGTTAACAGAGCTTCCTTTCACTCATGAGTTTACACAGAAATAAACTGAGAAAAAGAACAATGAAAACATAAAGGAAGAAATGTTCCTAGTATAATGATATTTTTTATAAAAGGAGAAAAATGAAAGGTTAAGAATAATGCCAGTTATCAGAGAAAGGGATTAGATTCAGGGTCAAGAATATTTTAAATGTCATCTAATTCTGTTAAAGAGGAAAAAAATGTCTTCCATCTGTTCATTGTTTAATTTACTGCTTCTTTCAAACATCAAGGCTATTGCTTTCTTTTTGCAATATCTATGTAAAATATATACAGTCCTGGCTGAAAAGCTGTAAAAATCTGAAAACATAATATGAAACATTCCTCAGTCTACTGTATCAGCAAGATGCAATACAGACACACACACATAGCTGGTAATCTTTTGAAAGCAGGTTAGTTCTTTGCCACTAGAGGCATGAGTAAATGTTGTTGAAAACAAGCAAGGGCTCCTCCAGTATGTGCAAAATGACTACAGCATACACATTCAGTAAAGTTCAAGGAAGATAAGCTTTGTCAAGCATTTAATGCTGGAGAGAACGTGTTTCATTCATGTGACTGGGAGTGAGACACCACTCTGTTATTGTGTTGAAATGAGAAAACTAATAATTTATGCTAATTTGTTTACAGTGGTGGGGAATGAACACAGCTGAGAGAAAAACAAGACCATGGCAACAGAGCTGTTGTAACAGCATTCAGAAAAAAGATATGAAGGAAATGCAGTTAGCTGAAGTTTAATGCTGAGTTATGGTTCAGGGTTCTAGGACTTTCTTTTTGCCTCTGTAATTTTCCTGAAAATTTTCAGTGGCAAATTAAAAAACAAAACAGTTTTTCTGTATAAGTGTTGTATCAGTAATTTACAGCATGTAGTAAAAAGTGGATTTTAAAATGTTATTCTTTGAAAATAAGGTAGAATCACAATTAAAAAAGACTAAATAAGTGAAAACCAGTATGTGAATATCATACTATTTCCCCCCTAAAAATGGTGTATAAATCAAGCTAGATCCAATAAGAATTTATGCCAAATTGAGTGTTTTATTTTAAATCTTCTTTAATTTAATTTGGTAGTTCTTGATAAGCCAAGAAACCCGTACTTGAATCATATGATGACGGGTTAAATAACAGCAAACCCCAGAGTTAGTCCAGGTATGCCAGCCCAGGAGTCCTATCTGGACTTTAACCAAGCCTGTCAGGTCTCCCTGTGACTCCTGTCCACATCTCTAGCCCAATGACACACATGTTTCCATGATTTTGTTCTGTAACCAGCTCAGCCAGGTCTGGTCTTAAAACCCCCATACAGTTATGTCACGACTTATTCTGAAAATAATCCTAATGCTGCCAAATTCCCTGAAATTTTCTTTCTTCCCCTGTGTTTTCTTCCAGACAAGGAAAATCCTCAGAGCAGAAGCATTATCTATAACTTAATCATTTTTTACTGTTCTTTCTGGAGTCATATTTGAATCACATTTTCAATTGAGCTTCACATTTCCTCTTACATAATATTTCCTTCCTGTCCTGTGATTGTACTTTACCAAGCAGTTACTGTGAATATAAAACCTAAGCGCAGGCAGGTTTGCAGGACCTTGCTTCAGCATTAAATCACCAGCTATCCTCAACAATGATTCCAACCCTAAATATACCAATTTCTGCTGGTTCCAGAAAAAATCTTAATAAAGTAAAAACTGAACCAAGCCAATGGTAGAACAAAACCCTGATCTAGATGTAGAATTATGCTTCCATTAGGAAAGGGGCAGGGTTATGGCTTGAATTTTGTTTCTTAAACCACTGGTCTTGGGACTGTTAAAAAAGGAAAAAAAAAAAAAAAAAGTAGTGCTGTTTCTTGCTTACTTACCTTGTCATTTCCTTAACTGGTTATGCTATAATTTTACAGCTGATCTTTATTCTTTCTTTCTTAAAATTTACATTTCCTTTCCCTACTGAATAACTTATTTTGTGCTGTGGGAAGCTCAGAGTCTATAAAGGCCACATTCTATGCCAATTTTGGGAGGGAGAAAGATCAAAAATAATTCCTCATGGTTATTTTATCATTAGTTCCATTCTGGTGTAAACGTTTCACCCTCATTTTTTATGCAGGTTTTTTCAGTCTTTACCTTTATCTTATTTAGGCATCAGAAAACTCTGCCAACAGTTTGAGAATTTACATAGTGCAAGACTACTTTGCATCAAATGTCATGCAGAATCCTGAATTAATGCTGCTGGCATACTTCAAAGCTAACTAGAAACATTTTCCTTATGAGAAAACTGTCCTGTAGTGCTGTTATGTGTTCCATTCCCTAACACATTGTACAAAAAAGAAAAAAATAGGACTAAGAAATATGCAAATCCCCCACAAACCCCCCAAAAGCCAAACCAAACCAAACCAAACAAAACAACAACCCATCCCCTCCCCAAAAAATCCCAAACCCAATACAAAAAAGGAAAAAAAAAGCCACCAAGCCCCAACAATAAAAAAAATAAGCCTCCGGGCTTTTTTTTTTGCTTCTTATTTAAATGAAGAAACTTCCACAGCAAACCGACAATTCTATGTTCCTTTTTTTCAGTCAGACAGTTCAAAGGCCCAGAAACATCCCAGGTGATGTGAAGTTCAATTATTAATGTGATGAGAAAAGTAAATAGGGTGAATAAGACATGGCTACTGGATGGTCATGGAGTTAAGCAGTTATTTTACATTGTTTATACATGTTTTATTCCAGGAGGGAATTGGGAAAAAAGCCTGGTTTTGTCATTTTACAAATGTTCCCAAAAGTTTGCTATTTGGGTGTTTATTTGGAGTAATGCAATCAATTAAGAAAAAGAGAAAATAAAGTTCTGCTTTAATGTCTTTGTACATCATGTATTTCAACAAATGGCAGGAGATATTTCAAAAGTCTGTGTGAACATCAGACTTCTTGTATTCTAGCGAAAATTTTTATCCAAACTGCAAATAATAAAATCTTACAGAATTTTTTGAGAAACGTGTGTGTACTGAGTATGTGCTCCAAGTGACTGGTCCTGGCTGGGAGTGGGGAGAAGGGGAAGAAAGATTTTGGATATGCACAGGAATTTAGAATAGTTTCATATACTCACTGGGAACCAGAGCTGACGAACAAGACATCCTACAATCAATGGCTCTTTCATTTCACCATTTTCATTGGTTTTCTACAGATTTTTTTTCCTCATGAAAACGTTTGAATACCACCGGATTCTCATACCAATACTGAGCTTTACAAACAAAGGTATTGCATTGATATTCTGGTCAGGATTAAAGGGAAGACAGAGGCAGGTGATTTTATTGTGTGAGTCTGCCATAGGCTGTCTGACCAGGAAGACCAAGACTATGAAGGCCCCTACAGACAGAGAGGCACAGCCTCAGGTTTTCAAGCCCAGGCCCTCATGAGAGACTCCAACCACACCAACATCTTTTGAAGGCACCACATGGCAGGCACGGGCAATCCAGGAGATTCCTAGCATGCACTGATAACAACTTTCTTCTCAAAGTTACACAGGATCCAACAAGGAAAGGCTATGCAGGACCTTGTTCTCAACAACAAGGAGGAGCTAGTGGGGAATATGAAGACAAAGGACAGCCTGGGCTGCTGTTAGAATTAAGCAGCAAAGTTCGAGATCTGTGAGGCAACAGAGGATAAAAGCTCATTATTCTGGATTTCAGGAGAGCAGACTTCAATGATCTCTTTGATAGACTGCCTTGGGATGGTGCTCTGGAGGGAAGAGGGGCCCAAGAGAGCTGGGTGATAGTCAAGGATTCTCTCCTCCAGATTCAACAGCAAGGCATCCCTACAAACAGAAAATTAGGAAAAGAGCTCTTCAACAAAGTTAGACACAAACAGGTAGCTTAAAGAAGGTGGAAGTGGTGAAAGGTAACCTGGGAGGAATACACAGAAATTGTCTGAACAGCCAGGGAGCGGGTTAGGAAAGTTAAGACAGTGGCAGAAGTAAATCTGGGCATGGACATTAATGGTAACAAAAAGATTCATTATTTAAATCAGTGAGAAGAGAAAGAATAGGGAAAATGTGGGTCTTGGGTAAAGGAGTCATGATGAGTCAGGACGGGGAAAAGGCTCAGGTACTCAGTGGCTTTTTGCCTCAAAGTTCAAACCGTTCTATGCATCTATAAATGATAATTTTATTCATGGCTAGGATACTGAAGAAAGATAAAAATTGTCATGTATTTTATACGCTCAGTAATACATGAGTGACAATTACTAACAGAATATTTAACTAAATTTTACATTTTTATGTGTCAAGAAGAAATATGTATGATGTGCAAAGACTTTTTTTTAAATAGCTATGAATAAACTATAAATTAGTTTTAAAAAGTAATTTGATTAACTATGTTAAAAACAAAATTCTACACTAAAGCTTTCCTCTACCTTACATTTGTAAAAGTGAGTAGATAGATATTGAAAATTGTGTAAAGAAAAGGTTACAGGTATTAAAATTGATATACCCTTTGAGTCTGATCACTTTCACAATTTTTTTGTGAGTGAACACTTGTTTTCTGTTACTCTCAGAAATCTGTAAATCCCTGGTGACCTGGTATTGGTCCAGTACTTACTGGAACAGTGATAATCTCTCTATTCTGTTTGGCTCCCTAGCTTTTTGTTTTTTTAAAAATTTGTTTGAACTTTTTAATGAGTAGTCACCCTCCATGGTTTATATTTACTGTTTTTCTCCTTCATGGTCATGTACAGTCTCCTAAGTCCAGGAAGTAATTTTCTGTATGAATGAAGTATTTTTCAAATGTCTGCTGAGACGTTCTTTTTCTGTGCAGTATCTGGTACCTAAAGAAAAGGTATGAATCAAAGCTGACTGGTTTTCTACAATGGCAATGCTGTTGTTGTGGGGCTGTGTACTGAAGGGTAAAAGTTTGGATCTCAGATCTGTGAAGCATTATGTCCCAGTCCCTAGGCAGTTACCCACTGATTATGTCTCAGAATTAGGGGCAAAGGTGTCTCAAAGAAGTTGCCTGATGAGTTGACCCTAGGGAACTGGAGAGATTCTGAAAAAGTCTGTCAAATGCAAAATGATCTTAAAGGAAACATCTGAGCTCAAAGAATAGTCCTTTGTTTCACTCGGAAGTTTCTAAGGGGTCCCAACAGATACTGGCTGGTATGGGACCAAGAACAAAAGAGCAGTGTTTCAGATGTGTGGTTTGTTTTGTTTATTTTGTTAGTTTGCAGGGTTTGGTGGTTGTTTTTGGGTTTTTTAATCCACTAGTAATTTATTCAGTAATTAAGCACATAGAAAATGGTTTTAAGCAGCTGAAAGGAAGATCACTGGGGTGGACTCTCTATGACACTACTTGTGTAATGGAGAGATGTACCTATGACTTAGATCCCTGTGCTCTAAAAAACTATTTAAAGGTGGAAGCTCTGATGGAAACGTCACTAGGAAAGACCTCCTTACTCCATTTTTCTTCTTTGGGTTGAAACTTAGGAGCAGATAATAGAGAAGGAGTGAGGCTGTGCTTGTGGTGAGCCCGTGCAGAGGGTTGGTGTTACTCTGATGATAAGAGAATGTGCACACCACAGGTGCACCTGGATGTGGCCGTGTCAGGCTGAAGTGTGCTCAGCAATCTGTGAAAGGTGAACTTGCAGTGCCGGAGTCATGGCTAGTTCCCAGAACCAGGCCAGGAGTGGGCTGTTCCCCAAAGGCAATCAGGGATAGAGCGGAGAGCGAATGCTCTACGGCACAGATGGAACAGGCACAAGCGGAGACAAGGATGAGGGAGAGGTCTCTTGTACAGGTTCCAAGTTACTTTATTCCAAGGAGGCTACAGGGATGAAAAGACAGGGAGCTCTGGTGTGCAGGGACTTTTATACAGGGGAGGATCTAGCGGCAGGCACAAATTTTCAACCAATAGAGTAGAACTGGGGAAGAGCACAAGGAAGGGTTTACACAGCTTGAACCAATGAGGAAACACAGGGGCAGGAACTGTCCAAGGAACACAATGGGGTCTGGAGCGATAGGAGATTTCCAAGGGGATTTCCAGGCAGGGGAAAGGCCTTAGGGTGGATTGACAACCATCTCACTGGAACAAGGGGCAGGTACAAGGTTTGATTAACAGCTTGGGAGGACGATACTAGCTAGGAATGAATCATCAACACAGGGGTAGCAGAACAAACCACAGACAAAGTCACCACAACACGGACAGGAGCACCAACTCTATCACCAAGAGTGCTAGTACAGTTTAAGTATGCATTCTGCAGGAACAACAGTTTCTTAACTTTATACAGATGCCCTGCATACTTTTAGTCTGCTGTGGTTAAGTCTGTGGTAAAATGTAACAGCTGAAAGCAGGCATGCTTCATAACTGCTACAGAAAACAGTGAAATACTTGGGCCTTTGTCTCCCTT
>VZSR01000520.1:31138869-31172774 GCA_013398615.1 Brachypodius melanocephalos
TACAAAGAAACCAGTGTGAAGAGATGGAAAAATAAAGTTGAAAAATCTCTGAGTTGACGTGTTTTCTCTTCATCATTAACAGTACTGTGCTGTCTGTCAACTGGAGAAATCTCAAAGTCCTGGCAGTAGCACTAATTTAATCTAGTGGTAATTTATGTGCCACTCAAGAAGGGTTTTTTTAATATGAAGAAATTACTCTGATTATATAATTGAATGGCAGGATTCATTACTGGGAAATGCCACCTGTGGAGAAAGATTTACTCTAAATCCATTCCTCCTATGGAGTAGCAGATTACTGCAGCATAAGTCACTCAAGAAGCCATCATGAAAATTATATATGGAATAGACCTAATAAACTATGTAATCCAATGCCATCAGACTATGATTGTTCTTTATAATGGATCTTGTATTGCCAGTGCAATATGAAATGGCTCAGATGATGAGTATATACCTGCTTTCATAGGAAATAAATGAAATTACAATATGCTAATGACAGATTCTGACTGTGGCTGCTGGAAAAGTATTATTAACACTAGGATTAGTTAGTGTATTTTCAGTGTAGTGAAGGTTAAGAAGATAAGTTTCAAATATTCTGTATAGTGCATTCTGAATCAAAAGGACAAGGAAATACTCACTGCTGACTCTTTCTATGGTAAGTGCACAATTTGAAGGGTCTGATCTCTATGCAAAAACCCATCTATTTCTACCTAAAATGATAATGCACTTTGACTAGAGAAAAATGATAATTTAATTCTTCACATCCCTCCCTTTTTTACTGAAGTCTTTGTTACTGAAGTCACCCAAAATTCTGGTTTATAGTCATCTCTAGGTGAAATTGGGCAGAGATTTGGTTTATTTACTCTGAAGTGGGGGTAAAAGTAAGATAATATGAACAATTATTTCTTCTGTTTAGATTTACATTTTTATTTATCCTGCTAGGTTGAGCAAAATAATGTTCATTACTGTTTAGCACCTTTACTAAAGATAGCACTGAAAAACAATTATTTGAGTGATATTTATGAATATTTTTTGTTAGGGTAGAAAAAAGGAGATGTAGAAATGTTGTTTTGACAGTTTTTAAATGAAGCATTTCAACCTTTTTTTACACAGGTGTACTTTTCATTTCAGTGTGACTGAAATTAAAAAGAAGGCTAGAAAACTGCATTAACTAACCTAGCATTTAAAAAAAGTATGTTTTTGTTGAGCAAAATGCTTCATTCCATTTCAAATTTGTTTCCCATTTGAAAGAATTTAAAATTTCCCAAAAACTTGTTTTTTAAGTTTTTTTTCGCTTTGTATAAATCTTCAGCTATTTCAGTTCAATGCAAAATGAATTGATTTTCAGGTCTCTAGTAATTTTAGCCAAACTGTAAAACCCATTGAAAGGCCAGTGGTATAAGTAATTTTATTTTAGCCTTTAACATATTTCCCAAAATTATTATCTCAAGTCATGCTACTTGTCTCACTCTGAACTGAGGAAAAAAAATTGATCTATTGTTCTACTGTAGAGCTTTTGTGTAAGTTTCATAACTCTGAGGTAGTAATCATTCAAGCCCTGCTATTAGATTAACACCAAATGCACGTTTTACAGGTTTCGAAATGGAGCCAAAAGAAAGCAGTAGTCCAGGAGAGATCAATTTATATCTTATCTTTGCATAGTGTGAATATTTCCCTTAATTTCTGCAGTTTCTCATTGCACATGTGAAAAGAAAGGATATGAATCTAAAGTTACAAACAAGCATAAAGCAGAGATAGTAATTGAGGCCAGGTCTCATAAGCCTTGTTGTTTTTAAATACTAGATCAAAATGGAAAATGTCACAATGGATGCTTGAAGATATGTCATGAATAAAAAGGTCACAGTCACTTTTTATAATTATCTATTAGGAAACTTAAGTGAATTTTGAATAAATTTGTTAATATTATGAGGTATACTGCCTCAAAACTTGAGAAAAACTAAGTCATAGAAGCACAATAGTAATGAGATCCAGTAGTGAAAAAAGCCTGGCACTTCAAAGATAATTAGATTTTCTATCTTTTTTGACCTAGAGGCAAAAACAATGCAGCTGTCACTCTTAGAATGGCTTATAGGAACACTCATTCTGAAAACTCACTTTACTTTTTTCCAATATTCATAAAATTTTAAAAGTGACGGAGAGGGAAGGAAGATAATTTGTCTGAATAATTCTACTAAAATGTTTCATAATTTTCTTCTATTGTTTTCTTTTAAAATGAAGGGCTTTGAAGCAAATTTGAATCTATGAAGTCCAAACGCTGTCTCGAGTCTCCCAATGATTTGTTTACTACTAGAAAAATACTGTTCTTATTTTTTGTTAAATGTAGTAAAAGCATATATTGCTACTTATGACTGCTTGTAATGATTTCATGCAGATAACTTCATCTATCAAGAACAATTGAGGCAATCTAAACTGTCAGCCTAGTGGAAAAATTTATGACCAGGTGCTTCAAATGTAAAATAATGGGCGAAAATCAACTTCTCTGCCAAATGAACTCCCCTTCCTGACATTACCTGAGAACCTTTTAATCATCTGCAAAGAAAGTTACTGAGCTGTCTCCAAAAAATTGCTAATTAGTCTAGAAAAATGCTAGAGTATCACACATCTCAGATGGGTTGTTAGAGCTAAGGTCGTTGGCACTCCCTCAGATAAAACAGGCTCTTGGAGCACTCCTGGTTCCTGGAATGTACAGCTCGATACAGCAGCGGGCAGCACGGGCACCTGCAGGAGGGGCTCTCAGAAACAGCATGGGTACTAGTGAGATGCTGCACATCTGGCAATGGGCACTTAAAAGGGATGCTTGAAGCTTTAGGTGTCTTCACAGTTAAAAAAAAAAAAAAAAAAGGTGCCTTGAAAATAATGGTATTTATCTGGAGCATACACAAATACACTCAAATGTACAGAGGGCACGTGTGTATGTATATGAAAATAAAATATCATTATTCCAAAGTGGGTTCATCTGACAAATTTTTACAGTCTTGTATTACTTTGATAAGACCATATTCCCATAGTAATTTTCGTTATATAAGATTATAATTTAAAATCTGTAAATATATTTTAATTATTCAGACACTTCCTAGACTTGAAGAACCTTGGTCTGATTTTTAAACAGATGTGACATCAGCTCCAGATGGAGCTGGAATCTAGGCTTGGCTCTCTGTTTTGTACTTGAAGGGGCAATGGGAATAAAAGTCTGAGACAAAGAAAGAATGAGAAGGAAGTATATCATAAATTGAAAAGACTGGCAAACTTCTGGGAGAATTTGTTCCCTTGCATTTATGAATTTAAACTAATGGCAGTATCGGTTATAATGACACTTTGATTAACTATCATTGGATCTTGTTTTTTTTTTTTTTATTTAGGGGTTCTTATTATGCATGTTCTGGTAAAAATAAATGAAGAAATTATCATATCTGAGGATTCCTTTTGGAATATTAACTTCCAGCTATTTAAAAATCGTGTGTCTGAAACAACACATGCTGAAGTTTAAACTCTAGAAATTACTCATCGAAGTTGTTGTGTTTCACTTTTGAGTATAGTAATGGAATAGTTAGAATTACGTGAGAGCAGTGAAATAGAATCCAGACCTGGAAAGGACAGTTGCTTTGTAGAGATGATGTGAACACGGAGTAAGCCCTTTAGTGATTTTGGAGGAGTTACTTGCCTGCTGAGATTAAAGATAAAACAGAACAAGAGTGTTCAACGGCTCTAATGGAAAGTTTGCCCATTTGATCTAGCTCCAAATCACTATCTACCACTCACCCTGAACACTGCCTCTCCCAGCAAAAGTCAACAGAAGCATCGCTTCCAAATATGACATCATTTTCTCTATTCAGAAATTCTATTTTTAGTTATTTATTTGATGTCAATGGAGATAAGAGGAATTGTCTTTGCCTAGTAGATATCTTTGCAAAAAAACCCCCAAACCCACGATAAAGCAAAACATCAAGAAAAGGAAAGATTAGTTAAATATATCTGCAAATGTTGCTCCACCCCATTGTCATCCTGCATGTGTTTATTCTTTCCCCATTGTTTAAGTATCAGTTCTCTAGCTCTTTAGAAAAGGTTTCCTTGAGAAGTAAAAAAGTATCCTTTGAGGAAAGTATAATATTTTTGTTATATTTAAAATTTATAAATATCTACGTATAACAATGTGTCTGTCAAAGGGAAAAAAAATCCATAAAAGTTGTATCAGGTGACTATTTTTGTATATTATTTGTATTGCTTCACATCAGTACATCAGTATTATATATGTGTATATATATATATATATATATACACACATATATAAAACTAGAATGATTTTCTAATTGTTTTAATTCTGAAACAGATTCTTTGCTTCAATATTGCATCCTGTATAAGCTTTCCCACTTCTAATGTAATTAACAATCTAAACTGTTATTTGTCAAGTTCAACTTGGAGGCTGGTGAAGTTCTTAAACATTTTTACTTCTTTGTGTTAATCTTTAAGAAGTGTGAATGTTGTTTTTGCACTCTCTGGGAGTGTTCCCCAGATCAAAGTGAAATACCTAGCTGTCACTTACCTAGTTTTACTGAGGGTTGCACAGTTTGTCCAGTAGCAGAGGCCAGATGTGAGCAGATGCTGGAAAGAAACTGTAGGTGGTGTTCCCAGAGCACTCTTTGGGCAAGACCCCACAGACTGGCAGATTTGGAATTATTCGGAAAAAGTTCCCACCACTTCCCCCTAGTATATTTTTCCCCCTTCCCCTAGGCACTTTGACCTTTTCATCGACCATTTCAGAACACCTCATGGTTCAGTTACTTAAACAATGTAAGCCTATCTGACTAAAGTAATTCCTCCACATTGCAAGGCTCTCACTACCCTATCTCTCCTCTGCTGTCTGATTTTGGCTGGAAACTATTTCAAATGTGGAGGGGGGGGAATCTCCAGCCCCTCCAAAAACGAAAAAAAAAAAAAAATAATAAAAAAAAAAACCAAAAAAACCAACCCACAAAAAGCCCCCACAATCCAAAAAAAACCCCAACCAAACCAAAAAACCTTTTGTCTGTCTTTGGCCTGTATATATTGTAAAACTTACCTAAGAAATACAGTTTGTCAAATAGATGATATAATATCAACTGCCCACTATAAGCCTCATGAAACCTCTCTCTCTTGCTTTAACCCAGGGGTAAAACCAATATCAGTCCTACAAAGACTAGGCATTTCTTTAATCAATGTATTCATTAAGTAGAGCATTTTCCCTTAATCAGAAAGGGAAGGCTAAAATTCTTTTTCTCCATAAACATAACAATTAGAGATCCTCCTGTTCTCTGGATCTTACTTTTCCATTGCAAGGCTTTATTCTTTGAAACCTTTGTCTCAGAACATGAGCAGGACATAATTGGAGATGGAGAGACAGAGAGCCTTCAATCAATGGTGGCAACAAAATAAAGCACCTTCCAAACTGCTTCAAAAGTACACAGGACACATTCTTCAAGATCTTTGCCCTTCTCCTGACTGATACAATGCAATAAGACAGGAACACCTGGTCCTGTTAAACATATGCTTTCAAAGACTTTTAATGGAAACATTTCATTCTATTCACATAGTGTTAAGTGAGAACTTTCATGAAAAAATAATGGGAACTAAAGCTGTAGTCAGCTCTAGGTCAGGGAGCAACCTCTGATGAATGAGTCTCTGTAGGCTTGCACGAGCATTAGAAGACTAAAGTTCATGTATGTATTGGAATCAGGAGATTTTTATAGACAGATAACTTGTTAAGGATGCAAAGGTGTACTGAATTGAAGCATAGTTTTAAGGATGATTTCACTGGATGGTGATATGTTTAAAAGTCTTGGACCTAAGCTGCAAATTGCATGTTTTCAGGTTTCACCCATTACTGAATATTCATCTACAATCTAAATATTTAGGGACTGATCTACTTTTGTTTGCAATTGAAGAAGAAAAATATTGCAGGGGTCAGGGGTGGATGTGGGTTAAAGGACAGTATGTGATGCTCCTTATACAAAAAAAAAAAAAAAAATTTAAGAAAATTATTGTTGCTTTTGTGCCTCAGTTTCTGTTTCTCAAAAGTGCTGTGTCTCAAAGTGATCCTGTTTCTTTGAGCCCTAGAAATGATCCTTTATGGATCACTACTGTTTTCTGACTATGCACTTGAACACATCTAAAGGGCAGCATTTAGACAGGCAGCAGGAATGTTTTAGCACAAACAAAACCCTACAGTGTGGGAGCCATGTGGAGTCTCCTTGTCCTGACCTTACAAGGATGTCAAGAACTTCAAATAGATGAGATGTTGCTGCAGCCTTTTCAGGAAGAACACTGACTTCATATGGCCCCAAGAGCAGGTATGAATTGTACCTCTGCAAAACCCAGGTGACTCTTCTGAAATGTGTGACTTCACAGAACTGCACTGAAAGCAAGTCATATCGTGGCATGTGTGTGTAGAATGTAAGCAGAGATGTGTACTTCAGTTTGCTGCTTGGCTTACATTCCTCAGACAGAATAAATATACAGATACTGTGGTTCGTGCAGCCTTCATGAGGGACAGAAAGGAACACTCAAAAGTGCTGTTCTTTCATCTACATTGAGATGACTATAATTTATTTATTTGCATAGATCAAGGAAGGGGGTTGATTTCTAAAGAGCTAACCTCATCTCAAAAATTAGCAGACTGTTTGTTCCCCCCTTTACTTGGCAAAGGATATGTATGCACATGTAGAATGCTGACTTGCTCACTTACGATGACCACAAGGATATGGTGTCAGATTCATATAAAAAGTAACAAATTTAAAATTTTTGTAAAAGAGTCTATGGCATTTTGAAGAATGAAGAAATCACAGGAAGAGACAGGCAGAGGATAATGGCAGATTGATAAAGATTTGTGTTTCAAAGAACAAAATCACAATTTTAATATCAGGTATTCTTTTTTGCTATGTATGCTACATCATATTGTTGCTTTATCGTAAATACTACAGCATAGTTTATCTTAGGATTTTCAACTTGAATGTAATTTGAAGGTTCTTTCTTTTTCGTATTTTATAATTCATTCCAGTTGAATTTGACGGCACAAATATCAACTGAATACTGAAACAAAAAAAGGACAAATTCTTAAGTTAATAACTTATATGCTGAAATATTTGTAGCATAATCTTTTTACTGTCACCTTCTTCAGCTGATTTTTATGCACATCTAAAGCACCTCTAAAACTGTGGAAAGAATTTTGCTAAATTTATCTGAGACTGCACCGGGGTTTTAGTTCTTATCCTGCAACCCTGTAAGTAACTTTCTTCTTAATCTGTAACATTGAATTCTTTTAAAAAATTAGTTAGGATGTGTGTGTATTTTTTTAACAAACCCTCTACTCCAAGTCTGCATACAGCAGCAAACCGATTTCCTGTCTCTCAGATTCAGGCTCTCAAACTGTCAGTGTCACTAGTGAAATCACTGCTCAACAGCTGCTGGCAGGAAGTTCCGAATACCAACTTTAATTAAAAACTTTATAAATAAACAGTGTCAAGGTTATGCACTTAGCGAACAATTCTCTGACATCTGCATAAAAAATATTGCATCTATTTATTTCTTCATATTGAAGCCTGAAGTAAAAGAACCTGCAATATTTTTTGACCCAACTAGCAATACTAATACTTTCCAAATTAGTAAATTCCACCAAGGTTCTTCCATTTACGATAATGACCAGTACTTTGAGGTAGTACTTATGGAAGTTATTTCCAAGAGCACTATAAAATGCATTTCTGTCTATCAGTGATGATCTAAGATGAGAAGGCTCAGAGGATGAGGCTTAGCAACAGAAAGGATATATTGAAGGGACTAGAAAGTTCTGGGATTTGCATCACTGCAAGCAGCTGATTCATTCACCAGGTACACTGCAGTCAATGGCTGTGCAGGCATCATGTGGGTCTCTGAGTCTCAGTGCAAGGCTACCTGAGGTGAGAGAACACCACCTGAGGAACCAAGAGCAATGGTAACTTTTGAAACTCTTCCCACTGCATATGACATACATATACCTTCAGATGGAGGCCTTGCAGTAAAATAATCTGTGATTCTCACAGTCCTATCATTCCTTTTCTGTGGTATTGAGTGAGAATTTTTGCAGCTGCAGTTACTGTCTCAGACTTTGTCTCCAGGTTTGAATCCAAGACAGCACTTAATAACTATAAGGAAAAAAACACAAATTCACACATGGCACAGAAGAGCCAAACTGATTAAAAAAATCCAACCTTACAATAACATGTAAAGTATACAAAGATTAGCTCTATCAAAAATTGGTGTTGATCTGTGGAAACCTGGATGACTTGTAAGTCCACATATCTCTATTTATGTCTAATTCCTCATTTAATTTATTTCAGGGAACAGAAAAACAAGACATGAAAATATTTGAAAATCTGTTTTGGTTTTTTGGTTTTGGTTCTGGTTTTTTTTAATTTTATTTTTTTTCTCTTTATTTCTGTAATGATGTGAGAAACTAGAGTATAAGAGAACAAAGTAACAGATTTGACAATGTTGAGTTATCAGGAATTTTGTGCATGATGCCATTCATGTCTGAATGCTCTGACTGGAGATTTAATGCCGATGTATTTGGTGACACAAAGAATAAAGGTGTCTATCTGTATCAAATAACCTTTGTAAGTCAATGGAAATCCTATAAACCAAATGAAAAAGAAATCCATCAATAATTAGATCCCAGATTTCAAAATGGGTACTTTGTGGTTAGCATATATTTCTAGAAATTCAGTAGAGGAATAGGGCTTGGATATAAAAACCTATGAAGCTGGTATGGCTAGGCTGATAGAACTGTTTGATTCTCATTGAAGAAAGAGGTGGTCTCATCTGTCTTCACTCTGCTTTGCCCACTATCCTTTCTAAACCTTCAGAGGAGCAGTAGTTTTGGCATGTATCTGATCTCTGCCAGGCCAATTCAACTCTCAGAAAATACTGACTTTTCAGGTTTTTATGAGTCTCTGCCAAATTATGGAGTAGTGTCTGCTTGGTGAGAAGCCAGAGGAGTGCTTTAGCAGGTGGGAATTGATGGCCAGAAGCTGGGGTGGGGTCTGCAGTTGAGAGACCCTTCTGACAACAACTGAACATTAGGTCAGCACATCAATCCTGTTTAAACACACTTTCAGGTGTAAATTTAGCCATACTGGTTCTTTCTGCACAGTCTTGTCTTTACTGAAACCCAGTTTACTCTGATGCATTTTTCTGTCTTTTTGTTTGTAGCCTGAGATTTTATTTATTATTTTCTGTCACTTGCACCAAGAGCTCTCTGGCTCTTTGAGATTGTTCCAGATCTCCAGCATGCACCATTTCACTGCTTGGAATTGCAAGGAATTATATCAAACCTGAATAAGGAGTGATATCAAGCCTGAATGTTGGCCAGTGTCAAGCAGTGCATGGTTTTTAATGGTTTTAAGAGGTGCAGTCCTTCTTGCTTTGCCGTAAAGGCATTAATGAAGTATCAGAAATCTCTACTCTCCAGGAGGACTAAGGCCTCAGTAAAACACCAGCTGGAAATATATTGTTGCTTTGTGACTTCAGGACTGAGCCTGAGAGAGCTGTAAATCAGCAGTGTCAGCTCAGTAACAGCTGTAGGAGGTTGAGAGTCGAGAATTATGTTCTTCCCTAGGTCATATTTTCCTTCAAGGACTATGAATAAAAATAGCCTTTGGTGCCAGTTTAGGGTAGCAAATTAGTTCATCACCAAGTGGTTTTCACTCTCTGAGGACTGATTCTGGGGCCCAGAGTCCAAAGCTCTATGTTTGCTCTGTCTGCTTCTAGTGTACTCCAAATGCCACATATTTAAGGTGGGTGCTTTGTGAAAGCTTTCCCCACCACAGAAACTAACACAAGTGACTCCAGTGGAGCAGTGAAGAGGATCCTACTGTACCTCACACATCTGCTGCACATACACTTGCCTCTCCTCACATCCCATCAGTCTACCTTGGTTAACACCTAATAAATCTTAGAGAAAACCTTCCCTTGCACATTTTGTTTATAGTGTAATGCCCATGTCTTTGATAGTAATCTTCAGTCAAACATCTGTATTCTTAGTGTCAGACAATGAATTGCTTTTCACACGTTTGTGAACAGTTTTCCTCCAGGTTAATATCACGTGAACACAGTTCCTTTTTCAGTTACCTGACAAGACTTTTTACTCAGCAGTGATCTTCATATGTATTTTTAACTTCTTTTAAAACTAAATTATATTCACTTGTCAACAGATGTCATATTGATCTTTTAAATGTATTTCACTTAACTACAAATAATCTCATAACAGTTTTCAGATGCTGGCTTTTGAATACTTTTCTTTCCCTCCTTTTTGTCAAAACATGAAAAAATATTCTGAATCTTTAACTTCAACTGTATTACTTTCCATATACTCCTCTGTCTGCTGAAAACACTATTGTCTCTTGGTATTTATCACCCTGAGAGCAGTAATATACACATATATTCCATCCCGATCCACACACAGAGATACACACAAAATCTAAAAGAAGGAAACTAAGATGTATCTTTGTAAAAGGGGTAGAAGTGTAAGTACTTCTCACACAGCTAATTTGGACGAGCAAGATGTGACTCTGGAACTCAGTGACAAGCATCTAGAAAACTCGATACATTTTTTATGCATAAATTGACTTCAATCTTTTTGAAGACCTTGCTATATAACCCCAAATAGAGCATAAATCTGTTCTCATCCTTCCTAAGAAAATATCATTTTTCTGTGTCCAAACTTCCTTTGCTTTAACTGAAATACATGAAAAAAATCAGATAAAGACCTGTTTCAGCAATGTTTTCAGTAGCAGATTTTGTTACTTCCACTCTTCATGCACCTTGTATTCAGTAGAGAATGAGGTAAGATATTAGGCTGACAAAAGTTAGGCTTGCCTGCCTTTAATATCCAGATATACTACTGATTTTGAGGCAAACAACTTTTATAAAAATGTGACAGACTTTTTAAGGCATTGACTATTTCAATTGAAAGATCACTAGGAGTTCTCTGCTGTTTGACTGTGAACCTCTGCTCTTGAGGGTGAAAATGAATGTCATCACGGTAAATCAGACATTTGATGAATGAGTAGGTTTTGTATGTTTATAAAGTTTGGCAGGTGCTCAAGGAAATCTATTGATTTGTGCCATTAAGGTGTCACACACTCCCATCTTCTTCTTGTCCATTGAAAAATGTCAGCATTCTCATCATATGTGTGAAAGGAAACATAAGGATGAAAAACCTGTAAGGTGGGCTGGACATTTTTGACACTAATTTCACCTGGGTTCTTCACAAACAAAACTCAGAATCTCACATTGTCAGTCTTTAGAGACATCATGACATCTCTTGTCCTCTCACAGTAGTTTTTATCATATTGCAGTTAATATCAGTGGGAATTTTGCTGTAGACCCAAGGTAAGGGGTAGCCACAGTCCTGACAGAGCAGTCAATGCAGTGACTTCTCTGTGATGTGGCATGGAATGCACATTTCATTGTGTGTTATATGGGCAGCAGGAGGGCTGCACCACTCTTCCCTTCTCCTCCTCCACAGGCTTCTCCAAATTCAGTCTTACAATTGCAAAACTCCCAGTATGAACACAGGAAAATTATTTGTAGGAGCAATGTGGCAGTGCTGTTCTGACGTGAAACTGAAAGTTTTCACACAAAACACAAAGTGGAGAGAGAATAGAGGAAGAAGGAAAAGAAGCAAATTCAAGGAAGAATGTGAACATTTTTGGTTTGATTTTGGATAGAATTTCGATTTCTGAGTGCTTGTGAAAATTTCCTGTTCTAACCTTTACCACTTGTGTCAAGAAATATTATAATATGTTATAATACATATGAACTTAAATTTTTATTATAATAATTTAAATTTAAATTTGACCTTTTTTTCCATGATGTAAAATAAAATAAGTTAAAATAAGAAGCAACTTTTTTCCATTTTCTTTTACATTCATTACTTCTGGTCTATCTTTAGCAAAAAATGATAGTACAAACTTAAAAACATCACAGGAATTAAAAAAATTAATTTCATCAGCTGGTGTGTGGTTAATCAGAAATATTATAGTCTAATAAGTATTCATAATTTGAATGTATCACAAATTAATTTGTGTATCAACTCACACTTTATTTATAAGATTTATATGAATTCGAAATTAATTTCATGACATGAACTATTGACTTCCTGTAGTCATTACTGAACAGTTCTGAAGGTCACAAATAATTTTGCAAGAAGTAAAAAATAAGTAGCAGATTTTGTTGTCTGCTTGGTAAAATTTACAAAAACAAATTAGAAGAGAAAAATGTATTTATTCCCCTTATTCAAAATTGTGTTATGCCACATACCCAATTAGTGGATAAAGTGGATAGTGGCAACAGAGGAAATCTGTGTATATGAAGTTACTGCTTAAAGTTTTTAAAAGAGAGTGAAAGGAGCACAGATTATGTAAAAATAAATTTTTTAATAAAGAACCAAGGAATTCAGTAGAAGATAATCTCATCTATGCTTTATTCAAATAACTGTAATAGTTTTTACTGGTACTTTCCCATTCTTGACGTAGCGGTGAATCTGCACCTGTCTGTCTGCTTTGTATTCTGGATGGAAACTTGAGACTTTCCATGTTTTGATTAAGAGCTTGGATAGACTACTAGATGATACTGTCTCCATGAGCTATGAAGACACCTATCTATAATTTATAATTTTGCCCTTCTTCAAGCAATTGAATTTTTGGGGAGATAGGTTTTTATGCTTTAAAACAGAAAGATGCCTGTAAGCTAATATGTACATTAAACAGCTTTAAAAAACCCCCAAAAAACCAAAAAACCCACAAACCCTAAATCTCAGTATTATGATTCCAATTTAATCTGTAATTACCTGATTACTTTGTCCATTACTTTTTCCTAATGTTGAAGATACCAACTTTTTGCTAAGTCTTCACTGAAAACTTGTTAGAAGCCACTAGTACAAGTGATTCTGCTTTTCTTAAAATACACCTCGAATTTGCTAACAATACTTTGTGTTACATCCAATCAGGTAAGCAGGAAGTTAACATTTAGATGATGTTACTTCATTTTTCCAATTTATAGCAAAGGTATATTTCTTGAGACTTCCACAGCTTTTCCACAAGTTTCAGCTAATTTTTAAAGAGTAAACACATTCACTCACATATTTGTTAGCTAAAAATAGTAACATTACAATAAAGAAATTTTAGAAGTACTTTTATCTTCTATCCAAGTAACAATTTGTACATCCGGGATGGATATGACTAACTTAATTACAGTTTTACAGAGTACTTTTTTCTACCAAAATAGCCCAGATGCTTCAACTCAGACATTAATCTCCATCATATTTTTATCTACTTTTGGCTGGAGACAGAGAGAATATCCATTTTCTGGGACAATATCCTTTGCTTCTCCACTACTTGAATGGCATGTTATTTTAGAATACATGTATATGCTCGTCTTCCCTGAAATTTCTGTAATACCGCACTACATTTTCCACAGTCTTTTACTTGTTCTTAAAGTCAGTTAGCTGCAGTATTATTGGGTTTACTTCAGCTAAACTTAGCATGTGGAACATATGGCAAGGAAGAAGATGCCATGTAAGGTCTTGGGCAGCTTCTGTTCAAAATTCAGCTCTGCTTTCCATTCCCATCTTGCTTTTCTCCACTCTTTTCTTATTCTATGGAACTTTCTAAAACAACTTAGATGCTAAAAAAGCAGGTTTGTTTTTTTTTTTAAAGAAATTAACATGGTTGTATAAGGCCCAAGAAAGGAAAAGAAGGGTGAAAAATTAGAAACCGATTAATGGCAGCAGGAGGAATGGAACTGTAATAGACGGAGTGAAGCACAGCATAAATGGTGTTTTTCTGTTGGATAATACTTGGCTATTTTGTGTATGAACAGATGCCCTTGCTCTTCGCAGCAATGTTTCAAATATAAATCCCATCAGTTTGCATGGATTCTATCTGGACTTGCAAATTATGTTACTGGGGATCATTCTTCTGTTTTCCTTGGTTTCACTTTGCTGTTTGCTTTCTGAGAGATGCATAGAGACTCCCATGTGCAATCTTCCAGCTAAAATCGAAGACAACCCGAAAGATGCAATAAAGCTTTGCTGAGCAATTCCTGTTCTCACAATTACAGTGCATTTTCATTAAATGGATCTCCTGAGGCAACTTCTCCAGGTGCAAGATTGCTGTAGGTTTGTGGCTCTCAAAGGTGCTGAAATTCTATACCACTTTATTATCCTCTACATCACAGTATTTCATACAGCTCTTCTGTCTCGCTTATTCCAACAAAACCTGACCAAGCAGGAAACAGCCACTTTAGCAAGAGTGCCAGCCACACACAGAAAAATGTACAGCTCACAGTTCTGAGGCATTGAACTATTCTTATTATGGAAGTTCCAGTACAAAAATACTATCCTTTTAGGGAAAAATACCTTTCCTGCAGAAACAATGGGGTATCATACCTAGTATATACAAGAAGTTAGGAACACCCCACCAAAAAACAACCCAAACAAACAAAAAATATTCTGAAAATATGGAGTTTGGAACGGACCATTAGCAGTAAAATTAAAAGGTGTTCTTTATAAACATTTTTAAGATATGTGCAGAGTTAAAGAATATCTATTTAAGAGCAAGAACATTAAGAAAGTGTAGACAAGAATAATGTCTCTATGTTTCAGAGGAGAAAGGAAGGGTTTTTTATCAGTGGACAGAAGAGCAGTTCAAAACTAAGACTGACTAAGAATAAATGCTCATAATTTCATAACATTGCTGTTAAACAATACAAGAGATGTTAAACTCTAGTGGCATCCTAGGATGTTCAGTACTGGACATACATTTCTTTCTACACTGTTGAAAAGGAGTCCAACTTCTTTTGTAACTGAATGATTCAGATTTTCACTCAGAAGCTGTCTTGGGTATCTCCATGTTTGACATGTAATTGGGATTCTTTTGTTTAGTTAGTTTTCTAACAATGAATCTTGCTTCTCTTTCAGGTACAATAATGTTTCCATAGAAGGCTCAGTGTTTTTGTGACAGCTTGCCAAATATTTGACTTTCTCATGTTAGCTTAATCTTGTGTCCTTTATAAAACTTTACATTCTCCCAAAGTGCACTATGCAGTTTTTCACACGGTGTTTTTTGTGTAGGTTAAGATAAGCTTCTTTATTAACACACCATTGAATAGAAATGTATGTTTGTGACTTCTGTATATTGTCTGTTTATCTTGTTTGCATTTTTTTTGTCCCAAGAGAGAGCATCCGAATTATTCTTCAGCAAATATTGATTATTAATAAAATTAGTATGATTAACATAATTAGTATGAATAATATAAATATTTATTAATATAAATATTATTTGCATGTGTGTAAAAGGTTTAAATAAGGCTTGCAGTATATTTGCATAGAATTTTAGATCTCCAAGCTTTTGCAATGTTTCTTTAAAATAAGAATAAAAAGGCATTGCAGGTGTCTATTCTCAGTATGAGATAGCAATGTAAAATTACCACTGGATTTTTTAGATAGAAGGTTTTAAGTTAGGTAGCTACTTTTGAAATATATTTAATGTGAATTATTTTCATAACTCCCCTTTGCATAAATCACTGTATTGATTTTCCAGACTTTTATAATCACTTAGCAGTCAGTAGCCAAAGCTATATATAGGAAAAAGGGATCTAACTAATTCTTTTCCTTTATTCATTGTTAGACTGACTTTATGTATTACATTTTGCACCTCAATACAAATGTTTGGAGATTGTTCCATGCCTGACTTGAATTTAGAAAACAGTTAGGGTTAGACTGTAACCAATAACTTTGCAGTTAGAAATATAAAGAAGTTTCTAATTTCTTTTGAACTTTTTTTTGGATTGAGCACCAAGCTGTCACAGACCTAACAAATGCAAGATAAAATTAGATTTAGCTTCTTTTTTGAAGAGATTTATGCCTCTCAAAATCTGAAAAATCTTTGATCCTAGAGCTAGCCAGATGCTGTGTATAAGTAGAGACAAGGTAGAGAATTTTTTTTGAAGTATCCAATCAAAAATATCATTTTTGAATAATAGAAAAAGAAAAAATAATTAAAAATGGAAGATATGCTTAGAATGGCTACTGAAATCCTCATCTCACTTAGAGGAAGTTTATTATCCTGGCTTAGTGCAGTGAAATGTAGGTTAATCGAGGATGATTCTCTATGAATTATCCTGGGCTAAAAAGATGTAAAGAATTCAATGAACAACACAAAAGCACATTATCTGTTCATCAATATCCATAGACAGGATATTAGAAGGTCTCTATCAATCAGAGTAACAGTCTGCTACTAGATAAAGTGCTAACAAACAACTCATCTGACTTTAAAGCCTGTGATATCACAGGTGAACATGATTATACAGAGATGCCTGCCCATGTTCTGTGTTAAAGAGAGTGTGTTTTGGCCAGTACATCAATGAGCTGACCTGTGTTCATGACAAAAGCACAGTATACCCAAATTAGCATGACTGCTGTCAGCAAATAGCAGCATCAAGTACAAAGGTATATTACCAGCAATGAACTTTCTTTTGGACAATCTTAAATGTGTTCAAAATCTTAAATTAAAAGAATACACCAACTTCTGACAGCCTGTAGTACCCTAAGGGTTGTAAGAGTTCCTTACAAATGCCCTAGTGAGAATAAGGCTTCCTAAAGAAATAAATAATCCAGCAGGAAGAGAGATCTTGCTCTTATATCAGTTATCTGTTTCATGATACAAAAGAGAAAACAGGGAGAGATAATTTGCAAAACAGCCTGTCAGAAATGCAATAAACTCTGCCCAATCCTGAAGGCATACAACAGACACAGCTTTGAAAAGAGCAGCCTTGGAAGAAGGGGAAGGGTCTGTCTACATAAAGACATGGGGGGGAAACTAATTGAATGGTCTAAAAGTGTGGATTTAAATTGCATTAGTTATTATTAGTTATATTCACAATTATGTGAATACCCTCCCTAAATATTAAAGGGACCTAAATCTGATTTAATATAGTCTGCTTCCAAGGCAATGTAAGGTAAACTGAACTAAGACTATTTTAATTCTGAAATGAGGTGCCAGCCACATAATGACGTAAATGAAATCTAGTTAGGATTAATTTTCTGAATTACATTGATGTAAGAAGCCTAAGAACTGAGTGTGTTTTGGAAGATATGCAACTATAGTTTTCTTGCTAACAATCTCACAGAGCATCTATGTTGTACTCTATGTCGTACATCTATGTTGTATATGGGACTCAATATTTCAGCAAAGGAAAGCAAGATAGAATAGGGCTGAAATATTCTAGCTAACACATGGTTTGCTTTGGGATTTCTTCCTCAATTCTTTTAGTATAGCTATTTGAAAACTGAGGTAGAAAAGAGAGCAGGAAAGACACATTAGGTTCCAGGACAGTCATAAAATGAAAACCAAATATTTATGAGAAAGAGTTGACAAAGGATTTGACCAGCTAAATATTGTTAGTCTTTCTTAGGCAGTTAGTTTTTCTGAAATAATGTATGGAAAGATGGGCATGAACATCAAAGAACATGTCCTACGGTGATCAATACAAATAATTTCCATTCATTTTAGAAGCAGCTACTGCACTACTGAAGGATGGAACAAATCCCTTAATCTTGTCCTGGTATTAATAGCCTATTAAGATCACATTACAAAATCCTAGCTGTTATCAATGTCAGAAGGAAACCCTTAATAGTGAATTGTTTTAAAACATTACAATAGGATTTAGAATCAAAAATTTATTAATTTTATCATGCAAGAGAACTTATTCTGACCTCTTCTAAACCTTCTTCTTTTCCTAAATATTGTATTATATCAATGAGACCAGGAGTCTCATATTATTTTTTAAGTCGAGCTTGTGAGATAAGCATTATGTGTTTATATTGTTCCTCCTCAAGGCAGTCCATGATTTTCGATTAATTTTAATTAAGCCAGTAGATGGCCTTTTATCTCTGTACTTTCAGTAGCTGATCCACGCTAACATTTGTTTGAGTTTACATTTAATAAATATCTTAACCCTTCAGCAGCAGCTTGAGCTGGAGTGCTGGTAATGAAGATGTATAGAAATAGGGACAGGAAAAAAGTAGTAGAATGAAATGGATTAAGTTGGCTGAGAAGTCGGAGAGGCTCACATAACAAATGATGCTACAAGAATGTCAGGATTGAATAAATACCAAATTGATTTAACTGGGTTACTTCTTCAAGGGCACACCTAAGAGATTATAATTGTGACTTTCTGCCACACAAATTCCATTTGGATTAGTGGAGAGTAAAGCAGTGCCCTGGAGAAAAAGAAAATATACTGTTCATTTCCACACTATGGCAGCAGTTCTCTTGGATATTTTACAATTCTTATGTTTTCCAAATATAAGAGATTTTGGAAATCCCATGTTAGGTGACTAACTCTTATAATACTGCGCAGAAATTAAATGTTACCTGCCATCTCTCCACCACTTAGCCAACAGGAAAGAAGCTATTAAATAAAATCTGGCTACTGACTGTGCACTGTCTAGTACCCTCATTTGTTCCTAGAACCTGCATAGTGACTAGAAAAGAAAAGGAGATTAATAATAATGACAGACTCCACTGACAAAACTTTCTTAGTTTTGGTTGAAATTTTACATTTCCTGCAACCAAGATTCTAATTCAAGGAAAGCCAATGCAGCCAGTTTATACAGCCTTGGGTTATTGGACATTAAATATTATAATGCTCAGCAGTATGCAATTCTTAAAAAATTCCCAACTGATTTTTTTTAATTATCAAAATTATTTTGATAATACGAAGTAGTTTAATTTTAAAGAAGCATCAAAAAACATGATGTAGCTTTGAGTTATACATAGTTACCTATGATACTTAAAACAGGTATAAATTGAGAATATTTGAAGTTTTATGCATGATTTTGGGTTGACTTTTATCTTCTGTTTTTACTCTTTTTTCAGAATGTGTTATTCACAATTCAACAAAGGTGTTATGAAGACCTGAAATTCACTGGGAGGTAGAAATTTTAAATCCCTTATCCTTTATCTTCAGACCATGCAGTTTCTCATACTGAATGGGGTAAGCAAACAATATCTTCCTGATGGAATGCTTTATTTTTAAAAGGGATTGGTTTTGGTTTTGGTCACAAATGCACAATTTAATTATAAATCCAAGGTGTGGTTCATGTATGATATAATAACTTTTTTTGCTTTCATGTCACAGAAACCACTTAACAGTTTTTGCTCCTGAACTTTGCTTTAGAAGATACTAAAGAGACCTCAACTATTGATCTGTTATGATAGATCTGAAAAATAAAAGCAGCTGATATTGAGCCCATTGAATGCCATCAGCTAAATTACAATCCCCAGTAAAATTTCCTGTTTTCCTTCACCACTTTCAACATTTATGAAGGTCCTTTGATTTCACGAGATTGTAGTTCTAAACTAAGATTAAGTTTCGGAAATCTTCTCCATAATGTTTAATTTGTAATTTTTGAGAATTCCATTGCAAAAATTCTTGCAGGTGTTCTTTGGAACTGCTGTAATGTTTCCATTTCTTCTTTACCCTGTCCGCTAAAATATACCTCTGCTAATATGAGTGCAGAAATGGGAGAAGAAATATGGGGTTTAGGGGAAATTATTGAAATTCTGAACAACTCTTATTTTTTCCATATGCTTTGCGTTACCAGAGAGAAAAAAAAAAACAAACCTGGAAATGAGTTTCTGATGGGCAAAGGCAGTTGATTGTCTGTGAGTCTAGAAGGCAAATTTTACTTTTTGGTTGAATTAATGGGATACTGCCACTGTGCTTGTGCTCTGGGAAAAAGAAAAAAAAAACCAAACAACGACCTAACCAAAACCTCTTCACAAGCCTGCAAAGGTTTCTGAACTGCATTTGTTACAGTGCTAAAATTTTGCATTGAAAATGTTTTCTTATTTAACTGTGTGCCAGTTATAATTAGTTATCAATGTTGGTTGCACCCTAAAGTCTTAATACCTATTAAGCCTTTATGAAAGGATTTAATAAGTAAAATAGATTTTGTTGTGTCTAATTTGAAGCAGATAGGCTTTAGCGTTTCAGTGGTCAAAACCTTAATTTCCTCAATAGTTTTTTTCATTTCATTCATTCAATTTATTGTATAATACAATTCTCTTAGGAATACTGTAAGACTTAGGAATACTGTAAGGTATTACTATATAATTATTCAGTAAAGTACTTTGGATTGTGACTCTGGAATTTTTACTTCCTTTATTTCTACTGGGCTTCTTTAGCACCAACTAGAGTTTTGAGTTTATCATAGAATGCTTTCATAAATAAATATTAAAATGTGGTTATATTGTTTTCCATTTACAGTGCAGCAGGATCCAGACAAATTTACTGAGTCCATTATGTTGAAGTTAATTTCTCAGTTTGATTGTGTATGCCAAAAAAAATGGACTGTATACAGAAAATAAATGATCCCTTTCACAACAGAAAAATATAGAGAAACTCTGTTGATTGGGCAGTGATGCTGCTGATGACCTCAGGTATTTCGAGTGCCAGCTTCCAGGCCACTGGTTTGGATTAGACCTCAGGTTTTTATATATCTGTATAAGACTTTCAAAAAACATACCCCAAAAGTCCTGGAAGAATATGTATTTTGTAATTGCACCTCTCTTAAAACTCCTTTACTCTTGCCAAAACAGTGAAGTAAAATATAAACAGAATTCATTTCTCTTGTCCACTCAAAACTTTGTTTCTTTATTTGTGTATTCTATCAACTTGTCATTCTTCTTTTGTTTTAACAGTTACAGCAGGAAAAAGTGGATCTTTTAATGATCTATACAGGAACTCATCTATTTCAGGGTTATTTGACCACACAAACATTGTGCCACTTTAAAATAATTTATACCTATTTTGTGATATTCTGTACTTTTTGACCTTAAAGAGGAAAAAAAGTTTTAAAAAGAAAAAAAGCAATGAGGGCACAGAAGGCATTTGGTGTCTTTAAAAAAAAAAATCATACAGAGCAGTGCCTTCTGAATGGTTAATGGCCAGAAGATGTAGCCTTAAAATTGTTGTTGAATGACATCACTGAAGACTGAAGACTTATCGAAGGTCCACACATGTCTAAAGTGGTAGCCAGGACCAAGTGGGTAATGACACTGCAAGTGCCTATGACAGCCGTATGCAACTCAAATGATGTTCGTTTGTCTCTGTAACTGGTCTATGTTCTTTGCACAAATAGTACCAAACCTGGCTTTCTCTGAGACAACAGAGACAGTTGACAGAAGCCTCAATGGCCTTAGAGCCTTGCTGCCCCTGCCAGCCTCAGAGACTGAAATAAAACCCTGAACACCAGCTCCCGTTTGTACCCCACTGAATGTTCTGCTGCCATGGAAAGAAATAGCCAGAGCACTGTTTTGTATTACCATAAAAATCCCTTAGTGCAGATCAAAATAGTGCCAATGCTACTGCATATTCTGAATCCAATGTCTAGATCCTGTTGGAAGAGTAGATAATCCCACATGTAAAACCCAGTTAGGTCATCATGATCGTTATCACCCTATACTGAATACCAGAGGAATAAGCAATGACCAGGCACTTGTTGCAAAGTGTTAGGGAGACATGTCTTTTATATTTTATATGCAATAAAAGATGTGACTGGAATGCAAGACAACATTGGTTTGATTGCTTGCACCTGGAGTTTGGGAGTTTGTATTCTTCTCGTTTTCATGTCAACTGTGGGTGTCCTCATCCAGTTTCTTAATTTTTACAATGTGTTTTTTTCACTTTTTATTAATCTATTACATAGGTGAAGGCATTTAAAGTAATATCTCATTCCCTTTGTGCTTTATTTGCACTCATGACACACTCACAGCATAGCTGTAATTGTCTGGAGAATAACAATTTGGTGCATGAAACTCTCAATGTATGACATTTGTTTTTATTCTACATGGGATCTAAACCAAAACCATCCCAAAACTTAAAAAAAAAAAAAAAAAAAAGAAAAGAAAAAAAAAGAAAAATGTGTCAAAACAGATGTTTTAAGAAGCAGAAATAATCCCAGTGTTTTTAGCTTTTCTCTCAATCTGTCTCAGTGTCAGCAAAAGTAATCAATTGAATATGTGTCTTAAAGGTTGCCTTGCAGAAAGAACAGTGAAAGTAAAATGCTTCAAGTAAAATATCCCAGGTTTTGATATGAATAGATGAAGAATGCAATCAAAATATATTATCTCAATGTTATTATTAGGTATGTCTATAAAAACTTCATAACACACCCTCATACCTTTCCTTCACAACAGATATAATGCATGTATCCGTTTCAGAAGAAACACGGTAAAGTACTCATAGAAACAAAAATATATTTGTAAATACAAGACAGACATTTACACTTTGCTGTATGTCCAAATTTAATACCCATATAACATGGAAAGGAATTCATCAGCTCATTACCTTTTTCCTGATAGACTCATTGCACTGATTCTAGCAAGAATCACCTGAAGGATGTAAGGCAGAACAATAGCAATAGGAAGGTTAGTCAAATCCTGCTGTAAAGACCAGCAAAATGTGTCTTGAGTACTTAATCTTATCCACATCACTAGTCAAAATCATATTGATGTGCAGAGGTCTATTATTCGAATAAGTGATGGAGATTGAAGGCAGTAATTTTCTTCATTACTAGCCTATCTCCAGATCATGTCTTTATAAAAAAAATATTCATAGGTGTTCTCTGAAAATATGTCACTCTTTTATTTTTTCATCTAAGCAGAGTTTTTCCTCCTGGGAAAAGCAAGAGGGGAAGGTCCTCTCATAGGTCTTCTACAATGTTTTCGAGGACTCTGTTTTTCCCAGGAGCCACCAACCTACTGTACTAATGGCAGTAAATAGAGTAAAAATTGTATCCTGTTTTGCTAGCTTGGGAGCATTATCAGTGCTCTCTTTTACACACAGCTAAGCTATAGAAACAGAAGTTTGAGCAGCCAAAAAAATTAAAATACTCTAGTACACTGTCTTCTGTGTACTGAGTTCTGGTCTGAGCAGAAATAAAATATTGCATTCTTAATAAATACTGTTTTCTTTATGTGTGAAAACTGTTACTGTTGGAAGCTGAAGTCTGGTCTGAACATAGTTTTTTTGCAAGTAAAATGTTGTTGGCTTGGTTAATTTTCCCCTTTATACTGATATATATGCAATTAAACACTTATTTACATCAGTTCTACTTCTTGAAGAAGAAGAAATAAACTACTAGTGAGCACAATTTCATATCAGTAAGCCAGTAATCAAAACCACACTTAAGAAATTGCACTGCATAAATCTTTTGATATAGTCATAATAGTACAAGTCTTGTGTATAAACCTTTTGGAATACAGCAAGTATCCTGCTGATCTGTATTCATTACTGGGATTATTGGCATCCTCTGGCAGAGCCTTAACAATATTTGTAATGTTTCTGCTTGTGTTTTATTACTTCCCATTCCCATCATAGCTAAATAGAAAAGTTGTGAAGAACATAGAATTAAAAATAGTTAAATTAATTATTTACTAAGTATATCATAACTCATAAAATGTTGATTTACCTTTTGGTGAATCTCTCTGAGCAGTGAATTATGAAGGGTTTGGTAGCATAAAGAGGGAAGTACATTTTAGACTTACCTAAACCAGTTTGCACATTAATTCTCTGTACCTTTGGAAATAGAGAAAACCCTTTCATTCCCATATTACTTCCCACAGATGCTCCTCTCTTTAATGCATCTCTTTCTCAGTAGTATACATTTTATTTTCTTTGTTGGAGAAGGAAAACATGCATTCTCTTCTAACTGATAAAGTGAGCAGAACTTCAAATTGAACTTCCACATGTAAAAAGATAAAAATCTTTTAAATTCACATTTTACAGGCTGTATTTGACTATCTGCCACGTTTCTAAATAGGCTGCCTCAACAGTACTTCCTGCATAAAACTTAATTATAACAGAGGCACCATTACACTCCTTGATTTTTCCATCTGCATTTTGACTTCTCTGCTTTAAGTGATGGTAAAGGCATCAAATTCAACACTGTTTATAACAGTTGGGTCATTCTGTCAATCATTTCAGGATAAAAATGAAACAGACTGACATTGTGAAAAATAGCAGGCTATTGATAATGTTAACCAGTACAGGAACCTAAACCCTTGTGATCTGTTTTACCAATTAATTATACTGTACTCTTGGCCTGCTTATACTCAGAAGCTGGTAAATTGACAAGTTGCCTCTGACAATTTTTTTTCCCTGTGTTAAAGTGCAGGACCTTTTTTAAGCAGAATTACCTTTTTGTTTCAAAGAAGATCTTTTTTTTTGTCAGTACAGGTTTTGAATTCTCGTGCTGATTTAAACCTCTCATTAAAAGCTGGCAAAAACATAAATCCTCTTGATAAAGCAAGAAGCAAGGAAAACAGAAAAACAATAAAAAGTGAGGTGCTAAAATACCTTAAGCATCTTCATAGGCTTCACTTCTGGTGAGGAACAGTTACAAATAACTAAAATCAAGTAGTACTAACAGTTTTGTAATGTCTGTTAAGCAGATATTTGGAATTTTTTTTTTTTTTTGTAATCTCACCAAAGAAGTGAAAAAATTGTATAGGCTGTTGAGAATGAACTTTCCTGTTTAAACTCTGAAAGAGCTCTTTGCAGGTTTTCATTTCAAGGTATACTTTTAGGCCTTTGTGAATAAAACAACTCCAGTCACTTAGTTAGAGAAAAAATACAATTTGCTCTTTGCTGACTCCTAAAATAATTAAATTACCTTTGGGATTTAAAGAATCTCAAGAAGCTAGGAGTTTTAGTAGAAAGTTCAAGGAAGTGTTGTTCCGTATAAAGACAACAATAAAGGCAAAATGAAATTCTATTCCTTGGACATGAAAATAGGAAGAAGTCGTTTCCTCTCATCTACCATAAAAATAAGAAAACTGATTATTTCCACTTGTTCCAAAGTAGAAAATTTCCACATGAAACCAACTCATGGTTTAGGTGAAATTGTAGAAGTTTCATCACTGACTTATTAAAAACAAGATTCAAGTCTAGTAAGAAAAAAACAATTTTCCTATAGAAGTACTTATAAAAATAGTTAAAATATTTAGGTCTGTATTAAATTAACGAAATCTGAACCAGTTTAAGATTTCTTATCAGCAAAAGAGCATCTACTGGAGTATTTTCAGAATTATTTGTAATATTTGTTTGATTCCATATTTATTTTTCCTCTGAATCATGAATAGACTGTGGAATTTCGATGTACTGTCATAATGATTTAGAAATAAATACTCATAGTAAAACTTAAGAAATTTCTATAGATATTTTCATAACTACACGCCTTTGAAAGATAACCAGGCTTTCCTGCTTTTGAAACAAGCACTTCTGGATTCAGTTTTTCCCCAGTTGCACATCAAGAATTGTCTAATTTACTTAAATGGGTTATTCTACTTCTACAAAATAATGTGAGCACAAATTAATTCTGGGCATAACACATTTCTCCTTGTGCATGTTGTAAATAATGGAAGAATTTAATTTGGTGAATTTAAACCCATTGCTGTCCTCATAGGCATGATTCTGTACAGGTCTCTTGAGGCTGAATAAAGCAGAGGAGAAGGCTGTTGTAACTTACAATACCTTTCAGCAGCCTAGATTTAAGCCCATGGCTCAAAGACTTGAAGCTATTTAAGCCATCTTTATCCTATTATCAATGTCTGATCTTGAGATCAGACTTTTTTTTTTTTTTTGTCCCAATATTATACACAGGCCCTATATAGTTACACTGATGTAACATCTGATATAAACAGCATTTTGCTGGTTTTGAAGTGCTGTGTAATGTCCTCAGATAAGGAAACTCCACTCCGGCTTGTATTTTACCACAGGAGGATTGCTGCATTTTATAAAAATGCACTGGCAGTAGTCACAGTATTAAATTAGCACAAATTTTAATGTACCTGAGCTCAGACAATAAATGTCAGAAAATTGCATTCTGAAATACATTTTCACATTCTGCTAGTAATGTGCTGAAGAACCCAGAGCAAACAGTTTTCAAGGACAATGCAATTGGTTTATGTTTTATAAATAAAATTTTTTAAAAATGGTAACAGAAGTAACTTTTCATATTGCTTACCTGAGTATTGTCATAAAATCATTTTTTAGTATAATTTGTATTGGAAAAGACCTTTGAGAGGATTAAGTCCAACCACAAATGTGAAGCATGAAGTGACATAATTTTCAATAGGATAAAACAGGGTTTTTCTTTCTGGCATTACTCAGTTAAAATAACATGATCATAAAGTACATTGCAGTGCAAAATATTAACATTAGAAAGTAAAATTTTTATTTAATTTTAACCCTCATTATTTTGTTATTTGTATTTAAAAACTCTGCTTAGAATATGTCTGTTCAAAGATTAATATATCTGTCAGTTTAACCAATACTGGGGTAACAAGCATAAGAAATTCAAGGTGGATTTATTGGGACAGTCAGAAAGTGAGAACCATCTTAAAATACTTTAAGAATGACAGTTATATGAGTTAAAGGATGGGGGGTGAGAGGGAAAAAAGACTGAAATTGGCCCCGGGTAAAGACAGGAAAATGGAATCATAAATCATATAAGACAGCTGTGTTCTTTTATCCATGGATCCAGATGTTCCCACTAAATGTGTAACAACTCCAGAATTATTTTACAAGGAGGAAAGGAACTGTGAATATTCAATTTTTCTCTTTCTTAAACAAGACTAGCTGGGAATGTTTGATGCCAAGTAGAAACTTTGACCTGTGCTTGCAGGAGAGCAGCCTCTGAACAGAGTTCTTAAACATAGCTCCTAACTATGATGTGATTTAAACAGCCAGTGCTAAAAGGCTAAAGTTATACTGGAATCTTTTTGAAAACAGTGCCTAGAATCAAATCTACGGTTGAAGCCTCTGGGTAATATGAGGCTAGATACCCTCACTGACTAGGAATTTCTAAATGCTAGCCAGTATCAGGAGATGATGGAGTCCTGCTAGAATTATAATCAGTTTCATACTGAGTTTGGAAGTAGATGAATGTTAGATGGTGAGAAAATGAAATTATAAGTCATTTCAGATATGTTTTGAAATAGCAGTTCAGGACAGACCATGACAAAGCTATTTAAATATCTTCCAAATGGAAATTGATTTTCCTTTCTCCTTTCTGCCTCATCCTTAAAATGCAATTGCTAATCATAAACCAGCTTATGTTTTCAAGTAAAATAGAGAAGGAAAAGATTTTTTAAGTCTTCTAATTTTTTTTTATTACACAAGAGTAAAATGGAATAATATTTTTGTTTGTGTTAGTTTCCTTCACCAATAGCGTTTTGAAACTTAAAGACTAATACCTATAGCTATTCCATAGTCATCTAAAAAGATACCCTATGCTGATAATAAAAAATAGCACACTAGTGGGTTTTATTCGGTTATTTCTGTAATTACACCTCTGTGACTGAAGACAGCTATTAGGTGATTATCACAACATTGTTTGCAGAAGAGAGGAGAGGAGGATGAGTTTCCATTAAATAATCAAGGATAAGAAAGTTCTTGAAAGCACAAATGCTACATTTTCTTTTCAGTTTGATCTATAGGGACCTGAGCTGCTATTTCCAAGTTAGCTCAATGCAAGAAATACAGAGAAGAAAAGGAGAAAACATCTACTTCTGGATTTAGACAGTGCTGTTGAATTCATGGAGGTGAGTATGGGCATCCCCATTTGAAGCATCATGAAGTTTATTTGGACTGAAGAAATTCAGGCTCTTGGTTAAAAATTATATGCCATTTCTAGTGCTACATTCCACAGAAAGCTGAGTCCCTGTAAACTTGTGGGTACTTCTCTTCAGTTTGTTTTCTGTAGTTCAGAGCATGATAATATTGAGAGTGATTTTTTTTTAGTCTGTGGAGGCTTTCTGCACCTTTGCATAAAAGCAGCCACTTCAAGGCAGGAGAGGTCTTTGCAAGATTTATCACAGATTGAGTCATGGACATTTTTAAACATGTTAGATGATACTGTGTTCTTCCTATGGTTCTTTAGCTTTTTCTTTTTTTAATTTAAAAAATATTTTCTCAGCTTGACAGATCTGTTGTATAGCATATTGAATTTTGTGTTGCTATATAAATGTGGTTAGAAAGACCTTAAAAAAAAAAAAAAAAAAAACCCAACAAATATTCTTCTGTTTGTTTTCCCTCAAAATTTTAATAGGAAAATGAGCTGGAAAAAAATGTGACTACCTTTTAAAGATGAGTTATGAATATAGGTCCTTAAAATCCCACAGACCTCCTGAAGTATTTGGAAAGCCTGTTTTCTTTCTGACAGACATATTTAGATTTACATCAGCTTTGAGAGATCAGTGGAGCAAGTGATCTTAACCAATTTTTCCAAAAGGCTGAGACAAACATGGTTGTTTTTTTGACTATGATGACATTGAGAAGATGAACAAGTTATAAATTTCAAAAATGTAATTAGATCTACAGGTACTTCTCTTTTGGCTATGAAAGCATCAAGACTTTATATGGCTATTATTAAGAAAACACTGGCTTGAGGGAGCTGCTGTAAAGTATAAAATGAGTCCATATTTCATCATTTGGTTTAGGTGGTGAGTACTTTTTAATTCTCATATGTCTTTAAAACTGCGCCCAATTTAAAAATTCTCCTTCAGTTTTTATAGTCTTCCATTATTATCTGCAAAGGACTGAAAATCCATAATTTTCATAAATTCCATCCATCATTTGTTATCTTTTCAATAAAAAATACCTTTTCAAGCCAACAAATCCATCATTTGTTTTCTTTTCAAGGTATGATCAAATCATCAGTGATTACTTGCTGTCTCCTACAAGGCTTTGGATCAGAAAGCCAGGTATATGGCAATTAGAAATGTTTGTGAGTTCACTTCCAAAGGCTGAGGAAACCTACTTACAGTTTAAAGTGAGTAGCGGTGTGATAAACACTTTTCTTAAAAATGGAAAATACATAATTTAAAGGACAAGAACAATGTACTGTGGGAGGAGTGAATCACATGTATGAGGAGTTTCTAAATAGTTCTATCAATCTGCTCAATGTAAGAAAAGGTTTATTTAAGTTTAAAAGGGATAAATAGAAAATCTAAGATTTTAAATCCTGTAGATGGTGACCTGAACATCAAATTTTGTAGTACAGAAAAATATAGATTAATCTAAACTACTATAGCAATCCTAATAGAACTATGAGCACAGAAGGAAGAAAGAGAAATCAAACTGGAATATTATTATATGTAAGTTGCCTTAGATCTAGATATATGAAAATACATTAAAAGTCAGATATAACAAAGGGGAAGAGGCTCAAAGCACCATACTGGGTGGAGAAGATACTTGTGTTACTGCCTCTCATCAGTTAGACAATTGAAGAAAACATTCCAACACGTATTCAACCAGATACAGAAGAAGAAAGTTGAGCCACAGAATCATAGAATCATTAGGGCTGGAAAAGATCTTAAACATCATAATGTACCACTGTTAACCTAGCACCACCACCATGTTCACTAAACGTTCCTCTCTCTCTCTCTTTTTTTTTTTTTTTTTTTTGGGTTTTTTTTTTTTTGGTTTTTTTTTGGGTTTTTTTTTGGTTTGGTTTTGTTTTGTTTTGTTTATTTTTGCAGGCTTAGCTGTTTCTTTCTTAGTGTTCTGCATTTCATTCTGAGTATCTTCTTTATACCTTGAGCATGAAGTGACCTAAAGGACCTCCCTAACCGTTGTAAATTTCACTCTAGATGCTGGACTTTAACTTTACACTGAAGGATTCAGCATGAACACGGTTAAAATCTTCAGAAAATCTGGAACGAAATTTTTGTCCCATCTCCTACACATGGCTTTGAATTTGTGGGACATATGGCAAATTTTCAGTTTTTCAACACTTTACTGACTTATATTGCTGATAAACAACAGGGAAAAGGATTTTTTGCCTTTAGGTGGTGTATTTTTTCCTGGTAGAAGCTGACAATGAACTAAATAGCTATGTTTGGTATTCTACATTAATAGAATTGTGACTGACCACTCCATATAAAAATGTCAGCATTTAAAAAGCAACAAATGGCTATTTTACGTCTCTTAACCTCATAAAAATTAATGAAACCTGGTTGACAAGAGCTGAGAAGTTTGAGTGAATGCATAAACATACTGAGAATACTTAAGAATGCTATTAATAAAGGAATCTGAAAGACCAGATTTTCTGATGGACTCTTACCAACATTCTTGGTGAAGAAAAGTGCCGATCCTAATAGGGAAAAAATTTGATTAGAATTGAATAATCTTTGGGAAATAAGTCATCTATTTTTCTGTTCAGGATGTACCCTGTAATGTGCTGCCATAACAGAATATGCTAGGCTGTATTGATGTCTTCAGAGAATTAGAAAAAGAATTCTAATTCTTTGTGTCCTTAAGTATCTTACCTGTTCTTAGGAGGATCGAGGCACTCAGGATTTCTGAGACTTCCAGCCTGATTCTACTGCAGCATTGTCAGATTTGTTAAGACAGAAAATAGGTGGCAAAAAATGAGAATACAAAGCACTAATGCTTTTATTCCTATCCTTGGAGTTCATTCAATAAATTTATTTTCCTCAAGTAAGGACCAGGTGTTGAGACCCAATTTATTAGCCCTTTCATGCAAATGCAGGAAGTTTCTGACCCTGCTGGATATAATTGGAAAGCTGAGTAATTACATGTTACATAATTATATGTTTAGTTCTTTGGAAATGGACCCAGGCAACAGCTTTCAGCCAGGAAAAAACAAAAAAAAAGGGAAAAAAAAAAAGAAAAAAAAAAAGAACCAAAACAAACAGAAACCAAAACACACACACATAACCCCAATAATGTTCTGTTTCTTTGCTAACATTTTATACATTATTTTTGGTACATGAATCTATGGTACATGATTCCTTTATCTACTTTTTTCTGCTTTCTCTTTTGTTTAAAAATATTTTAGAGTAAGGTTTTAAAAGAAAAACCATAAGAAACAAAATTATTTTCTGCTGACTAGGAGAGAAACATATTTTTTTCCAATCTCTTCTCCCCCTCCAGCCCTTAACTGGTTATTGTATTCCTAACCTGTTCTGCCTTTTTGTGTGCTTTAAAACCATCTGTTGAAATGTAGAAAAATAATTTTAAATTAAGGTCTTGGAAAGACATGAAATGAAGTTCTCAGGAAAGACAGCATTGTCTAAAGAAAAAGACAGAGGAAACACAGAGACAAAAGATGTGGGCAGATGGTGCAATGTTGTGGTATAGCTATGCAAAAATAAATAAAATTTTTAATTAAATGCATGGGAAGATTGTTGTTGTTGTTGTTCTTTTTTGGTCCCAAATGAAAATTATTGCAGCCATGGAACTACTAGATTTATTCCAGGGCTTTCTAGAGGTTTAGGAAATTTAGAATATTTCATTTACATATTATAGTTCTTCCTTCTGTCTCAACATCTCCGGGCATGATATACAAAGAAGAAGAAATGAATCATGGATTTCCTTGTGCCTTGAAATCTTATGCTGTCCTTCATGGAAGAAGCATAATTGTTTTGGGCCACAATGTCAACTAATAGTGTGCACTTAAGAAGAGAGAAGACAGAGATAATCAGATCAGTTCTGAGTGCAATAGGATGCAAAGAATATTCAAAGAAATTTCTCTGTGCAAGTAGATAGAACGACTGCTTTTTCCACACAGAATTTGGAATTTCTTGAATATGTGTGACCAATAGCATTGCATGACCACTTGGTGGACACTCTTCTTCACATGTATCAGGTGCCACAACAGATGTTTTGAAATCTCACGATATTGCTTGACATGGAATGCTGAGCAGAGCATACTATCAACTATACTAGGTGACTGTGTATGGACCATATTTCTTTCATAGTTACTGTGGAAATTTTAGAAGCTATTGTAACAATTTACAAGTTGATCTTATTATTGCATTTCATCTTTTCCTTTACTGTTACTTCACTGACCTGAGGAAAGTTTTCAGAATTACCATGCTGGGAAAAGGTTAATTGTCTGTTTAGATACTGAATGGAAAGGGAATGTTTAATTCTCCAGTTGCATCATTCATTAAAAATACTCTAAATCAGGGAGTTCTGGGATTTCATTTGTCCAGGGTCTAGTACAATAGTTCCCCTGATTGTGCTCTTGAAGTATTATGAATTGATGAATAAATGAATAAATATCTATCTCAGTGTTTCAGGCAGAGGCATGAAATCCTTTTTATATCCCTAAATGTACTATATGACATTTTCTACAGAGAGAAATTTTTTTCTAATGGCAGGTAACAATAGCTTTAAAATAGGGACATTCATAATCCTTATGGGCTTTATCCTATTGTGTAATTACAAATACCACCAAAATATAATATTAATACATAATCTCATCTTAAAACAAATTTAATAAGTTCTTTTTAATTGTGTCTCATAAACAACTGTTTCATTGGTTGATAGAGTAGAGAAAAAATATAAGAATGAAAAAACCATTAAGCAAAAGCAGATAGTACAAATTGTAATAAGTGAGAGAAATAATGATTAGTGTATATAATGAGTCCTTGTGTTTTTTCTCAGTTATGACAACATATTTAAAGTGTTTCCTATTCCTGTGGGGTATTTGCTAAATTAGACCTCCTTGAATTAGACCACAGGCAAATGAAGCTTGCTGATGTTGCAGTTTTCAGATGTACTTTTGAACAGTCACAGCTGCACTGCACAGCACCAAAGTAGCGGATGTTATTCCTTTGGCAACATGAGCAGGTATAGCATAGGAAGTTGGGATGATTTTCTGTAGCTGTTCCAAACTTTCTCGTCCACATTCTTAGCCTTCCTACAACTGCTTAGGGCCATTCTGGCATTTCAGAGCTATTGTAAAGTCAACATTTCAATCCTGTTTGTCTGAGACTGAATGTTATAACTTATTGCTTAAATATCTTAACGTACGGCCTTTGCCTATTACACAACACTGTGTTACAAAAGGTGCAGAGAAGACCACCACACCCTGAAGAGGCTGCCTGACTGGGGCTCTGGACTGCTCATTGATGGAGTTAAGATAGTGACTCTGGTCTGGGCTGGGGGGAGAAGAATATATTCCCAGATATATAACCCTATAATATATAACCCTAACCCTAACAATAACCCTAACCCCTAACCCTAACAATAACCCCAACCCCTAATCCTAACATTACGCAACCCTACCCGACCCTACACTACCATACACTACCCTACCCTACATAACCATACCCTACCATACCATACCCTACCCTACCTTACCCTACCCGACCCTACCCTAACTTACTTTACTCTACCATACCCTACAAAACCCTAACCTGCCCTACCTTACCCTACCCTACTTTATCCTACCCCACCCTAACCTACCTTTCCCTACCCTACCCTACGTTCCCGAAACTTACCCTCCTATACCCCACCTATCCTAATTTACTCTACTCTATATTACCCTACGCTACGCTGCCTTATGCTATCCTACCCTACTCTACCAAACCTCACCCTAACCCACATTTCCGCTCCATAACCTCCACTACCACACCACACTAATCCTAATCCTAACCCTAACTCTAACCCCTAATCCTAACCTTAACCCTAACCCCTAAACCTAAACCCTAACCCCTAAACCTAACCCTAATATTACCCAACCCTACACTACCATACCCTAACCTACCCGACCCTACCCTACCTGACGCTACCCTACCCTACCCTACCCTACGCTTCCCTACCCTACCCTACCAGACCCTAACATTCCATAACACACCCTACCACACCATCCTAATCCTAATCATAATCCTACTCCTAATCCTAATTAAAACCCTAACTCTAACCCTAACCCTATCCCTAATCTTAACCCTAATCTTAACCCTAAACTTAACCCTAACACTAACCCTAATTCCTAA
>VZSR01000520.1:31172874-31216588 GCA_013398615.1 Brachypodius melanocephalos
GTTTTTTGGGTACATTTCAAACATTTCTGGGTCTGACCCAGTTTATTCACAGAAGTTTGGTCTTCACTGTTGAACCATTTTGTACGAGGTTGAGAAAGGCACAAAGCCGAGAGCTCTAGGAACACTATAACTACAAAAAGCGTGCCAGGGAGAACATGGAACTACCCCAGAATTGCTCCTTACACATCTTTTACTTGCCACTACCCACGTGCTGGGCACATCAGCAAAAGGCTGTTTTACTGCTCTGATTAGGGTTAGGCTCACACATCCCTTAGCATCTTGGCTCAACTTGAACTGTATATCTTGCTAAAGCAGGCAGAGGCATCTTATAAATTACTTTTAGGGATTCCCTCCTGTGTGGTAGCCCTGAATTTCAGCCTACTTATATGCTATGACACTTTTTTCCTGAGTACAAGAGATTAAATGGCTGTGGGGAGTGAAAAGCTGGCACATTTTCTTCACTTATTCCAAGAGATTGCTTTTCAATGACTGTTAGAGAACAAAATTATTCCCAATTTGCTTAAACCTAGGCAAGGACAAACATATACTTGAATCACAGTTTTTAATTTTCTTTTCTTGATTTCTAGTGTGCCCTGAGTGACCAGTGAAGAAAGCATTTCTTTATAGCTTTTCTTATTCCCTAGCTATTCGTCATGCTCAGACTGGGGTTTCTAAACTTTTGACAGAAAAAGGATTAAATCTTTTATCACAGTCTTAATTCACAGGCTGCAAGCTGAGCACCTGTAGCTCAGAACATGAATAGAATAATGACTTCTTCCTATCCTATTCATTTAATCCTATAAGGAGCATGTTCTACTGAAAAGAAAGTCAGGAGAAGGTTGGGTAAAGATTCTAAATGTGCAGTGTAACAGCCTGCCTTCAGATAGAGGTGTAGCAAACAGCAGCAGAAAAAGAGCCATAGTCCTTGGATATGACCCTGAATGGACCTTTGTATGAACCTTATATGTCCCCACTTTATGTATTTATTGTTTTTTAACTTTCTCTTGGGACTTATATGTAAGTTAGTTGTTTTTTACCATATTGCTGTTTAATCCTATGAGGGATGGAAAGGGAAACAGCTTGTAAGGTTTGTAATGACCTTGGAAACAGAAACAGCTGCCAAGGTCGTGTTCAGACTGTCGGCTGAGTTCAGCAGGGATCTTTTGGGTTGACTAGTTTTGCCCCTGCTAAAGGTATCAATCAGGGGAAATTCCAGAAAGAAAATGGGCTAGACATTTCTCCATTCAAAGATAAAGAAGTGTTTATACATGCATATATTTAAATCTATATGTAATGTACATCACGAGGAATATTTGATAAGAAGTCGTGCCTACTATGACTAAACAGCTTGCACTTACATTCCCTGAAGTTCCACTGAAAGTTAACTTTTAAATCAGCTTTGATCTGAGAAGTTTTGTGGTAGAGAGCAGTAAGGTTATTTCTCTAATCCAGAGACAGACAGCACAAAAGAATCTGGAAAAATGCTTTATAAAATGGTCCTGTGGGGATTCTTTCTGTCTCTGCAATCAAATTTGCTCACGGTTTTTCGGGGCAAATCACGACAGTTCTACATTCCCACAGCCACCCCTTTCACACTGTGAGCCTTGAAATTTAATTGAGGCTTTGAAAATAGTCAGTGTTCTTTCTGATTGGTCATGAATAATAAAACACTTGCAATTAGAATGCAAATTATTACTCTGTTGATGATGAAAGAACCCCAGTAGAATCCAGTTTATTCTTGTATTATTTGGACCGTAGTAAAAAAAAAAAAATTACATGAGAGAAAAAGGAAGATGAGGTATCTATTACAAAAATTTAAAAAAAGGTCAAGGAATTTTCTTTTCTAGATACAGATTGTATTCATTAATAATTCCAAGCTATATTTTTCAATCTTCTCTACATAATTCAGCTGTGGACTGTAAGGGAAGCAAAAATGAAATATGCAAGCTTCTGGAAAGGGTTTACAAATTTCTCATGTAGTGAATGAAACAAGTCCAGGCAACAGTCTTTATTTAGTACTGCACTATGATTGTGTTCAAAAGAACAAGTGTAGGCAGTGTAAAAGGTAGCAGAAAAAGTCTATTTTCAACCTTTTCAATTTTGTAGCTCTTGGATCATTTGCATCTTGGGATCTCTGTGATCTTGTCATTTTTTCACCCCAATGGCTAAGTTGTGACCTAACTCCAGGTATAGAACTGTGATTTAATCGTGCTCAGAGCAAGATGAGATTTTCTTTTTCTCCAAAATAAAATTCCTTTCTACAATTTCAAGAAAAGTCATGGAAATAACAACTATCTGCTACCCTGATTATTTGCTTGGTCTTGGCTAGAGCATAATAAGCATATTTAAGGAGGAAGGTTTAGAAGGTTTAAAACTGCTATTAGCCTTGTCAGAGCTCTGGCAGCTGAACTGTACAAAAGTACTAGGTATTTGCTATGGTTGTGTTTTCTTCAAGTATTTTTCTTACATGGCTGTGGGGTTTGCATCTTCATGTGGCAAAACTAAATTTTTCCTTCTTTACACAAGAAAAGTAATATTTTAATTTTTTTAATAAAAAAGAAACTCTAAAAGTATAATATTAATTGAAATTATCAAATTTATTTAATAAATATATGTTACAAAAAATCAAAGCACTTTAATATCACTCTGATCAATATATCCCAGCCCTTTATCTTTGCTATCTGTTCTTCTATAGTTTTGAGTTTGGATTAGTGCAGGCTTTCAAATTATTCCACACATCTTACGTCTTTACAGGTTTTAGCAGCTAAAATTCCATGAGACATGTAAATGTGGTTTGGTCCAATGGGAACAACAAAATACATTCTTCATTGTGTTGATTTCACATCCATGTTGTAGTTGAAGGCTAGTACAAGAACATTGATTTAAATATTTCAAATTTTGTTAATACAGAATTTATCAGCCTCACACTTTCCAGTCTGGACATGCTTTTCTTTTTCCTTTCATCTACTATATAGCTCATAGTTGGAGAACTTTTCTCTGTTAAATGATTTGACACAGCTCAGGACACTTTTGGTGAATGCAGCACTAAACTTGGACTTGAGTAATTCTGCCCAAAGTCTGTGTGAACTTGGGAAGCCAATTAGTTATTCTACACCTACAACCTATAGATGTTAACTTTACTTCTAAAGTTTGTAGATGTAGACAAGCACCTTCAAGACTAATGTTTCTGCCTAAAAGAATAAGGAGGGACAACCATTTAAGTAATGGAGACAGACACTATGTATTAATAAGGCCTTCTCATGAAGAAAGTTAAACAAACCACACAAAATTGCCTCTTTCTAACTGAAAGCAATTTATATACTCAACAAAGATTTAGCCTTCCATTAAGCACTCTATTTAAAAATATTTATAGTTTAAAAGACATTGAAAACAACGAGGACTAAGCAGCAGCAATGTAAATAAGTATTCTTTATTATTTTCATGCTCAACCTTGAGATTTTCTTCTATAGGAAATTAAATAATTTAAAATTTCTCAAAAAAACAATTCCCTTTCACAAAAAAATGTTGTAGCTTGTATCTTGCTTAAAAAAAAAAGATAAAAAAAAAGATTAAAACTGTAGTGATTTTAACTATGCCTAAAAGCTAAAAGCTAAAATGAGATGAGGGGAGACATTTATATTCACCACTGAGTTGTGAACAATTTTATGTATTTTTATGCAAGATAAAAAATATATTAATAACATACAACCTGTTAGTTAAAGAGTGAATTTAATTTTCAATAGAGATCCACATATTTTGAAGCAAGATGATATGTTTTGTCTATATGACTTATGGAACAGCAACCTTTGGAAAATGACTGTTGTGTTCTTTAACAATGCATGTGTGTTCTGCTCAGAAAGCCAGGTACTTAAGGCAGTAAATAGTTCTTTTGATAGTAAAACAGTCATGTCCTGCCACAGTTCACCCAAAATATCTGCTACCTACAACCGTCATATTTACTAGCCTAAGAAGCACATCCCTGTGTTTGCAGACTACTTGAAAATGCACATTTTAATCAATTTCTGTCTATTGCCTGAACTGCAAGCAGTGTTGCCCAGTTTTTGAAATCCAAACAAATCCTACCATCTCTACCAAACCCATGTTGGTTCCTCTTTATTACACTCCCCAATCATTTGGATAGGTGAATATTTAATTTAACAGGCATACCTAATTCTAGTGAATTACTACAATGAACTCCTCATTATGTTGGAGTGGCTATGTGTATTTTGTCCATGTAATAACATTTGTAGGGTGGGAGAGAATTCAGGTTTCAAGAAAAATGCAAACTGAGGGAAAAGAGCGCCATAATGAAAGGCCAGAGAATAATTTTTCTCTCCTGTGATTTGCTCCAGGCTTACTAGGTCACTTGGAGCTGGCAGTGGTTGAAAGTATTATAGTGTTGGACAAGATCCAACTTCCATGTCCAAGCATGATGACAAAGTGATTCAGTTACAGCCTTATCTCCATCTGGGCACTCCAGTCAAGTTACAACCGTTCTGATGGTCCCTCGCGCATAGAAACCACAATCCCAAAACTATCTTCAGGAGAATCAATCATTTATCAGACCTAATGAGTGTATTTTGCCTAGTGAGTGAGTTATTCTTAACTATTGTGTGCCGTGAACAGAATTTGCTCAAGAAGACTAGGAAAATAAACATATATGATGAACAGCTTTGAAAAATGTAATCCAAAAAATGGAGGAGCCATGCTTATCTCATTGTGAGTTCATGCAAAATCCATGGCTTTCCTAACCTGCATCCCAGTAAAATCAAATACCATATACTAATGGCATATGCTTTCTTTCATACATAATTTCTGTCATTAGCATAAATATTTGGGTTTTTTTTTTTTTTTTTTGCTATTGAAATGCTGCTATAGAGAGGTATTTGTAATTTGTATTTTAATGAGAGGAAAAAATTAAAATTATTGCATTCACAAAGACTTATTTCAGAATAGTTCATGTACTCCTATTTTAATATTCCAAAATTACATTACAAAGTAAGATCTTTTGAGATTATTAGCTATGCAAACTGATTAAACTGTTAATAATATTATGAAAGAGCAGTCCATTGTGATATAGAATAATTAATAATACTACACCTACTTCAAAGGTGTTTAAAGATCATTTTGATAATAGAATATTTACAGCATGTGAGAATTTCTTTTTTCTTATTTTTATGGATGTAAGCTGGCTTACAGCTGAATTGCCTGCCTCGACAGGAGTGTTTTTCAATATTTAGAAGCACATCACAGGGTGGTATGTCACAAATTGACTAGATATATCCAGCTTTGACTAATTGAATACCCTCATGTGCAAAGCACTCACAGAAGGAGTGCCCTTCCTGAATCAAAATGGGACTAGAATAAGAGGACATTTTGCAGCTTTAAAAAGAAGTACACAAATTTTAAGATAGCGTAAATGTACTTTTTGAAGGTTTCAACAATATTTTGAAGGGGATTTGCTGACAAATACTAGAATGAATTATTTTCTTTGTGGTCAGGAGTTCGTATTGGCAAAAAAAGAGTTAGAAACAACATAGCTATACTCTTCCTCACTTAGAACACCACAAGAGTCAGTGCAGAGGTGTGGCAAAAAACATTAATTACAGTTTGTGGTTTCTCAGCTCTGAAGTCATCACAGGTCAAATTCTGTAAATTGGAATATCTTAAGTGTCACAGCCAAGTTTAATTTTTTTTTTCAGAAAATCTTGTGCCCATTACAAGTTAAGGAATGGCACATTTCCCCTTTCTTACATTTATTGCATAGAAAAAGGATTATAGAAGCAAATTACATTTACAACCTTTCAAAATTTCCTTTCTTCCTTCCCCCATGTATGTTGGTTGCACTAGCTGCATATTGATTACAACTTTTATTTACTTTTAGATAACAAAACATCAGCTCTTGCCAAGACACAGTATGAAAATAACTAATTTTGCAAGTATTCAATGCTCATCAGGATCATCTTTCAGAAGAGAAGTCGTTCTTATTACTCTCATCCAGTCTCTTCAGCTGCACTACTAATAGTGGAGAGCTCTTAGCCTACATTTCCTCCTCTTCTTCCCTTTTCTCCACTTTCAGTCTTCACATTTTCAAATTACACTATATGTGAGATAATTACTAAAAGATAAATTTTGGTAGAAGCTCATGCAGTTTTCCAGTGTAGGTACAGTTAATAACAAATGATTACTATATTTCATTATAAAATACTACGAAAGTAGTATATAAAGTATATAAACCAACTTTCAACCTAAATGTTCATATTATGCTTGACTGAGATTGTCAAGCCTTTTCACTTCCATGAAGGGGCCCAAATTGAACAGCATGAATTCCAGGATGGGTCTCAACCACTTAGGAGCAGGGTTTAAAGGCAGGTATTAGTATTTCATGGGATGAGCAGCAAGACAAACCTATAGGAGCTATAAATCAGTGTTTATATGATGTAAGTAACATCACCATAAGGTGAAAGGTTTTCTACCAAGACTTTTTGATTCTGCAATTTGATTAGGCTTTGTCCCCCAAACACAGATTGCAGAATTTTCTATATTAAAAAATAGTTTATTAATATATATCATATATGTATGAACTATGTGTATATGTGTGAACAATACATAATAGCAAGATATTAGCATGATGAACAGAAAAGTGTTCTATTTACAGCCTTCTCGAATATACCTTGGAAATTGCAATCAGTAGATTTCAAAGTCAGTTTTAATGCAAGAATGATAAACTTAGCTTTCTCACATTGCCATACCTTCTAGAAACAGGATTTATGCAAGTCTACCTATCCATTTAGCATGAGAAACACAAACCCAATAAAGACTTCGATTCTTTCTTTTATCAATCCTTCTTGGCAATAAAAATGACACAGTGATCCTTACATTTCTCTTCATCATATAATTCTATGCATTTGTCTTGGTGATTTATAAAATTTCTCTTCTCTTGCAACATTCCCTCTACACTTGGTACTGGATTTTACTGCTCTGTTGGGGAAAAAATACTCCCATAGTTAAGGCACAGAAATGAGAGCCAACTTTAAGCAAACTTATAGTTCTTTTTTATTGTAATTGGCAATTGAGACAAATCGACCATGTTTAAGCTGTATTTTTCTTAGTTATGAAGAGCTTTGAACTGCAAAAAGAGAGGACAAAATAAAAGTCTTTGTAGGCCAGATTTGGACTTCAGCCAGACTGACCATCGCAAAATATCCAAAAGCTGTAAAGTAGTTCAGATTCAAAAGCCACAATGCCAATATTCATCTCCACATTGTAGCAAAATATAAAGTTATTTGAAATAAGGTTGCCTTTTTTAAGAGCCTTAGTCAAAAAGTTTAGTCAGGCCACCAAAGAACCTTCCATGATTTTCTGGACATAGAACTAATCTACAATTCTATCTGCCTTCTTACCGTGGGAAATAACTATTCTTAGACCTAGGACATCATTCTTTGTTACTTTAGAAAAATTTCAGTTAGGGAACCTCAGTATGATAGACTAGGCATAACCCACGCAAGAAATTGTACTTAAGGCCAACATGACAACAGAATATATTGCTGTTAAGTGCTCAACAGCCAAACTAAGTGTTGTGGAATCCAACCCTTCCTTAATCACATTTGAGAGAAAAAATTTCGAAGATCATTCATTCTTTCATTCATTCATTCATTTTTAACAAGCCACAATCAGCGACACCAGGAAACTAAAGCCACGTGCATCCACTAGTGGTGTCCTTTAAATTTTAGGAAAAAGTTTAGCCAAGACTGACTATTACTCGTCATACATGTCCCTGAAAACATCTTTTTGCTTTATGTTCCACCTCCTGTCTAAAGTTTTTTTTGGCTGCTTGAACATTATACAATAGCAATGCTCAAAATCTTAATTAAAATTACTCATTGTTATGTCATTCCACTGCATAAATATCCAAGTTACCACTTACTTGTGTTTGCTTTTTCAAATATGAATATTGACACCTGTGACATGACTTTGTTCTCACTTTCTTATTTTGTCCAAAGTAAATGAAAAATCTGTGTGACTAAACAAGAGGGCAGTGCTATGTTGAGGTTTACTCATACAAGTTCCTTCCCCAGTTTCTGTTTTCACTATTAAAACATTCATCCTTCAATACTTTAGGCTTTCTGCCTTAAATGCATTTCATTCTCCTGCATTCTCTTCTACCATACTCTTGATATTTTAAGTCTTTATACTTTATTGGCAAACAAATTGATATCTTGAATTACTAAACAAATCTAGATCTAGCTATATCCAATTAAAAGTGTCATTAGCCCACAATGAACACCTTTCCCCTACTTCTGAAACACCTTGTCAGTTAGAAACATCATAACTCCTTCCTTATCCCCAATACAGGTCCTTTTACGCTCTAAAACATAATAGTCGATCACTTTACTTTTCCCCTCCCTTCCTTTCTTTTTTGTTCCTGGGAGCAACAACCACAAGTAAAATAAGAAACAATATCATGTTCCAATTATTCCTTCCTAAATCCACTTTTTTTGACATTCCAAAGGCACGGTCCTTGATGCCCACAAATATAATTGCTGACATAGCTGTAGACAGCTACAATACTTTTGCTTACCCTCTGTTCAAACTAATGGCAAAACAGCAGTTGACTGCAATGACAAATCTGATATCCTGAACACAGAGGAAAACATTTATCACTGGTGCAAGGCCTTTGGAGAAAATACTTATATTTGGTTCAGAAAAAAAAAATCCATTTGCTAAATTAATAAATTAAAGATGTAGTTAACAATATACCAAAATATTGAAGCCCAACATATTATTAATCAGTGAAATGCTGGTGTATTTCACCAGCTGATGCCTGGTGTCTGAAAAATGTGTTAAACATTTGGAAACAATGGTTTCCTTCATGCCTTTCTGTAAATGGATCCTACCAAACTGTAATTTTTTGTATAGTTTTGATTTCCCGTTGTCTAAACGTTTGTTTAGTGTTGTCATGTACTGCTAAACAGCTGCCACACTTCATTTTGGAAACACTTCTGTTTCAGTGATAAGTGAAAAGGTTCCTGGATGTATATTTTTACTATTAATAAAGAGCTTGGGACTAAGTGCTTGCCTGAGCATTGGAAACACCTAATTTTGTGTTTAATAGAGTTCTTGCTCTGAAATGTAAAATATGATAGTAATTTTAAAGCAGACCACTGCAATAAGCAGTGTTCGTTTTTGTTTTCTATAGTTTTAAGACAATTCTTACAGGAGTTACTTCTCCCCAAGAACAGCTGTTTTTAAGTTATCTATTATCTTTTAGTCTCAAAGGCCAGCTCCACACCCAGGAGATATCTGGTAGCTCCCCCATTGTTTTGGAGAGAAATGGCGATCTCTTGTACAATGCTTGTGCTTCACAATAATGTCATGTATTTGCCTTGTTCACATTTAAAAATGCCATTCTTATAACTCATGGAGTATCCCTGCATAGCAGACCTAATAGCATGCACAAAAAAAAAGAAAATACTTTGAAAAATACATGTGAAAATGTACTAAGAAATAGGATATTAAAGGAGATGTTTAAGTCAAAATATATCTGAAATAGCTTGTAAAAGTATATGGGTGACCAGTTCTAAAAGGCACTAAGCTACATCATATCTGTTTGGTGTTTTTAAACTGTGTGACCTCTTTATAACCACCTTTATACTTCTCTGCTAGCACAGTGTTGTATATTTATGTAGGGGATTATTAATAGCACATTTGCAATGTAATCAAATGCAGGACTCAATAACAACATAGAAGTTGAAGTACCACATGAATATAAAATTCCCTTTCAATTTTACTCAGCCTAATTGAGGGCTTCCCCCTCTTCTCTTTTTCTTACTTTGTTTTAAATAGCATACTTTTTCAGTTACCACTATGGCAAGGAAAGTGAGGAAGGAGAGGCACAGCAGAGCAGGTTTATTTTGGTAACATTCTTGTTCATGTGGAAGAAGATTGCATTACATGTAGTTTGATCTCCAGATAAAAATGTTCAAAGAAACAGAATCAGAGGCCAATTATGACTCTTCAGTCTTCAATCTAAAACCAAGGATTGTGTTAGTTTATTTAAGATGGGAGCTTTTTAATAAGTGAGCTGTGTTAGAGGAGTGATGCCCAATTAACTAATTGATCTGATAGAAAGCTGAAGCCTCTCAGAAAAGAAAAAGTGATCACTTTGGAAAATCTTGCCATTTCCTCTTGTGATCATCCTAATTAGTTTCGGATAAAAATGGTAAGTTAAGGGGGAAGTAGAAAGGAAGGATGTGAGAAATTAAGAAGCACATGATCAGTTGGAATGTGTCAAATATTTTAACCCAAGGTGTAACTGCTTTTTATTTCATCTAAGTGCAATGAAGTTTAATGGAACGGAATTACATTTGACCTCCTTTACAATAACTGAAGCTTTGTGACAGAATTTTATAAAAAATATTTTAAACTATTTTATAGAAGCTTATTTTATTGTTCATTGTATTTATCCCCAAGCTAACTATTAAGAAAAATATATATCTAGGTGGCTTAATTATTCATTTTAACTGTTTGGGCATTTGAAAGTGTCCATCGTAAATGTGTCGATTAAGTTCCACATGAAGTGTGAATTCTTCCAAAATTCTTTGGCCAAAGTAAAGTGTACACACACACTCTAGTATCATGAGCTTAACAATATGGCTGGTGATTTTTTGACAGCCACAGAAATGAAAATTTAAAAAAAAAATCCAAAAATTCTTCAGAAAGAAGAATAACAGAAAACAATGAATTGATAAACCTTATCTGGGAGGAAGCAAGACAATTAAGATTCTGAGTGTTGAGTGCTTTTGCCATTGAAGTTTACAAGTGCTGACGGTCTTAATACACCAATGGAAACACAAGATTATGATTGCAAAACTCTGCTGGTTACATTTCACACCAATAGTATCACTGTTCATAGTGTAATATGATAACCTTGATGATGAAATACTGAAGTTCCTAGAGCTTGTACTTGAGAGGTTGAGAGCTGAGAAAGAATGGTAGATTAATATGAAGAAAACACATGCAGGTCAATTAGCTTATCATGCTCAGTGTATTCACTTCAATGTATCTTCATAAACTGTAATGTATTTTTTAAAAAATCCCCTTTTAAACTTATTGGTGCTTTATCAGATTTCAAGTGTTGCAGGAAAAATAAAAAAAAAACCCTATCTTTTGTATGTGTTGTATCATTTCAGAGTTCAGCCACATTCTGTATTTTAGTTCAAGTGAATCACATTAAACAAATGTGGTCAGCAAGATGTAATCCAAACAGCAGTAGGCAGCATGCAATTCTAACTTGGAAGACTTTTCTCTGCACCTTCAATTCAGAAATTCCTTGCAATTAAAGACTGAGCCATAATTTTACACAAGTATGAAAAATTACTTTCCCTTATATTGAAGCTTACTTTTAATGTATGTGGCAGCTTTGCTTTGGCAAAACCCCTAGAGCTGCAACATTTGCTTTCAGTTTTTGTTCTCCAATGTAAAACTGAAATTATTTCTGTCATCTTATCAAGGAACAGTTGTTTTCCATTATAATTTTCTTTAATGCATCTGGAAGACTATTTTATTCTGCTTTATTTTCAAAGCTTATCTTTTTGTATAAATGTTTAAGTATGCCTTTATGAACATCCTGAGAATGGTGGTAATTATCACAAGCCATATTCTCTTCCTCCTTTTCTCACTCTATAAAACACTTTCCTCCAAAGAGAGCTGCTGCACAACATTCTGTGGAATTACTCTGGGATAAGTTGCTATTCACTGAAAGCAAGGGATCAGATGTGCTTCTCAATGTATGTTGTGTATAGAATACACTATTATATATTTACTTTTTAAATTAGAGATGTACAGAAAATTCTTCTATTAAAAGCCAGTGTCCATAAAGGAGACAGACTGATTTGACAGTCACCTTACACCCAATTCAGAAGGTCTCTGTTTATATTCCAGCCTCTTAGTCTTATCCTTGCACCCAGCTTTGGAAAGCCAACACGGCATGCTTAACAGCTAATTAGGGGCCCTGACCTGAATAAGAGAAGAAGGGTTTGGGGTCAAGAAGGGGATTAGGAAAAACTGAAAGACACAGTATCCTTTTCTCTCCTGTGCCTTCCCCACCCTCCCCACCCCCACTGCATTCTTGGAAGGGAAGAGGAATGACCACTTTTGTGATTTTTTCCAGTATCATGAACTCTATCACCACCATCTTCTTTCATCCTTTGTCCATTTGTCTGTTTCTAGATAAATTTGCAAAGGAAACATGCACTATTTTATTCAGATTTATTAAATGTATGCAAGAATTGACAAAAGATTCTCAGAGATCCTTACTCTTTGTAAATTCTTAAATCCTATAAGCCTGTACTAACAACATAAGGCATAACTGTCTTACTTTTTCATTAATTAGTTGATATCACTATAGGAAATGTAAATCAGAAAATGAGAACACAATGAATTTTAGATACTTATTTAGAATACTTCTATGTATGCTTTGCTATAAAACAAAATTTTTAAAGCTATAAGACATCCTCTCAGCTGTTCCTTTCAAACTAGATATCTGCAATTTTAATCTAATTTTTGCATAGATATACTGAACGTTGTCTAAACCTTTGAGTCATGGGTATAGTTTCTCAATTCAGATTTTTATAGCAAAGTCACAGTGCACCTGATTACCACCCAGTCCTAACTCCAGCTAGAAGCAAATATTTTCAGGATTTGAATGAAGAATCTCCTAGATTTACTTTAATCTTTTCCAATAGAACTCTTTTATAGGCTTCAGTTTTCATTGCAAAGCTTCTCTAGAATGAAATTGCATAAATTTAAAAATCTTATCAGAGAGATGAATTTAAAAAAAAAAAAAGAAAAAAACCCAACCAAACAACAACAACAAAAAAACCCTGAAACACTATCCTTGTTTTGCCCACTCAGTGTTAAAATTGTTAATCTGTGTAAAGAGAAAAGACTATGTAACTTTGTGAACAGGAAAAAATTGGAAATACCTTACTTAACAACAACAAGGAATTGAAAAAGTCTTATTCAGGACAAAGTACAAGATCTGGTGTCCAGAAAATTGAGTGTTTTCAAAGTGTGAATTTAATTACAGTATTTGCAGGTGCTTAGTCCAGGGAAATCTGTACTGATTCTTTATGGCACAGACAAGAGCAGACAGGTCTGTCTGGGCCAGTCTTTCCATGCCAGAAAATAACAGAATTTTGTAGATTTATTTTTTTTCTTCAGTGACAGATTTTAGACACTTACAGTCGAGCTAATAAGATAACTGACATGGGATATTCAATGTCACATTAAATGCTAAGTAGAAGCATTTAAATCCTTCTGTGTCTTTAAAAACATTTCTAATTAGTACATGATGACTAATTTTTTTGCTTATTCATTTCCCCAAAACGTCTTGTAAATTCATGTTGTTAATATCTAGAACTGATGCAACTCTCACTTAAATGTCAGAAATGTGTGCACGACCCTGAAATAAACCACCATCTTGTAAAAGAATATACACTAGAGAAACAAATGATTTTAGATACAAGACTTATGAAATAAAATATTTAATCGTTGGCAATGATCAAACTACATTTTTTGTAAGATCTGAAATTTTCCTGTGAAGTGAAGGTGGACCACACAAAAGAATATAAATCTCCAAGGAAGCGTAATTCTTCTACTTTCTAATGAATTTCATGCTTAACTTCACACTTCAAATGTTCAAAAAATCTATGTGGGTGTTACTTAGCACTATATTTATACATATGAAAATAAAAAAATAAAGCTAATACAATACACTTTGCACTGCATATAAATTCTTCTTCATAGGCTGTCAGTACGTATCTAAAGATACATTCAGTAGGTTGGTTCTTTCCTCTGAACCTGCAAAGGAAATGCTTTGGAAAGTTTCTAAATTCCTTTCAGGAATACAAATTTCTCGAAGTATAAACCTATACAAATGTGTATTTTGAGTGTAAAACAAAACACAGATAAAACAAAGAACAATTTTCAGCAAGAGTTTCCACAGTGAATAAGAGTCATTCAGAAGTTTGAAACTGAACTAGGGCAAAGAATATGGACCCAGAATTTTTAGATGGAAAGGGAAAAAGTAGTAAACTGCTTTGTTTCTAAAATGTAATTGATTATTTTAAATTCCAGGTTTAGTCATATATCTTTATCATTTATGTCCACTTTCAAATGCTGTTGCTAATAAAACAATTGTCTGAATCTATAGTGCAGCTACATTGGAATACTGGAAAGATAAGTAAGTTTTACATATTCTTTCATAAAATGGAAAATTATTATTTGTGAGTAAGGATATTTAATTATATTTGGATTATAAATGAAGTTGTAGTCTTAGAGTCTGTTTACTTTGTCACAAATTCTAGTGATGAAAATTTTACTAAGGTATTACAATGTATACTTGGGAATAAAAGAGCAGTTGTCAAAGTTGGTACTCAGGGGTGGTTAGCTTGTGCACAATCCTCTAAAACCGAGTACAGACCAATATTTCTGGTTTCCAATTTCCCCTTCTTCAAGATGATTCCAAGACTGAGGTAACAGTCAAGTGTTACACCCTTGCTAGTTTTTTTTATCTTTAAATGGCAAATGAAGCCTGACAGAAAATTTTATTGTTTTCATGTCCGTTTCCTACATGCATTAGCTCAGGAAGTGATAAAGCTGGAGCAATTACCTATGGCCTTTTCCCTGACTAATGCCAAGTGATTTCCTGAGTCGTTATAGACAATGGATCAGGAAATAAGCCTCGTGACCAGGAAGCTTTAATTATTTTTACAGTTTTTCTTAAAGCTAGGAGGCTTGAAACAATGGATGCAATAAAGTAACATTTAGTTCATGATAGCAATGCCTGCAAGTATTGATGGACAAACAGATAAATGTCTGAAACATCCATATTAGCTCCAACTCCCTTGTCTAATATTGGTACTTCTGGTCTCCAGTATTATTCCTCATGGCTGCTTGCACAAAAGACTTCAATATTTTGTTCAACGTGCACCAATATGTTTGAATGCCACATGAAATTCACCACAAAGTAATCATATGCAGAATAATAAATATAAATTTCTATCTGCCCCACAGCACCAATTTTCACAACCAAATAGAAATTTTCTAGCAAAGCTTTTTGTTGCTGTCATTCTTGAAGTCAAACAATTATTTCTCTTTCACTTCACCTGGAAAATTTTGAATAAAATCCCAATCAAAATTTAAGAAAGCTCTCATTTTCTTCAGTGAATTTTGATGACAGTGGTTCTGGAATACCAGACCATGTCTCTCAAGCTTCAAATAATATTTTAGCTACTTCTGTTCTGTTCTGTTTTCCAAACATTCCAAGGATTATGATACACACAGTGCAATTTAGCAGTTAGCGTTTACTTTTTTGTAATTTTAAAGAAGAAGAAAAAACTTGCTAAATGCATAAGATCTAACCTTTCATTTAAGCTAATAAAAAATAATTTGCTGAGTGGAATGGCTAGAGGAATCCAGTGGAACTCTTGTGTGAAAATATAAGCTGTAGGAAGAACTAGTAAAATGTCAAGCCTGACTCCCACAGGATTTAAAGAATAAATTATAACTGGGAGCAGACGGCAAAAAACCATGCAGTAAAATGAATTAACAGAAAGAAACTCTATTTTTCCTACATGAAATAAAAGGATGATTAATGTGAGACTGTCAAACTCCCTTGCCTCAGTTTCCCTAGGAAAGGTTTTAATGACATAGAATGAGTTTAATCTCATTGTTTGAAAAATACTTTGAAGTATTTTTCTTGGTTGATTCTGTAGCAGTGTAAGCTGGTGTAAATTTTGGACACGTGTTATTTGCAAAACCACATGGATAATTATTTTTTGAGCAGAGTAGTCTGGGGGTTTCTTTGTTCAGATAATATTGTGCTCAATCTAACTCAGTGTTGCTGCTGCCTGATTCACTGGTCTCTGCTGGAGTTTTTGAGGATATGATGGAGGTAAATGGCAGAAAAGAGAATGTATAAACACCTTGACTATTCTTGTAACTCCCCCTCCCTGCCAAACAAAAATGAAATATATAATGAGTACAGAAGTTGTAGTTTTCCTAGATAGGCCTTGGAACATCAAAAAAGGAAGAAAAAATGCTATTTTCCTCACAGTGAACTCAGTCCTCACATCAAGATGTGTTTTCTTTTTTTTTTTACTTTCATTAAACATGTATCTACTTTTACAACAGTTTCTTTGAACTGTTACTCTGGAAACTTACATAACACATGGGATTTCTATAAAATTAAATAAATTAAATTTTCCTAGAGAAAATATATCATTATATGTATTATAGATATGCACACAATATTATTTTTATTAAACTATAATATATATAATTGCATATATTACAGCTTGAAGACAAATAGCCTTGTAAAGAAACAAATTTAGGTAATTAAAATGTAGCAAATATCTCATGTAATAAATTTACAATCCTTCCTGTATATTTGTGTTAAATATTAATTTTTTTTATTTGCTGAGAGCCTTGCAGGCTTGAGAATTTATCAACACATAAATGGGCATGTCTGAAAAGTTTCCTGTCTGAAATAAAGATTAGAGAAACCTGAAAGCTCAGGAAAGCACCAACTGTTTCAAAAGGTGTGGTTCCAGTTGTTGACACCACAAAGAAATTATGGAAATGTTTGAAACAGCAGTGTATGTCTAGGATTTTTCATGGATAACATGGTAATTAAATATGCTCTCAGAGAAAGACAGGGCAGGGGATGCTTCAAGAAAATTGTGATAAAACCTGTGAGGACTAGGATACAATAAGGACTTTATAGAGAAGTAAGACTATACAGCAGCAGAAGAGACTTTGATTTCACTTTCCTTGTAGTGCACTAGAAGTTTAAATTAAAGTGCATGTGAAATAATGGAATTTCCTACCTGTGTAGTAACCAGAAATATAACAAATAATACCATAAAGTCTGGTGTCTTGTATTTGGTACCTGATGTAGCACAAGATCCACTTAATGCTTATTCCACAATTCCACCAGCATTCTATGTGATGTTTCCCAGTTTAAACTCTGTCCTGTTTCATTAAAATTGAGCTATGTCACAAAGCATTTATTTCTTCATTTTGACAATAAATTCTGTGAAATAAATATGTGAAGGTCCTCTGTCTCTGTCAAAGTTGTCCATTTGGCCAACAGAGTTAAACTCTGTCATACAGAGGTGAGAGCTGACAGACAGATACAGAGAAAGAGAAGACAACAAACTGTGATCTCATTTCCTTCAAAGAACAGATCATAAATTAAAAAAAGCTTTTATGAACACTATCTCAACTTGCCTGAACCTAAGGAAAGGTTCAGATCAAAATCTAGGCAAAGCTCATGGCTGGACTGTATTTATTTTGAATTACTCCACTCATTTTCAATACTGTTTTGAAACAAAAATCACTATGAGAAACCCCATGCAATAATTCCCATGGCTAAGCTTCCCAGGGGTTAAAGTTTCCATTATCTTGAGTAAAACATCTAAATGTTCAGTACTTCTGTCAGCACAATACATCAATTAAAGGTCCAAGTAGTGTCAGTTGCACTTGTTTATTTCATATATTATATTTATCTTTTCCTGGATTTCAAGTACCTTCTGATCAGCTTTTTTATCCTTTGAAAACATCTGTACATAATTGTTTCAAATGAACAGAAACTTACTGCAATATCTATTCAGTTGTCAGACAACCAAGGTCACACAAGGTGCAAAAATGCTTATCTATATGAGAACAGGCTGAAATCACCCCTCACATAACCCCAGTGACTCCAATTACGACTTTCTTTTCAGTAGGGAAAATACTTGGAACTTGAAGTGGATTTTTCAAAGGCATCTATTCCAAGATCCTTGGCTATTGTGCAGACAGGAATGCATGATTTAGAAGGGACCACAGGAGAGCTACGATTCCTTAGTTTGGAGGTTTATGCATTTTTCAGGGGGTTTGGTACTTCCTTATCGTCCAAGGATGGATCCAGTTATATCCATCAGCTGTACTGTAAATTGTATTATCAGTAATGGGATCACAAATCAGAAAAAGAGACTTGACCGTTCCTTTCCCTCCCCTTCTCCCCCTCCTCTCCCAAAGGCTTACAAAATAATTCAGAGTTCTGCTCAAATCTACAGGATATACCATGTCATGTGTAGTATAAACATTGCAACATTTGATGGCTTTTAACTTATCCACAGCATTTAGCTCACAAATGGATTTTAGCATGTAAAGTCATTTGCTGTGTTCTAAAATTGTGTTTGAAGCAAATATTTCTGTTTTCTCTCCATTTTATGGATATAAACAGAAATATAAACCAATAAAGATCAATATACATGCTAGGCAAAAGGTAAATACATCTTATGGGACATGTTCTGAAGTGCTTTTGCAACACTAAATCCTCAGGTCTAGAATCCGCTGTAGGAGTATCCTAAACCTCCAGAGCACATTGAGAATTTTCTTCTAGAACAATACAGAGACTCAGGAGAACATGTACCAAATTTAATATGTGCTTAGAACCTGAACAGGACACGAACTTGAAACCTGAAGCTGGTGTTTGTCATGTTAACTTTAAAAATCCTGGTTTAGATTCAGATGACTTACTAAAACACATGGAAAATTCCTCTATAACTAGTGGCAAAAAAATAGAAATTAAACTGTTTGGAATCAAGACCCAAAAAGCAGAAAGGGAAAAGTCATGTAAAGCTATGGAGATTACTTCAGATCACATTAGGTTATGTTTTGAAGGTGTTTGAAATTAAAGTATTGGCTAAAGTTTTGAATATATTTTTGAATCCTAGAAAATATGGAAATTTGAAGTTTAGTTGTCACGTATGGACATATTTCTGTAATAGAAAGGAAGCTTTATCACTAAATTATTTATAATTAATGTAGTTAGATTTTGTGTCCACATCTATAGCCATTTCAGCACATATAAGTGCGTGTGAAAAAACTGTACAGAGAAATCTAGCAAAAACCAAGGAAGAAGTCAAAACTTAAGAAAGATGTTCACATAATGTGATAGAACTTAAATTGTGAATTTTTCAGCCACACAAATCAAGAGGCCAAATTATTAATTTTTTTTTTCCCTTATGCTTTTCTGGTGATCTCTTCTATCATTAACAATCTCAATTAATCTATTTATAGAACAGGAATAGAAAAGTTCAGACATGATTAGAAAGTAATAGACTTGTTCCTGCCAGAAAAGCAGATTAAAAAAATCTCAAACCGAAACAGTGACAAAATCTAACCACAAGATAAAAAATATCCATGAAAAATAGCATGAAATCATAATTCTGTTTAGATCTTTCAGCTGACTTTCATGGCCTTATGCCACCGAAAATAAAATACATCTTACATGCCAAAAAGATAAAATAACTTTTTTTTCCTGGTTCCTTGAAGTGTAAGAGTTTAGAAACTCATACATAGATTAAAAGGAGTTGTCTTGGAACAATTTAGAAAAGGTTTTTTTCTGTCCTGGGAAACCTTCCAAGTCTCTTTACCCTTGTAAATTCAGACTCCTATTATCCAATTTTTCACACAAAATTCTTGTTCTCAGATGTGGAACCCATTATTTTATATGACTTCCTGGTCATTTACATAGTTTTGCAGTTGCACATCTAATCCAGTCCTCCAAAATATTCCTATTGAGCTTACTTTTTAAACTACTCAGTTATTTGCCAGCTTCCATTCTTTCTGCTTTACTTACACACACTGTTTGTGCAGCTTAGTCTCACACAACACTCTTAATGTAAGGGCCTGATTCTCTGCAAGCTGTATCATTCTGAATTTTGTTTACTAGCCACTTTAAAAAAAAAAGTCATCAAAACTAGCAGCAAAATCAAAAGGAGATTCAGCTACAGATAGAATAAATTGTGTAAGATCTCTCTTACTTTCCTTCTGAATTATCCAGGGCCTTGCATTCATCTAGACAATTTTCAAGCCATTCATTCTTTCTGTTTTACTTTTCCAAATTAAACATCCCTTTAGTGGCTGGTATTTTAATAAGTAACACTGAGGTAGTTATAGAAGACAATACAGTCACATCTCAGTCTTCTTTTAGGTAAGATAAATGAAATCCTTAAGTCTCTCACTCCCAAGAAACTTTTATATCTCCTGGAGAAAGTAGCTGCTTCCTAAATTTAAGACAATCTTTAGATTCAGCCCCAAATTAGTCAAAATATATATGACAGTTACCCATAAAAATCAGAATTGTCATGAAGCTCCACAACTGGGGCCTCAACCGCCCAGATGGGATTTTCATTACAGAAGAATCACCTTGTTCGTGTTGTAATTATTGTGGAAACTCCAAACGACAAGGCAATGAGAAAATGTGTGTTCCTGTCCTGTATCTTGCATATACTCCCTGTCTACATGAGATCAAGGTAAAACACACTGGAAAGTTTATCTCCCTGTTCTAGGCACATTTCTCACCACAGCTTCTTTACTTTACACACTTTTCCTCCTAACATCTTCAGATACTCAATCTCATTTAAGGGCTTCTCCTCTTCCAAAGGAAGAAAGCTCTCTAAGTCCAGCATGCATTAAATCCCAACCCCTTGGCTTGAATTCGTGCAGAACTTAAAGACTCATTGTATCTGCCAGAAATAGATTTAGATATATTGAGAAAAGGGATAAAGGGAGAAGTTATAAAAAGAAGTGTTGTTCTTGGTTAAGTTTTTAGACATTCAATATTCATGATAATTCAGTACAGTAAAATACGTGACTAAGATCTGTTTCTTAGGTTACTTTGCACGAGAATTTAGTGATCCAAATGGAAAAGTGAACAGGATTAAAAAAAATAAAACCAACTTATAAAACCTTCAAACTTGCCCGAATCATTTTGTGAAATTAATTCTTTTACAACAAAGGTCTTAGCTCTGCATGGCTTTTTAATACAGGAGAGCAGCACAATGAAAGGGAAAACAGCTATCAGAATTAGGCAGCAGTAGCCACAATACCACTAGCTCCTCCACTGTCATAAGGCAAGTTCCATCATTTAAACAAGCTCAAAACCTAACTTGGTTCTATTTTAAATCTACCTGCTCTGCCCTTACTGCATAGCCATCTGATAGGAGATGTTTGTGTAGAAATCACGGACAGAAATGGGAGTCTTCCTTTTATTTTAGACCTGAGAAGAATTACTAAGAGAGTTATTTTGCTAAAAAGAGGAGAACTATGTGGGTGTTTGCACACTGATCAGAAAAAGAGAAGATGTGATGAAAGACATGGGAATTTATGTGAAAGCTTGTGCAGGGGAAATGTCTAAAATGAAGCTGTAAGGTACTTAAATGTCTTACTAAATTTACCAAAGATTAAAAAGAAAAACTTATGGTTGAACTGAATAACTGAATGCAACTGAATGGAAGTCACAGCTTCACATGTTTCCTTTATATTCTGGTTTTCACCCCTAAGTACTTTTTGCATGTAAACAGAGTTTTCCTTGTCATGGTTGTCCAATTATGCACACTGAAAATAAATAAATAAATAGCAGGTAGAGAAACCATTTCTAAACAATTCTGGTGTTTGCAGCCATTAAATAGGCATGTATGTGGTTTCCCTGAAAGAGTTTTTTCTCCCAGAGTAACCTAAGAAAACAACCATTCTGTTAAGCAGTATCTTAAATTAGTTAGGGAAACATATGGTGTGCCCTCCTATAGAGGCTATATTTTGACTGTAGCTTTCTGATCTAGGTTTTGGCATAAAATATCTGCCCAAGGACATACAAGGTCTTTACATGAAATACAAGTTGTAATATGCTATCAATAATGATTTGCAGCTGTGAATGATTAGATATTAGGTTTATCAGGACAGGGTTTTTTATAATTTGGAAATATTTTTCTTATGTAAAACTCAAAGTAGAGTAACATCTGTTTTGGGGGAAGGACACATTTTTCTGAGTCAGTGTTGGTGGGAGATGTAGCACATAGGTGAGATAAGTGGAAGCGGAGAGAACCCAAGGCGTTCTAAAAAATATTCACACTTCATATATTATAACCTTTCATGTGAGCATGTTTACTTGTCTTTTCATGCAGCTGTAAGTTGGTTGCGATTGCTTTCTCTAACAAAACTGCTGCCATTGCAGAGGCATAGGTGCAGGCATATAGGTAGAGAGGTTCATTAATGCTTTATTTCTTACAAAAAAACCCCACCATATTTCCAGCTTACAATATTATATTCTCCAGCCATTCCTTCCTTTAAAGGAAGTCCCAATGCCTGTACATCTTTTCTGCTGTGCTGCAGGAATTAAATATCATAAGTGAGTTATTTTTTATTTTTATTTTTTCCTAGTTGACATGGTGGCAATCAGTCAAAGATTAGACTCAATAATCTTAGAGGTCTTTTCCAGCCTGGATGATTCTTTGATTCCATGATATGCAACTTGAACCACACATTCTTTATGAAGGTGCATGAGGCATCAAACATAATTTTTTGTTCAATTTCCAATTAGTCAGAGTGAGAATATAACTCCTGCTGATTTCTATGAACTGGAACATGTGCCAGAGTCAGTATTGCTTCCTTCTATGCTGATTTGTCAATGCCTCACGGTGCAGGTTAATTAATATCCCCACATTTTCAATACATCTATCAGAAAAGGGTGTGTCCAAATATGCACATTCCACAATGGGGCTCAGCATTTTGTACACTAAGATTAGTGTACATAATCTTAACAAAATCTTTACAGTGGAATTAGTGCAGATGATAAAATGTGCTATTGGATGCTTCTGAGTTTATTGTGCAACAACTTTGCATCATGGTAGAGGCTGCACCTGTAGCCAGACTGTTCTTTCAGCAGTGTTTTAAAAGTGGCCATGGCAGAAGCCTTTTGAGAAACTGGAGAAAGAGGAAGCAAGAGCTCTAGGTTTCACTTGGAAGTACTAACCTGACATTTTCATGACTTTCTTGACACGAGCAGGAGCAAAACTTGCCTTTTCTGGAAAGACAGAGAACAAAGTCTCAACTGCTTGTAGAAGTCAAATATTCTGAGCTAAAAATCAGCTTTAACTATGAGAAGAGTTGATAACATCTGCTTACATGAACATTAGGATGCCCCTGTTTGATGCTTCAGTGCTATCTTGGTTTGTCAGTGCTTGTGTATCGTGCCCATTCACCCCTGTCAGAAGAAGCAAAAAGCATTGCCAGCTAACTGAATTAAAAGTGAAATTTATATCTTCTGCTGCTTGGGTGGTGTATAAGCACATAATCATACACACATATACACCTACATATCTATATTAATTTTTTGCTGTTAACATTTGTTTGCCATTTTTCTTTATTTAAATTTTTGTGAAGTTTACTATAGTTTACTTTGAGATAACATTGTGTTGAGACATCTCATACACTGAAATCACTATTTGGCTTATATACTTGGTAGTTCTGTAATGCAATAATGCATCCCTTAAATCTCTTCAGCATTCCACCTTGGGGCTTAATACAGTTGAATTGCATGCAGAGTACTAATTGACATTGTCTGGTTTCATGACCCTGGTCAAATGTTTTACAACAATTACAGCAAACAACAGGAACTTGCTGTATAAGCATAATCTGTGTTGGTGTCATGAAGACTGACTGTTGTCTTTTGGAGACTCCTAAGACAATAGTGGAAGATATTTTTTGTTCAATAACTGTTTTTCACTTTTCAGCTGACCATCCTCCAGTGGTGTTAAAACACTTTGTCCCTGCTGGATTTTTTTTTTTCTTTGGTGTACCATAACTAATGATATTTCCACACTCATTTAGCATATGCAAATGAAAATGCATGTCTGCGAGTTGTTTGTAATGATTGCTGCCATGTGGATAATTTCTGCACATAATTGATATGTTTAATGTACACCCATGCCAGTCAGATCAGAGTTGCTTAGCAGCAGGCACTGAACAGGATTCTTTCACAAGGATTCTTTCTTTCTGAAACAATACCTTTAAGTATTGTGGTTTAAAAGAGTAAGTTTAAAATTTGAAAAGGGCAATTTGAAGTAATTTAATCAGGTTTTGGCAGAAGGAGTAGATATCTTCTTCTACCACCTAAAATTAATGCCAAGTCAATTTCTTTAGGTTTAAGAGTAGAAATCCAACCGTGATGATGAGTTCTTCACAAACTTTGTGAAACTTTTCTCAACAGATGAAAAGGACCGTGAAACAGATTCACATTTAGCTTGAAAATCTACTGAACTGTATTTCATAGCTGGCTTCTCCTGGTAGGAGTTCTTTTAGTATTTTGACTCTAAAGTAAGTAGCAAATATATTTCAAATCTTCTCAAAAATGAGAGTTCTAAAAGTGTTTGTACAGTTCTACTTTCATCATTATTATTTCATCAATAATTCATCATCCAACTAATTGTCCTGATCCTAATCATAATAAATATTAAAGAGCATTTCAATAGGAAAGTCTACTCTACATTAGGTGTTAATGCTTTAGTCTTGTAAAAATATCCTGGTTTACAATTGTCTTTTCTGTCCATAATGAAGTTAAGCACATGAACTATAGAGGATTTAAGAAATCCTGTTGTCAGTTAGTTTATTTTGACTATATTACTAACAATGGAATGTACATTCTGTAGATAAGTTTGCTTATTTTCATATGAGTTGCCCATAGAACTAATGAAGTTCTGCAGCACTGCAGTGCTGCAGTTCTTATAAGGTATGTCAGGCCTTCCTTGTAATGTGCTTGGACATAAGTTGTAGTATGAGAAATGCCTGTTTACTTAGATTGCCATTTCAAATTACTGGTGAAAATAAGTTCTCACTCTGGCCTCGGGCAGGTAGAGTGCTGGCAGCCAGTCTCTGCCCCCTCAGCCTTGCTGTTGTGGAGCATATGCAGCAGAAACAGCAGATAGACCCTGATCTAGCTCTGAAGTAATTAAACATTTCAGCAGCTGTTTTCCTGCTTATTTTGTGCAAAGTTTAACTCTTCCTTAGCTGGAATTCAGAAGTCTGAAGAGACAGGAACATGACTAACCAGAGTTTACTAGATGAACTCATGCCAGTGCAATGCTTTATTTCCGATCAAGACTTTGTATCAAACACACTCTAAGAGAAAAATTTGCATAATGGTCAAGTAAAATTGCGTAATGATCTAAGTTTCCAATCTAGAGCAGCTGCCTTAAAAGAAGAGTTTCCCCTCTCAGACATTTAGCCCATAAGCATTATTACAAAGGATGAAATAACTTCTCCATAGTAAAGCTACGATCAGTTGCAGAATATCTCCTCATCATGGCATAATACATTAGAAAATGGTTCTGGGTGCTGATACTTTTATGAAAACCACTGATAGACACATACTATGGAACACTATACAAGTAGTTTATCTAATTACAATAGCAGTTAGATAAAAGGGGAAAATAAACAGGTTTTGCTGTAACTGGGAGGAGTACAAAACAAGTAGGTACCAGGTGAAGGGCAGCTGTACTCTGTCAGTCTGCCTCTTTCAGTCTCCCTTTCTTTCCCTCAACACACATCACTCCTAGGCTATTTCTTCCATTAACTTCAGTAGCATTTTACAGAAGAATGAGTATTATTGGCTTAACACATGAATCTGCTTCAAAATGCACATATTCATGGGTAAAGAATGTTTGACTTCTGTTAGATAATTAAACTTAGGCAAAGATATCACATGTGAGGTAGTGCACAGACGTGTTGAAATCTACAGATCAGACAAGAGGTGCTGGCTTAGGGGCACCTGATCAGAATGATTTAGGCACTAAATGTTGATATGGGTTGAAATTAAGGAGTAGAATTGGCTTTATAGGGACATGAAATTTGTCATAGAGGAGAAAACAAAGATTCAGACCCCTCTAGTCAGTATCAAATATATGACATGCACAATCATCATAATGCTTGCATATGGCTCTACAAGTAGTTTTCTTGTCACACCACAGCTTTACCACTGTGTAGTCACACAGCTTTTTCAAATTGGTCTTTTATCTGCCCCTAATGCTTGCATTGTCCAATTGTACTGTGTTAACTTCAACACTATGATTCTGGTGATTCTGTCGTTTTCTTCACTGCCTCATATTCCCCTTTCCCTAAGGAAATAATTTCACTTGAGAGAAAAAAAAAAAAAAAAAGTTACAAGATCAGTAATGTCTATCAAATACCAACAAGCTTAGGTTAATTCATCTCCTTAATAGTATTAATGGAACAAAGAAGTGAATGTCCTGGATTGCATCACTCAGTGAGACTCTACAAGAACAGAGCAGAGTGGGGTTGTAGATGGTGTTATTGCTTCTTTCCTAGGTTTTAGACCTGCACAGCAGCCAGCCTTATTAAGACCTGAGTTGGGGTTTGGGGAGGGGGTTCTGTTGGGGTATTTGTTTTTGGTTTTGGTTTTTTTTTACAGAAATCCTGGACAAACCATACAGTAGAGATCTAAGTATTTTTGAACTGCACAAGTGAAGCCAATTAGTTTTCTATGTGGATCTTGCCTGAGAACTGGGATTTTAAAAGTTATAACTGGTTTCCATATCTTATGTTTACAGGGGTACAGATACTGTTTGCAAGATGATACATGGCAAGATTACCCTTATTTGCCCTAGGTCCTTGCCACAGATGATTTGTAAACTAAAACCAAGCACACTCAGCCACAAGACAAAGTTTGACAAAAGGAAGAAAAGTACAAACAAGATTTAACCATATCTTGCTGGTTCCCATAGATGACAAACTGACCTCTGTGACTTTGAAGTGTTAAGTTAGCTAAGCAGCTGTTATCTATTCTTTGTTCTAGACTCCAGGATTTTTATTTTAAATCCAGTTTCACACCTCATCTTTCTGCCACTGACCCATTAACAAGATAACTCTGGTCAGGGGTATTGCACTACTGTCAGTGCATCTCTATTTATCATTCAAGGAAAAAAAAACAGGAACAACAGGCACACAGTCACGCAGTGCATCAACAGATTTGGAACTGCTTTTGCTTTCCAAGAATAAACCTATCCTGTTTCTCATCTGAGGCACTCAACTGCTGATCAGCTTCATGGCTTATATTTCAGTCAGCAAATGCACTTTTGAGCAAGTTGCATTTCACTGTCCATTTGGAAATCATAATTCAACAACAACAATAATAATAATAATAATACAGCCACAGACATGACTTTTTTGCCTCTTTGCTGGAGAACAATGCAATATGTTTCCCATTCCTTCAACAGGTAGGTACAGTTTATACCTTAGGACAGTTATATGTTTCCTTACAATTTTCCACAATCTCTCAAAGGGAAAATAATCCTCCTAAAGCAAAGGAAGTAATGTTTTCTAGGGATTTTGTTTCGTTTTTTTTTAATGTTGTTTGGTTAGTTGATTTTTTTTGTTTGTTTATTAATGTAATTCAAAATACAAATGCTCCCACATAATAACAGAAGTATGACTAACACCACTTGCAGGTTACTTCAGTACAGCTCAATTTAATATAGAAAGTTACATTTCAAAGTGGAATTAAAATATGTGTCGTGAGAAAAGCTTTTTTTTTTTTTCCTTTTTTTTTAAAACAAAGATTTATTTGAAGCACCAGAATCAACTTATACTTGTATATGCAAGGAGTTTGTGAGCGTACCTTACTTTCACAACTTTGCTGCTCTGGAAGAGGCCTGGTTTTACTATAAAGCAACATGGCAAGGCATCAGAGGTGGTAGAGCAGATGGTTCTTCAAGAGAAATCAGCCCAGAAATTCATGACATCACAGCAGCAGAGGCATGAGTACCAGGGCTGCAGTGCCACCATCCACGAGCAAGATGAGCAAAACAGGTCCGGTGACAACAGAGAGGTGCAGTCAGTCTGTGAGCACCAGGCACAGCCACACTGAGCAGGCAGCAAGGCAGAACAGAGCACAGCTACAACACAACTCAGGCACGGGAAAAACCCTGAATTTAAATGCAGCTTTTGTGTCAATAAACAAATTATGTGTGAGTGGGAACCCTAGATGGGGCAGGGCAGTCAGAGCCTGCTCGTATATGAAAGTACATGAATAAGAGATGTAGGAGGTTAGGAAATATATTTAAAGAACCTGTACAGTTGATCCTGTTCCACCCTTTTTGAGTGGAAGATTTTAAAGGAAAACAGATCTAGGTTTATGTAGCTGTAATCTATTAGATAAATAGGCAATCCACATACATAGTTGCCATGTAGGGGTTTGTATGGTTTTCCTAAACAGAATTCACAATGCCATATACATCAAGGAATTTTACAGATCATCAACAACACAAGCTTAGTAAAGTTACATCTGTGTTTAGAAATACACCTTATAAATTAAATTATTGCCCAAATACAGATATGCTTCAATCAAATTTCTTAAATGTCAAAATTGTAACTCATATGTCCACAGAGAATATATTGATCTAGCAATATTCCTTGCATATATCTATTTACCCCATAAAACTCTTGTCTACTATAGATGCAAATACCCAAAGCCCAAGCAAATCAATAAACTTTAAGCAATAAAAATTAAAATGTGTATGTCCATACATATAACTTAGAAAATTTATTGAACAAGACTCTTTTTTCCTCTTTTTTTTGTTAATATCATGTGCAGCAATCTAATATCTGCAGGATTTATATTCATTATTATGGGGGTTTTATTGATGTGGTTTGCAAAACCTTGTTAATTCAATGGAATATCCTTCACACTTAGCAACTACCAGAACAAGCCTGGCCAATGTCATCATGCAGTGCCCAAAATATCTATTAATTTTCCTGAGAACCTTGCAGTGGACTTATGCAGGAGTCTTAGGTTCAATGTCTTGTTCTAGCTCCTTAAATTTTAGTGACTTTAATAATCTGCTCCCATTTTTTAATTGGTAGCACTTTCCTCCTCCAAACAACATTTGTGCAATATTGTAGGATGTTTAGGCCAGAAGGTGCTTGGTCCATAAGAAAATGGTACCCTGACATCAGGATGTAGCTACTGGGTCAAGTTATTAGTGAGTTTAATTATTTCATAAAATCAGAGTGCACCCTCCCTCTCCAAGAAAACAAAGCAACCCAAACTACATAACCAATATAAGCTGTGACTTCTGGCTAGAAGTCAATTCACTTGACTAGTTTTGGAAAAGCCAAGGAGTAAGCATGTGATACAAACCAAATACATGACAAGCAATTAAAATAATCCATCCACCTGAAGAATAGCAATTATTGCCTGATACTGCATATAGGATATTTCCTGCTCAACCACTACGGCATTGCTGAATTTCTATAGTTGTCGGTTCAAAATTTTCACTGAGGTAAATTCATTAATCATAACTTATGAAGAATCTCTGTGATATGAAAACCTAATTTTTCCCCTATTCTAGCATAGACATGTGTTTTTAGAGAAAAAAATTCTGTTAGATCAGCACTAACCCTGGAAATGATACATTTTATTATAATACAATTATATATTTCAATTTTATGTTTTATTTACTTCTGTGTGTAGTTTACTGCTAAGATCTTTGTTTCATCAATGCTGTCTTGAGAGCAGTAAGGCTGTTTTTGCTGCTCCTGTAACAAGTCTTCATAATTCCTCCTCACAAGATAAGCTCAGCTTTGACAGGTGTATTTGGTACTCCCTGGTGGTTGTCAAACTAATAAATTCTTCAAGTTTAGATGCTGCCTTCCCTTTGGTCTGTTTACAGAACAAGTCAACCATAAAAAGTGACATTAACCTTTATTTTAATTTCCCCTTGATGATATTGCATGAGGCTTTCAGGAATTTACTGACAAGACCTGGAGTTAGTGTAATGCTGCTCTGAGCTGATTTAGTATTGGCAACAGGATGACAGATGTGATCAGTCACCAGTAACAAGATGCAAAGTTGAACGGAATTACTTCTACTGCAAATTTCACAATGCATATCTACTTAAATGAAATGTGATATTTTATTATAATGTTGGACTGGGGTTTTTTTACATGTAGTTGGGGTGATTTCATCACTAGACAGCTATCCTTGAAGTAGCTCAGGAGAGGCAGGCAAAGCCCCCAAAATTTTATCCAGAAATACTACTCCACTCCATGCACATTATAGCTATTTTAGCATAAAGCCATACTGTACTATGTGTCTGAAAGCTGAAAGGTCTGAAATCCTTTAGTTAAGTCAGCCTTCACTTTATCCTGACAGCTGATAAATATATATTTCAGACCTTTACTCTTTTTCAATAGGCAGACACCAGAAATAACTGAATTTTGATAAAAAATAATCTTATGATAAACACTGAGACTGCAGGGCTGTGTAGAGGTAACCTTACAAGACAAGGGTCTGTCACTTGAACTTACTCTGCACTTCACAATTTTACCTTACTATCCCCCTTCCACTTTATTTGGACTGCTATATTTTCAGTAGTTATCAAAGATTTGGAGCCCAGGACCTGACACTTGCACAATGCAAACAGAACTCCATGGTTTATGTTAAGATTTCTTTTCAGAATTATACAGGAATGCTAAAAAGCATGGTAGAACAGTTTGTGGGTTTGAATTTGTCACAATCAAGTATTAAGTCAAATTGTGTACAAGAATGTGATATTGAAAGAAAGGTTTTTTTGTAAAATGTGAACAAAAGCAACAGTTATGATGACAGTGGTAAAAATTACAGCTGAATTTTCTGGATTTAGAAACTATTAATGCTGAAGTTAGAAACAGCTACTCACAAAGGTTTTCTTTGAAATCCTTGTCACTTTTGCAAGTGACAACACAGAAACAAAAAGGAATAAAACCAGAAACATTGATAGTAACAGCATCTAAGCCTTAATATACCAGTGCTTTATTCTGAATTTCATACTTTAGTTCATTCTCTTCCTTTCTACTTCTGTGTTTAAATTGTCCAGTACTTTTTCTTCCTTGCCTACAGATACAGAGCAACACAAGCCATGGACCCCTGAATTTGCTTTATCTGCCACTATAGAACCTGCCTCAAGCCTTGTTCAAAGTCTGCTAGAGGCTTGTCTTCTGACTCCACTTGTGGTGATTACTTCTGTTCCACCTACATAATTTTTGAATAAAGAGCAGTGGCTAGGATGCAAAATTCACAGCGTGTCTGTGAAAATTCCTATAATGGTTTCTGAATACGAAGGTGCATTTTTATGTAAAGTAGACATGAATTCACATTGATAGACTAACAAAATCCCTCAGCAACCAACAAGTTACTAAAAAGTAACTGAAGGGAACCTAGGAAAATAATGCCCCCAAATAATACTCTCATAAAGTTATAAATATTCTAAATTTTCATGTAATAAAGCAACTGACTAAAACATTATTATATTTGATTCTGTAGTCCATTTATGTTTCTCATCTTCCAGAGATAAAGAAATGAAGTGTTCTGTGTCTCTTTAAGCCCTACTTACTCAACTAGCCTTTGAAAAATTAAGGACACTGATAAATAAAGTTCTCAGTTCTGCCTGGATATACAATCTTACATAGACTTGATAGAATTTCAATAAGAATTTCCAAAAAATGCATAAATCCTATAATATCCAATTGCTCTTAACATTTTTAATGAAATCTTTCTAACTTTCCAGATCTCAGCTCTCCAGATATAATAAAGTTGACTAGGACAATAGGAAAATAACATATCCACATATGCTTTATACTTAGTGAGAAAAGGGTCAAGTTCCTTAGTTTTTCAATTAATCTTTTACTCCCTTTCCTATCCTCAAATCAAAGTAAGCTAGTTTGAAAATTATGTTATGGTACTCCTGTGTAGAATACGATTTGGGATGTGAGTTACAATGGCTTTATAAGCCTTAATGAGGTATTAGCACATGAACATAATACAAATTACTCTTCCTAGAGCTCTCTAAATAGCACTTGCTGGTTTTTTTTGGCAAATCATAACTCATTCCTTCAGAAAATCATATAATGACCAATCAAATTAAATGTATTTTATACCAACAACACCTACAAATGGAGAGTTCAGTCGATCACGCCTGTTATAACACAGTAGCTGCTGTTAACATCGTTCTTGAGGGGGTGCCTGTGGGAGCAGCTGAGCACTGATAAGTTTACAGTTGTGCACAGCTCTTAACTACATGGGCTGGTTTAAGCAATCTGCACACTGATTGCAGAAGCGCTGGCAGGTGGTTTGCCTGATTAGGCTGGGAGGTGTCATAGCCTTCACAATGACTGCCAGACACTGGGAATAGAAATACCTTCAGAGCTGAGATTAGCAGAGGTAACAAGTCTGTGCTATCAGAACTGAAGTTTAAGTTTACCACTAAGCATTATATTTGGAGAGTAACATCGTGGTCATCTGGAGAATTTCACTGCTGAAATGTAGTCCTTTAGAGAAAGCGACAATGTTTGTTATTAAACCACCTCTTATGCCCTGTTCCTTTTTAGGAACTGAAATCATGAGCCATCCACCAAAGTCACAGAGCTATCTTACATGACCATTAGCTAACCTGATGCTGCCTTCCAGCTAAATTTAATGTGTACTTTGATCTTGTTACCTGCTGATTCCAAAAGAGTTTGTTGTTAATGAATTGGGAGGTCTTGACATTACATATTTAATTTAAAGTTAATATGTTTTCTTTGAAAATACATACAACTTCTGAAAACATATCCAGTGGTTGGAAGTAGTAATTATTAAGGAAAAAAGTTCTGTTTCATTAAGGTGAGACCTGAGGAGTGCTTATGAATTAAATCTCAACAGTGTGATTCATCCTTTTTGAAAAGGGATCATTTTTTAAAAAAGTGAGAAGGGTAAAGATTGCCATGAAAAGATTATTTCACTAGATTCTACAGACAGTGATGCAGAGAGTTGGAAGAAATTTAAAAAAATCTTATTAAATAAGAAATAAAGAACAAGAAAAAGAAATAAATTAAATTCAACTATTTCAGACTACACAAAACTTTTGATTATAGATAAATGTGCTCTTTAAGACAAACTGCATTTGTACGAATGGTATTTAATATCTATTTCTTAATTTCAAAAAACTAATTAATTATTAAAAGATGCTAAGTCTGAAAGATCTAAATAGGTTAGATACAGCTTATCAAGACATAAAATCTGGGTCAACTTTGAGTGAAATACTTGCTTAGAGGAGTCTGTTGCATATACTTGTTTCTCTTGAAATGAAGGCTATTCTTCCACAATGAATGAACATTTCACATTTCCACGTTGATTTTATTTTTTTATTAATAGTTTCTTAAATAAAGAGTTTGAGGTTATTTTATATTTTAGTTTCCTTCACTGGAAGGAATGATATGATATTCTTAGGCTGAGTAGTGGATACATTTAATTAGTCCAAAGTATGTAATATTACAAGACTACCAAACCAGACAAGCAAGAACTAAACAAAACTAAGTAATTTAGACTTGGTTGAGTAGTTAATCTTTTGTCAGAATATGCGTGTTGGCAAGATTCAGTAGTTAATAACATATTTCTGGTTTTGTTATCCAGCCCCTAACATGTCTCCTTCCTTGTAGGTTAGATTTTTTTTTTTTTTTTTTTGCTATTTTAATGATGAAGTTTGATGGAATAGAAAGTGTTCAAATATTCCTAAATTTCCTAAATATTGTAACAGCTCACCACTTTACTTCCTTGTATGCCAAGTTTCTGTAAGACAAGATAAACAGGAATACATGATCCTTGGCAGCAGACAGAAAGATCTGAGGTTTCTGTGAAGCTCTCTGAATGAGAGGTCAAACTGTGTAACAATGCATTGCAGAATCGAGTTGAATCAATCTGTGCTTTTGGATTGCATCAATATGACCATAAGCAGTATTTATGGATGAAATTTTCAACGCCCTGTGCTACATACTGTGTGGTTTCATCCTTCAAGCTTAGTTTATACAGCATGAAGGTAAAGTAGAGGTGAAAAGAGAATAGTTGTTCTCTTCTAGCATGTAAAGTGAGAAGCATCAAAAACCAAGCTTAAAACAAAGTATGTGGTGTAACTTCTCTTACCAATCTGGAGTCCTACTAAAAGGTAAAAAAAAAAATAATAAAGGACTGACAAACTCAGAAGAAAAATCTCATGTATCATTTTTAAATACAATGATATGATTCTTCTTATAGGACACCATAGTGGGAAATAACAGAAAAGAATAGGAAATACTCTACTGTAAATATTCACAGATTGTCACACAATGCTCAGTATCATGGACTTTTGGTATGGTCACATTTGCTTTGGGCAGGACAAGACCAGGTACGTGTTTCTTTTTTGTAAATAAAAGACCACTATTTGAAAGCCATATTTATTTTGTTGTCAGCATAAATCTGAGAAACATTACAATGACTGGTCTAGCAGAAAGTTTGATATTTGGACCTGTTGGTAGAACATGTGATTCTGTATTCTCTTTGGCTATCTTTTCTGGGGAGTATACACAAAGATTAGAGTCAGTGTTTCATTATTTGTGAGGCTTGAATAATTTTGAGATTGCATATGTGTATATGTATTGCATATCTACTTGCTTATGACATGCAATATCAATATTTAACTGCCAAAAATTTTTTAATATTGAAAATAAAAAAAAAATAGGAACATCTTGTGAAAATGCTTCCTGTTTCCCATAAAACCTATCTGTTGTGGCAGGATGGACAGACATTGGCAGGTCCTCTCACTGAAAGAAAAAAAGACCAAAAACCACAGAATTCCACCCCTACCCCCACAAATTAGGTTTAGAATTGATCTTCTGCTACAAGAAGAAAATTGTATGCTGATAGTCTGAATGGTCTAGATTAGGAATCTGCATGGAAAAAAAAAATCATAGTTGTTTTGCTCTGGGATGGTACAAGTTTTTTTTGTGGTGTTGGGTTTTTTTGTTTGGGTTTTTTTTTGTGTGTTGTTGGGATGTTTGTTTGTTTGTTTGTTTGTTTTTGTGTGTGTATGTGTGTGTTGTTTTTTTTTTTCCTGAGGTCATAAGCATATGAATTCTGTTCATCTAACATGTAAAGTCAAAAGTATAAAGCATTCTCCTGTCCACTGATCTGATTCCAGGCACGCTTATTTATTTATTTAACAGCTGTTTCAGAAACTCTTAGGGAACCTGAGACTGTGATTTAAACTCTGATTTGTAAATCTAGGCTAAACATCCCAAAGCAGACAACATATGTTCTCAATATTCCGGATGTTCTCTGTTACTGTCTGCTTTGCTTGTATATACAGATCTTTGAAAAAAAATTATTACAAGTTCATCATATGAAGGTTTTGCAGGCTGGCAAAGTAACACAGCCTAAATCGATTCTGTGCACTTATATAATTAACAAATTAAATCTATTTATAAAGGTGTTCTTTTCGTGACATTTCTCCACGTTACTGTATGCTAATAAAATTCCTTTAAAATTCTCATGCTGTACTTGGACAGGTATCTTGATGATTGAAGAATTGCTTTTTGGCTGTATTACATACACTGTTTTCCATTTATACTGGCCTCCATTTTCACTGTGGTCTAATAAAAGGGTTTTTCTTTGAAACAACATTTTTCTTTGACGGGTCAAAAAACAGGACAACATTTTGGAATGAACATCCAATTCACAGTGTAGAGTGCACTCACAGCTGGATGGATTAAGGAGGGAATGGGAAGCCCCATAATGCAAGTGAGTAGCGTGCAGGTGAGAAGCATTCAATTTAGCCTTTGCTGTTTTAAAATATTTATTTCAGCTAAATGAGAATCAAGAGTTCATAAATATACAGGGTGGAACCTGATCGTGATTGGACATACCATCTAGGCTTACTTTTTCAAATATACATCTGGTGTCCTGGAAATCTATGTTGTTTTGAAAAATGCCACAAAGAACTCACTAAACAGTTCATTTTTTCCCCCTACACATAAGGGAAGTAAGCTCTTTCTGTTTTACCATGCATAAATACAACTAAAATTACATTCAGAGTACTTGGTCTCATTGTATTATTCATATTTATCCCTTCATCTGTAGAACTTGAGGCTTAAGTGGAGGACACAAGTGACAGATGTACGGCAGTGCAAAAGGTACTATTTACAAAATGTATCCATCAGGCAGCAGGGAAGAGATAGGGGTTTTTAATGCCTGGTTTGTCTACATTATTTACGGATCCTAACAATGTGCGGGACAGCTGGGGGCAACAGGAAACAGGGGTTTGAGAGTGCACTGCTCACATTGCTTCCTTCAGCACATTCCACTTGGGAAGAACAATGAAACCCTTTTGGAAGATTTAGTAACTGACTTACGAAAGAAAAATATCAAAACATGATAGAAGCATGAGAAGACAGCCCTTGAAGGGAAAGAGCAAAAATGCCTTTTATGTATTGTCTTGTTGGACAGTGGAGGCTCAGCACTCTGTCCTCTTCATGGAGGGACCTGGTATTTCTCTTAGCAGATCAAAAGATTCAGATAGCTGCAAAACCTTTCATATCCAGCTTGATGCAAGCTACTCCCTTGACAGGTCCAGCTGTAGTTCATGTAATGTATTCATCAATGTGGAATGAATTCTTAAGGTTTAAATAAAGAAGGGGGGCTTGATCCTGCATGGCTTTTATAGCAATAATTTCTTCAGCTTCAGAGGTGCCTCCTGTAGTGGTTATGCTGGTACTCAAGACAGCAGAAAAAATTCCTTTGTCTTATGTATGGAACAGACAGAAGATGGTCGATTGAAAACAATGCTTTTGAATAAAATTCTTCTTGCAACAACACAGAGTTAGACAATTTTTTTTTTAATGACTGTGTATACTTAAGGAATCTTTCTTTCAAAGCACTTAATTTACCTGAACCTACTCTAATGATTATCTTAGCCTGGTAATTCTGGGCTAGAAGGGGTCAACTATTTTATGTGTCATTATCAGTAGATATTAAGGATAAGAAATAATTTTTCCAGTTTTAAAAATAGAAAAAGAGTGCTGCAATATGTAGAATTATGTAGTCCTGAGTTATCATAAAATCAGAATGAACTGGGAAGTCCAAATATAAACCTACACCTCTAAGTGGAAGGAGATTTGGATTAGGCCAGTTTTCTTAAAAATGTTTCTTCCTTTGATTATGGTTGTATTTAATATTTAATATGTACATTCAAGTTATGTATCTATTTGAACACTGACATATGTGTGTGCTGTGGCATTGCTTAAAAGACTCAAACCTGAGAAGGAATTCAGAATTATCCAAACTTGTCTTAAAGCTGTCAGATTTTGTGACCACTTCCCTGAGGAGTCTGTTCCAGTGCCCAATCGCCCTCTTGGTGAAGAACCTTTTTCTGACATCCAATCTAAACCTTCCCTGACGCAACTTCATGTCATTCGCTTGGGTCCTGTCAGTGGTCTTGAGAGAAAAGAGATCAGTGCCTGCCCCTCCTCTTCCTCTCATGAGGAAGTTGTAACTGCAATGAGGTCTCCCCTCAGTCTCCTCCAGGCTGAACAGACCAAGCGACCTCAGCCACTCTCCTATGGCTTCCCCTCAAGGCCCTTCACCATCTTTGCAGCCCTCATTTGGGTCCTCTCTAACTGCTTAACTCATAAAAATTATAAACTTACAAACCCATCGGGGTTTAGGTTGTTTTTTGTCTCATTGATTGTTTGTTTTGGTTTTATTTTTGTAACAGCAGTTGCTGGTAGCATGATCTTAGATAAAAACCCCTTAAGTCTCTTGGAATAAATATTGACTGTGTGCCTGGATGTAGAAGACATATTGGATGTAGGAGTAGTCATCCACAAGCAGTTTAAATGTGTTTATTTTGCTCTCAGGTTCTTTGTTGCCATGCCTGAAAGTCATATCTCTTTTCAGCAATAATTTGTTCTCAAAGTAATTTCAAACAAATTTTAATTTGAAATTTGTAAAAAAAATTAAAAATCATGTTTGATAAATGACTATGTTATAGACTTTTAAATAATATGTCAACATCAAAAAATCCAAAATATTGAGAGAAAAAAAAAGTGTAGAGATTGAAACATTTATGTTAGCAGAATATTTACTTAAAATATTCTATTATAGTTACAGAGAAGGAAGCATGTAAAAGATAAAAGAACAAAGTATTAAAATTTTGCAATATATATATTATATATATATAAAATTTTGCAGTATATTTTGCATCTTTAGTTTCAATTAAGTGTCATTAATTTTTAAACTTTTTTTAGTTATTGTGTCAGTAATTTTGATTTACACATCTTCAGCACAGTTGCAGTGATCACATCTTTTTTCTTCAGTTGCAGTGTTCAAATGAAAATCTGAAATCCTAAGGCTGACTGAAGGAAGCTAAATATTATGTTCTGCATCTGACTGGAACTGAGTCTTAGTCTTCACTGTAAGTGATCAAAAGCTTTAATTAGATTTGTTTCCTTGATGAATGAAGTCAACAAGATAAATTAAAAAAAATTATCTTCTTCTTCTACCTTTTCTTACGTGATGTTCTCACTGTGGCTGCTTTTATATTTCTAATTTATAGATTTTTGTAAATTAGCTAACATGTTTTTCCTGCTTCTTGTTTTCCTCTCTGCTGGTGTAGCCAAGCAAATTTATCAACATATAAAATGCTGAACTCAAAACCCAAATATTTTCTCTGTATTTATTAATTAGCTTTTCATGTAAAAATGTAGTAGATTGCTTTTCTAAGCAATAAAGAATTTAAATACAACATAATGCTTTGCATAAAACATTTTTAGGACTCTTTTTTCTTACTAAAATTCTGTAGGAGTCTGTATAATCAACAACAGAATTATAATCAAACCTAACCTTGCTTAATCAAGTGGAAAGCTCTTTCCAGAGATCTACACCCTATATTGATCATCAGATTTAATTTATAATAATGGTGCCCCAGTCTGAATTTTCACCTTGAGCTTTGCTATATTATACTGATGTAGACAGAGATGTGATTTCTACAGTTAGACTGGATAGACCAAGCAAGATGTCTTTGGGAGATATTTTTGCATGTTAAATAGGCCAGCTGTTCCACAATTCATAAACAAGGGAGAATATAGAATTGAAATATCAGTGAAAATAAGATTCTGAAAAATGTTTATGAAATCAAAAAAATCTGACATTGATAGATACTTTCTAATTTCAGATGCCTCCATTTCATCAGTCCCTCAAAAATATTATTTTAGCATGACTTTTGATTAATTTAATTTTTCCCCAATATAAAGATAATGGTTCCTTCATTTTAGTACCATCTTACATAGTTTTCTTGGTTCTCTTTCCTTAAATATACGTTATTACTTAATAGTTTATCTCTCAGTTACATCAGGGTCATTCAAAACCAGGGAGACTAGCAACTAAATCTCTTTATGCCTTCTTGGTTATTTCAGGCTTGTTCATCTGTGGTTTACTCGAGTTTCTACTGTAGTCTATTGATGCATATAAATAGTTCATTCCACTTGAGGGAAAAAAAAAAAAGTTACCTTTGAAGAATGTCTTTATTCTTGAAGTTTATAGCACAGTTGATATGTCCAAGACTATTTGCTCTCTCTACAGCAATGTCTCAAACTGTGCCATGTTAGAGAATCAGCTGGCACATCTGCAGCTGGGCACTATGAACAATAGTGCATTCACAGCTGGGTGCTTCTAGTTGCCAGACCAAGGAGGCTGGATCTAGATTTCAGTTTACCTTTGCCCTCTTTTGAAAACACTTTCTATTGAAAAATACTCAAATTGTTGTTGATTTAGGTGTAGGGTAAAGCAATATAAAATGTTCAGCTTAGAAGCTCTACTCCTTTAACTCCGTTTCATACTTATGTCCCGAGCTTAGCTGAATAACCAGTTCTGAGCCTCAAAAAAAACTCCATTGTAATCAATGTATTCCATAAAATAGATTAGCTAAACCATTCTAAACATTTTTAATTTTAGCACAAAAACACAGACTGAATTTAGTGCCTTTGAAACACGCTCTTGCTTCCTTTTAATGAGGTTAGATTGCCTTTGACTTAAAACAGCAAACTATAAGGAAAAATATCATCTCTTTTAGAAGGAATAACTATATTTGGATTTGACAGTTCACGCTTCTAGAAAAAGTTCAAGAAAACTCAGATATCATTTTCATTTCTTGCAGGTATTTGAATCCAATTTGGAACAGAATCTTTTCTCCTCCAATGTTTATTTGGTTTCCATGTTGAAGAAGCCGTGGTAAAAGTCTTACAGATGCTCATTTGACTCTCATCATTAAGATGATTTTAGACTCTCTCTTGCTCTCCTTTTTTTTTTTTTTCCAGCAACCCACTTGCATTCAGCCAGACAGATTCCTATAGGACCCTGCTTGCTAGATATCAGACAGATGTGCAATGAAGGGCATGCATTTTTCTTTTGAATAGGTGAACCAGGTCATATGAGCTCCCTACTACAAGTGAGTGGTCTTTCTACATTCTCAAAAGTACTCAATGTTTTTTCTTCAATCTCATCAGACTTATAAATGAACATTGTAATAGTTAATGAATAGCCCACTATTAGTTAGGACAGGAAATAATTTGAATTCTATGGAAATAAACCCCTAGCATTTCCACACTATTTCAAATCAATATACCTGGAGATGTGCAGAAAATTGAAAATCAGAGAAATACACTGCATTTTTTCACACCTTTTACTCAAGAGGAATTTCTAATTTTGCACTGTTAAAATAATCTCAATAAATATCAAAGAACCACAGAATATTCTGAATTCCACAGAACCCATAAGGATCGTCAAGTCCAACTCTTAAGGGTACTGCCCATATAGGGATCAAACCTGCAGCCTTGACATTATCAGCATCATGCACTAACAAACTCTGCTAATGTCAGGATTGTTTTCCCACAAGTTCATGCTTTGCAGCTACTGAACTTTGTGATAAGGAGATTAAGTCATGACTCAAAGCAGGTTTAATATTCTAATCTGTAGTCAGAATCACTAATTTGAGGATAAAGTGCTGTAGTTTTGTATTTTCCAAGCCTATTATTCTGTGAGATATAGACAGATATATTTTTGTATAGAGATATAAAAATGTATCTTTATCTATTTCAGCACTCACACCTTTGCAAAGGAATACTGTTAAAAAAAAAAGAAATTAACATCTCAATTCTGCTTTCAAACATCCTACTGTGCAAATTGGATTTTAAATAGGAATGCTGCTAAAAAAATATTTTAAATTAGCATCTAGATTTTGCTTTCAAACACCCTACTATGCAATTTGGATTTTTAATACTGTATTTCCTCAATATACAGAGTGGATCAACAGAGTAAAGGAAGTGCAGCAAAAGCAATCTGTATCTATTGGATATTTAACAAAATTCTGTGTCTCCGTGTTGGTAACATAGAGGATCTTTTTGTTGCTTTTCCTTTGATACATTTGCACACATTGGTGACAAATAAGAATCATGGTTCAGTTTCAACAGTGTTTTAAAGTATTTTTCCTTTCACAAGAGCAGATGTGGAATTGTTATGGAATGTGAAATTTCCATGTCTTCTGCAAAGCCACAATACGTGCTTTGTTTTTTCTTCTAAATTTTTTTTACTGTTACTTTTTATCCTTATATTTATAGTGTATTGTACAGTTTTTCCTAAAGGAAGAACTCTTCCTAAATCATGGCCAACATTTCCGATCAGCCACCAATGATGAATTAATAATAATTAAAATAAAGTCAAGATCAAATTGAGCTATATTCACACTTTTTATACATCAAGATATGCATAATGAATGTTCTGTGTAAGAATACAAAACAAAAATTTCAAAAGACAACATTTGTCTTCTACATTTTTGCGGCTGTATATTCCACTATAAGCTGTGATTTCCAAACACCTGGAAAGTTGAGGTGTACCACATTTAAGTTATTCACCCTACTCTTTTTCATCTTGATATAGGTATGTGCTATATACACAGAGTAGACGTAGAAGTTTGGAAGACATGAGCATATTTGAACAGATATTGTTAATACAAAGTGCAGAGCAGCTGCTTGACTTCATTTTTAAAACCTTCGAACAATTCATATGACTTAAAAGACTCAGAAGGTGTGACATTTAAAAATTTTGATTTAACCATGAGCTAAAGGCTTTGACTATACAATTGCTAAAATCTCTTTTTATGCATAATGTGCTAAGGATCTGTAACATGCACAAAAATGGGACATTTAAAAATAATTTGATACCATTGAGCAACATCTGCTCCTGAATAACTGGGTGCCATTTTTTAATAACGTAGGAGAAAGAGCAGAAATCAGACTCAAAGTATTTAAAACTTTTAATTACATACCTAGTATTCTTCACTTTGGAAAAATTTGTCATGCTTGTGGATACCTGGTAGGTCAACTGAGGCTCAGCAAGCTCTTTCCCTTATCTTTTGTCCTTAAAATCATCTTTGTGTTAAATTTTTCATCTGCCTGTGATTAAAAAAAATCTATGAGATATACCATAGGAAAAACTTACTTTTGAGAAAAAGTTGATCTTTTGCAAAACTCGTAGCAAAATATTTCTTAATTTGTCCAATGTCATCTCACCTTTTTAAATCAGCAATTTATAGCAATCACAATGACCCTCATCCAGAAAAACAAGGATAATCAAATTAAACATCTTAGAGAATGAATATTTGTTATTCCTTTTGACAACTTTAGGGCTAGTAAAATTATTTTATACTATTGACTATGCTAACCTTTTGGGGTCAAATGAAAATGGATCATGAAAATAACTTCAGCAATATTGAAACTGACTCCCAGTCTTCTTTACAGAGTTATACATTTGCTAAAATTCAGTCAATTATCCATAGTATCTATCAAGAGAAAAACATAGTAATTGGAAAGAACATTCCTTTTGTATTGTGCAAGCAATAGTGTGAACTAGAATTCACCGTGAAATATATAATTAATCCAAAGAGTGTGGGATTTTTTCTTCATATACTGTGCAATTTAGACCTAAGAATTGCTTTTCCATTCTTCCCCTTGTTTACTATTTACATTCAAAATAGACAGAAGTTTGTGGTATGTTACTGATGAGATGTTACTGATTTAAACATATGATACAGTTGTTAATAAGTATGTGAAGTGCAAAGCAAGATGTGAATGGTACTGCAAAACCAGAAAAGAACACTGCTGTTTGGTTGCTTCTTTTTTTAATACCATATTATCCATATTATTCTACTGAGATTAATTAGTTTAATAACCCTTAAAGAAAGCACATATATATTGAATTCAGTGTCTGCATTCTATATGCCAGTTAGCTTCATGACACTACAAACACATGACACAAACAAACAAGCAAAAACAAACTGCAAAGAAACAAAAACCAAAACAAGCAAACAAACAAACAAAAACAACAACAAAAAAAACCCCTCAGCCAAAACACAAAAGACACCACCAAACCCAAACCAATCAACAAAACATGTTGGTGATTCCTTTATCACAGGTGACTTTGTGCATAGTAGTTTTCTCAAGACAGAAAACTGTTCTCAAATTTTGAAGATTAAGCACTTTTTAGTTAAGCTAAATGGATGCAGGCAACAGGAAGATTCTTCATTTTCTCACATTCACGTTGAGGACTTCAGTGCTGAAAAGCATACACAATTTTAGAGACACCAACACACTGGCTTTTGGCAGAGGAGGTCTAAAATCCTTTGAGATAACTAGTCTAACTCTTCAGCCTAATTAAGATGTCACCGTTGTCAAAAACATTATGTGTCTGCCTTTTTCCAGCCTCCAGCCTACTCTATTAAAATAAAAAGGAAAAAGAAAAAGAGAAATCAAAGACAAAAAATTCAACAGTTAATACCCCCTGGGCCAAATAGCAATCTTGGCAAAACGTTCTTGACATCAAAACAAGCTTGGAACATTCTTCTGGAAAAACAGATCCACACATTTTTCCAGCTATTCAGTGGCATGTGCCTTAGCCATGAGAGAGCTAAGAGAGCTTTGCTCTCACCTC
>VZSR01000520.1:31216688-31264744 GCA_013398615.1 Brachypodius melanocephalos
AATAGAGAGTTCAAATTCTTCCTTTTTTCATTGCCCTCTGTAGTGAGAGCACTTGAATTGTTCAAATCTTGCAGCTGACCCCCAGAATTCTGCTGTTGAAAACTTGCTACTACCTGAGCTCTAAATGAGCCATTTGAACACAAAAGCGTTTTTGGCCACATTCCTACGGCCGTACCGATGTATGGCATAGGTAAGAGCTCGCTTCTTCCCAGTCTTCAACTCAGACAACATCTCGTAACTTTTGGAAGTGAATTTTATGCAAATTGAGATTCCATTCTTTTATTGTCACAATCTCTTAAATGTGATATATGAGAAATTATTCCTTGTAAACTGGATGTTTATGGATTCTGATACTATAAATTCCATAATTTGTACAGTATCACATGGAAAGGAATTCTACAGGTTCATTACTTATTATATGAAAATCAGTATAAAAGGAAATAAAAAGACTATTTATATTCTTTGGGTTCTTCACAGATTTTTTTCTCTTTATTTCCCTTAATTAAATCCCCTTTTGAGTAAACAACATTTATCATTTGTGTGGATCATTTAAAACTTGTGTTTCAAATGATTTTCCTAACGTGTCATCAAAAATCTACCTGTTTCTTACTTCCACTTTATCATATGACAAAAATTAAATACACACCAATTTGATGTAATGACTTACTGTATTCTTCTATAACTGAATTAAAATACACCAACAATCAAAGCATTAATGATCTTTCCCTAATCCTTAACATTCCTTCTTTTTGGTCTTCTCTTACAACTCAGTGTTTTGCGCTGAGCAAAATTTTATTGAACTCTCGCCCTTAATCTGATTTTTTTTTTTTCCTGGATTGTCACAATAGCAAGAGATGTTCGCCTTTTTCAATCCATACCTGGAGAGCAATATTAAAATTACCTAGAAGCATGATGAATGTCTGAGAATTATGTGTGATGGGCCAAAGTTAATAAATGAGAGTTCTTAATGATATCAACTTTGACAAACATGTTCATGCTGGCTGATACTCCTAAGATAGTTGTGCAGTTCATCTGTCTCAGAAACAGGTGCTATATCAAAACCCAGATGAGTTAACTAAGATTTGCCCCATTAATATTTCCAAATACTGAAAATATAAAACTGGACAATGAAAGTTCAAGATTTAATAGCACTGATCTAGAGAAACTTGGAGAAAGACTGTTTCTTTTCCCTGAACTAAAATAAAAAGGTGTGATTTTTTTTCAAAATAATTTTTTCATCAGGTTTGTATAGTAACAGCATAACTGTTGCTGAGCTAGAGGTGTTATGTCTGTGGCAAAGTTTTCAAGCAGAAAGCCAGTAAACAGATTCCAAATAGAGTCATTACTTTGCCTTCTTTACTGGACTGTTTCTCTTAATGATTGTGCTCTCTGCTCAGCAATACCTAGCACCAGTTTTGTCTTATTTATGGTAGAGGTAGTTAGCTTGGGACATGCTATAAACTACACCTCTTAAAAGAAAGAAAGCATAAAATCTGTTATAGTAAACAAGATGTCTGAGGATTAAAGAGAGGTAGTGAGGACACGGTGTTAGAGGGACTTCAAGTTTGTTTTTTTGAAGATGATATGTGATAATATATTTTCAGCTTGAAGAGAGTTCATTAGTTTTTAATTAGCTGTGAACTTCCATGCCTGAATAAGAACAAAAATCTGAAAACTAGACATCTCCAACAGCCAAAACTAAAGAAAACCTCTGCCTAAAATTGATGCAGGGTTTGAGCTTATGAAGCTGAAAAATAATAATTGAAATAATTAATGAATGAAATAATTAATGAATAAAATAATAATCCTGAAATAATTGATGAATAATCTTCTATCTTATAACTTTTTTGTTAAGTTCTTAGTATTTTCTTATTGTATTAATCTTTGTTTCAATAGTACCAAATAGGTGCTGCACATGCCTCATTCTCTGAAATCTACAAAGATGTTAAATGTAATACCATCACTAGAGACTTTATTAATGTGTGGGCCAGAGACAGTAAGATAAAACAAAGTTATAAAAATCTAGTTCAGAATTTTGGATTCTTTGTCCATTTATGTCAATAAATCACTGTAAAAGTTTTAAAAGTTATTTAGGTTACAATCTTCCTTGACAAATTTTAAGTAATTAATATTTAAGAATTAAACTTCTACTCCAAGTGAGTCTATAGCTTTTTTTTGTACTCAGTAGGGATATGTGGGCACATCCTAAGACAATTCATGAAGCTTCTTTGAAATATATTTATTCATATGTAGTGTGAAATCCTCACTGTATTTTCCTGGTTTTCTGCCTTAACTGTAGAATGAGCTTATCCACCCAAAAGTTATGCAGCACTAATTCTATCCGTATTCATACAGTGCCTCTATTTTCATCCACTTAAAAGGAGGCAAAATTACAAAGAAGCAAGCTTATTATTCATTGCAGAAATATTTGGATGTGCCAATATAAAAGTGCACTGTGAATTTCAAAGCCTCCAGCCTTTCTGTGTGAAAGAGGAACTGAGGTGCCTATGTCAGAATTTGCCCTATGGTCTAACCTCCACTTTATATCTGTACTTCACATGTATAACTACTTAATGATCTAATTACCAAAACTTCTAAAAAACAGGGCCTGGGGCACCCACAGGTGAGGACAAATTTACTGCTGTATTTTGATGCTGTTTGGAAAGCCTGTATCTTTGCATTTGCTTCAATTTTTCTTCTGCTGAAACATGCTATTATATGTTTTCATCCCTTCTCTTGAGCAGCACAGAACACACCGTATTCTGCAGGTAATTGTAGTTTAAAGGCCCAAGCAGTATATTATTCGGTGTAAGTACTGGGACTTATGTCCACATCTGTAACCAAAATCAATACTCATGCTTATCTACTCCTCTTTCCAAAGACCTCTTTATTTATAGGCGATAAAATTCAGCAGTAGGTTTAAAAGGCTCTGAATCTCAAACTTAATTAAAGCACCTGTTTATCACCAAACATAACAAGCCATAAATTATATAGATGTTTCAGTTTATTTTGCACTACAAACATGTCACTTTGATCGATATGGATTTGGCTTCTCCTGTGTACAGGAACAGTCTTGAAAGTGACAGCTCACTTTTTTTTCAGCACAACAGTAGGAAAACTTGATGAATAATTGTCAAACATGATTGACTGGGGGGAGATTTTCAAAGGCACAGGTGCCTGCTGCCTATTAGCTATCAGTGGAATGTAGGTGCCTGGCTCCTGTTTGTCTTTGAAAGTCTCCTTCCCAGATATATCAAAAGCCTTAGACTGAGTTATTTATCTGAATTGGAAATGATCTTCCATATATTTTAAAGGGGCTGAAATTTAGGGAAAATTAAAAGGGATGGTGTAGTAGCTTTATCATTTAGAAAAGCTGGAAATTCTGCTAGAGATGAGGAAAATCTTGTTGCAAGGAATTCCTACTGAAATTCAAAACAGTATATAATAAGTTATAGCTGGAAAATGTGATTTAAAGGGAAAAGATTAAGCTCTAAATCAGTATAGAGAAAGCTAATTAAAGAAGTTGAATCACTTTTGCTAACCTGGGGATAAGGTTGAATAAGATACATAAAAAGAGAGCATAACAATGTCTTGGAAAGGAGAGCAGTATATTTCAATTCCTTCAAGATCATCTTAATATTTTTTAATGTGGGGACAGTAGGATATTATTCTGGAATAATATAACCTCCTCCTTCTGTGAGTGTTGAGCATAGGGATTGTACTTTAAAAATTGAAGGAATTAATAGCATTGACAATAAAAAAACCTTTACCTAAACTATTAAAGTAAAAGTGGAATTACAGTTTGAGGCATAGAATGCCCATTTTAGCATCCTAATTGCTCACTTTTTTCTTTTATTTACCATCTTATAACTGCAAAAATGGAGGGCCTTGGTTTTGTATAGATGGGTTTTTTAAGAGATGTCATCTAGCACCTTTGCATGACTGATTGTAGCTTTCATTCCACCTCAGTATTTTTAGAACATCTAAAAGGTTTTGATCAGGCTTCCTATTTGGCAAGTGCTCCCTATTGAGACTGCACAGCCCCGTTGGAAATCTCAGCAAACTAAGTGTGAATCCAACAGATTAGGACCTGATGAGGAGGAAATGTGGGAACACTTCATGAATCTGATTGATTGAATGCAGTGAAAACAACCCTCATTTAAACTCCAGGAAGTTTGGTGTTTTCTCTTCATCTCTGTTTACCTTTCATTAGTCAATCTCTCTGGACATAACATCTGAGTTGATTTTTCTTCATGAAATATATTGGGAAGTGGTTAAGCAAGTGACAGTAGGTATTTCTTTTTTAAACCATATTTTTCTTTCAATTAAGAAAATTTTAGCCAATCAACAAAAAATAATGACAGGTCTATGTGATTTAGCTCCCCATTCATTCTCTGTGAGTAGAACAGACCTCAGTGATTTGAAATTATTTATGAATATTAAGATTAAAGAAATATATTTACAGAACTTTGGTCATAGTCTTAAATTTAAAAAATAGGGAAACATAGTGCTTAACTGACTGATTCACTTTGTTAATTATGACTCATATGCTAGTTTTGAGCTTTGTGGGTTAATATAGAGAGAAGGTTTAAATGAGATACTATGACAAGGATTCCTATACTTTGAGAATTATTTCAGTAACTTCTAAATTTGTACTTTTTTCCTACTTAGAACAGACCTTGTATGTCTTCTTATATTCAATGTCATTAAAAGTAACTCCTAAGGAATAAGAGTGAAAGTGTACAATATATTTCAATAAATTATGTAAATTTACTATCTAAATATTTTTCAATATAAAAACATTCAAATGCTTAGGGTGCTTTCATTAATATACTTAAATACAGGCTACTTATGCTAGAATAAGATCAAGAAAATTCTTGCTTGTAGTAGCAGCAACTGTAATTCTGCTTGAAAGTGTTTTAAATTCTCATTTTTAAAATTTTGGGTGGATTTGTCTTCCTCTTTATTGTGATAATGAAATATTTTTTCCCTTCTAGCTCAGCTAGATTGTGAGCTAACAAAAATTAGCAGAGATGTGGAATTGTTTTGAGTGTTTTTAAACACATTCAGCAACAGATAAAGGTTGTTAGGAAGCTGGATATGTGATCTGATATTGAGTTGAGAAAACTGTGTTCTATGACACCAGAGTTCCAAAGATGGGAAAAGCTGTTTTCAGAGCTGTTTGTACAGTACAGAGTTTTATTATCTTCCTAATATGATAAACTATGGGATAAAATTTTTTAATTTTTTTTTCAATATTAACTCAAGCATTTCAATTAACTAACTGATCCACAAGTTGCTTTTCAGCAGCATAAATTTCTTACCTTTATTTTTTCATGAAAACAGCATACCAAGGCGCTGGGTTCTGAACAGCATCATAATAGCCACTATATATGCATAAAATCTAGACAATTTCTATCTAATTGGTCTTACAATGCAATATAAGGAAGCATAGTATAGAACTTTGAAGATACAAATGAGAAAGCAGAACATGGAATCCGTCTATTCTAAGTACCACACCAACGTCTTCACTGCTGAATCATGCGGTGTCTCTTGTCTCTCAGCCAAAACATTTACTCAAAATTGAAACCATATTTATTTAGAACTGCTTTGGCATGCTGCAATTTCCAAATTATTTTTTCAAATGTTATAAACTTAGCCACATGGAGGTGAGAGGGGAGGAAGAGAGAGAAATGAAAAACAGAACAAGAACAAGCAACTGCTCAGCTCTAACGCACCTGGGCCAAACAATGGTGATGGTGTGTGAAAGAACAGTACACCCTGATGAGGTTTTATACTGTCTTTTTGTCCAGCTACTTAAGGTGTCTTAAGTTCAAGACCTTATGTTAAGAAACTGGCAATTATAACACTTCATTTTTGTTGTTAAACAGTAGGCAATCACTTGGTGTAAGCAATTGTCTGAGGCTGACGGAAGATAAAGGCTTGTTAGGGTAGATGTGTAGATTGTGCAGATCTTTCTTTTATGCAGCTAATCAAACTTTGTCTTTAAATTGTTTGTTTGTTATAGCTTTGCTGAGGCTGACATGCCTTAGTAAAAATTCTTATGTTTATGAGATAACGCAGCTGCTAGGCAAAAGGCAAAGATTTAAAAGTGCTGTTGAGCTGAAATGAGGAAATCAGTTCATTAAACAATAGTTTCTCATGCTCACTCCACTGTGAAGTGCAATCAAAATATCAAGTGAAACCTTTAAGGGGCAGGGAGGGAGGAAAACATCACCAAACAAACAAAACCCCTCCACTTTCATGTCCTGCTGTTATCTCAAGAATATCATCACATTTCTGTAAGTCTGAAATATGAGGCAAAGCTCTAGAAAAGGTCTCTTTTCAACTAAGAACAACAAGATTATCTTGAAATTATTGAGCTATACGAGCATAACAATTTTTTGTTCTTAACTTACTGGAGTTTAGCAGAAGAGTAGGACTCACACCAAGAAAGAAGTTATTTTCTCTCAGGAACATAAAGTTGACAGATAAGCCAAACCATCCAAGGCCTTTTGAATATTTCATTCCTCTATATCTACAAAAAGACCTGAATAATGGCTGCACCTCATTTGACCTTTTCTTTTCATCCTCATTTATATTGTTCTCTGTTACAATAGCCTTTGTTTCTAATTTTCTGCTGGAATTTAACAATTTTGGTCCTTGTTTTTGTATTCTTTGCTCAGTAAATGTCTGTGAGTTTTGATTTTTTTTTTCTTTATTCTTCTTTTCCCCTTGTTACTGATGGATGAGCTCTTACAACAGAAGGCTTAGAGGAGATGGCCATGGAAAATGTAATTATGAAATTTGGGATATGCAGTGTCCGATCATGGTTGTTTTAAAGAGTGCTGAACTCATTGTAAAGGAGACCAGAGGGAAGACTTTGCTCTCTCTGAAAGGTTATATCAGATGTTATATAACAGTTAATCCCTTCATTAATCAATAATATGCAAAAAGGTATAAGTGACATAGAGAATTTAAACTGAGAAACAAACAAAAAACCCATGAGGAGAGCAATGGTTTTGATCTGGTTTCAACCCATGTATCCTTTGGAGTGCTGGGGTTGTCTGGTGTCTTGATGAGGAGCTCAGGAAATTTTACTCTGATTCAATGAGTGCTAGAACTGCTTCAGTCTGCTAAGCACGATTTGTACTTGGACTCTGATTCAAATCTGTTCCTGCATCTCTCTGTTAAATCAAAACCCCATGTAACTTAAAATAACTAAAAATAAGTAAATTCTTTATCCAACATTAATGTCTCATGTGTGGAATATCCAAAAGAAACTGGTCAGTCCTGGACTCTGGCACCACGAACAGTGCAGAACATCCTTCCTGACCTCCAGATTCCCAGAACACACCTATTCTTGTCAGTGCCTGCACTCATCAGAAAACACTGAATGCCCTCTTGGCCCTATGTGAAGAAATAGTATAGTGCTTTTCAGGTGAAGTTCCTCACAAAGCACATTTTTGTTGTGTTATCTCAGATGACTTCACCAAAGTGATAGGTTGTGCAAGCTAAGGAAGAAAAGCTCAGCTTTTGTTACATGAAGTGTTTCCAAATCTGTATGTGAAATTATTCTACCTCTCTTCATTTTCCAAGACTCTTAATGAAGAATTATAAGTCAGCCTCTTATCTATGGCTATGAAATTAAGGAAAGGTACTGAACAAGTTTAATATCTGTGCCTTGATGCTTTCATGCAGCATTTACACAGCGGACAACGAAAAAAGTCTTTTAGAAGCAATAGGGTGAAATTAAAATCTGGCCAAACTTCAGTTGAAATAATTGCTAACACTTGCCATTGAATGACAGTGAAGAGATACAGTAGTAGCACAAGCTCTGAAGGCCTTTCTAGAATTTACTTCCTTTGACATTCTGAAGAAGATAAGCACTTGAATACTCAAGAGGTTTCAGCTTTAAGTGATAAATCTGCTCTTTGCTCTGATCATAAGTGTTCCCTAGATCCTGCTCAGAAACCAGCCAAAGGAGATTTTTCTTTATGCAGCATATGGCTAAAAGTGGAGCTTTCTGCCTTAGGAGGCTATTGGCAAAGAGTTCGTAGAGGTTCTAAACCTCATTGGTTAAAGTGGTAGAATTCAAAGGACAGCAACTGAATTAAAGATGAAACCACACCTTGCTCTGAGAGTCCTTTAACCACAGATTGCTGGCATGTGGTGTAGCACTGTGGGAAGTGTTGGTATATCCTTCTCCTGTTTTTCCAGAGCTACAAAAACATCTTCTATTGTCCATTTTAAGAGACAAATCTCAAATTATCTTTTCCCTGACTGGTTGACTCATTCATCTGCTGTAATGTTTTTCACAAGGCTCAGGAAAAAAAGTCCTCTTAACTATTGCAAAGATGTCACCTTTGACATATGGTAGTGGAGGGGGCGGGGGGGTCAGGCAGACTGCCTGAACTTACAGGATGAAACCTGCACAGTCAGCAGGCTTTTATTCCTTCTCTCCCACTCTGTTTCCTCTATATCTATGAATAAGAGTATTTTAAAAATCTTCAAACAACACTGCATAAACTCTGATTTATCTGCCCTCTGAGCAGCGTAGATGCGTACTTAATTCCTAGAAATCTATAGATGGCCTGCTACCAGTAAAAAGAGGCCATGAAGAAGTGGGAAAGGAGATGGCAAAGACTTGCCTCCAATCACTTTTTCATCCAGTTCTCCTAAATGTTTTGACTTTGCAAAAAAATATTTGATTATAAATCTGTGCTATTTATATGCAGAAACTAAACATGCCAGTAACAAATAGCTGTCTGTGAAAACAGTAGATGACCCCTTAATACAAATACCATGTGAAGGGTACTTAGTATTATAGATGATTTGTTAGGTGAGAGGATAAAAGCATTGCATGAAATTCCTCAGTGATTTGAATTTACAACAATATGTAGAAAGCCATATGGATGTTATTGTAGGGAGGGGTGGAAGTGTTGGGATCCTTTTGAATTCCTAATGGCTCTCAGCATAAACTGGCCCTGGGTCTACTGAAATAGTACTACTTTTACCAATAGGTATGTGACCCAAAAGTTGATTACTGCTTTTCACTTGTCGTTTGTCTGATCTATATTATCACTTCTTCCACCATCATAATCACTACAAGGAGGTTCACTGAAAAAAAAAAAAAATTGTTTTATGATATATTTTCCAGCTCCTGAATCTTATCTAGGTGTAAAATTCTTAAATAATTATTTAGGGATATATCTTATGCTGGCCTGGAACATAAACTGATTCAGACCATTTGTTCTCTGCATTTGCTTGTTGTCCTTGGCTGTTTAATGGTTCTCAGACTGCCACTGCAGAGAGGAAAAATAGGAAACGGTTGAATGATGAGATTGAGACAATAATGGTGCCAACTATGCATCGCAGAAAGTCTATTTTCTGGATTTTCCTAATCTCTAGCAGTTTATACTTACATAGACACAACAATGCCTTTTTTAGACAAAATAAGATATATATTTGAAAGTCTGATGTTAGTGGAGATTTTTAAAAATGAGCAGTGGTGATTCCAGCACATACTAGTGTTGAGGAAAATTACAATGTGAGATTAGTGTAGGAAAGATAAATATTAAAATTAATAGTTACACTTTCAAATACTATTTAACAGGAGGTATGTCCCTTTAAAATCTCAGTCTTGGTGAACACTGAAAATTGCTGTGAGAGAATTAGCAGACACAGTGAATGACAACAAGCAACTGCACAGTAACACTACAGATTGGGAGAGACTACACTGATTGAGATGAACAAGGAAAATTATACACCCTCACAAAAGGAAAAGCAGGGAGCAGAAAATGATGTTACTTGACAGCAAGTGAAAAGCAAAACAAAGGAAGGTGAGCTTTTTTATACATACATACTTAGCTAAACTGTGGAACTCATTGAGAAAATAGTGTGGATTTCTTGTGATATAAAAAAAGCAATAATTAAAATTTGGATAAATTAATGAAAAACAGACCCAGCCTTGGCTATACTAAATAGAATGGTCCAGTTGAAACAGCAACTCCCTAAAAGTAAAATCTCTGCAGTGTGTGATTTTATGCTACGGAAGTATTGCTTTATTCTTGCCCTATTTTTAAGGTTTTTCCTGGGCCCACATGCCTAGTTCCAGAACACAACAGTGTTCTAGACTGACTTGATCTTTGAAATGATCAATCTTCTGTTCTTCTGTTCCAAAGGCAAAGATTTGAGTCCCAGCACTTCAGGAGAACCTGCAGGAAGATAGCTATGCATGCAATGCGGTTTGCATTTTTATTTCAGACAGCACTGTAGGTTGGGTTGTGTTGGACTCAATTTGTCTGAGAGACACATTTTTTAAAAATGGTGTGAATTTAAGTCTTTGAGATTTTAAAACTTAGTCTTCAATATCTTCAAGTCAGAGAGAAAAAAAAGGAGATGCTGTTGATTTAAGGGAGGTGGTAGACCTCTAGGAAGACCAAATACAAGTTGCTGCCTAGTACAGATTCATATCCCCCTCAGGTGACTAAACTGAAGAATAAGGATTTAGACTTCTGTTTTGGCTTTGGTGTTCTGAGGTACCATAAAATAGCAGAGACAATAGTTCAAACAATAACAGTATTAGCTTAAAAATTTTGTATCCATGGCGTGGGGTGACTTAGTGAAACTCCACAGCTGTTACAGTTTTATCAGTTAAAAATCTCATTTTGTTGGCTATATTCAGTTGCTATGACTTCTCTTCTAGTCCATGTGTTTGTTGATCATCTATGATTTTAAGTGCCTCAAAAGAATGATAAAGTTCTTTTTACTAATATTAGGTAGAAATCTGAATTAAAAACATTTATTTGCTTATATGGTTCAGTTTTCTAGTAACTGTAGTGTTGCATGTACTTGTTGTAGCAATTATAGGTAGACTTGCTTTGTTACAAGAAAATAAACCAATAGGTTTACGAAAGAGTTTGGCTGTTACACAGATCAGGGAAAGAACTCACAAATTTTGTCAGTTTTCACCTCGCTTATGAAATACTAATAAATAACAAGGAAATCCAGGAGAAAATATTTACAGTCTTTTGTGAATCCTGTATGTTTTCATTTACTTATACACAGGCTAAGTTTATGAATGATACCATCTGATTTTCAGGAATGTTTGGTGCTTCAAAATCCTCTAAGATAAAAACTGAATGGATGAATTTTCAGGCTCCCAAAGAGCTACATCAGATGCAGTCAGGGGTTGGAATGTGTATGTCTGAACTTCTTTTGGCCACAGATTTTTAAAAATATATTGTCTGATAGCAAAAGTTGTCAGAGCCAAAATATATGAGGAAAAAGTCAAACTTAGGGAAACTTAATAGTCTGTACCCATAAGTGTAGGAACCCCACTGTGGAGATGGGCTCTGATGCTCTCTACATTTGCACAAAATGCTGGTCACTCACGGCTAATACCTTTTGTTTTGCAGTGAACTGCTGCCACTGGTTGATCTTGACAAATCAGTTCATAAAAAGGACAGTCCTTTTAATGCACAGGGTATGCTGGGTCTGGCATTGTCAGGCATTCATTATTTGCACAGAAACACCTAAAATATTTTCTTGAGAGCGGAGACACCCTCCACTGCAGGTCCAGTAAAACAGGCTAATCAGGGGCAGGTTTCACGTCTGTCTGCCAAGTTAGAAACAGAGCCAGTGAGTACACCACATACCTCTGATGCATTCAAGTGTGCACCTGGTGTTAGTTAATTGGGTGAAGACTTTTTGCCTGTGGGTGGAAAGGATTTAGTGACAGAAGGTTTTTCTATTCCCCCACTACCCCTACCCACAAAGACAAAGAGAACATGATTGACTGGCTTATTTTGCAAGACTGTCTGGTTCAGGACTGGGGAATGTTCAAGGTTAAAAGGAGAGTTATTTGATTTACAAAAAATAAATAAGCAGGTTTTAGGATACATAAGACAAATAGAATTCTTCTCTCAAGTAAACCTTAAATTCTCACTGACATGGAAATGGAGAGTGGAGTAGGAAGATTCATTACAGTGATTTTACTGCTGCTCTCTCCAGCAAGGTGTTTGAAAGTGGGTAAAACACAGCTGGTTTCTTTTTCCATTGCATGTGTCTACACAGAGCATAGGGGCATGACTATGGGAAAATAGCATACTGGTTTCTGGCAAGCATAATAAATAAAAGACAGTGTAAAAACTTTCCCAAATTTAAAGCATGCTAGAAATATTTAACAAATTCAGATTCACAGCAACTGTTCTCTTTAACAACAAAGGGAATGGAACCAGAGAGCTTTGAAGGCCAGATCCTGCACACTACTCTGGGCTACAGAAGACCCTGTGGAGTGCAGAGGATGTAAAGTTCTGTTCAGAGACTGTCCTGAGTTACAGGTCAAAGACATGGAGTCATATGGTGGGCAGCACAAATGTGCTGCAGCTCCTACTGTACTGGAAGGAAAGCCAAGGAACAAAATAATGTAACCTGTGAATGTAAGCTTTATTCCTGACTCATGCCACTTTTCCAGGCATGTTTATTCATGCTCATAAATAGTGGGAGGCAGTCATTCTGAGTCGTCTTGCTGAAATCAAACTGTAAAGCAGTAAATGATTCAACACATTGACAAAATATGAAAAGGTGGGAAAGCTTAGTGTTAGCAATGGAATTGCAATTTTACTAAATCCTCATTGTCAAGCTCATCAATGTACTAACACATGGAGGAAAGTGTTGTCAGATGAGCCCATAGAACATTTCAGACTTTTTAAAAATTTTACTTTTTAACATTTACATTTTAACATTTCATGAGCAGGTGGACAGACTACAATTGCAAATAAAAGAGCTTGTTAATAAGTAACTGAGAGGTTTAGACATAAACTGTAATGATCGACAATAGTGAATTAGGAGAATCTGTGGACTCCCTCAAATGTAGAGAGGCTTATTGGGAAATCTGGAAAGCCTAGAAGGTTGGGCACATACCAGCTGTATGAAATTTAACAGAAAGTCCTGCATTCTTCCCCCAGGATAGGGTAATCTTGCTAATATCTACACAGCAGGGGAGAAAAGAGTGTAAAGCAGAGAAAGAGATCTGTGGGTTTGGGTTGATGGTAAGTTGAACAAGAATGTAAGATCAGGAACAGCATTGCCTGGCAAGTCGAGGTAGGTGATTGTCCCACCCTGCAGTTCTCTCATGTGGCCTCATCTCGAGTCCTGTGTGCAGTTTTGGGCACCTCAGTACCAGAACATCAAACTAATCATGTGTTCACATGAGGGCCACCAAGACTGTGAAAGGTCTGAGGTCACTTGTCTTATTCAGCCTGGAGGAGTCAGGGGGGTGATCTTATGACACCTGGTCCTTCCTCGAGCGGGGCAGGGAGGGGAAGATGTTGTGGTGACCAGTAATAGGACATGAAGAAAGAATTTAATGAATCTGCAAGGTTCATTACAAAGGGGAGGTTTAGGTTAGACGTAGGAGAAGGCTTTCCACTGAGAGAGTGGTCTGTCACTTAACAGTCTTCACAGAGAAGTACTGGAGAATTTGAGGAGTATCTGAACAACCATCTTAGTCACATGGTTTAGAACTAAATCAGCAGGGAGCTGGAGTTGATGATACTTGCGGGTCCCTCTCAACCTGAGATATTCTAGGATTCCATGATTTCTGAAAGTATGGAGCTAATTTCAGTAATTTTAGCTGGTTACCTAAGAGGTTCTGATTGGCCCGTGTTACTATGAACTTCAAGTAAAAAACATTTTTTCTCTTTTTAAGAGGAAAATAAGTCAGGCCCTACCGAAAAAACCGATAAGTCAGCCCTGTTTGAAGAAACTACATTTATGTATAGAAGGAGGCACATAGATCAAGTACTAATTGAACAAAATAAGAAATTCAATTTCCTTTGAAAATTATATATTTCTCCACTGTGAGAATTTGGTGTAGCTAATAGTCTTGTACAAGGGAAGTTTCTCATATTTCTATATTTTTTCCAGTTCCATTAGATTTTTTTTTTTTACTAGGAGGTGGAAAAGGTATTAAACTTTTCAAAAAGAAAGCTGTCAGGATCTTGTCAGCATGTTAAGGTGTGAAGATTGTAACTATGCATGCTGTGATTTTAGGCTGTGGCTTAGGAAGGCAGTTAAAGAGCAACCTAAGTGAGTATCTGAGTCATCTCTTTGGAGTGACACATTTGAAAGAACTGTCTCCTACTTAATGTGTCCTTGTCACTGTACATGTTATGCATCATCTAAAATGAATCAACTTAAACTCTGTCCCTCTTCCTAATCATTTGTTCTTCAACCTAAGAGAGAATTGGAATTTGTGTTGACTGTCTGAAATATTTATTTTACTAGTATGTGAAAAATACTAGTAAATTATTACTGGAAGAAATTACATGAAATTTAATGGAAGGAGTTAAGTCTCGGGATCATTAAAATAACTACTAAAGGGTGAAACACGGTGAAGCCTACACATTTATAAGTTTGTCAGAGTATCACAGCTCTCTGCAGTGTTCTATAACCTTCAAATGGGTAGGTGTAGGAGAACACAAAAATGTCACACTGTTCAGGTCACTCCCACCCATTTAACATTTTCTCTCCCCTAAGTGCCAGGCTGTAGTGACTCAGATTCAAACTTGAAAGAGTAAGCCTTTTTACTCAACTGCTTAGGTCTGTTTCTGCTTGCTCATTCTGCTCCAAATCTCCCTATTTAAAGATTAGATGGAATGAAGGAGTGAAGTTTAAAAGGAATGAGGTTTTAAAAGGAACGAAGTTTAACTTACTGTCCCTCCTGAACTAGTTGGTAATATCCTTTTCTTGAGGAGAATCAAATGATTAGGACAGTCATATATGTCTGTGTTAGCAGCATTCAGCAACAGGAAAAAGCATCAGAGGTTAAGGTATTAGAGCAATTGTTGGGAGATTTTGAAATAAATTTCAAATCAGATATATTTTCACTCTTCTCAGGTTGACAATCAGATGAGGAAAACTACATTCCTACAACTGAGCCTAATGGGAGCCCAGAGGATCTCTGCAGTGTATTGCAGCATTGTCAGCTCTCAGAATCTTATTGCAGAATCCTAATTTCTTTCTGGTCTTTCAGAGGTGACTGGGATAAGTGAGTAGTTTCAGCAGTGGTATAAAGACACTGAAAATACTTGTAGAAGAACAAAAAAGAAAAAAAAAAACTTTTTGAGACAAGAGAAGACAAGATATGTTGCTATATCCCACACTTAAGGATGAAGTACTAACAGTAGTTTGGGTGGCTGTCATGATACTTAAATAATAGGGTTTGAGGGACCACTTGCACTTTTTACACTGCAAGAATGAAGACAGAGAAGCAGCCATCTCAGTATCCAGATTCCACTGGAGCTGCGCCTACTTTGCACTTATTTATTCATTGCAACAGAAAAAACATAGCCCAGGAAAGATAGATTCCATTAAATATTTCCATCTAATAAAAAACAAACAAACAAACAAACAAACCCACCAACCCCCCCCCCCAAAAAAAAAAAAAAAAAACAACCCAAAACCCTCTGGTTGAATCGGGAGTCCAAAAATAGACCATGAGGCTTTGAGGGCAAGTTACAGTGCTGAGATACTGAATTATAACTATTGCAATTTGAAAGGTGAATTACAGGATATATCAATTCTTAAGTCATGGATGTATTTGTGAAAATGAACAGTCTGCAAATAGGAAGGGAGGCTAGATATTGAAAATGTATTTTCTAGTGTCAGTGTTTCTAGTGCCACTATTTCTATCAGATAAAATTTTTTCACTTAAAAATCCAAAGTTGGATTTGTTTTGGGGTGTTTTTGTATGAAAAATATGTTTCCTGTTTCTTGTTTCTGTAAGTTGTGGTCTATGTTCATGCATCCCAGTGACCTCAAAGTCTTCTTGTAAACCTTGTTCAAGTGCAGTCCAACAGAAGACTTGGCTGAAAGTTCTAACCACGCTCACAAATCTAGAGTTTGTGAGGACACATATTAGTATCACATGATAAAATAAGAAATATTAAAAATGTCACCAATTAGAATTGTGAATTATTCTTTGGAATTTTATCATTCATATATTAAAAAAATTATTACAAATTAGTATGGCTAGCCAAAAAGGTCCATTAAATACAGTTTTGTTGTTTCTAATAAATACTTAAAGTCAATTTTCTACTTTAGATCAAAAGGAGAAAAAACAATAACTTGAGACTAGAAATAATATTATCTCCCCATCTTAAGCAGGTTAAAAGCTATTTTTAATACTAGACATACTGAGGCAAGACTTGTTATTTTTGAACTTTAGAGTCATTCTGTTTTAATCTGAGGTCTGATATTTTTATGAGGCATTTTGGAGCTTGGGGGAGGAGGGTTTCCTGTCAAACTGCAGCTAGCAACTTTTACTTCAGCTTTGAAAATGAGAGGTCCAGCTACAGTCATATAAAAATTATCATAATAAAAATATAAAGGAAATCAGGAACTTGTAATCCTGAAAGAGAATTACCTTTTTACCCCCCCCAAATCTTGCTTTTGCCTCATTTTTTTATTTTCTTGGATGTAATTTTCTGTTGATCATCATCAAACTGTATTTTGTCCCATGAACTTTTTGAACTGGCTCTCAACATTTGTCTGTTTTATAAAACAGACTTTTTTTGAGGGAAAAAAAGGTAGAGCAAGGACACAGTAACAACCATAATATTTATGCCTGATATCCCTAGTATTTATCCCTGAAATTAGTTGGGGTGTCAAACAATCTCTGGCTTTGACCCACTGATTCTAAACCGTAAAGCATCGTATTTTGTGTTTGTTAAGTACTAACTGCATAATCACCACCTCTCTCTGCACTGTTTCCTGTGGATTCCTTCCTGGCATTCAGCAGAGTCATCAATTCCTTCATTCCCAAAATTATCAGCACTTGTAGCAATACCAAGTGGAAATTTAGGGACAGAAGTGTTAGAACATATCTCTCCTTCTGCATTGCTAAGATTATGAACTACCTTAGAAACTAGGGTATACAATCATGGTATTTCTTTATATCATCCATGGCTCAGTTACTTAAGGAGACAGTACCACACCCTATGGAAAATATCTGTCACATATATTCCCAGTTATTTCCCAAGGATGCAGAAGGATGCTAGGGAAGAAACAGAAGCAAACAATGTGCAAGTATTTAGAGATATGAGAAATATTGATGAAACAGTTGAAATGTTGCCAGTCAATAGATGAGCTAAGTCCCAAGGGTAGTAATTCCTTGTATGATGCACAAAGGTAACACTTTTCAATGTCTTGATCTTTGACTACAGGTGGAAATAAAGCAGTTTAATAATTAGAACAAAGGGTTCTTTTAGGATTTCAGAGAGGTTCTTGAGTTCACATTGATTCATAAGTCAGTCTAGAAAAAAGTCTTTTCATTTACCTGCATGCAATTGACTTAAGAGGCCCTGCTACTGGATGTGTTGAATGACTAAAATTCCAGAAGGAGAGATGCTGTAAGATTGTAAAGTACTTTTAGTTATGAGCTCAAGAATGTCACTTTGCTCTTAATGGTCCAAGCTGTAATGCCAACAACCATAAAAAGCTCTTCTCCTCTCCCTTGTTTCTTATAAAACTCTATTTTCTATGGCTAAGAGTGACTTCTCAGGATGTTATCCTCTTATAACATTGTATTTTTAACTTACTGAGGAAAAAAAAAAGAAAGGGGGTGGGGGAGGGGAAAAAAGTGGGCATTCCTCTTTTCTCTGTCTTCACAGAGAATAACAGTGCCCAACTTAAGATGTATCTTGAAAAAACTTGTGAAGAATCATTAAGTAATGAAAGAAGAGAAGTGAAAGAACACTCAGGAAATCATGCAATAACTTTCACTGGTTATCGTCAAAGCAATAAGAGCTACTAACTTTGTAAAGTTTTAAAAGTGGATAAGATTTGCACTTAGGCTTTTCTGAAGAAGTATGAGATTTAGCATGACTGAGTTTATGAATTCCTTCCCTACTGTTCCATATAGCTTTTAGATGCAAATAAGACAATAAACACAGCATTGCAGGAGAGAATAAATCGTCCTTTTTGGCTCTATAACTGTTACCTTCAAATTTTCTCAGACAGACAGATAGTTATTTGTACTTCTCAAGTCCAGACATCACTTGATATATGAAGGCAAAAAGTACTATGAAATTAGTCCCTCTCGTCTTGAGTGAACAATCTGATTTTTGTGGATATAGCCACCTGAAATTTCATGTTTCTCATCACATGATTTGAAAACTATGATTAAGGGATTGTTAAGAGTGGGTTGCACTAAGTTTAGCAGGAATGATAAAAAACCTGTGTTTTGCTGAATAGGAATAGAGCAGGTTGAAAAATTCTCTATCAGAAATCCAGATGATTATTTTCAATAGTACTTATCACACATGATGACATATTGATTGGTCTCATGCAAATATAAGGGAAAAAGAAGCTGAGCTAAGTAACCCATTAGTTCTTTCAAATAATGAAAAAAAAAAGTCTTCGTGATGTTAATGTAAGATACTGCACTGGTGATCAAGACACTGAATTAGTGGTGCTGTTTTTACTATGGCCTGTTTAACTACAGACCATGTTTTATCCTTCCTGGTCAGTTTTACCTCATTTTCTTTAACATTGTTTCAAATCATTGCCTAAAAAAGTGGGTTTATGGTTGACAGTGCATTTTTATCTCCATAATTTGTTATGCATTTGACCTTTGTAGAAGATCCATTGGGGTTTAATTTTGCTGTGGGTGTTTACTTACCAGGAACTCAGAGTGAGATGCATACAACCAAGTTTACATAAGCTGAATGGTCTTTAGGAGATAATGACTTTCAGTCAGTGCTCTTTGAGGCTGAATTTGAAGCAGCATCTTTAGGGTCAAAGGCTTTGACTCGTACATCCTTTTCCTCTCCTTAGCAATTTACCAGACTTTATCTTGTTATCAGCAGCTGTTTAAACAAGAATATGAAGACATGTATTTATTCCCTTGAAAGAATCAATAAGAAACATTGTGAGATGGGGCTTCCTTGAGACGGATTTGAAAAGCTGGCAAAATAATATATTGCAAGGATTTTTTATTGACTTGAACTTAACAGTGATTAAAATAATGATGGATTCCTGAATATAGAGTTCTTGTATTTAATGAACATGAAGGGTGTTAAATCAACTGTGGGAACCAGGTCCCTTCCATGTATTAATGAACAGCAGCAAAAAGAGTATTGATATTGCTCCATTCATGCAACTGAGTTTTATCACAAATTTCATATAAAGTCAGAAAAAGACTATGAATCTCTGAAGACTTCCTGACAATGTCAGCAAAAGATTGTCATATGTTCTTTGGCATTTGGTACTTTTTTAGTATTACTTTTGTGTAAGTGGAAAACTATTGAAATAATTTTTTCTTTGCTGAAATAAAGCAGGGAAAAACAACACTAGTGCTGAAACTAAGGTATAAATTGTTTCTAATTGTTAGTCTTGTTCTATTTTTTAATTTAGAAGCCAAGAGTTCAATGAACCAGTGAGCAGATATTTCAGCAATATCTTATGAACTAGAAAGTTGCTTTTCTTGAAATGAATAGTGATAATATCATTGCCTGCAACAGGGTTCATATTTTTCTCTGCAACATGAAAGGATTTTAAAGAAGTATTGAAGTTTTAAGGAAATAAAGCTTTACAGAGAGAACAAAAAGAAAACACTCCAGAATGTCAGGCATGGCCCTGCTTATCTAGTGCACAGATCCTGGTAAACATCTCTAAGTTCGTGGACAAAGGACTTAATTTACAAAAGCTTATGCTGTAAGGTATGCAAACTAAATCATTGTAGATCAAACCTAGGATGGACCAAACCTATGATTCAATTTTGTTTATACTAGAAAATGTTCATGTGCTTTCATTTTGATGCTATCAGAAGCAGTGACCTGAAAGTGAAAATTCGACATTTAATTTTATTAGATGGTTCCACTAGCAGAAGTGTGTCTAAGTTGCAGCATGCAGGTACCTCCTTACATTCTAAAAATCTCTGAAAACCACCCTCTTCTCTATGTCCCTGTGCTTACTATCCATCCCATTTCCTTGCATAATCCTTGCTTTCTTTGTATCATGTGAACATCCACAACTGGTGATGTGGGGTCCAGCATCAGGTCTTTTATCTGTCTTTGACATGTATTCTAGGTTCCTTTAAGTAGCTTTCTTCTGGAAAGTTTAAACAAACTGGTAGACTAGACAGATGATTCAAAGAATGTACGCTTTCATTGAAGGCAGTGCTTTCTAGAAACTGGCAAGAACACACCAAGCATTCAATGACATACCCCAGCAATATAATGTTTCCAGTCTGTTTGTAAAGAAGATGCCCACAATACCTTGGGTACAATGATGGACACAAATACCAAAACTTTACAATTAATACTTGCTCTTGCTATGCTATGATTGAGCGATTGACCAAAAACCTGTTAGTCAAGAGCAGGGCTCCCAATTGACCCCAGAATGTTTTAACTAGCAGTAACATTAGGCTGGAAACATTGTAGCAAGTTAAAGAAAGAATGATCAAAATTTACAAAGATGGCAATTAATTAATTTGAATAAAAAAATCCAATAGCTTTCAATGTGGACAACTGTAATTTGTTGATTTCCAAGTTCATAGAAAATCTTTAATTCCATAATTGTGAAAGGAGAAGAATTTTAATAGTCAGACATGGAAATATATTCCTCAAAATCTTCTGTTAAGTTAATTTCTGCAAAATATTAATTTGAAGTTCTGATTTCTTGGATTTCTTTATACATCTGATATAATGGATGTGATGAGTTCCTTTTAGATCTATTACTTTGTAAGAAAAATGCTGTGCTTGCAGCCTAAGAAGGAATGAAAAAGTAAGAGAGCAAGACTTTCCATCCATGAAAATTGTCAATCTGTTAGTGCATCTATACATTAAAAGGAAACTAAAAAGGCCATTTGATTTGGAAAATATGATACAGTCCTTTGTAAGAAGCATGCTCAAAGAAAGTGGTTGAAAACTCTAAAGTAGTGTCATATCAATGAGTAAAGGAATAAATATAGCTGAGGAAATCTGACTTCAAAAGGGGTTGTCTTGCTAGAGGCCTGATCAGAGATTCCATGTGAATGAGTTATACTAAAAATTTCACTATCAACCAGGTAAACTCCAAGGCCAGTTGGGATCTCTGCATATGTGTAGCTATACAGGGAACACAGGCCTGTTTTGTAACTATGTGCTGCTAATTTGCAAAAGACACATGCCTGTTTTTGAAAGCTCAGGGCAAATCACTCCTATTTTTCTCTCTGTCAAAGTCCTTACATTCCATAAACCACTTTTCATTGGCTGTTTTTTCTCACCTTAAAAAAAAAAATCTTCTTTTTAGCTGGGTGGCTTCTGTCCTTATTTTTCAGGAAAAATTAGAGTCCTTTAATTCTTAAAGACACCCTGTCACTAAGCCCCCAAGTATTCTAGTTATTTCAGCAGAATAAGGTCTCCTAGATATACCATGCTATACAATTTCTGGTCTTTTGGTCCAGTCTTTTATTATAGGAAATAGATCTTTTGTTTCCTTACCATTCCTTTTCCCCTAAAATTCCTTACAGTTTTTGAATGGTAAGCATCCTCCTCTGGCTCACAGTCAGAAGGCAATAGTTTTGCTTACTGATTGATTGATCAATTTTGGATTCATTTTAGCAGAGACTCCATTAGAAAAAGTGACTTGATGTGTTCCTAAGTCCTAGAACATGGGAGAAGGGTCTTTTCAAACTTGACATATAAATTGCAGTGTAGAGAAATGACTACTGACTGCATTTATTACCCACATTATTGGCCAATTTGTCAGCTGCGGCTGACACCCCTTCCTTGCTCTGCCATGCTGCAGCAACCCTCTTGTTAGAGGGTAGAAATGAGCTCAGACAGACTTCTTGCTTATCACAGCATGAAAAGGGTCCTGGTTTATTCCTCTCTACAGCTCAGCCATCCTGACTCCAACTATTCACTGACTCTGCCTGCAGCAAGCTCCTACTGTAGGTTTCCCTTGCAGCCCCTGACTGTTGGTTATTTCCTGCTAAACTGTGACTGCAGGGATCAGTTTGCAGACTCTGAGTGCAGGCTTTTACCCAGCTAGACTGTGACTGCAGGTTCCAACAACAGGCTCCAACTGCACACCCAGACTGACCTCACAGCAGCGATTCTCTCTCCCCAGGATCCTTCTTCATGATCCTATCCTTTCCTCTTCCTCAAGTTTCCTCCTCCTTCATGATCTCCCCTCACCAGCTAGCCCACTCCCTTTTATCACATTTATCTCACTTGTATTCCCTTCTCCTATATGCCAGAAACAGAAAACATCCCACATCAAAAGTAGGAACAAGGTAAGCTCTGAAAAATCAGTTTGTGATGTACCTCTACATCACCAAGTGATGACACAAGGAAGGCACAGAAAGATGTTAATATCAAAGCCTTAACGTATTAACAACTTATTTATCTTCCATTCTCCCACTTCCTGTATATGCCTGTTCTTTTGTTGGATAATCTGTTGCAGTTACAATTGGTGCAGATTGAGCTCTGAGTGTGAGCCTGGGACAAGGGGCAGTGATCTGCCAACCTTTGCATAACAAAGGACCAGTGGGTGAATGGACACTGGGAGACACAGCAGGAGCCCAAGACTTGGGAAGAGGAGTGATCAAGATTTGTGGGGGCTTGGTCTGTGAGGGGATAAAAGTCCATGGGCACTTTGTTCAGGCTCCTCCTTGGAGGTACCAGCTCAGGTGTTTTTCTGTTCCTGCCCCGTGAATGGAACGGCGAGGAAGCCTGGTCTGACCGTGAGCAGGGCATGTGGGGACACGTCTGACCACTGGAGCTGCCCACGAGGTGAAGGGGCTTTGGTCCCAGCGCTCAAAGTCTCTGGTGTTGGGAATCTGACAGCCAGAGCATGAATGGTCATGCTGAGAATCTTCCTTAACACTTTTATGGCACAGGAGCCAAACACAACTGGGATGTTCAAGCACTCCTCTCTCAGTGTCTAAAAACGAGAACATGATTATTAATGCAGAAAGGTAATTTAACCACTCACAATTTTCTACCAAAATGGCTGCTTAGGTGAGTAGGTGTCAACAGTTAATGAGACATTTAAAAACTCCCCCCCCAAGTAGCTCAACAGCAGCAGTTAAGCCTCAGCTATGTCTCTGGCATCTCACACTAACAGGGCTTGTTTCTATGAAGAAGGCTGTTCACTTGCTTGATGTTTCATCTGGCACTTGTCCATGCACAAAAATCAATCTCCAATTCCTTTTAATGTTTAGCACTAAATCTAGAAAGCAAAACAAAGCATATAAGTCTTGCATTTATTATAGCAGCCTCTTGTGTTTGGCTTCAGGGCAGCCTTCTAATCAAGGGAATGAATAAACAGTCATTGACTCACTTTCAGGGAATATGGGAGACAGCTCAATCTTCCTGAAGGCCGGCACCAAGAAGGGGCCTCCAAATCATACATCAGAACACTATCACCCTGTTAATTTAGCCTGGCAATTATTAAGATGTTAAAGAATTTGTACTACTATCTTTATTGATGGAGGCTGAGGGACAAATGCAAATTTCTTATAAATCTCTACCTTCATGGAAAATAGAAGTATCTTATAACTAGTATAACATTTTCAAAGACAATTTTTGTGACATTTTTAAAAGTTTTCTTATTGGTCTCTCTCATCTAAAAGTATGAATTTGTCCATGAGCACACGTGAGTGTTTTGGCGTGGAAATAATAATAAACAGGCATAAAATATGCTTTATAAGAAAATGATATTTCATACCCACAGATTTTTTTGGGGGAGCAGGTTCCCTGGATAGTTACAGAATTGTATTTGCTTTCATTCTTACTTTGGATGTAAGAACTTTACCACTGTGATCCTTTCAAAATGAGTAGTAGATTTCATATGTGTATGTTCACAAAAGTTTCTGACCATAAGTCCAGGATATAAAAACTGATTGATGTCATATTTAAGTGTCCTTTTGAGCAACATTTGCTAAATGAGAAGCAGGGCTAGATCCAGGTATACACAAAAAGTTAGTTTATATTCTTCACGGTTTCAGGATCTCCTCTAGTGGATGTGAAAAAAGTGACCATTTTTATCTCTTTACTGCTGTTTAATATCACAATTTTCAAGGTCTGCTTTAGGGTTTTGAGGGGATTTTCAGTGGCTGAGTTTGGAAATGAGTTTAGAATGAAAAGAACACTTATTTTAGTCTTCCTATTTTGAAAATTTTCTAAAACATTAAATTATGACTTCTGAAAATTTCACCTGAAATTTTATTTCTTTAAAAAAAAAACTTGCAGTATAATTTCCTTTTACTGTGTGATCTGCAATAGTACAGATAATGATCTGTTCCCAACAAAACCAGCATAATTTCTTCACAGTTGTGTCAATTTTGATTACTGCAGCAACACATCAGACAACCTGCTGCTACAAATACTTCTGAAGTACTGTAGTTGATAAAGAAACATGCATTATCTTCTCCTTACTAGCTGAAAATTTAGGTTTCAATCCACACAGAAAATGGAAAGATGAAAAGTTTAATGTCGCAGAGAATGGTGGAAGTTCAATAATCCCAGATGTTTCATCAGGCTAAACAGATAATGAAGGACATGGTTTCAGGCAACAGCAACTTTTGATTTACCTGCCCAAAGGAGGAAGACAATACTTCAAAATCTTTTCAGTTTGTGGATGTTCATATATTTTTTTTAGTATTTATTTGGTAGTTTCGAAAAATTAAAACAATTTGGTTAAGGTAAGGCATCACTGTAGAAGATGTTTAGAACCTAACAAAATGCACATTCATCAAGACATTCAAACCCATTGGAAATTATAATTTCTTGTAATGCCATAGAATTGTGTATCATTGCTTTTTCAAATCCTTCTACCTGTTTCTCACGGATTTGTCATATAGTTTTGTGCACAAGTTTCTTTTATTTCTTGCTTGCTTGTTTACTTTCCTTTTTCCTTGTTTTCTTTTGCTTACTTTCTTTAACTTTCATTTCTTTTCATTCCATTCCTTCCTCCTTTCCTCTTCCTCTGTCTCTTACTCTCTTTATCTCTCCTGTTTTTTTTTTTTCTCTTATTTTCCTTCTCTCACTTTATAAAGTTCAAATAAAACTGAATCCCAGCTGAAACTTTCCAAATACATCTTCTTAAGATGAAAATATCCTGGCCTTTCCAGTGTTTATCCTATTTCATTATAAAAAGATGAAATAACTAAATGAAGCAACTAATATTTTAAATATGTTTCATAATTAGGCTTGTCCCCAAAATAGATTCTGTTATTTTAAATTCCATGAGCTATAATCAAAGCTAGTTTTGCCAGTTTATAGAAATTTCATGTATTTTGAATGATATAGAAAACATGAATCAAAGCAAGAATTAAAAAGGGAGAAGAAATGAAGACGGAAAAGAAAGATGGAATACACCTGCTTAGCAGAATTTATAGTTCAACTCTCTTGGCTGTACCAATCACTTAGAGCATTAATTTGTCTTTTAAAGGATTAATGTGTTTAATCAAGTTTATGAAGCAATTCCTTAAAGTCTAAGTCTGTATCTGGCAGAATAATAAATTCTCTGGAAAGGAGAAACCCTACAACATAGCTTCACCCTAAACCAATTTTTGCGCCCTTTTTCACACAATAAAACCTTCTAAATTTTACAGTAACAGATGGTTCCCTCCATTATATTTGCTCCTTATTCTGTATTCAGATTATGTGTCTGAAGAAAATACTCCAGCTTTAATAATGTTCTTTGTTATATGCAGAGTCCTCGCTAACTGTTGAAATCAGAATAAATATAGTAACTGTAAATGACGAAAATGTAGCATCATCTATTGTTGGATCTGTCAGTAGCTTACTTGACAGGCATTTTCTTTGTACAAATATGAAGACAATTCTCTCATTTATATTGGTTATAGAGCTTTCTGAGGGATTCTCAGCCTCTTAACTTATATAAAATAATTGTGAGGAAATGCTGTCATTGATGCCTTCAGTGTGAAATCAGCTTGACTCTAAAACATTTTGACTGTGTCTATTTTCAGCTTGACTTAATGTTATAAAATTGCAACATGTAACAATCTACTAAGTGCTAACATCTTGGAAGAATTACCTTAAGACCTAGAAGACCTTCTCTGACAGCCACACACCTTTCCTGTGATGTTTTTAAAGCTGTACTTCACGCAATTACATTCACTGGCAATTGTCCCACTATTCTTCTGCGTATTCCCAGAGAACCAACTTCCCAAAATGTTTTCTGGTGTCACATATTATGTTTTTCAGCCACTAATTAGCAGCATAGACAGGGGAAATGTAGCTTATGAGGCATGTTATCTGCAGGTGATATTAAAATTATATTCATTTTCTTTGTGTGAAAATAGTTGAAAGGAATTGAATTACTACATGTTACTAAATTAATATTATTTTTTAATGTGTAGTGATCACTTTACTTATCCCTTCCCAGAGCCAGAGAACAAAACCTTTCTCATAAATAAAAAATTATAAGTAAGACTTTTGCATGTCAGATTATTACAAGACTAATACAAAAATGGACTTTGTTCCCATAAAAGCTTTTGTCTGCATAATTGGATTACAGAGAATTATATCTGCTGTTTGACAAGGTAGACTCAAGTAATTTAGATAAGAATTTTATTGTTCTTTTTACCAATGTCTGTTATGGCTTTTGCCACTTCTCTGTCATCATTTACAAAGGAAATGTTACATTTAAAAATACTTTTCCATAGCTGTGCTTACTCCAGTCATGTAAGTCAGTATTAAATGTATGTAAAGTTAAGCATTCAAATGGTAAGATTACATTTTTAACTACAACGTCTTGGAAAATTGTACACTGTGGAAGCTAAAATGAGGATAGTGGGTATCTCCACATGTTTTGTGAAATTTGAATTAACATAAAATCCAGTCGAGTGCCAGTGAAATCCTGTGATGTCAAGAAGAGATTCTGTTGCTTAACCATTTGAATCTGTGTCTGCTATGCTTGGCATGGTGTGCCCAAGATGTAGTTTTGGAGGTGTCACTGACATCCTGCACATTCTGAAACGACAACCCTTCTACCTAGAGGTATCTGAAAAGGCTCCAGATGTTGGAGTTTAGGGGCCTGACTGCTTGATGCACTGTTTGTAGACTAGTTAGATTATGTGTTGTTTGTGGAGTTCCAGATATGGATCTGGAAACTATTCAAAAAGATCAACTCTTTCTCACAAAAGATACTCTGTTCTACACTTCTTGTGAGCCAAGCTGTGTTAATTATCACATTTTTGCCCTTTTTCATATTAATGCAAATTGCTGAATTTATTGAAATTAGGTGTTAAAATTGCAATTATATTAATATCCTAGAATGTATTTCTCAGATGAAATCTCACAACTTGGAAAATTTAAATTTGAAAAAAGGCATAGACTTTCTTAATTTTTTGAATAGAATTTGCACTCTTTTGATGTTAAAGTTAAATGCTGTAATTTAAATCAAGCTAAAACTCCTGTAGCATTCCATTCTAGTGAATGGAACAAAATAGACTAGGAAATTCCCTTCTGGTGACCTCAAAAATAGGTACTTTGACATCTTCAGAAGTGTCTGTAAATAGAGGATTAATATGTTAGATTTTTTTAGGTAGGATATTAAATTTGTTCTTGTTGACATAAGAATAAACCATCACTTCTGCTTTTTAGAAAGTCATATGTACAATCGGAAGATAATGTATTAATATATTCTAAAGCAATTCACATTTTCAGAAGCCTGTTTGGAAGTAAGCAAGAATCCAAATAGTTCAGAAGCATAAAACATAGTATTCCTGTACTAATTTTTGTTCAATATTGTCCTCTGTTTATTCTTTTGCATAAAAAAATCTGTTAGTACCTAAATTTAGCATAAAGAACACATGAGGCGCTTTGAGTGTTTATAAACATTGCATTTTTGGGGAAGGATTCCATATCTTCTCTATCTAAATCATCTCCAAAACAACAGGACATATACTTCATCCAGCATATGGCATTAACTGGAGTTACATTATTGCAGTTTCATATTCTGAGTATTGTGAATAACAGATGGTCAGATAGTTGACACGACTAATTTAGCTATCTATATGGCCAATAGAAAGAAAGCTATGATATTTCAGTGAATGATTAAAAGTATTTATGACAGCCCTTTCTCTGGGTTAATCTCTGGAAAAGACTTCCAGAGGCTTCTCTATGCCTGTAAGCATTTGGAATAATTAATCATTTCTTATTTCCAGGTGAGGGAATTTCTGTTGATTTCCATTACAAGGTGTGATCAGCCACTGTTGTTCCTCTGGAAATGTTAGGTTAATGTGGAGCTCAGCTGGCTGATAGCACATGGTTACTAAGGACTTACTGGAAAAAGTTTGTATGTGAACTTTTTCACTGAAGATTTCAGGAAGGTTGGAAGGATTAGATACATCTTAGAACATCAAATTCAAACTTCACTTGTAAGATTAGCTCTTAAAGTTCACAGCCTCAATTAAGTGAGATGGCAGAGTTCCTCTCGTCCCTTTTGTTTGATGTGTCAGTGTCACACCAGTGAAGTGTGAGACAAGCATGTGTTACAAAAGCTGGGAGAGACAAAGCTGAAATACAAAAGCTCTCAGTTACATTTTTTTGCTAAAGTATGGAAAGAAAAATAAGAAAACTGAGCTCCCAATTGTAAGATGAAATAATATGAAAGTAGGGTTTGTGGCCTGAACTCTGACTGTTCTGGCTCTGGTGAGTCTTTGGCATTCAGATCATCCTCATTTCAGCGATGCTGGGATCAGGGCTTGCAGGTGTGCTCCTGCCTGTTTGTGTTCTGCCTATTTGGTCTTTTTCACAGTGAAACACTCCAATGTTTCTTCTCTAGTTTGTACTTAGTTGTCTTTTATCTCTTAGGCTGACCTCTCCTGTTGTTAACTTCATGAGTTCCTAACAGCTTGCTCAAGGTTTCTGAAGCAGTTTCCAGACTTTTTGCAGAATATATCTAATTCAAGATAATCCCCCATGTTCAGTGCATTGTGCTAATCACAGCTGATATTTTTGCAAGAAAAAGTGTCACAGTTACAGTGATCCAACTAAATTCCAGTTTTGTTAATTATGTCAAAGTGTCAGTGACATAATTCTTTTATGAGAAATTGAATATTATGCTCCCTATTTCTAATTTGAAATATGAGTTATAACTCATCCCAGATACTTCAAGGCTATGTCTAGTGATTTGCTTCTATTGCTTAATCTGTGACAGTGGGATAATTAATCCTTAGTGAAAAATTTATACTAATTCTCTACTGTCTTTTCTAATATATATCCTTATGTTTCACTAAAAAGCATGAAAAATAATCTGCAGTTGAAGATTGGGTCAAATGGAACTTCAGCTTTGCACACCAGATGAGTACAACTGCTGTAGTAGATTTATAAAATCTGTTTGAATCTCCAGCCCTGTCAATGGCAGCTGCGTTAGTAGTTTTGATATCAGATAGCTCAGTGCAATATTTAGAATGCAAATATAAAGAGATGCTTGGATGTTAAGGTTTACCTGCATAATGGGAGCTATCTGACAATTTCTCAAGGCAGTGTATGGACCATGAAAACAGAAATCTCCACCTGTTGTTTTAGGACTTCTTTTCCTGTCAGTGACAGTAAAAAACAGCAACAGTCTGTGGATAACCACTGGGTCTTTGCCCACATTTTCTTCAGTTTGAATAAAATAGTTCCCTCTCTAAGACTATCAATTTCCATCTCTAAGGTCACTCATTAGAGGAAACAAACATCAGAAAGACATTAAGACACTGGGGTTGATGTCACTAAAAGACACAATCAGTTCAAAGCTGAACATTCTCTTCCTCACTGTCTTTTTTTATTTTTTTTCAATCTAGCAGTCCTCTCACCTCATAAAAAACTTGTTAATAGAAACTCTTGTTCTGTACAAACACTAAAAAAGTTTCCTTCACTTACATGTGCAAATCTTTACCTCCATCTGTTTCTTATTCCGTGTTTCAAGCCCATCTGTCTTCATGATCTAGATGCTCTTTCTCATAACACTATCAATGAGGTAACTATGTTCATTTTTTAATGATCTTGGAAATGTTTTTACTTGAGTTTCTTGTTTTTTTCATTTTCCTCTCTACCTCAAAGGTTGATTTAAAAAACTTGTGAAGGTCTTTTAGCTCTTAGCAAGTCTGTTTTCCTCTTAATTCTTCCAGAGAAGCTTCCTTAGGAGAAAAAAAAAAAAAAAAAAAAAATAAACAAGAAAAAAGAAAAAAAAAGTCTGTTCAGCGGTCCTTAGTGATATATCAGAAGAGGAATTGAACATAGGTAACTCACTGTCCGATGCCCATTAATCCTTGGATTGTTAACAGTGACTTAATATAAAGTTTAATGTTTCCAAGTTTTGCAGTACTGCCTGTTGTCTTGTTCCCCACACCTGTTCCTTACCAATATCCCTCCTTAAGAGAATCTCTGGATATAATTTTGAATCATTTAAGCAAACAAACAAACGGAAATAATGCTCCTTTAACAGTGTTACAAAATAAAGGGGAATGCAAAAATGTATAGAATAAAATAATTTTTTATTGGATTCAGAATTTATAGATATATAATAATTTCTATGGGATTATGTTACATTTATCCATACTTTATTTGAAGGAGGATAGGATTTTCCTTTAAAAAATTAGGGGGAAGAATCAGGCAAGATGGAAAGACAGAGAGAAATGGACCTCCTCCTGCTCCACTGAGTTCATTGACTTCACCTCAGGAAAAGATACTTTATGTGATGCAAGAAGATAATCATTTAGCAGAGGCCTAGGAAAAAAACAGTATTATATTTCATGATTATTTCCCCTAGCTCATCACAGAGCTTAGCACCACTGGGTTCCTTAGTGCAAATGTAAGAAATACTTTTTCACTTACTTGGGTCATTAAATGTTCTGCTTCCAACACAGTCTGAACTCAGATACTGATTCTCTTTAATGAGGTTGATACGGAAAAAGTGATGCAACAGCAGCAAGAAACAAAAATTCCTTTAGTTGGAGGCTATTTTTTGTCCTGTTACTGGAATACTAAAATATTGATAAGGATGAAAAAAACCCTCAGTAAAAGCTTGCATATACTGATCCATGTAGAATGGATAGCCTTGTTATTGTGGCATTTGCTAAAATGAGGACATCCATATTTTTAAAAGGCAGTTTATTTAATTGGAAACAGATAATTGAATCTGTCTTCCTGTGAATGCATGGAAAACACGGTTAAGATATCATCTGACTTTCTAATAAAAATAGTAAATAGATTTTCCTTTCTCTGGCAAAAACATGGGGGTTTGTGTAAAAAAATATTGCACTGTTAGCTTTTTGTGATGTTATGGTGATTTCAAGTGAACAAAGTTTTCTTATGGAGAATTCCATGCTAAAGTCACAGAAATGTCACAACTAAACTGTAAATAGTCAAGACTGACTTCCCCGGCTGTGGTATATGTATGTTTATGTTGATTGCTTGGTTTTGTGCTATGGATTGCTGAGATACACTACCTGGTAACCAATTTCTTAAATCAGCTCTGAGATGAAGGGAACAGTGCACATACATGAGCCTATGCTGTTACACTTTGAAATCCTCCAGATCATATATTGTCAGCTCTTTCTTACATCTGTAGGAAACAACAAATAGTTCTGTGAATTAGGCTACTAAAAAATTCTATTGACAAGAATGTAGAATCTTAATTGGCTTTATGCTCAGATTATTGTTTAGAATGATGGTTTTATACTGATAGTTATCTTTATTTATTTATTTCATCTAGATTGACCTGTGAATTCATAAAGTGTTATTTAGAAGCTATCCAATAGGTTTACCTCATTTACTAAAGTACTTAAGTAAATATCTGTTCTAATATACATACAGTAGAAAGGGGGTTTTTATTAATATTCTGTCTTTACCATGCTCCTGTGTCTTACTGTTTTTATGGTTTCTGAAATAACACTTAAATTCACTGTTTTGAAGAAGCTGTTGGCACAGCCCATTTTCACCCAAAAGGAGCCCAAATTCAGAGAAACCTGCTCATATAAACAACATTCCAAATCTACTTTGTTCTGATGATAGCTCAGTATTTGCTAAACATGGAGACAAAAGTTCATTGGTCTAATTGACTAAATCTGACTCTATTGTGGTAAACCATGTTCAATTTTATGAGGAAGACAGGGGCGAGCCATGTTATTCTACCATGTGTGAACAGCCACATAAAACTAGAGTTCAACTGTCACTGTTTTCCCTAAAAAGTTCCTTCCTGCCAAGGAGCTGAAATCATCTGGATGTAATTCACAATCCGAAGACCTGTCGTGTGGAGCCTTTTCTAACTTAAAAAAAAAAAAAAAAAAAAAAAAAAAAAAGAGCAAGTGTCCTCCTTCACTTTTTGACCAACTTTGTAAACACTGTCTTTACAAAATAATTTCTTGCGCTGAAGAAGTGTCCAGAGATCATGCTTCCTTTAGATACAGCATAGGTTCTTCATTACAGTGTTAGAATTCCTCTTCTAATTTGTCCCTCTGTGCTTTGTGCAGAAGAAGTTTTGTGCATCAAGAAAAGTTGATTATAATCACATTGAAGAGGCATCCTGATAAATGTCCAAAGCTGGAGTCAATGCAGGTTGCAATACCTTATGTACAGGTCAGTTGTGGAAATACATGTTTGATTTTGCCTATACTAATAGCATTTTGAGCATACAGCTGTGAATCCTTTAGATATTATCTAAATAATTTTAAATTATCTAAATTTAAAATGACAAGGGCATTAATTTTAAAAAGGAGAAGTGATTGGGCAGAACTAAAAAACAACAATCAGAATTTCACTTATCATAAAGTCAACATTTTCCATTATGCTTTTTAACATTTTTTCTTTTTACTCCAGATAGTTTATGCTCATGAAATTCAGCAGTCATTAAAATCCAGAAGAGTGTTATCACCAATTTCAAGGTAGACAAGATTTCATCCTGGGATTCTAGTGGAATTAATTGCAGCATAAGGAACTATTCAGCTTGAATAGCAGCAAACAAATTTGGTTACAGAATAAACTAAACTTTTGGGGTTTAGTTTTGTTTTGCCATTGTAATGGTTTCTTGTACTTTAAAGGTAATATTAGAGGTTGTCCAAGACCACACAGCACTTTAAAAAGCAGCTAGATAATGGATGCCTTCATTAGATATACTGTGAGTTACATGGGACAACATGTGTCTTAATTCAAACGTGAAGGAATTAAAACCCACATTGCTTTTGTACAACGAATAGTTCAAAGTTTTCACTTTATTAGCAAACTGCCTCTCCTTCTCCTTAACAGAGTTACACTTGTGTTTATTTAATATGTCCACATGTCTTTCACAATTTAGAAAGAAATCTCTCATTTATTTACCTAAACTAAGGCAGTAAAATTGATATACTCTATAGGGGTCTTTATTCTAAACTTCTTTTTCTCTGATATAAGGCTACTGTGGCTTAGCTTTTAATTCTTGCATCCTGTTAAAAACTTACAGTCATTCTTTTCATCATCTTGCAGATGTGCTCCTCTCCTTTTCCAAACTAAATATGGTAACTGTGAAAGGCATTAGACAGCTAATTGAGATTATCATGCAGTGGAAAAGAAAAATAAGAGTAAAGAAAAATAAGAGTCAAGAAAAGATTTCCTTGCTATTTGGAACCAATTACATGTTTCAGACATCCAAGTGGTGCAGAACAAGTTCAAGTTATCATTATTGGTAATTGCCTTTACTTGATAGCATTATCAGCAATTCCATAAATGAAGCACAATACCATTTGTGATATCAATTTTGAAAGGTGAGGGTTTATTTACATTGGATTCAGAACATCAGTGAAACTCACAAAACATTAGATGATAAGACCTCCCTGATAATGTCCTGCCCCTTAGTAATTCTTCTAAAGGCTTACATGTTTCATCTCAGATATATATACAACTTGATAAACATTCAACCTTCTTTTTCTGGCTTCTCTTTTTCTCTTCCTTACATCTCTTTCTTTGTATTTTTGGAATAAGGAATATTATGTTTTACAACTCAAAGAGGATTCACCTCAATGTCTTTCAACTGCCTTCTATTCAATATCAAATCCCAAGAACCTCATTAGCAGGCTTTTATCTAGATATCATTGATATGACATATCATACCTTAAACATTTAACTGTACAAATGTCAACATTTGCACACTCATATCAGCCAAGGCAGAATTTTTTTACACTTTTGCTCTTCATGTTAATATTTAAATAAAGATGTAACATGAGCTATCCATTAGTATATTTCAAAACACCTAGTCAAAGTAAATTTGTGTATTCTATCACCAAGAAAATTGTTAAAGAGTGATCACTGAAATCTCCATAATATCAAAACACCTAAATATCTAATGAACAAAGGCATTCAAATCAGGTTTGGATAAAATTTTGGATCACGGTTGTTGACACTGGATCAAAAGTGAAAACAATGGACTGATCCTCTTCCTAGAAGAAAAGACAAAATAAAACAGGAGGTCAGGGTGATTTAGGAGTGCTAAAAATATCTACCTTACTAAAAGTTGTTAGGAAGGATTTTTGTACATCAATTGATTCTTTCAGAAAAAATTGTTCCTTACCTTTCAAAAGAATTTGAGATTTCTAACAAGTCCAAGTTCAGGCCTTTTTTTCTTAAGGTTAATCTGGTGTCTTCATAGCAGCTGCAAAAGTTAGCCAAATGGTACTGATGGATGAACAGCATCTCTTAGGACACCAGAATAAAGGTGGAAATGTTTGTCATTTCATGTTTTAAAAGACTTAAATTCATTAACCAGAAGCAGTAGGAAAACCCAAACAAACCATCTGAGAAATGTTTTATGGATAGGTCTTGAAGGTCCATGGAGGTCACAGTCTGGTTATTGACAAAACACACAGCAAAACACATGCACACAGACAGCCTTTCGTTTGGAGTGGGAAATTTGTGTGTTTTGTGATTTGAAACAGAGAAAGGAAGAAAAGAATTGATAATAAAACATGAGCTAGGTTAGAGCAGAGCATTAGACACACTTTATATTGTCATAATACAGACAGACACAAATACACAGAGAGTAGTGGAGGGCAGGGAGAGATGTCAATAGCTACTAAAGAAATCCTTGGGCTGGATGCTAGAGACTGTAGATAAGGTAAGTAATAAAACACCAGGAAAGATACGTATAAAAACCGTGTGGGGTAGAGAAAGACTGCAGAGCAATTATTCTCACTGTCATCCAGTGACATGACAAAAGCAGGGAGGCACATATGTAAATACAGGAAATTCTACTTTTTTTTTTTTTTTTTTTTTTTTTTTTTTTTTTTTTTTTTTTTTTTTTTTTTTAATCATTAGGGTTGTGAAACATTAGAATCTGTTGCCTGGAGAGTTTTTTTGACTAAAACATGACTTGATACGCTCATTAGCAACCTGCTATAACTGACTATAACTGACTATGCTTTGGTGAGAAAGTTGAATTGATTGGTCTCAGGAGGCCTCTACCAGCCTTAGACTGTCTGTGATTCTGTATGTGATCAGAAGAAATTATAGAAAATTTAGTTTTAAAATCCTGTAACAAACAAGAGATTCTTTTGTTTGATTTGGTCACATACCAGTTGGAAATAAAACTATTATCAGTCCTATAAAGCAAATCAGAATTAAGATATCCTGTGTTTTGAGAGCATATAGCAAATATGCATGTTATAAGTATCAAGTTTTTAATCTTACAGTAAAAAGTGGTGCAAGTCTACATCACTTTATATACTGATCCTGAATAATCATATCTTTATATCTTCTATATAAGAGAAGAGCTTTGCTGATGATTTTTCAGTTAATTTTGAAAAATTTGGAAAGGTCCAGTCAAGCAGGAAAAAAACATGTAATTATGCTATATTTAAAACATCTCAGAGACTATCAGGTGATGACAGGGCTGTCTGCATGACATGGATTTCAAAACAGTGTTTCAGTGACATGAATGGTAACATTTTAGAAAAAGCTGGCCAACAGCAGAATGAAAGTTCCCAGTATAATATTATGGTAAAATGTGATATTCAGGCATAAGTAATGGATTATTGAGTAGAAGTGGGATGATTATTGCATCGTTTGAGTCCTGTAGAGTTGTTGCTATAACATGGCTTTGTTTTAGTGTATATTATTGCAAAAAAAATTGACAAATCAGGAAAGATTCAACAAAAAGAATGTCTAATTATAGACGATGAAGGAAATTATGTTCATGTAAAGTAAGAAATTTTATTGGGCACTTAGGATTTAAAAGTGTTTTATGAAAAGATATTATTTATTTATAATGTGTGGTAAGATATTTAATTGCATATATTGTCTAGGAAGCTTTTCAGCACATGGCAGCTGAGACTGAGTTGTTCTCTTTTAAACCAACATTGAAGAAAAGAATGCATGAGAATGTCTTTCTAGGAATTAAAACAATCAAGAAACATTTTTATGTTTTTTCTTCCAGAAGATATTTTAAAATTAGATCTTTGCTTTGTGTTGTGTTGGGCACTAGGTTATATGAACAAAGTAATTGAGCATCATTCAGTGTAAAGGTGTCTGAGTTTGAATTAAATCAGCTAGGTTGGGTCTGCAAAGCAGCATAGCTGCTGCACCATGCAAGTCCATTGGGACTGATTGAACTGTCCTTTTGTAATATACTGGCTATGGAGCTATAAAGTAAGCATATGCTCATGAAACACAAAAATTATTAAAATATGAGAAAAAAATTGAATGTTCATCCAATAAACTGAAAGTAACACAGGCTATATGGAAAGTTTTCAGAAGTAGTTCATAATGACGTTGTGGAAAGGAAGGAAAAAATGGATTAATCTCATGTTATGCATTACCATCAATAAGCCTACAAAAATTTTCGTGACACATTGATGAACTCAATATAAGATTTTTATTTAGCATGTTTAACAGAATCTAAGAGCCGTGTTTTACAAACACACTTGGTTAGCAAAAAATAAATGACCTATATTACAGGATAAAAACATGAAAACAGCCCTTTAACAATTCCTAGGGTAAATATTTAATTCTATAAACATAAAAAATATGTATATGCGTCTATATTTTTGTTTATGCATACAATTTTGTGCATAGTGGTGCCAACCTAGTATTAACTATAATCATTAAGTTGTATTATTTACATTCACAAGTATTCAGGTAACACTTGGATTAATCAAATAATTGAATTCTGAAGTATAAATTAATTATAACACAATAAGTTCTTCAAGGGTTCATTCTGAAAGAGTGATAATTTATGTATATGTGTATTAATTGCTGCTATCATACCCAAAAGCAAGATCCTCAAACAATAGTTTTCGCTTCCTGGTTAAATATGATCTAATAAAATTTAGAGAATATGCTAAATTGTGAGCTGCAGTTCAAGTATATAGTGTATAGATAAAAAAAGAAAAACTGAGTCTGGGTGAGATCTCAACTCGTCCTTTATATTCATGAGCCAGCATTGTTTGAATTCTTCCGTGTACCTTGTAAAATAAGCAATCATTAGCATTCAGGAATTTGCTTATGAACGCAGTCTAACAACAACAGGTTACAAAGTCAGGACTCGTAACGAAAACTCAGAATGAACAACTTTTAAATCCATGGGATTGAAATTATTAATTTGCATTCATTTGCAAACACATCTAGATTATTTAGGATTTCTAAGCTGGATCATTTGGAATCAGCTGGTTCATCAATTATGCTCCTACAAATTGAAAGTAGGTAACTAGTACAGAAATAGCAATAAATATCTATTGGAAAGTACCAAATCATTGATTCTAGCATTTTTTGAAAAAACTACTGATTACTTTTAATCATATTCCAGATTTTAAAGGTACCTAGCGGTAATAAATATTTATGTTTTAAAGCTCCATAAAGTTTTGTTTATGCTTATTTTCTGTGATTCAGTGTGGGAATGTACTGAATCTCAGTTCGAAGGGCTGAATATAAACTGATGGACAGACAGTGACCTTGGGGAACAGAGAAGGTGCTGTAGCATATAGCAAATAAACATATAACAAACTGTTATAAAACAATAAAATATATTCGACTTTGTTTCAAATAATTTAGTAGAGCAACACTATATAAAGAAAATAATTTAGTAGAGCAACCCTTATATGGAAATCATATAAAAGGAAACCCTTTTCACACATCTTCCCACACCTTTAAACACTCAGAAGGAACCTAAGGAGAAATCTTTTTTTTTTGTTTTTGTTTTTCTTTTCTCAAAGGTGGAATAGATTGATAAGAATATGTCTTAAAGCTACACAGATTAAATTGGTGATTTAAAACTTTTTCATCTTCCATCAGAGTTAGATGCTTTCTTTCAATTTAAAAATAAAGTCCAAAAGTTCATCACTCCCCAAGTGCTCACATGAGAATATTTACTAATTGCTTTCAATTTTTTTTTTTCCACTAAAAATAGTCAACGAATTCATGTGATTCACTTTGGTTCTTCTGGTTGTGCAGAGGTTAATGAACTCTGACCTGCTGATGAAAAGTGCTTTTTAATTAATAATTTACCAACACATTTTGTCTCATTTTTGTTGATGTGGGTTTTTTTGCTTTAATTTGATTTAATCATTTGTTGCCATTAAAAAAATCTCACCTTTTCTTGGATTGAATTAATGAATATTTTATTTCCAAGTTAATAAATGATGAAATAGTTGTTACAGACATTTAATATTAACACTACTATAACATCAGAGTATGATATATGGCACTATCTCTTGGCCATTTTTATAGGTAAGTAAAACTACTGGAATCAGTTTATTGATCTTGTGTTGATGATCATCTGAAATAATCCAAATTTGTTTTAATCTATTACTTTGCAGTAGCCATTGCAAAGATTGTTTACCAAAATATTTCAGACAACAGACTCATTTTCTGGAGTATTCCTAAGCAAATGAAATTAGAAAAAGAAATTGTTTAAGAGCTTAGATATATATATGAGATGGATATTTTTCAAATCTGTTTCTCTTCCAAAATGAAGAATCAGTATTTGTCCTTTTTAGGGTTGTTATTAATATCAGCCATTTACAAAGGTTATTTACAAATATTTTTGTTGTTATTGCTATAAATGTTCATATAGCTAGTGGGGAGGTAATGATTTTTTTTTTTTTTTGAGTGATTAACCACAACAGGTTTTTAATGTGACTCATGGATGCTTGGAGTCCATTAACAATTTTAAGTGGAATTTTATAAAACCAGTCAAAACCAGTTAAGTTCAGATGTTTCCTATATCAGTCTATCTAAGTGAAGTTCCCAAAGGAATCTGTCCTTACATCCCCTGAAAATTAGTTTTGAGATTTACAATCAGTTCAAAATTCTGAGTTAGATTAATTAGTTAAACATTTTAAAGAATTTTTATGTTTGAATATAAGTTTTTGTAATATATTTGACATCCCTATAGGAACAGAGAACAATCACACTGACTAGAAAGTATATGGGAATGTTTGGCACACCAAAATGGCATCTAAAACTTGATGGCAAGCAAGAAGTCATTAAAAAATACGAGAATAGAGTGAATACAGAAGTATATTTGAAACATTGTTTTAGTGAGAAGTTTAAGTTTGAAGGAACATCCTATTTGAGATTCAGAATTCACCGCTAAACATAAAGACTTAATTTCATTTTAAAAAGATGGAGTAAAGTTCATTCCTGTTTCATTCCAGAAAGATAGTTAATTGCTTGTAGCATATATTTCTTGCAGTGATGCCTGACAATAGAGCAATAACAGAACAAATGATGTAGGACGAAGCACGAATATGCAGGACTTCATCATGGTAAGCTATTACTGGCTTGTAGTCTCTCCATTCCCCTTATTAGTTCCTCTTCATGTTGAAATTTTATCAGCTCAGGCTAAGGAAAGCACAGACTTTTGAACTTTGGTGAATTTCTTCAAGCATCTCAAACTAGTTCATTAGAATGTGTGCACAAGCACCAGTGGTCAGCACACGTCATGTTTTAGGGGAAAATATAAGATACTGATGTTACTTTATGAAGAGCCTGATACTAAAAACGTATGTTAAGATCCACGAGATTGCAGGCTGTCCACTGAAGCCATACCTGGTTTCTCTACCTTGATCAGGCTTCAGGCTAGGTCATTATTTAAGTGGAATTTGCTCAGAATGACAAATCAGCTTCTTTGCTTCCACACATGCTGAAATATACAGCAGTGAACACCTTGGGAATTTAAAACACAAAGCCTGTGCCATTGAACTGCTTTTCAAGAGTAAATGTATACCAAACAGGGCTTTTTGTCAAGATCATATTTTTCAAGGTGGGTAACTAAAATTCACCATTCTGCTTAATTTCTTTGGATGCCACTCCTAGTAAATAAGCAGGGCTGCAAAGGTGAACCCTCTATTATGAGTTCCCAGCATCTCATGTCCTGTAAGTCAAGGAGCCAAACTCCTTCATGAAACATCCTGTCTTAGGCCTCTTGTGATTTATGGGAAGAATTTCTGAAGAAGGCCAGTGCAATTTTTTCTTTCAGTTGCATGTAGTGTATCTACTGTAATTGGAGAATAAAGAGAGAAGTACTGGGATTAGCATAGCAATTTCCTGCACTGAACTGAAACCTTGCTAATCAATTTTAAGTAACCAGCTAATGCATTTATGTAATAAACTAATCAATCTCAAATGCACATTTTACCATTTGGATTGAATTTAATATCCCAGCATGCAATTAAGTGACATTATTGACAATAGTTTGAACATGTAATTCGTGATTTGATATTACGATTCGTGTTCTGTGCCTGAAAACAATTTTTCTAATAAACTCCCTATCATTAATTTATTTCTTCACATTATTCTGCAGGACATATAAAATATAAAATACTAACTTGGAAAGCATGAATATTTGGGATTTTAACCATGAAATTCCTGACCTAGGTTCTCTTTCCAAATATTTTGGAAAAAACCCCAACCAAACAGAAAATTTTAAACAAATGTTATCAGCAGATCTTTTACTATAAATAAAAAGGTTATATTACTATATTTTGCAGTATATTCAACTGATATGAAATTTGGGCTGAGTCTACATTTGAGACATTTTCTGTTTCATGGTACAGAATTATGTACTTAATTCTTGTAAATTTTCACAACTAGTATGATACTAGCATTGCTGCAGTAGAGATAGAGAGTGTCTAGAAATGGTGCAGATACAAATGTGTGTCACAGAATAAAGTAAGTGTTGTTATTTAGAGCAAACAGAGGTTTGGGCAACCAAAACTTTTAACTAGCTGGCTCATTCATTTATTCATGTCCTGAACCATTTTTTTGTGAAATTTGATGTGTTCCAAAACCTCCTGGGTAGAAGAGATCTGCTTCACCAAGAGAGGGCCAATATTTCAGCTGCACAATTTATCTGCTAGACACCAAGATCCATCCACCTTATGGCAGAACTAGCTGTTTTCAGTAACCTATCTTTTCTGTTTGGTTAACTGTTCTAGCCATTAATAATCCCAATTATGGCAGTTACAAAACTTCCCTTGACATCTTATTCCATTGCTTTGTTTAACTCTTCTTTCAGCAGTAAATCTTTTGTCCTAATATTTAGCCTACACTTTTCCCACTGAAGCTCGAGGCAATTATTTCTTGTTCTGTCTTCCTTGACGATGAAGTACAATTAATCTCTTTCTTCTTTATAGCATCCTTTTATGCTTCTGCCATCTTCACCAAAGTACTGTTATATAATTCATTCATACTATTTATTTCTTTCTCAGCACATAGATAGTAAATAAAATATGAATGACTGAAAACATAGGAGATTCAGAAAGAAAAGAGGTGTGTGTGTGTGTGTGCATGTGTGTTTGAACACTCATATATTTTTTTAAATGTCACAAAACCAATCAATATTATCTAAAGCACAACTTTCTGTGAAATTCACAGGGCTGTCCAAAGCCAATGACACATTGTGACCCTCCTGCAGGCTAATTATTTATCTTCCTAAGTACAATCCTTTAACAGATCAAGATGAAATAACATTATCAAGAGGAAATAAAGTACATAAATGCAGTTACTAATAGTTCACATAAGAGGGAAAAGTACATGGATTCCTTTAAAATTCTCTGAATGTCTATATGTCTGGAATTTCAATTAACTAGCAGAAAACCCTTTATTCACAGGCAGTGGTAGTAAATTGTTCCTGATTTTCAGTCAGTACATTGATATTGCTTTAATCTGTATGTTTTGTAGCTAAATAAAACCAACTGAGTTTGAGATGATTTATAAACATAGGGAAAAGATTTTTACTACAAAGTTTAAACACTCATTACACCCAAAACAATTTTCTTTGAATATCTTGAATATTGAATGCTCTGTACTAAAACTGCAGTAAAATTGAAAGTTTTTGCACGGTATTACATGATGATGTAGCATACTGCGTATCTTATATGAACATAAAAGACATAATGTTTTAGGTTAAAAGCACATTTTAGACGTCATTGTCAACCTTATTCCTATGTAATTTGACTACTGAGTGTTTAAGTGTGTCTCTTCCAAGTCATATTCTCTGTGCTATCAGTTTCTCTCACTGAAACTCACTTGGCTTCAAGAACCCACCTGGTTTCAGTAGTGACAAAGATAACTTCCATATGAACAATCTTGTACTCCAATAGGCAACCCACTCATCCGAGTTAGGGGTGGTAGAGTTTGATTAGTCCGTATCACTGTAAGGGGGAATCCTCTCATGACCAATGCAAAGTGCTATGTCCTTTTTATGACAGATAGCAATATTATCAAGCTGATGAATCTCTACATACGGACAGAATGGGGAGCTGGGGAGCTGGGGTTATTTAGGCTGGAGAAAAGGAGACACAGAGGTGACCTTGTCACTCTCTACAGCCCCCTGAAAGTGGTTGTAGTGAGGTGGGGGTTGGTCTCTTTCTCCAGGCAACAGTGGTGAGTTGAGAGGATATAGAATAGAATAACAGCCTAGACATGCCCACGTGGCTCCAACCTTCACCCCTCAAGTCTAGTGTGAGAAACATCTGTTCTGGCTAAAACCACGACAAGGCTCATCGTGAAAAACTATCTTAATTATATAGTTTATCTATGAAAACAACACACGACAACAAAAGAAAAAGCTTTAAATATAGAATGTTTATGCATGGGAAACTTGAATTTGTTCAAGCTGGAGAAACATCTGAAGGTCTTTTAAAAAATGAGAAAGGGGAGAAAAATAATTTGAGAAGACTCACAATAAAAGTGTTATTTACTTGAGTGTGGTTCAGTATAGTTCCTTATGTGTTGAGGATCAATGGCATGTTATAATCAAACCTGTAGCACTCAGATAATGGTGAGGTTACCAAGGTTCCAAGTAAAATATCTTAAATTACTTTCAGACATTTTTAAGACCCATCTAACCCTCAAATATGAAATATCTATAGCAATAGAAAACATACTAAATTATTGATTGAAATTATCCATTTGGAGCATTTGAAGTAAATAAATGATTACTGAATCACAAGGGTTTGGCTATCCACTAATAGCACAGAATGATATGAGAGGGATAAAAACCATAAGATGTGACTAGCTTAACTAGGTTCTAGGCATGTACTTCTCTTTTCCCTGTCAATATTGACCACATTAGTCAAGACCTTGCAATTTAAAAATTACTCTTTCCATGCTGAGACAAATCTATTTATATTTGATCTAATGAAAATTAAACCACTGAGTTTGCAAGACTGAATGTTTTCATAGGGGAAGGGGAGACTTTGGGAGTGGTGAGGAAGTGAATCATCATCATTATGGACTGCTGATGGGGATCTTCTCTGCAGATATTCCTAAGAAAACTGGAAGCAGCTTTGTAGCTTTATTCTGGGCAGAATGATTAGTGATTAATCATCCTCTATAACAGAGAACTATTCATATTCATTACTCCTATACATAAGCAAGACGGCTTTACATAAGTAGTTTGGGAAACACAGATGGGATCATCACCCAAGTGAAGGATACATAATCTACTTTAAATTCATTTCCTGTCTTAGAAAGGAACAAGAAAGTTGTGGGGGCTTTGTTTGTCTGGTTGGTTGGAGCTGGTTTCTTTTTGTTTGTTTTTATATTTGTTTCTTTCTTTAAACTTTTATTTAGAGGCTTTTTGAACTAAGCAGTATGTTTGAAAGCCACCATGCGTGTCTTCTAAATGAGATAGGAAAGAAGTCACCCATGCTTGTTCTTCCATTTTCTTGACCCTGCTTAGAGTAAGACAGCCCCTGGCTAGAGCACAAATCAGATCAAAAGAAAATCCTTTGTGCTGACGTGACTGAAGACAAACGTAAAAAGATGTAGGGATAAACAGCATTAAAACAAGAACAGAAAAGCACTCTCAGCTGATTCTTCTCTCCGGATAGAACCAATCCTGTCAATCACAGCTGCTGTCTCTGTGCTTGTGTAAATGGTTGACTGAGGCAAAGGTTCCTGCTATGTACATAAAGTCTTGTATATCATTTAGAGAAACAGATGCATTTCTCTGATGACAGGCAAAGAATTTCTGTCTTCTTAGGTGGTGAACTTAGCTGTGATGGCAGCTGGCCTAGTGCCCCACTTGGCCTTTACCAGAGTGCTGTCAGATGTTCCAGCCATCATATCCCCAGGCACTTTCACCATTTCCTTGGGTCTGAATATGGACAGAGATTTTCTGTCTCAGTATTTCTTGACACTTATCTCAGTGCAGACCCTCTGCAGAGCACCCACCACCAAGGTTTGACTGCTACTTTCCAGGCTAACTCTGACTCCTCTTCTGGAGCCTCAATATGCAACTGCTTAGATTGCAATAGTGACTTTTCATTAATTCCTTGCCTTTGAGCTCACATAATTCATGGTATTTCACTGCTCATGTTTCCTTGTTTTTGGGCCCCTCTAGGGTTTCTCTTTCAACTTGATTTTAAAAGGCAATAATCTCTTTTTTTTTTTTTTTCTGTTTGCTTGTTTATACTAGAGAATGGCAAAATTAGGCAAGGTTTTCTGCAGGATGGTCTGCAAACACGTGTGAGCACATATACCTACAGTCACTCTGCTAGGGTCCAAGATCAGCCTGGTTTGTGGTAAATATCAGGCAAATCACATATTGGATATGGGTGTAATAATATCCTCTTCTAGGTGCTGTGTTCATGGAAAGTGTTTTTTACAGCACTAAGGTTATGAAAAATTCCACCTTAATATATTTAGAGATTCTGTAGCAATTTTTTTCTTTTTAATACATAAAAATTGTATATATCCCTCAAATTACGATATTCTCTTCCCCTCCCCCCATTTTAATTTATTTTTTTACATTTCATTTCAAGTTAAAGGGATGGCCAAGCAAGGTTATATCTGATAGCAAGGATCCTACTGTTAGTACAATGCAAAACTCTTTAAAGAATTCAAATAACTCAAATCAGTAGTAAATCTAAAAAAAAGATTTGTGTCAGTTTGCTTTGGTAGATGAAAATGCTTTCATTATGAATTTTGTTTTCAAAGCAGATTCTTTATTCTCCAGTTATGTGATATGATTCATTTTGTTGCTTTGTATGTCTAAATATGCTTGATTTTTTAGTGAAGTGTAGGGGAAATTTATACTTGACTAATGGATCCTGTACCCTTGTTCCTGCTCCTTCTTGGCCAGCAAAGTAACAATACTTGATATTTATGTTATCATCTGATGATTAGGTGCAAAACCACTTTCCAAATATTTCTAAACAAAACTTTTGCAGCTTAGGTAGGCAATGTTCACTTATAGTCACAAGTGGCAGACAACCAAAGCATATAGGGCTTGTTTATTTTTAAAAGTCATCCCACTCATAAACAGATTTTCAAATGAACATTATACATGGTCTCATGTAGCCTGTTCCTTATAGTAGCTGCTGAGAGCTGTCTACTTTTGAAACCATAGCTACTATTATATAAATAAATAGAAATTTTTATCTTTGAAGTCAGCTGTGGCTCTTGAACACACTAGAATACATGGCTCAGGACTCCCTTTAAAATATGTGCTGGGGGAAATCACAAAGATCTTATTCTAAACCAGAAGTACATTTTCTTCAGAAATCACTTCAGAAGTTAGGCCAATAATACCTAGCTCTGTTACAGAGGCAGACATAATTAGTACAAATGAGCTACTGACAGGAAAACAGAAGCTCTTTCTTACCCTCTGTGCATCGCTTGTAATTGGTTATATGTTAAAGTACATTGCTTAAAATGCCTCTCTCACCCGATTTCTGGGACCAAATGCAATGTATCAATTTGACTAAAAATTGCAACATGGCAAAAAAGAATCCAACAAAACAGCTAAATTCTGCCCTTATGAAAATACAATTCTTCTTTTTAAAAATTGAGTGTACTAGATAACAAAGCCTACTTGATTTCTAATGCAGTTATAGGTATTTTGGTGGCATTTGTTTGTTTATTTCGACAGGCCAGAATTTGTTAGTCTGGGAGATGATAAGATATTTGAGTCTCCAGAGTCATGTGTGTGCCTGTGTGTGTATACATTCTCTGCTAGCCTTCAAACACAGAAATCTTGTTGGAGTCTGTCTTGAAGTATTTACCTTGGGTAAATTAAACCAATACAAGGAAAAATCTAAGATAGTGGAAAATCATATGAAATAACTTATGCTGAAGGAATCAGTTAAGTTTAAAAATAGCTATTAAAGCAATTCCTATCAAGAAAAAAAATACAAAACTAAATGAGATTTAGTTTTGAAACTCAATTACCATATTATCTCTACCTATCTACAACAAATGCTTCTACAGTCTCCAAAACATTAATCATTATTATGGTACTGTGATGTTTGATCAAAAGTTGGCTTGTTTATTTAATTTTGTTTAATTTTTTTTTCTGCTTTCCACTGCTTTGTTTCAAGCTGTTCTACATGGTTTTGCTGAAAAGAACTATTTTAATTTGGACAAAGAAGACTCTTTGAAACAACATTCCACTGAAAGCAAAAAAAATAATTACACCTGCTAAGATGAGATTGCAATGTTTCCTACCCTTTCTAGCAAGAGACTCACTTGTCTCAGCTTTCCTCTTCCTTCTCTCCTTTTCTCATCTCTCAAGTCTATGCTTGTAATAGTCTGTGCTTTCTAGTACTGAATATCTGCTAAATATTCTACAAAGTTTTTTTATATATTTTAGTATTAGAAGTGTTAGAGAAAAAAATTTTGAAAGATATTTTTCCCTGAAAGCAGAAGCCACTCAAAGCTAAAATATTCCACGTGAAAATGATTATTGATTTAAAGATAGTCACAGTGCTTTTGCACCAGATACACATAATAGCATACAATTTCTTAGTATTTCAATAGTTCTAAGATATTGTTTTCAGATTTCCATGGATAAAACTCTGAAGTTCTTACTAACTCTCTCTCAAAAAATAGCAGTAGAATTTTAAATTTGGAGTTTCAAGTAGGGTTTACATACTCCCTGAAGGAGTTGCTATTTAAAAATAAGGTAGGAATTCTTAGAGCTGACTTTAAAACGAGCCTTTTTTCTTTTCTCTTGGAGAGATACAGTCAAATATGTTCTGATTTCTGGTGGCTTCATAACTATTATTCATCTTTGTTCCACTATTTTATGTTTTTCTGTATATACAGCAAGATATTTACATTTTCTTGCTTTAATAGGGTACAGTACTCCCAAAGGCAACAAATGCAAAACTAGTACGAATACTCATAATGAGTGACAGTTTTCATAATCAACTGTGAGAAGGAACCACAATTTTCAAGATCAAAAATGCAGTGGTAATTTCCAAAGAAGTGTTGGTGTATGGCACAATCCATGGACTCTTACAATGTTTTGTATTGTTCTCCATTCCTCTTCAGAGACCAAACTGTTCTGTGTTTGGAGAGACTTTAATTTCTCACTCCTTGGAGAAGAGAAAAAAGAAGCAAAATATTGTCACTCCTCTCTGAGTTAGGAAAAGACGTGCAAATGTAAAAAATAGATCTGTATTCCACTGCTGCTGTAAACAAAACAGCAAAGGGTGGAGGGTGGGAAAGAAACTCTCCAAGGAAACACAGAAGAAAATGGCTCCTTGTCTGCATTAGGCTACAGTCCAAGCAAGCGACAGAGTTTGGAGGAGCTGTGGAATGGCACCCCTGTCTCACTGCAGCTGG
>VZSR01000520.1:31264844-31296196 GCA_013398615.1 Brachypodius melanocephalos
ATAAGTTTGATGATTAACATGTAGTTATATAATGAAAAGAGTGTAAAAACCTGTTCATCCTGCATTCATGTCAGAGGCAGATATGGGTTTGCACCCCTGGCTTCCAGAACTCTTCAATAAAAGCACCTGCATATAATCATGCTATGCTGTGATTATGTGTTTCTATGCTAACAACCTGTTTACAATTCACTCTCCCTGTAAGGGTTGCTGTATATTGGCTGTTAGAATGTTATAGCTATCTCTCCTTGACATATTTGCCATGGCACACACACACACACACACACACACACACACACACACATATATATATATAAACTTTACTACTTTCCTACTCACTGAGGCCATACAAAAATCTTTTTTAGTTATTAAATATTTAGCCAATCTTTTCCTTTCTCTCATATTGTTATGAAAATGATATATATATAACTGTAGCCCACAATTTATTTCATTCTGTGTAAGAGCGAAATGCCTTCCCTTCCTTTAGTGCTTGAGTCAGATAACCAAGGAATGCATTAATCCTTAAGATATAATTATATTCCCAAGAAAGATACACAAGCATGTTTTAACAAAAATAAATTTTCTTCCCAGTGGAAATAGACAGAATCCTATTTACTCCCATATCAAGAAAAATAAAATGATTAGGGGGTATTTTTATATATAATTTCAAAAATCTTAACAGTACAGGAAAACTCAAAAAAAGTTGGCTAGTTCTGAGTCAACTTCTAAAATGCAACATCTCCTCCTTCAAAAAAATCCTTAATTTTTCAAAAGTTGTCCATCAACATAGTAAACTGAAGAGTAAATTATTTGGCTTCGAATTTAGTATGTGTTTATTTTAAAACCTTTAAAATTGCATTTATGATTAGTTATGTATGAGGAACTTTATATGAGCACAAAGTTATTACTGTAATAAAAGAGGTCTGAGAAGGCTGCAGTGACAGCATTATTTAATATAAGTTACCCATGTCTACTTATTTCCTACAGAGACTCTGGAATCAAGCCTAGGACAACTATGAATACTTCAACTAGACATCTCAAGGGAATATGCCCATTTTACTACTGGAACAATCAACACTACAAATTTCCCTTAGGTACTCATGAATTTGAAGCTGGACAGTTAGGAAAAGCGTTTAAAGGCTTATAAGATACCTGAATGCCATTGTTCAAACAAGTACAAGAAAATGAACTCCAATGTTTTAATACCCTAAACCAAGGAAATCTATACAGTTAGAAATATATTACGAAAAAATTAATTTCTTATGTGACTCCAGAAGGACAACTAATTAAAGAATTATTAATTTTTTGATGTGAAAATAATGAATTTTCTATATTTTCAAAGGTTTTTTTTAACTTCTACCTTCTACATATTTTAGATGGCTTTGTTTTTTTTTGTGGGTTTTTTTTTTTTTTTTTTTCCTAAGGGTGAATGAATAAGGTTTTCAATAGGATAGGACACACTATCTCTAGGTTTAATGTGGGAAAGAATTTTGTGAAAAACAATTGGTAAAATGCTTCAGAGACATTTTTTGATCAGGAAACTCTGTGGAAGAGTGAAAACAAAGATTTGCACTTATGTTTAAAGATATTGAGGATTTTAAGACCTTGCATCTTGAACACTGAATGAAGAAATCATACATTAATAAAGCAATGCTGGGCATTACACAGTAGAATAAGTAATAATTTCATTGTAAGAACAGATGCAAGAACATAAATCTCAGTATCGTCTATATCAAGTAATTCAACCAAAAATGCTACTAATTTACTTTGAATTTTCTACTGCTGGCCAATATAGTGTCCAGGTCTGAGACATCCTTTTTCATATATTTCTATAAATGTAAGGAACTTCAAAAATAGTGAAAGAAATTAATAATTTTAACCACTAACAACAAAAGCAAACAAATGGAACCAAAACAGAACCAGAAAACAATCTGTATTTTCATATGAAACAGTTACTTCAATGAAACATGAAGATTAGCTTAAAATAGTAGAGAAAAATTACATAATAGGTAGGAATATTGTGGAGAAAAGTCCTCATTCAATGCAAGTAGGTATCTAGAATCATCTAGTTTAGCTTCAAGCCTCAGATTTCTGGGAAATGGTAAGACAAAAGAACAACAGATCAACAGGAAGAATAAGTCAGCATTTGAGTAATACTAAATAAAGCTTCACACTTTTTTGTATTAATATATGATCCTTTGCAATAATTATTTGCATATCCTCCTTCCTTTAAAAAAAAAAACCAAAACAAACAAACTCAAACAAAATATTAGATATTAAATTCTTCAGGAAGTTAAATATATTTACAAGCATACTTCACAAACACACATTCATGACAAATAGCTCAAAATTTGATTGCAGGTTTAGACTGTCTATCCTCCACACCTCATTGCTAAGGATTTTTTTTTCCCATGTAGTGCATAATGAAAAGTCTGGAAAGCTTCATTATTCTTATTGCTGGGTTTTTTGTTGTCATTATTATTAATTAGTAGTAGCAGTAGTAGTACATTAATTTAATATCTGAATTGTCTTCTTACAAGTCATTCTTGATTTTTTGTTAGCTATAGATCTTACTTTTTTGACAATCTAAGAAATGTTATCACAGATTTATAATGATAACTGTTGTTCTCAGTTTACACAAGAACAATGAAATGTAAATTATATGATTTATCATATCATAAATTAACGATATTCTGGTAATTGTTTTGAATTTTTTTTTCCCAATGGAAGGTTAGGGAACTTACTTGTCTTCCATTATCCAGTAGAAATATTTTTTTAAATTCTAAATAACATCACTTTTCCAGACCTCTTAAAAAGTTTTCTGTTCCATGATATACAGAAAATCTTGACTCAGCTGTTTTTTTTGAAACTTCCACTATTATGGCACTGACTCTAGGCGGTACCATGCGTGCTTTGAACAGAATTTCATTTTGGTTTAAGTACCATTTCCATTCTATACAGTATTCATCATTTAGCTGTTGGTTTGGTTTTGTGGGTGTTTTTTTCCAGGATTTTTTCTTTTTAAATGCAACCAAAGACCCTGAAGCAATCATTTTTGTTTATGGAGATCCAGTGGTATAACAGATTCAAAAATCTCTATTCCAACATGGAGAAATTTAGTGTCAAGGGTCACCAAAACAGTCAGCTCCAACACTCTTTCTATTTTATCTTGATCTCCTTATCTACATATAAGATGCCATACATATGCAGAGCTCATACTAGTAGTTGTAATGTACCAAGAAGTACCTGATGGTATCTTACATTATTATTCTTTTGAGACTCACTGATCCTGTGACTGGATACATATGGAGGAAATGGGAAAATAAAAGTATGACAGCACATCCAGTTTTGCATATTCATGTTTCTTTGAGTGCCAGAGTCCTACTCTCAGTTAAGGTATTCCTTAACTTCACCAAACTCTAAACTAGATTGTTTATTTTTTTTTTATTTAAAGGTCTGTTTGCCTTTCTCCCTTTCTTCCACAAAAAGGTAATTTCATGCTAAACTACTTTTAGCATACATAAAACTTTCAGTATTATAAAAAGACAAGGCTGACTCAGAAGTTATTCTAATGAGTCAGTGGCATTGCGTTAAAGCAAAACCCTAGAGAGAGTTTAGAATCAACCAGATTGAAACAAGTAAATACAAGTATGTCAGTCTGCAGCCCAGAAGTAAAGTAATTTTCTACCTCCTGTGTACCTCTGGCAGCTATCTATATTTGCTGTTCTCCCTTCAGCATCAGCAACTGCAACCACTTAAACTTGATCCTTCTGTCCTGATCAGTTATATGGAGAAAAGGCAGTAGAGGTCTGTCTTAATTCATGTGGGATGCCCTTAATGCTTTCCCTAGAGTGAACATGCTTTATTTCTTACTAGAATTATCTTCTTTCTGTTTCTTACACTATCTGTTTCCATCTCATAAGGGATACTTGAAAGCTTCTATCTAAACCAGGTACCAATTATGTAAAATTAAGAACAGGCTTTTGAAAATTCAGTCACAGAACATGTGCTGTCGTTTTCAACACAAATTTCACACATTTTCAATACTGGCAATGCCTTGAATTGGAGAGGATGTGAAATAGTTTTCATTTGCACTCAGAACATTGAATATTTCTTAGGAAAGCACAGAAGTCAGGTTAACTTCAAAGTACAAAACCTATTTGTCAGAGGTGAGATCTGTATGGAAATGGTGAAAGTCCTGTTTGGATAAAACCCTGCAGATACATATGAGCAAAAGCTCTGTTCTGACACTGTAGCTCAAATTCAGAGTGCAGCATTTTTTGTGAGCCATCTTGGTGAATGACAGCTAAGTAAAAGATTTGCAGGTGGGGTTCACGGTGGGAAAATCCGGCATCCTGAAAAGTGACACCGGATCTGGGGTACATCCCAGTCATTCCATACATTATTAATTTTGTGTAGTTGGAGGTCTGGTATCTTACAAAAAATATAAACATAGGGTCATCTCTCTGCTTAAGCTCTTTGGAAAGTCATGCTCTTATTTTTTTAGGGACTGCTGTGTTAGGTCTCCTATAGAATCCTCTCATACATCCACTTGTCTTTAAGCAGCAGAGAAAACCACAAGAGTACCTGACATATGTTTGGTTTCCCTTGCATGGGGATCATCTTGTTGTCTATTTATTGTTATTACCCATCAGAAGCTGGAATAGCTATCACTGTTCTTTTCCTATCCATACTCATAAGGATTTTATGCTCATGTAAATTCAGACCACACTTCCTACACATTCTATAAAGAACAAGTGAGGATGGAAATTGCACAAAGCCAACTTTTGGCAAAGGTGTTGTTTTTATTCAATTTTTACCTAGAAATATTACAATATGTATAAATCTTATACAAATATGAAAAGTAGTTACTACCTTTGTAATGAAATATTATTTATCATATTTGGCTAATTATGAATTACTGCAGAATTACTAGAACCAGCAGGTCTTTTTTAGAGTGAAAAACTAAGATTAAAATCACTTGTCCTCAATTGCCTAGAAACCTGGCAAGAACTGCAGGAAGAAAAGGTAAGTGTTTTTGAATCCCTTTCTCAGTTCACAAGGAGAGATTTATTTTTTTTTTCCTTCTTCCATCAAGATACCATTAAACTAAAACTTGAAGAAATTGACCAACTGTGTCTGTTTATACTTTGGTCACCAATTTAACTTTGCAGTTAAGCTTTTTTGGCAGCAATTTGACCATCCTTTCAATTGGTAGCATTGACAAATAATAGCTATTTGGACAGAGAACACAATACATCCAGAAGCAAACTCCATGGTATATATAAAAGTATTCATCTTGCACCATAGCTTGAAAATTCAATTCTTATAAAAGCAAAATCATTACAGAGACACAAGTGCTCTGAGGACAGGACTGGGAGCACATGGGGGTTGTTTTCAATTGAAGCATAAAAGAGTTTTAAATCAATTTCAAAGTTCAATATCCTCCAAGGGAGGGTAATGAGGAAAGTATATGCAGCAACCCTGTTTTCCTTGACAATATTTTGTTTGCTGTGTTGCCCAGGAGATTTTACCCTTGGTTCTTCTACATGGGTAGGTAAGTGGAGAACAATATGCAAGTACCTGAGAGGGTCAAAACACATAAAGATTAATTTTGTATTCTGACAACCCTTGCACACTTGAATCCACAGCTCTGACTTAAATTTTTACAAGATAAACTTGGTCCATATGATCAATGAATAATATCTCTTTAAATTGATTAACTAGCCAAAAAGGGCAGGAAACATGCTGAACTATAAAGATAAAGGATTTACTTTCTGTTTATTGAACTCTAACCAAGTAGTTCTTTGGTTCAGAGGAGAACTTTGATGACATTTTGTCCCAATTTTTTCAAAGCTGGCAAAATAGTTAGTGTGGGCTGGTGGAAAATTAGTTTGAGTTTAAACTAAATTAGTTCACTTTAATTCACACAAAATTTTTTGAGATGGGAAAAATGAAAATGGACATTCTTATCAACATATTTTGAAGACATTCTGCTATATGAAATGTCAGAAGTAATCTCAGTAAAGACACCACAGAGTGAAATAAAGTGGTCCATACATAAAGAGTGGTATATACCTAAAGAGGTAACATAAAGAGTGCAAAATATCACGTAGATATCACTATCATACATTACACAGAAGTTAAAAGGTGGACTACATATGTTCTCTTTTCAGTACATTGAAATTCTCTTTACTTAATATGCATGGTGTTCTGTATGTCATAGTTTAAGATTACAAGGCAGCTAAACACCACACAGACAGTTACTCACAACTCTCCCCATAGTGGGATGGGAAGGAACTGGAAAAAAAAAAAGTAGAACTTGTGAGATAAACACAGTTTAATAGGACAGAAATGGAAGAAAAAATAACGATGATGATAGTTATAATAATGATGCAAAATTTAGATGATACAAAGCAAGGTACTTTCACATGCTCACCATCTGCTGACTGATGCCCAGCCATCCCTTAGCCAGCTTCCCCCCAGATTTGTACTCTAAACATGATACCACATGGAATGGAATATCCCTTTGGCCAGGTTGGATTGTCTGTTCTCTCCATGTCACCTCCCAAATTCTTGTGCTCTTCTAAGCCTTCTCAGTTGTGGGGTGGTTTGAGAAGCTGAATAGACCTGGACTTAGTGTAAACATTGATCAGCAACAACTAAAATATCAGTATCTTGTGAACATTATTCTCATACTAAATACAAAACAGCTCTATACCAGGTACTTGGAGCAAAATTAGCTCTATCCCAGATGAAATATGGACCAAAAAACTAAGAATTCAAGTGTTAAATCCCTTTAGTTAAATGTGATGCTAATGCTAAAAGTCTTATAAAAAGATCTTTAGTGACATTTTGTTTCTTAAGATATATATCAGATAACCCATGCATAGCTGTTATTCTGTGCATTAAATGATGTGCCAGTACTTATTTAACATATAACAACTGCCTTATTAAATAGGAATTAAATACATATCAGAGATACTTAGTCTGAGCTGTTACTGCTCATATCAAACTTCATGCTTTTCAATGGCTATGTGCAAAGTATGATTGCTATATTTTTACAATATGTCTGTTCAGTTTAATTTACTAGAATTCGAACTTAGGGTTCTTTGCCTCCTAAGTGGTGATCAGGGTGACAGGACCACTGTGGGCTATGAGCTCCCAGACAAGTTTGGTGAAGTTCCTTGTAAAAAACTCTGCTGAGTATTAGTATACACCACCAGGATGAACCATCCCTGGAAGTGTTCAAGGCCTTATTGGATGTGGTTTTGAACAATCCTGGACTACAGCCCATGCTACAGGTGCTGGAACTAGATGATCTTTAGGCCCCTCCCAACCCTAAACAGTCAACGAATCCATGACTTTATTAACATCTGTGGGGTATAAATGTGTCATCTTGGGAGTGTGTCTACAAAGAAAGGATGAAGCTGAGCAGCTCTGGCAGATGTATCAAAAAAAGGCTCATTGATAGCTTGAGGAATAAACTATCTTGAAGGCAAGTATTCCTTCTCATGGTATGAATCAGATATTCCATGTATCCTTTTGATATTAAATATAACTTTGTCATGCTTTCACAGTTCCCTTTAAAGTTGTGCTTCACACCGCAGGGAAAAAAAAAGGATTTATGCTCACATTATGATTAAATCCTCTTATCCCCAAATTTAGTATCATTTTGGTGAATTCTGTAACAAGTCAGTGTAAAGCAGAAGGGAAATTTTCTGGTTTCATGAAATTAAGAAGGGTTTGGTATTTAATTTTGCATGTCTCTTTACAATTTTTTATTTTCAATCTCTTGAAAAGAAAGAACACGTCTCTTTATACAGCATCAATCTATGTTGAATACAAGCCTTCCAGCCAATACAAATAAACATCTGAGCAATGCTTAGGCATTTTCAAAGTTAATTATTTATTCTTACATGATATTTCTATTCAAATTTCTGATCTTATGAAATTGTTCACTTTGTAGATACAAAAACCTTTTACTTACTTATAAAATTCTTTACGTAAGTATTGAAAGTTTTCCAGAGTCAATTCTTTCACAGCTGATCTAAATTCTGATGAGAATAATGCTGCCTTTAACAGATTTTTAAAAATCCCTTGGTTTGAACAGAAACCTCTCTGAATAAAAACCAGCTAAAAGTAAAGAAGCTGTAATTTGGCCTCAAACCAAAGAAAGTTTCAGACATTTATTTTAATCAGTCATCAGTCTTGGTGGTTTTTTTCCCTGAAAAAAACCTGTGATTAATATTAAATATGAGTTAGTATAAGAATTCCAAATTAACATTCAGCAGGAAACAGTAGTAGAATACTGGAAAACTCTTCTGGAAAGAATTAACTTGCTACTCTTCAGCAGTCCAAGGAGAATATTATATCTTAGTTCTGGAGAATTCTGTGGACTACTTTTCTTTGAAGCAAAAACAAAGAAGGAAGGTTGCGGTTTTATGACAGGCTCACTTAAAAGTGTGACCAAAAAAAGTAAATTTAATGGCTACCATTGATATTTTTTATATTTAAAGGAAACACAATATCCACTCCTTTTTCATATTTTTGAGACATAGATATGAACACAAAATACATATATACACAAATATATGCACATTTATACACACATGCAGACATCTTTCACATATGGCTATGCACTGAGGAATGAAAACATGCTCATGAGAGCTACCTCTGGGGTTTTCTTCAGAATGAAACATTTTCAGAGACCTGACATTGTCAGGATTGAGGGGAGAGGGTTGAGCAAACCGCATGGAGAGAGAAGTGCTTGCTGACAGGTTGACAAAAGTACATGTAGCCTTTCCTTCTAGAGGGGAGAGGTTAGGCACTGCAGCAGCACAGCAGAACCTTGGGGTATTACACAGCTATCCATTTGCAGCTTTCACAGTGATGAATGAGGTCTCAGCAGACACCTTGCAGAGAACTGGCAAGACCAAGAAGCAGGGAGGATGAGATTACTCACATGTCTGCCCTTTTCCCCTCTCAGGTTGGGTGAGGCAGGTGATTAAAAGATAAAGTCCTGGGTGATCTAATCAAAGCCATCTGCTCCCACTCTGGTCAAGTAAGAGAAATTCTCAGAAGCTCAAGGACCATAAAGAGTTGTTTTAATCAGAACTTAAACAGAAATATTATTGTAAAAGCACTCAGGGGCTCTGAGGACAATCCTCCTATTCATTGAGGAGCTCCAGATATATGGATATAACTTTCTTAACTGGTTCTCAGACTTCAAAATTCCCTCGGTTACATTAAGCAAAATTAAGGATTCAATAAAACCTGATGGATTTGAGCATGAGGAAAAAAAGCCTAAACCTGTCACCAGATACTTACCTTGAGGGGAATGAGGCTTCTTGCAATTTCTTCTAAAGTGTAGAATACTGGCTGAAACCATATGGAACATATCCATTTCTGTCTGGTGATGACAAGCCTCATTCAGAAGATTATTAACAATGAAATTAAGAAATGCATCCTTAATTTGAACTTTTTTTCCCTAATCTTTTGTAATAAGCAGGAGAAAAAATCCTAACACAATATCCTGGCATCAACAGCCTTTGTGGTAACCAGGATGAAACATTTACAAAATTGACTACTCTTTTTTAAGGGGAGAAAAAGTAATTAATAAATACCCCATAGGCCAAGGAAAATAAGAATATACTCTGTGCACAGACCTGCTCCACAAAAATGTAAAGTTCTAATTTCACTAAGTTGTAAAGGAGAAAGGATGACCAGCTTTTTCAGTTGAAATTCCTGTTTTAGTCTGCTTGAGTTCATGCATATATGACAGTCAAGAGAGACATGGGCATTTCTGATCACCATAGTGAAAGGCTGCCTGGTATTGTAGCAGAGGTTTGGCTGCCTTGTGCCTATTTCTATTATATTGCTTTTTCAAAGGATTGTTAGTATATCAGCCACAGTCCTTCAATGAAATTCAGTAGTATTTTGATATGCACAAAATTTTCATTGTTGCATCTATTTGTGGAGAAAAAATGTATTCATTCTCCCTAATCTACCTCTAATTTTCTATCCAAATACTGCCAGGCTCACTCAAGGCCACTAGATTTAGTTACTCACTTGACTGAAAAGCATGTCAATGCAAATTCAGGCTGATAAACCAGCACACAAATCTCCAGGGCTTCAGCAAGTTATAATTTAACCACAGCATTAACAAAACGAGATAGCAATTATGCAAGGAATCAGCTGAAAGGTTATTTTTAATTTTAAATTTCTGCCTCTGTACAGCTGGGTGCTGGAAGTAAAAAGCAAGATGAGGCACGTGTCCCCATTAGGCAGGCCTTTGGAAACCAAGCAGCATACTGTACTAAGCATTATGCTGCGGATGTTTCACAGTAAATTTATCAGTGCTGGCCCTGAAAGCAAATGGTTTTCTAGCATGGTGGGATGTTCTTTTTAATATTAGTATATCAAATATTTTTGGCTCTGGCAGTGACAGCAAATTAGTGCTGACTTCATAAAGGCAGAGCTGTGTGCAAGCTTGGGGACATTACAAGGGCTCCTCTGACTGTCATAAGTCCTCACCTCCAGGACTGTCTTGTCCTGAATTCAAGCTTAGCCATGAAGCCAGTTTGGCTGAATCCTTACCTTTCTTATTCTTCACCGTTCAATCACTTGTAAAATATCCCTGTAGAGGCACTCTAATACACAGACCTATTTACATTAATGATTTGATTTTATATGGTCCCATTTGTTCTCTGTACACTTATTGTTCCTCCTTATTCGTTAGGTGCTGGGCAATCTCCCATCACATAGGGCTGGTTCAGTTCCTGTGCAGCCACAGCCCCTGCAGGAGGCTGTTCTGGATCCTCTATAAGTCTGTGAAGATGATGAGGCTGCTCTCAGGTGCCTGAGAGTCCTGTCTGCCCCTGCCTGATCTCTCCCGGGTCTTCCACATCCTGTCTACAGCCTAGGACTCAATGTCAGCTCCCAGGGCCATCAGCCCTTGTCCAGGAACAGCATGGCAGGGCTGCTCTGCAGCTCTCCACGGTCCTGCCCTGCCTGGCTCATCTGCAGACCCACAACCATCCTGTTCCTGGCCCATTTCCACCTCCATGGGGATGCCCAATGCTTGGGGCTGGGCTGTGCCTGCTGCCCACCTGCTCTGTTCCTGGCTGGGACAATGGGGTGGGCCTTGGCTCAGTCCCTGCCCTGTTCCCTTGGGAAGAATCCATATGAAGGCCCATATCCCTTTGAGGGCTGGTGACATTTGCAGTGCCCTGAACATATGGTCAACATTTCTGTGAGACAATTGAGAAGAAGCAGGGAGTAAACTCAAACACTGAAAGTCATCTGATTGTACCCATGAATTGTTAGGATGTTCCATGTCCAAGTTTTAGTTGTTCCAAGGCAGCTAGTCCTGTTCCAAACATCCTAGTCTGGAGATCAGCCAGTCCCAGCAGACAGTTAAAGTGTTTCTACCCTTTTCTGAGGTGGGAGAGGACATAATAAAATTGATACTAGCTCAGCATGGTCACTCTCTACCTCAAGTCAGAGAAAATTCCACGTCACACTTAAGTTACTAGAATAAAGGCAGCCAAAATAAACTCTCCATTCATGTTACAGGCTTGATTCAGTTTCCTGGACATCCAGTTACTGGGGTTTATTGGAAATAAATTGAAGAGTATCCAGCTGGAACCTCAGCAGCGACCAGGGAAAGCCTTGGGTAAACAGGTTTCCCTCATATCAGTCTGTTCACATGAATGTCTCACAGATCCTGAGGCATCTGAGATGTCACTCTTATGATAAGAAATGTGCAATTCAATCACAGCCTTTGTGCTTATACAAGCACAGCACCCCTGTATTAGACAGGTTTCTGCAATATAAAAGCTTTTGAAAAATATGACAGGTAATTTTAGTTTGGAAAGGTGCATTACACAGCTATGATTGTCACTGATTTACTTTTTAAAGTTCTAAAGTCTTGGGGCACAGTTTTGTAGATCATTACTTCTGTGTAACACAAAGGAAGGCATGATCACTGGTAGTGTTTCATATAGGAAATAGCTTTAAATTAGGCATCTTGGATGGTGCATACTGTAACTAGTTTTGTGTTCTCCTGTTTATCTGATTCAGCCCAGCCTCCTTAAATTATATGGCAGAACACATAAAAGTAATTTTTGCATGTGTGGAATACAATTCAAAGCCTTTTGAAATCAGTTGGATGCTTTTTTTGATTTCCTAGGAGAATTAGACATGTAATGTGGCATTGAGCACCTCAGATATTCAGATGGGAGGTTTCAGTACACAGAAATAGCCAGGTTTTTTTAACTGGACAGCTTTGACTGTCTCCATACTTTGTGTGAACTTCTGTGTTCATGACTGCACATTTTAATTACTTTAAAAGTGCCTGAATCCAGAGGCAGACCCTTCAAATTGCATAAAAATAAATTAATAAATAGTAGTAATAATGTTCATTTCTTCTAATGGATACATAGACTGTCCCACTCTTAATATAATCTGAATGTTTGGACAACATACATCTAAACCCCTAAGCACTATGAAAATTAGCTTTCAAATTACAAAGCCCAGATTCAAAATGTTTTCATGAGTTTGGCATGGCAGTTGAGTATGAGAAAGAGGAGAAAAATAAGATATGAGATATGAAACACTATCAGCAGACCTGGAGTTACTGCCACCAGATCTTCACCTGCATTAGGCTAGACGTTATTATACTGTTCATACCCACCTTTGAGCTGTTTAGATAGCCTAGTAACAGCTGCTTTTACTATTTCCTCCATCTTCTTACAGATGGGTTGACAGAATTTGAAACTAAACTGGAATTACACCATTCCTGTAATCTTGGCACAGGTCTTTTCTCCAGCTACCTCGGTGGTTTTGCTTCCCATCTGGTTGCCATGCGAGCTTCTGAGTATTCAGAGCCAGTAGAAAAAAAGAAAAGGAAAAAGACCCTTTTGAGAACATACTGTTCAACTGATCACAGATCAAAATATTTTGTGTAAAGGCATTGCTTATTTCTATTATTCCTTCTTCTTCCCTCATTCCAGCACTTTTCATGATCCTATTACTGAAAAGTTCATGACATTACATTTGTGACTGCCATATAATTTTATTGAAACACGCATATTCTCTTTTATCCTTTTGAAGGGCAAAATATTAAAGTGATATCCCTCTTGTTTTTTGATTTGTTTCCAAATGGAAAAATAAATGTGTCTCATTCCTGTGTGTCTGGCCAGCTTGCTAAAACTTTCATTTCTCTTCCGAAAATTCCACCTGGCAATTTCAAAGAGAAATCCTGCAGCCTAAAGACAATCGCCACTGGGTCAGTAGTGCAAACATCATGAGATTTCTTCCTTTTTTCTCTTTCTTCCTTCCATCTTTTTCTTTCTGTTTCCACAAAAATATTTTGCATTTTTTTCATCCCTCAAAAATAAACTGTAAAATACAAATCCTAAACCAAAATGATGGACGAAGAAGTAACAGGTTAACTCTTTATTTGCCTGATGAGACTATTCAGATGTGAAAGTACCACTGAAGAAGAATAGGGTAAGGAAATGGAGAATGTTTATATTTAAATTAAACCACACACCTAAAGGTTGTCACACTTGAAAATTCCAGAGCCAAGGTTCATAAAATGTGAAAGTAGTCTTGCGCTGTTAGAACTTGGCAGGGCTATAAGAAAATAGCATAATCTTCTTTTCCATTTATTCTGGCTAGTTGACGTTCTTGCCTCAGTCTGGCATGCAGTAGTCATTAATAGAGCCTGGCATTTCACAAAATTTGCTAAATGAATGATGACTTCAGGGACTTTTTCCCCTTTTTATACTTTTCTTCCTGGGTATGTAAAGCTGGTATCAAATGTGACTGAGAAATTACATTTGCATGCATACACACCTACACAAGATTTTTTTGTCCCGTAATTACTGTAGCTATTTTAAGTGCACACTGTGCGTGTGTATATATGGATTCATTCAGGCACAGCTTTGACATAGCACATGTGTGTAGTATAGTTAGAACAAGACTATGAGCTTTTGCATATGGACTTGAACAGGATGATGGGGTTGAGGACTCACCCTGACTTCTGTGTAGGAGCATTTAGTAGGACAGAAACCCAGAGGCAAAGCCCTTTGGTTAGGTTACCCAGGAGAATACATGTACAGGAGTATGTACATGTGGGACACTGAAAGGAGCCTGCCTTCAAGTGTCTTAAAATCAGCTTCCTGAAAGGACTGAGAAATTACCATCTAGATAGAATTTGAGCCCTTATGCTTTAACAACATTAATCCCAGATTTTAGCAGGATTTTGGAATCCCTGTCCTATATGCACCATCTAACCCAAAAACTGTCAATGTTTAGTTTTTGCCAGAAATTTTCCTGTTGTCTAAAGCACTATTTCTGAACAGAAACATTTTTATTTTTATATTCATATTTTTTATGAACAGGTACCTCTTCTGGAACAGGACTAGGTTGTTTCCCCAACTCAGACCTCAATATAGGCAAAAGAGGTGTTTTATCATATAGTGCAAGGCTAGAGCAAGGCTAACTAATTCACAGAACATCAATTTCTGCAAGGTTATTGTATCTACCACTGATGGGAAAAAGATAATACTTTCTCTTTCCTTCTCTTATTGCTTTGTTACATTAGTATAGTGGTTAGAACTACCACACAAAAATTCACAAAGGCAGAAATCGACTGAGGTTGGAGGAGATCTCTAGAGATTGTCTATTCAACCCACCTTACTCAAAGCAGGGTCAGCTACAGAATGTTTTTCAGGGCCATGCCAAGTTGAATTTTGAACATTTTCAAGAACATAACCTCTCAGATTGATTTGTACCTGTGTTTGAGCTTTGCAGTAACAAACAAACAGATTCAAATAGCTGAAAAAAAATCTAAATATGAGCAATCCCAACTCTTTTGGCCTTGCCTCATATTTGGGCTGCTTCAGGTCCTCAGTCATCTTCATGGCCCTTGACTGAAGTGTCAAATATTCTAGAGGTGGAGTCTGTCATAAAAACCCCAGAGATTTACAGGATCAAACTATTCCTTGTTTTGTCACACATTTATTTTATTTTAAATAATTTGAGCGTTGTGCAGCCAAACTGTTGTTTATTGCTCTGTGAATTGCACAGTATATTTCAGGATTTGGGCCCTCTGATTTTTTTTTAGCCAGAAAGCAAAATAAAAGAGTTTTATATGGTTGGTTCTTCTCCTTTTGCCATGTCACAATGCAACTCAAGAGTACATAGCTGTGTGATAAGAAGTGCAATCTCCCCAGGATTGATAAGGAAGAGCTGTTTCTCAACAGAAGCCCAGATTTAATTGTGCTGACAGGGATTTTTGTATCAAATGTTATACACATGTGCTTTCAAATGATGAAAAATGCTGCAGTTTCTTCACGGACAAGATAGTACCTCCTTAACATACTGCTTGGAAAATTGCCCCTAAGATTTCTGTAACATTAAACAGTATTATGGAAGTTATGATCCAGCTTCAGAGCTTTGAGTTTGTCTATCTCTGGAATCATCCTAGATTTGAATAATTAATACATGTATGTTTGCACAAATAAAAGCTTTATTAATTGTTAAGAATTGCACTGTTCTCTTGAGTGTTTTAGGCAAAATCTGTACTTAAGAATGGATATTTACTTTGGATATTTGAGTGCTGAAGGTGCAAAAGCATTCAGGATTTTAGTTCTCTCTACTAATTTATTTTCACACTGACAAAATAGGTATTATCTGGGTGCCTGATTGCTCAGGTGGACAGACATATCTGTTATGAAATTTGACTGAAAATATCACCCATCCCTGGCCTCCTCTCCTCTCAAACAATAAAATGAAATCAGTTACCAAGAAAAAAATAAATTTCCAGGAGTTACTTTTAAAGTAAATTAGATTAATTGAAAAAATTGATATGAAGACCTCTAGAGAGTTCTGGAGAGTACAGTCATCACTAAACTAAATCATTATAGGGTCATTTCAATTAAGATTCTTCACCTGTTTCCTTCAGCCATAATCTGGAAGACACATTCTTCCACAACTTCTTTCTCCCTGCTCCACCTGGGAGAGGAGAAACAGAAAAAAAGTTAAGCCCTTTTTTGAGATAAGAACAGTTTAACAATTGAAATATAAAAAATACACTACTACTAATACTACTAGTGATAGTAGTAATGAAAAGAGAGATAGATAACAAAAAGAGAGAAAGAAGAAAACTCAAGAAAAAAAAAAAAAGTGATGCACAATAACATTGTTCACCAGTGCTCCACATCAACAATTTAAATATCAGTGTTATCAACATTATTCTCAACTGAATAGAAAACACAGCACTCTTTCAGCTACCAGGATGAAAATAGCTCTATCCCAGCTGAAACCAGGACAATGTGTCACATTCTTTTCTTGAATTCTCAGGTAAGACTAGTCAAAGTGGTGCTAGATTACATCAAAGTGTAAATTCATATATTTGGCAACAGGAAAATGCAGTGAATTTAGCAACTCATTTTATAGAGATCATAAAACAGCTCTCACAAGTTAACAGTCTGAGGTCACTACTACCCTGGATTGAAAGTGAAACAGTGACCCGTGATATGTAATAAAATGCTCCATATTCCATTATTATTAGGGTGAGTTCCTTTTATCTTCATTCCAACACTCTTAATTTGTCTGTCACCAAACTTCTAAAATTTAAGACATGGATCCTGAAAGTCTGGATTACTGCTAGATTAACACCTACTAGTATTAAGAGGAAAGATAAAAGATAGCCTTTACTCTGAAAGAAAAAGAAAATTAGAAAGAAATGGGACTGATGTGTTGGATTTGTATTGTCTTTCTGTGTTTTAACTGTAGGATCTGGCAGAGGATGTTTTGGTTGACACAAGTGGTTTTTTACCAGGTTACTTTCAGTGAGGAAAAAATGTAAATCTCAAAATCTAAAGTATTCAAGGCAGGCAGAATAAAACGGATTTATTCCTCTTAAAAGTGGGACATGACACCTAAAGATTTTTTGCCTTGATTTTGGATGCAATTATTTTTAAAATAGGTCACTCCAATAATTGGAGTCAATTAAATTTCATAAATCAAAAGCACTTTCTCTCTAGACTTCTCATCTGTGGTTCAGGAGAGCATGCTGCAACTCCTGTCACAGTTGGGCTGATGGGTCATACATGCTTAAGCCTCTGAGTGCAATTGTCTGCATTGTTTGGATCCTTCACACTCTGGGGTGGCAAGATCATAGTCTAATGAGCATTACCCTAAGCTAAATCCATATTTAAAATGCAAAAGAAAACCGTGTTAGCTTTTGGTGTGGCCACAGTTTGTCTGGGACACCATTCATAGTCACCAGTGTAGAATTATACCATATAGCCTGTTACACTTTGTTCAGCATTCTCAAAGCTAGACAGAAAAACAGTGTTTATTTCTTCTTTAGATAGGACTGTACTGGTTTTCAATCTCATATGTATTCCATAGTGATGCTGTCTTAAAAGTAACAGGAAAACTTTTCTGAACAGTTCAATCTTCACACAAGTTTTTGAGTTCAGTTTCATTTATGGTGTTTAATCATTTTCTTAAATAAAAAAAAGCCTTTGTAATAGAAATAATTTACCATCACCTTTGGATTAAAAAGTTTAAAAGCTTTTTATAGTTCCATGGCTATAAATCTCAGACATATACAATTTAGATAAATGTGATGAATATACCTGATGGAATCTGATGGTTTATTCAAAGTATGCAGAACTCACTGCTTGTCCTAAAAGTTACAAATATTCAGCCATAAAAAATTTGGTTTTGTTTTGCAGGGCCATGCTCTAAATGGAACTTTTACTTGAATATTTTTGAGGTAGTCATTGTTGATTACTTCAGGACTAAACTGATTGTAGACAAAGGTCTATCTACTCTGTAGTTAAATTATGTTAAGATAATATATAAGTTAATTATGTGAAGATAACATATAAGATAACATATAGATAAAATATATATGTTATATAAAAGATAACATAGATCTTAAGATAATATGTTCTTATCTTACGAAATCATGTAATATTAAGAAATAATCTCACCAATCCACTTCTTAGAAACCTAATCCTTCCTCTCTGGCAAGTTGGACAAAAATGGATCAAAGGAATCAAATAAGACACTCCAGGGTTAATATAGACACACAAAATAGTTCTCAAAATATGTGGTTCTGTAAAAGATAAAATTTGTAATACACAAAAATAAATGGGGTTTTTTGTCTTGAAAAAGGCAAAGCAAATTGCAAATTTGCAGCTGATGGTAACTGGGAAAAAGAAAGCGCATTGACCCAGTTTTGGAGGGAATGATAAACAACTGTAATATTTGTATCAATTGTCTCAAGAATAACTATAATGTATACTTTGATATGGTGACAGTATGATGATGAATTTTCTTTCTTTTACTAAATTATAACAAACTCGCCGTCACCAGCATCAATAAAATAACTGCATCATTGTTTTCCAGTTCTTTAGACAAGTGCTTTCTTCAGCTTCATGCTTCTATGAAAAGGAAAATATTTTTTTTCTGGAGATGTGTCAGAACATAGAAATCAATTCTGTGCATTTGTAGCCTGTTACTTTCCTCAGAATTTACTGTGTATTTTACATGTCAAGCAAGTAAAATCATTCCCAAGTCTTAAAAAAGAAATTTTCTTCCCTTTGTACCTTTGCCCACGCGACACTGAGAAGTCAACTGAATTTTATTTTTCCACAGAACAAACAAGAAGTCGTTACAGTTTTAATTTTTTTTTCATAATTTTATACTTAACATTGCCTTTAAAATTGAGTTTTGAAACAATGAATAATTGGAAGTAAACTTGTTTCATAAAACTATATAGCTTAATGGCTGGAAAAGAAAATGTACTGTAAAAAGTACAAAGACTTTTATTTATACTGGAAAGAATAAGTTTTTGATGTCTGCAGAAGAAGGTTTCTCACATTTCATAGTTTAGGAATTGAGGACACTGCTAAGAAAAGATTGTAAATATGGACTTCAAAGGATGATAAAAAAAGAGAAAAAAGAAAAGAATTGCTTATTGAAAAGATACATAACCATTGTTCTCATCCCAGATATTCTTAAAAGTCATGGGTTTATAATAATCTAGTTAGATTTGCCATGCTGTGTACAATATCACTTTGTCATGGGTATTTCTCTGACTCACTGCATTGAAGGTCACTATGAGTGTTCATGCCTCAAGAAACTTCCACTTTTGTTGAGATTATAATCTTTTGCTTTGTCCACTTTGAACCTCAACCACTTGCTTTTCTTTTCCATGCTTGTGTTTTTAGTAGGAGAGCTCTTCAACTATGAAATTCTATTTAATTCTACACATAGATAGAAGTCTAGAGTTTCAATATGTGGAGGAGCCAATAGGAAGACAGAATAAAGAATAGGGTTTTAGATTCATTAGGAACTGTAGAACTTCATGGACAGAGGAACCTGAGTAGAAAGAAACCACCTGCAGCATACTCGTAATGGTAACATTAGCCCCAAACCAAAATGCTGGAAAGAATTATTTAAATCGGAAATTAATAGAAAGCCAGTTGTTGCAGAAGAACAAGTAGTTTAGGCTGACACAGTCTGCAGATGTAGCATCAAAACTAATGAGAAGCATGTCTCTGAAAAGAGAGGAAAGAATTCACAAGGGAAGCATAGTGCTTTATGCATAGAATATGCAACATTAATCAGTGAAATAGGGAAAAACTTAGTAACGTTTCCTTAATTATGCTGGGAGCCTGGAAAATAACATAAGGAATTATTACAATTCTTGGAATCTAAACAATTACCCTGACATAGCAGGTAACTCAGAGACTTGGTGGAAAGAGGATAAGCCATGGAATGTTGTGTTGCCAGGCTTCCAGTTTCATAGGGATTCTAGACTATGACATAACAGAGGAAGAATGAATATATGAAACTTAGGGAACATTAAATTATTATGAACATAATTTAAAAACATTATTCATTTTGGATGGAAATTTCATGTTATTAATAAAAAGAACTAGAATGGAACTATGCTTGCCCTTATCAGAAAAATACAAAATGCTGAGTGAGATGGAAAAATTTCCAAATTTGGCAGAAGTACTTAGTGTGAGAGATTCTGATTATCTATCTAAAAATCTGATGAGATTGAATGGAATGAGGTGTAAACTTCCTTTTTTGCTATGATGAATGTTTTATTTCTAGAATAAAAAAGTCTTAGAATTCACAGGAAAAGATTCTGTTAAGAATTTGGTCTTGAGCCATGCAGGAGGAACCATTTCAAGAGATATTATTGGGATATTTATTGTCTGATAGTGACCATGCCAGAAGAAGGTTTGAAAGCAGGAAACAGGTCAAAAAAATCAGAATATGAGTTTTCATTTTCCAGAAAGGAAGAAATATTTATAAAACAAATGGGAGAGCAAACCCTAGAGAAAAAAAAAAAAAACCTCAAACCAAACCAACCAACCAACAAACCAACCAACCAACCAAAACATAATAACAAAACTCCAAACAAATCCCTAAAACACTCTTTTCATCCTGAGTTCTACCTAAAGATTATTACAGTGTAAGTCCAAGTACAAATAATGTGAAATTAAAATGAATCAAAATAGACCTCAAAATCTTATATTAGGTCAGTGGCACAGAATACAAACTAGCAATGATAACATAGATAAAAACCTTAGTGCTGAAAAGATTAAAAACACACTAAATATGGATAAAAAATGAACCATAAAACATGCAGAACATACATGAACAGGAAATTTAAAAAATCTCAAAAAATCATTTGAATAGCACTTGCAAAAATGTGCTTTGACTGATGGTAAATTTGTCACTAAGCACATTAAAACACTTCTGAGAGGGAATTGGTGAGCCCATATGTGACAAAATTCTAAAAGAAAACTCAGGTGTGACAAGGCTACAGTAAATAACCACAGTGAATTCTTTGAATTGGTTTATGTGGAAGATGTTGAATAGATCCCCCTATCTAAAGCCCTTTTTGCAGCATGTAGGTCAAAGGAATTCAGCCACTTCTAAGGATATACAGGATATATTAGACAAAATAAATAAATCAGAAGTCCCAGTACCAGGTGATATTTCAACGACGGTGTGTAACCTATCATGGTGAGCCCAACACATGTATAGAACAGGAAGACTGTAAAGATTACCTATCTGTGATGAAACATCCAGCTAGGATTGTGGGAATTACAGGAATAATGAGTCTGAGTCTGTAATAGAAAAAGATCTTTAACACAGAAGTAAACAGAGCCTTTTGGGAAAGAGCCAGCATATCTTCTGTAAAGGGCAATCCTTCCTCACTGACCTGCTGCAGTTTTGGAAGAATGATTGCAACATGAGTATTGACAAGAGATAGTTGAACCAATGTATCTGGAGTTTTCAAAAGTTCACCAAAGGCTGCTAAAGAAAGTAAGTTGTGAAAAACTTCCTTTAAGAACTGAAAGTGGGATAATTATAGAAGGGGTAGGGCAGAATGGCATAGCATAACACAGGATAGCATAGGATTGGATTTAACAGCTGGTTTCCAGTATGGGGAAGAATATACAATATGGTCCCATAGGGTAGGGGACCAGCTGTTTTCATGATTTTAGAGATCTGCAGAAGAAAGCAACAATGAACTACAAAGCTATGACTGCTACTAACCTCGTTTGTGGTGAAGAACACTGAATTGGGATATTATTAATCCTGAAAAGTAATAAGAAGCTGTTGTTAACCAAACTGCAATATTAGAAATAAAAGTTCTTCAAGCTAGGAGGAGGTTCTTTTCAAGCAGATAAAACACAGGTCTTCTTAAAAAAGCAAGTATCAAATTTACAGAGCTTACTGCACTATGATGTTGTAGGTGGAGACACACAGTAAGCTGAAAAAGAATTAGATGTTCATTTACTAAAATACCTAAATAACAGTATACCATTAAACAACAACCCATGGACAGAGTTTGGACTGCAAAAAGCAACTAGATTGGTGCTCTCTCTCTAAATATCTCCTGTTGCCTGTGTCGATGACCGGGCTGTGGGCTGGGTGGACTGTTGGTTTGATGTCATATATGCTCATGTGTTTAAAGCATATGGGCCTCTTCTGATCACATAAAAATTAATCTGTGAATTCCTGCAATACATCCCTGGGTTTCTGCCATATGGTCTCTGCATAGGACCCACAAAGACAATCACAACTCTGATATCTTCTCACTGTTTGGCGTTTCTCAGAAAATACTATATGGCCATGCTTTGCCTTGTGCCTGAAAGTTAGATTGACATTCCCAGAAAACGTGGGTTTAGAGTATATTTATTGAGGAAATGATACCCCTTTGTTCAGGCTTTCAGAATTCTGACAACCCACTGAAAAGCAGCTTTCATTAGGATAACAGTAGTCCAGGAATGACAGAAAGTTTAAAAATTCTTCAGTTTCATCTGAAATAAATTTACGGATTAAAGTAGATTTGATGAGGCCTGGGTATACACTTGCTGCCATCATTAAATACAGCTTTTTCATGATTTTGTCAAAAATCTTCATTTGACCTGCCAAATCCTTGACATAAACAAGAAATTATCTTGTGTTCATAGACATAGGAGGCATGTTGGGGTCTCTGTTGTCCTTTATGTGAGCCATCCTAATATTTAAAGCAAGGTATAGCTTCTTTTTCAGCTTGATTTTATCTTCATGTTTTGGGGTTTTTTGATTGCTTGTTTGCTTTTTCCACAGATACACGGGTGGAAAATGGACCCAACACACAATGACCTGGTCCGTTCTTGTTGCTCACAATATCAATATCGTTCTGCTGAGATACTGGGACACTAATGTTGTACAAGGCTGCATATTGCTCTTTAATCAAAAACTGTGATTAATCTGACCACCTTCAGACCAATGTCTAGGGGGAAGAAACATAAAATCCAAACCCAAAGCCTAATGTACTCAAAAAATTGTGAATTAATGCAAGGAAGTATTGTGTGCTTGTCATTTATTTTATCATTTTATATTTTGAAAAAGAACCTTCAGTAGCCATTGAAACAGATAGAGTTGAGTGTGTCAGTAGATTGCAAAATTTCAGGTATGTCATTGTAGTGGAATCGGAATAAGAATACGTACTGTTCATTTTGGATACAAGATACAGCTTAAACTTACAGATGCTAGACATTTTTAATAATAAAGGCAATTGTCAAATTATCAAGGATGTCAGAGCAGATAAAATCCCTGCAGCCATGCTGAGCTCTATAAAGGTTTTTTTTTGCTAGTATGCCATTGCCTCTTTCACTGTTGTACAAGGTAAAACTTGTAAGACATCAATGATTTCCATGTGAATGATGTTGTCTTTGTTCTTTTCAATAATAAAATAAACTTTTTTTTTTCTTTTAGACATACCTTTAAAACAGCGCAGTAAAGCACATTCTCTGCATTTTTTTTAAAATTTAAAGCTCTATTATAGAAATTAAAGGGTTTGAAATGTGGCCACCTTCAACATTCCACTGGAAATTTTATATATGGACTGTGCAGACTTCTTGCATTAGCAGAAATCAACTTTCCATTTCTTTAGCTAATCTTCACACACTTCATGATTTGCTTTTGTCCAAAGGAGAGTAATAAAACAATGATGATAGTGATTTCCAAGCCCACACGAAGAGGTTAAAATGCTTAAAAGAAAGCTCAAGTGCAACTGAAGAGGAAAAGATTTTAACAGTGCAGTTGGCAAAATATACTTAAGCCATTGCTCAAAACCAATCCAATAATTTACATTGGTGATTGAAGCCCAGCCTCACAATGGAACTTCACCACAGCCCTTACCAAGTATTGACTATCGTTCTTGTACCAAAAAAAAAAAAAAAATACAAAAAAAGACATCGGTTTCCTAATTTTCATCCAGGTGGTTTGAAGACAGCAAGAACATATGTTAAAAAAATCTACTCTACTTTTAGAGAAAATAGGATGAAGACACCTTTTATATCATAACCTGTTATACTTTCTGTAATGGTGGACTACAGCTGGGGGTACTTTACTTCTTTGTCTGTTCTAAGTAAAAAAGGCTCCAAGCACTTCTTAGGAGAATACATTTTTTATGAAGAAAGAATTTTATCTCAAATAGGTGTGTTTGGGTTTCATTTTATTTGTGAAGTTTGGGTGGTTTTGTTTTTTAAAGCTACTTTTCATAGCAAATACCAATTTTTCAATTTTTTAGCTCATTAGTACCAGTTGTCTATCATAAGACAAAGACAAAATGACACATACACATATAGTAAATACAAGAAAAATAATGTATAAAAAATATAGCAACTTCTGGAAACATGAATATTTTTATGTAATGCCAACACATAAATTACAGGGGCTAAAATCCAAAACCCACTTCATCCAGTTACATATAACTAAACTTTAGGAAAATAGAATTATATTATCTGAGCAATTGTCTGTCTAAGAGAAAAAAGTTTTCATTTCCATGGATGCGAACAGAACTTGGAGGAAGAGTTCCTTCCTGCACCTCTCACTGGTTCCATCACCCTCAAATCAAGTCATGTCTCAATTTATACTTTTTTTTGGTACATATGACTGCAAATATAACTAAGATAATTTATATATAATTTGCTGGTTATTACTAACAGGAATTTACTGGCTTGTATTTGGGAATGTAATATTAGATCTTGAGGGTTAGAAAGACTGTAATAATTGAATAGCTCTGACTGTTACCTCCCAGTGAATTGTTATCTGAATGTATGGTCAACACTGTGAGATTGCAAGGAGGAAAAGTCCCTACTTAAAGCTACCAGGCTAACTGTAAGTCCAGCAGAGAGGATACTGCTGTAGTGAGGCATTTTGATTCATCTGACGACATCATTTGTTTTCTATCATGAGGAGAAACACAAAGTGGGAAGATAGATGCAAACATCATAGTAAAAATGGGGAAAACACAGACCATTTTGAGGATTTTTTCTTGTGTGCATACTGGATAGAGAGAGAGTTCATGTGCTCCCAGTCATACAGAACACTAAATAAAATGACCCCTGCACAAAAGCCCTCCTTGAGATAGCATCACCGTTCTTTGGGCTCTTGACAGTTTTAAAGGCCATTACTAACACCTCCTCTGCAATCTACTCCTCTGCATCACACAGGCGTCAGGGGATCAGATCAAGCAATACTCCCATTAAAGTAAATGAAAGTCATGCCTGAATAAGGGACAAACATAAACTCAACAAGGATTTTTTGGTTTGGCCTCAGGAGCTCAGGAGCAGCCTCAGAGAGAAAGGATATGCCCATTAAGGATATGACCATTATGCTCTAGGTCAGATAATTTTCTGGTCCATTAGGTTAAGTTCTTGAGAAGAGAGAATCTAATGGTACTTTGTTTTCTTAAGTATTCATATAGACAGATAATAAACTTATGATAATTAAACCTTAGAGACTTATAAAGATACACTTAAGCATACATCTGTCCGTAGTTATGATGAAGTGCAATTTCAATTCTGATTTCCACTTAGAAATTTGGACAATTGCAAATTTTCTCCTCATTTAATGGAGAAAAATATATTTAACTGTTGTTCAGGGATGTGCAATGCCAAGAAAATTGCTTGAGCCTGATTTAGGTTGAATTTGGAGGGAATGAGAAACATACGAATTAAATAGCATATTAATATATTGTTTCGTCAGTTTCATGTCACAAGATAACCTAGAACTGAACACATCAACTCAGGCAGAGCTAAGGCTTCCTGACTGAGGCTAAAGTTTCCTTGAACCACAGGAATTGTCCTGTAGAGTCAGTCAACTAATTTATGATTTTCCCACTAACAGTATTGTTTCAATTATTAGGAATTTGTCAATCAGACCAATTCTTCTTGCATAATTTGGTTATCCTTCTTTCATCTTATGAATAACATAGACATTTCTCCTTCTCCATCCCAAAATTCATAAGCAAACACAAATAAATAAGTTGCTGCATTTGTTCCTAAATTGTGTGGAAAGGTTTTACAGAGTCTGTTTTCAAAAATATAAGTAACAACTCCCAGATACATATGTATTTTGTAAACATCACTATGCATGTTCTTTAATATGTTTATAGAATATTTCTTCATACTAAGGTAAGGCAGGCCATACAAAAAAGAAAATGTTTCCTTCCCCCCACGTTTTTTTTTGTCCCGTGAATTGTTACTGAGATTACTGGCAGTGTGCCTTCCTGCATTTGTCATAAAATTCTGTTGTGCTCAGAGGATACATTTCTGAACCAGGAATATTTTCAAAGATGGAGGAGGGTCCAGGGAATTGAACGGTTTTTTGCATAAAATAGCCAAAGCACTGAGTATTTTTTGTATTGTATTTTAACACACTTCTGAGACTACACATGAATAAATACCTAGAGCATATCTTAAAATAACCTCACAAGAGCATTTCAAAACCAGAAGTGGTCAGTGATGCCTTGAACATTTTGTTTAATTGTTCAGGACCAGAAGATACTAACAGTATTTTAACAGTTCCTAATACTGGTCTAGAGAAAGGGTTAATTCATACTTAGGTATACATCTCTTGTCCATGTCCAGGGGTTTAAATAAAATTTCACCCACATATTAGGAAACATTTCCCAAATTCTAAGTATGGTACTGCTGTACATGGAGCTAAGTCTCATCTCATTTTCCCTTGCATGGAATTATCTCTTATTAAAATTTTAGTTAATATGAAAGTCAAAACATTAACAAATTTTATCCATGTTGCTCACAGGCTTCTACAATTTCCCAAAGACAAAAAATCCCTAACATTAGAAAAGAAAAATAAAAAGGTTGGGGTTTTTTTTTTTGTTTTTTTTGGGGGGGGTTTTGTTGGTTTGTTGTTGTTGTTGTTGTTGTTTTTGTTTGGGTTTTTTTGTTGTTGGTTTTTTGGGGTTTTTTTTTTTTTTGGTGCAAACTCCCCCAACCAACATTTAGTTATGTAGGATTTGGGGTTTGGTTTTTGTGTGGGTTTTTTTTTGTTTGTTTGTTTTGTTTTTTTGTTTTTTGGTTTTTTTTTTTTTTGTTTATTTGCATGTTTAGGGGAAAGAAAGAAGAAGAAATGGTAACAGGCACTAAGGACTTTTCAAAACTTGAGAAAAAAGAAAAGTGCACCTTAAATCCCATGCCAAATTTCAGCCTAGAGCAAATTACTATGATGCATTCTTAGATGGCATGGATACACATAGAGAGGTCTTTCATCATATCCATGCTGTAGTTAGGCAAGTAAATAACTAATTGAATTAATGGAGGGTGACATTTTCCAAGCACTTCTGATGAGAAAATTTCATATATATTGCATATATGTACATCTCAACAGTTTTCCACAAAACCCCACATTAAGAAGTAACAGAGAGAGATCTTTAGACAGTTTTGGAAATTCAGCGTCAGATGAATCTCTACTGTCACAGTGAAAATTTCCAGTGGACCTACTATTGACAAGGAGACATTTGATGGATATTCACTATCCTCACAAATGGAAGAGAATGCTTAAAACTTTGGTTTTAGAACGGCAAATATCTGAGAACATATGTTTTCTTCTTTTTTTTTTTTTTTTTTTTCAGTTCTGTCTTGGTTTAGAATATAAACACAATAAACTCTCATTAGCAACATAGTATTCATTTGAATTGTAAATCAAATGTTGTCCAATGAGCGCCTGTAAACTACTTGGCAGTAGTTTTAAATTTTCCTAAAATGTTAATCTGAAAACAAACTGCATCTTGACAAAAAGTTATTAAATTTAACTGGTTCAGAATTTAGAATTTAAAACTTTGGATTGATTTTTACAGTAAAGCAAACATTTGTCTTTATGTCCTTTTCATGCACTATTACTTTTTTTTCTTTTTTCCACTGAGGAGTTTCATTATGTATATTAGCCTTTGGTCTGCATTGGGATATTAAGGAAATAAGTAACTCCATGTTTTGACTTTTTCAGGCACATTGCACGTGCAAGATATGACAACACCTTGAACCTATTATCCAGTGATTTTGAGGAATATGTGTTAAGTACATACAATGATTTTTCCCTCTCCATTTCTCAGTATACATTTCAGGAAACAAGATGAGGAACAGGAAAGACTTTAGTCTACAGGAAACTGCAGAATAAAAGAATGACAGTAATAAGCACATTAAATACAATAACATATGAGTGATATTCTCTTTAACCCAGAGCTATACCAAAATGCTTTAACTAAATTATAAGGGTCCAAAGACATATGAGTCAAAGTACTGCTGTGTACTTTTCATGTTGAGACTAAAAACACTGAAATCAGGGATTGATCCTTTTCACAATTTTTATCTTATCACAGAGTAATGAAATGATGAAGCTGTCTGCCTCATTCTCTGCAGTCACCATTAGTTTATATGTGCAGCTTTGAGAATTACTTTTCCCTTAGGGATGATGAAAAAACATCTATCTAGGTAATACTTACGCAGCCTCAAAAATGCTGTTTTCTGTGTCATTAAGCCACTTAGATGAGTTTAAAATGTCCAGTACATTCAGCAACAGGGAAGTGGTAGGGCAGGCTGAAAGAAGCTTTGATCATGGGCCTTTTCCCCCCACCATTCAGAATAAGACATTTTTCATATATAAATGACTATGACTATATAGTCATGGTAAAATTACTCATATTCTTATGCAATACTAAAAGCTACATTGCATGGCAAAATAAAGACATTTTCTTTGTGGGTAATCATTTAGCTGTTAATATAATTTCAATTGACAGCCTTAATTTCCAGAGAATCTTTAACTGATCAGGAATCTCTATTTTCTTATCTTTTCACAGATTCAGTCAGCAACTGGGAAGTTCTAGTAGTCCCCTAATTATATCTCCTTCCAACTTTATCTTATTTATTTGCTTAGCCCAGGATCATGCTAGTGATTCATTTGGAAGAACTTTCTGAATTTAAATGTGAATATTATCTTAGCGCTTCTATAGGTATTAGACTAATGGCTGAGTAGTTATTATTTCCAGATGTTGTTCCTTTCTATCTACACCCAGGTACTGCTCAGCTGTGTTTGAAGTCAAGAGATCTATTTACACACACAAAAGACAAAAAGGAAAAAATCCACGTTGAGAAATGTTCCCTACAGCTGAACTGTAGACTCATAAATTCCTCACTCTAATGTTTACATACTTCTGAATGGCTCCAATTGCTACCAGCCAGGGGCCTGGGTGTTCTCCTTGCCACAAAGAAATCTGAAACCTGGAAAAATTTCATAAACAATTGTCCTTAACCAAGAACATATGCTCACCCAGCCACTATGTAAGGCATTAAATATCCGGGGAATATAAAGAAGGGGGAAAGGGGAAGAAGAAGAAAGAGAAGAACACTGAATGCTTTGTTAAGTGAAGTAGGATTGTCAGTTAAAGATCATTGTTATTCTACTTTAGGAGATTTTGCACCCTCAGTGTTTTACCTAATATACACTTTCATTTTTTGTCTGTCTGCGGCTATCTGCTATGAAACATTTATGCTAAATAAACATGCACTATTAAATGTTGAAATTTGCCTTTGCTGCTGTTTACCTAGTTTATTCACCTTTTGCACAGTGAATTTTTAAAGTTATAAGTCAATTTATCACAGCAGTAAGACGTAGAATCTCTCTACTCTTACTACATACAAATTAAAGTCCAGATACAACGTTTAAACTGATTTTCCAGCCTTCTTAAACAGTGAAAGTTTTTTCCCCACAGTTTAAACTACCACCAGCTATTAGGATTCCACAATTTCCTTTCAGAAACTATTTCACAATCTAATACAGTCCACCATGGGGAAATTTTTTTTATATAATTGAGCCCACATTTGCTTAATATGTATTCTTTAGCTTGAAAAATTAATAGATCTGATTATCAGTTATGGAAGGTTAATCCTGTGGCTGTGTCATTCTTTAAGATTGCAAGTTCAGCTCAATAAGTAGAAAACTGATCATAAAGCATAACAACTTTTTTTTTTTTTTTTTTAATATGATGCAATGTCTTGAACTTTGATGGCTTCTTTTGTTATTATCTAAAAACTCTGTATGTTCCTCTCCTTGGGAAGGAAATCCCAAAGAATTTGTGCAGCTTTGGCAGCATTACTAAGAAATGTTGAGGTGATTTGACACATTTTATCCTTCTATCACTGCTGCACAAGTAACATCGTGTGCATTGAATGTTTTCATGCCTAATTTATTAACAGAATGTAAGTGTAGTTGAGTGCATTTAAATGGGAAATATAAATCCAGAACTCTAAATAATGCTTGTTTAAGAGCATAAATAGTTCAGCAGTAAGACATCAGACTATCTCATATGGCATTGTAAAGAGACACTCAAGATCAGTACCCAATGTATCCCCCATTTTACCCCATTTTGTGTTTCAGATGTGCTTTCAAAATTTTAAATGATGCAAAAATGCCTAAACAACTTCTATTCAGGGTCTGAAGTACAACTATAAAAATCATTCTTACTTAAGAGATACACACATCTACACAGACATCTGCAAAAGTGAATTCTAAGAGCAGACGTGTAGGAGAAGGGAATAGAGGTGAGCGTGCCCCTGGAGGAGGAGGAGGAGGAACCTTGAGGAAGCGGGGACGAGAGGATCATGAAGAAGGATCCTGGGGCAAGAGAATCACTGCTGTGAGGTCAGTCTGGGTGTGCAGTTGGAGCCTGTTGTTGGAACCTGCAGTCACAGCCTAGCTGAGTAAAAGCCTGCACTCAGAGTCTGCAAACTAATCCCTACAGTCATGGTTTAGCAGGGAATAACCAACAGTCAGAGGCTGCAAGGGAAACCTACAGCAGGAGCTTGCTGCAGCCAGAGTCAGTGAATAGTTGGAGTCAGGGTGGCTGAGCTGTAGAGAGGGATAAACCAGGACCCTTTTCATGCTGTGGTAAACAAGAAGTTTGTGTCTTGGCTTTTTTCTACCCTCTGACAAGAGGGCTGATGTAACACAGACATATTGAAATCAGTTTCAGGTGTTCTGTTCAGCAGGAGTAAAATTCATAAGGAAAACAGAAGCAGAAAAAAATGCGTAGCCATATTTTCTTCCTCTTGCTTCAGTAGGATACGATCTGTCTTGCTTACATCACAGGTTAGAAGCCCAGGGTCCCACTTGATTAAAAATGAGAGCTGAGCAGAGCAATGCAGATCCCACCAATATGGTTATTAATGCGTTCTCCATTTATTATCACAAAATGGCTGGTTATATACAGTGCAAATAGTTTACAGTTACAGGTGTTCTCTGATTGGTGTACAGTGCAAGAAAGAATGAAAACATTTTCACCCTTAAGGAAGTCCCCATAATAAGGTTACATCTCATCTATCTAATACCTAAGCACACCTTAATTAGAATTTTAACTGCACCACAGGCTTGGCTAACACCACACAGGCCTGAATGTGAGGACTAAATACGAGGCCCAGCTTGGGATAGCTCAGATCTCATTC
>VZSR01000520.1:31296296-31311150 GCA_013398615.1 Brachypodius melanocephalos
CTATTCTGCTAACCTGAGGGTTATATGATTGTAGTACCAGTTTCAGATTTACCTTCTTGGACCTCCAACACTTGATGGATCTTAATGAATGAGTTTTGGCAAATACTTTGTGAAAGCTGTTTCAAGAAGAGTTAAGAAGAAAGAAAGGAGCATGGATTCAAGCAGAGAAGAGAGACAGAGCACTTACAGAATAATGAGAAATTTTAGTCTCATCGTCAAAAAAAATCTGAAAAGAAAATTTGCTAAAAATACTGCTGACAGACAGCATGCAAAGAAACCTGCTCACTCAAGCTAAGCTGCAGCAGAATGCTACATGCAGTGCTCTGAACTCCAAGAGCAACAAAAATTTGTCTGTTTTCATTCCTCTGCGGTTTCTTAATTTGAATACTACCATATACTGATACTGTCATATTACTCTTCTGAAAATGTCACTCTTGAAAACACCACATTGAGGCTCACCTGTACCAAGTAGTGACAGTACTTACACTGCAAACCCTTGGTGACATTTTGGTCCATCCACACCTCTTGTGATCTGCATTCCATTACTGCTACAATACAAGAATAGAGGAGTATAGTACAAAATGAAAATGCAGAAGCATAGCTTTGACTACTTGAAATAAATGTGGGGAACAGATGAATTAGCTAAACTGAAACATGCATCAAATCAGGAATATAACTCTCTATAGTATAACTGAAGTCAACTTGTCATCTTTCCCATGGTTGTAATAATGACTTAATACAAAATAGTCTTTATTACATGTATTTCATATGCCATTATGCATCACATGCAAAGAAAAACAAACAAACAAAAAAACCCCCTCCTGTGTTATCCAGAACTATTCTATGAACTTCAGATAGGTAAAAAAAATCAAATGCCATGAATATGTTGTCATGACATTATGGAGAAGAAAGCATCTTTTACATAACATAACGTAAATTATGTTATGTAAAAGTAGAAATATGTAAATAACATCTTTTACTAACATAAATGTCATCCCTAAATTCCAACACAGGCAATTCATATCGGGAAATTTCTAAGTGATCTTCTATATGAAAGCTAAAGAAGAAAACATTGTAAACCATTGTAAATATGTTTTCTCTGTCCACTTTGTGAAAAGGCAGATAAACTTAAATTACATGTCTGAATCCTCCAGTCTATGTTGCATGTACATTGATCTCAGACATGTCTTTTAATACCTCTACAATTCAGCACTCTAAAACTTAGATGAAAAACAATTCTATTTATTTAATTGTAAGGAAAATATTCACTGAACAGAGACCTTATATGATCCTACAATTCATCTGAAGTTTCCAAGTGCTACTGTGGTATTGAATAATTTAACTGATTCTTTTTTATATGTTTAAGTTTCAACATGATATATATATATATATATATGTATATATATATATATTTATACATAGAGTTTGTAAAATGTGACCATGCAAGTATATGCAGCAAGGAAATTAAAAATATCAACCTATAGTGTTATTGCAGATGACTTTACCATGTTTTAATACATCTAGCATCAACGTTTATGCTGTTGAACATACTTTAGCAGAAGGAAACTTCAAAATGTTCAGAAAAAGCATAATTATGCTCTTTGATCAAGCCTTGAAGGAGCAAGTATAAACTGATCTATGCCACTTTAAAGGCTGACTGAACAGTCAATAGCTAATACTATGCAGTGTTTCTTGATAGCATAAAAAAAGAATAGAGAAAAGTTCAGATTTTTGTCTGAAAAAGATACTACAGACTACAGATTTTTTTGTGTGTCTGTTGTTTGCTTGTATTTTTTTATCGTCTCATTTTATAAAATGACAAGAAAGAAATGCAGTGGTTTTAGGAACAGTGTATGATGGGGGAAGATTAAGGGGCATATTACTACTCTTCCTGCTATTGTCAGCGATTTTCTTTGTTTACGCAAAGCAGCTTGGTATAATTTGCTTGAAATCCTGCTAACAGTTAAAATAACTCAAATATTCCCACATCAGGCTGCCAAATATCAAATATGATTACTGATGTCTTGCAGTTGTCACATATGAACTTGCCAGGCTTTTGTCTTTCCTGCTATAGGGCCAGGAGTTGGTGTCCCAAGGGAAGGAACACATTTCTATGCCCTAAATGCACAGCTTTGCTGAGCTTTGCAGTTCTGTAGTCTGGGTAACCCTGAGAGTTTGTGTTAAAGATAGCCTGAATGCCTGCTGTTAACAATCATGCATTTAGTCATATAGGCTGTGTGACTCCCCAAAAAGAATGTCCTAACTAATTAAACTTTGAAATTTCATTTCTATTTACGTTGATCAGATTTTTTTCTTCTCTAATTTGCTTTCTTATTTTTCTTACTAGTTTCAAATTAGACTTTTATTTTTCTAAATAAGTATTAGTGTTATCTTTAGATCTAATCAATCTAGTCCCATAGTAACTAGTACAGCAACAAAATTAGAATAAATTGCCATGTAGCTTACCATTATATGCATATGTTCATGATAAGACTATTATTAGAAATTGCAAAGCCAGACAAGACCATTTTTTATCATTTTGTGGGTGAGTGTAAGTTTCAATGCATGCTTTAGTGAATAACTGTAGTTGAAAATGTTGTATGCTTTACTCTGTAATATAACTCTGATCTCTCTGCAGAACTCTTACTATGGTTTTACATACTTTTGGTTTGCCGAAGACCTGGCTCAAAAAATCACCTTCTTGGTGGAAACATGCAACACTTTCCTGGACTTCATGCAATCAAAAGCCTTGCCATCAGTTATAAAAGTGTGTATTCTTGAGTTGGTTAGTTTGAAATAAAATCCCAGTGCAGAGTTAAGAGTTTATAGTTTTCACTACAAACATGCAATTAGGTCAAGAAAAATTGAAAACTTCCCTGTAGTCTTTAACTGAGCATACAAATCTTGTAAGAATTACATTTTTCTTGGTCTTTAGTAAAATTTGACGTTATGTATAACTCATGTTGGGAATACACATTTTCCTCTCTCACAGACAACTCAGCTGGATAGATTTAGGTAAGATAAACTTCCCAAATTAAGTGGAAACCCACGTAAGTCCTTTTATAGTTTGTGTTATCATGCAAATTATAAACTGTAGTAATTTGATGACACTTTTCTTATTTTTTTGCTAGTTGTTACTAATGTAAAGCAAAACTAGAGGGCAATTTGTTGTGATTACTGTTTTCTGATCAAAAGAGTGCAAGGGGTGGGAAAATGGAATGTTTGAGGATTAAGGAGTGTCAACAAAGACCCTAGAAGTTAAAGATCTGGATTAGCAGATCTTGTCCCACCATCTGATGACCGAATCATGATGTCAGGTTTGTGTGTAATCCCAAGTAGAAAGAAATATGCCCAGACCTCGTGACAGTTTTACAGTCATACTTCAGGAGTTCTCTTAAAGATTGTCAGGATTCGAGAAAGATAAAATTCCTATTTTGGCTGTTTTCTTCTGCTTTATAGAAAATGGCTCATGGCTTTTTTATTTTTTTTTTTTTTAATCAAGAGAGTCTTTTATGACAGAATATGGAGTCATTAACTCATGTTTTATCAGTGGTTTGGAGTAGGTTGGCTTTATTTTTTAGGGTGATTCATGCATTTGATGAAGATCATATGCCAAATTATTTCAAGTAATTTTTCAGATTCACTGGAATTGTCTCCATCTTAATTATTTTCTTTTAAATTTAGGTAAATTTTGTATTATAATACCAACTGTAAGACTTTGTGCTTAAAAGGGGTTTGTTTTACTTTTAAATCGATTTTTCAAACGAGAGTTTTTTCAGTCTAAGGAATGAAATTTGACATCTCATATCTGAAGTAACACATTGTGTATGAAGATAATTTGACAACTTTTATTTTTTCCCAAATATTCCAGGATCTTACTTTCTTTCTATTGTATTATTATGATGTGGGTTTTTCTTTCTTTGTTTTTCGTTAATGTTTGGTAATATTTTTTCTTACTTTCTCCACAGGATTTGTATTTATTTTCTCTGTGGCAAAGTCAGCTTGGCATACACTAGTGTAGTCTGAGGTATTTTTTTATCTAGTCAATTAATAGAATTTGACGGCTTTTTATTAAAGGACAAATAGAAAAATAAAGAAGCCCACGATTAGAAAAAAAACCACCATGAGGCAGGATAGAAAATCTCTTAACAAACACTTGATATGTCAAACTTAATGAAGGCCCATGAGCAGACAGGGTGTATGGCTTGCTATATATTTTAGAGTATCAGAATATAAATTTTGGAATACTAAAGAATTCTCTATTAAAAAGCTAAAACTGAAAAAAAAATCAATACCATGTTCCAAAGATGCTTCAAGTGACTAAGAGACTGAGAACATGACAGTCTTTAGATCAGAGTTTCACAGATACATTTTTTGCCTTTTTTAATGACATATGTAAACTGGACCTCTATTTAGCAAAAAGATAGATAAGATGAAGTTTTCAGTCCTTTTGCTTGCCTTTATCTTCTTCCACAATTTCTCTTGCCAGTAAAAGCACAAGCTTTTATCTTTATGATCATAAAACCATTCTAAAAAGGAAAAGTTATAAAATATATCCCTATTTGCTTTCTTTCTGAAGTCCAAGAATGCATGTGATCACAACAAATAGGATTTAATAAAGAATTGAAAATTAGGGTGACATTTTTGATAATTATTCTTAATATGTCAACAATCATGTTACTAAAACCAAGTTTGCAATTATCTTATATGCTCTATTTGGGAGCTACATTTCTGTATTTTTCTGCCTTAATTACAAAAATTTCTAGCAGCTTATATGTAGTTGTATAAAATCCAAATTTACTATTTAAAACTAACTAGTGTCTTGGTCACGTGATGGAGAAATAAGTAGGCCAGCTAGACATCAGCAAGAAGATGGAAAAAAAATCCAAAACAACTTCTTTGTATTTTAATCAAAATATATTTAAAGTTCATAGCTGACATGGCTTGTCCTTTTCGCAGTGTCCCAGTGATAGTTACAGTGAAAGAGAAATGTTTTAATAAGGGGATGTGGAGGACAGTAGGCTTTAGAAAGAAGTTTAGCTGAGATTTATAGCTGAAATAGAGATAAAACAATCAAAGATATTTTAGAAAAAAAAAAAAACCAAACAAACAACAAAACCAACTAACCAACCAAAAATAAAACCACAGAAAACCGTAACCAAACAAATTTGTAATACTAAGCAGTATTGAATATGTTCAGATTTTTTTTTTTTTTTTTTACTTTCCAAAGATTACAAAGCATTATTTTTAATAAACTGGACTATTGGTGTATCAATAATTATTGCTACAGTGAAAGTATACAGCTTCAAGTGGGTTGTACCCCATATAGTTTATATATGGCTAATCCTTGCTATGATTCTGTGATACTCAGAAACTTCAAGCAGGAGCCCTGATGTCCAGAACAGTTCTCTCTTCTTTTCACAGTAATTCCTTTTGACCTGTCCAGAATTAATTACCATCTGTCTAATGCTATCTTCCTAGCTGAAGGTGAACTAACAGTAACGACATGGAGCCTGCAATAATGCCTACCAGCAGATTTCATTGAGGTTTTGCCAAATTGACAGGGTCCCATCTGCTTTGTGAGCACATGTTGCAACAAACTCAGGTGCTCTCCTAATGACCTGACATAACTATTTAAAGAGATGTTTATGATTATAATATATTGCTCTCTTAATTGCAGCAGCAGGGATTAGCTCTCTCTATGTTTTTTTTTGCTGTTTGATTTTCTTACTGTAATCTTCTTACTAACTGCTTCACCATATGAATTATATCACATTAGATTCCCTTAAATCAATCCAAATTCAGATACGGTGCTTAAAAGAGTGTAAGTTTTTATTTCTTGCATGAGTGCACACCAGAATGGCAGTGGTCTCCTTCTCCACTTAATATATTATGTGAAACACTTTACTGTCCTAAACTCAGTTTGGACACTATTGAATGCATGGAGTATAGGGGAAATATGCATTTTAAACTAGGAACTAAGTTGTTTTCTTCAGTTTCCTCATTCTACCTGAGTTGATGACCTGTTTTTAAATTTGAGTCACTAAAAAGAAAAATAAAGTCATTTAGTATTCTCAGGTCACACGTGAAGGAAGAAAATGTGAACTATAGAATTGCAGAGAACAGAAATTACAATGTTTGAGGGAAGTGTTAAAACAATCTGTATAATCCATGGGATTTTACACTTTTGGAAGGTTAATGGTAGTATCCCGTAATTTGCACACTTATCTCCATATTTTGTGCAGTTATAGAGGGATGTTATGATGACTGGATATCTACAATAAGGATGTCCACATGTGAGCTTCAGTTCTATGAGCTTAAAAACACCTTTCTCTCTTTCATGAAATCCATGTGGTCTGAATTTGTTGAAAATTCATCATCCCACTGTCAATTATGATGAGCTAAAATGAGGTGCTTGCATGTAATTTAGTAAATGCAAAGTAGAAGGCAGCATGTTGGAGGAATTTCACTCACTTTGGTAAAGTTTTCTTCTCCTTTTTTTTTTTTTTTTTAGCTTCAGGAACAGCATATTATATGTTCTCAGACAGAGAGAGCAACACAGTTGAGAACCAATCACCAACATAGAAAATACACATCATAGGAACTTTCTAGGCACTTTCCTTCAATTTCTACTTTGCCATTTGTGCCAATTGGTATCTCTCTGAAATCTCTTCCATACGGACCTGATTCTAAAACAGTTGTACCACTGGAGTCAGAAATTGTCCCAAAACTCACAGTTCTCTTCACATACCAGAAGTATGAGCATGGCTTCTGATATAGCTCAAACACAGATAAAAGCTGTTCTTTAGAGCCTGTGGAACCCCACACTTGAGATTTCCAACATCTTCACAAATTGCCAGACACACAGGATACTTGTGACACAGACAAGCTGATTTAATATGGGAAAGAAAAACAGTGTCCTCAGTTAATATTTGCTGTGGAATTGCCCTTTCAATGTAGTATAAAATTTGCCTCTAACTCAAAGCAAATGAAATTAAATGAAGCTTCTCCAAATTTGGAGAAGCTGTAGTTCTGAGAAAGAGAATTAATATTTTTGTCTCTGTTCTAATAGCATAGTAGGTTAATTCAAGGGGCACTGATTGGAAAAGTGATTTTTCAGTCAGTCAGTTCAAAAAAAAAAAAAGCTCAAACATTGAAAATATGTCATTGTATTATGCAACATTTCATTTATATCTCATAATTTTGATCTTTTGAATCTTCATCTGGCTCTATCATGTCTCCTATATAATAAACTTGGACCTTTAGCCTTCATGTATTGAATATACATAACTACAGTGTGTTTCAGATTTATAGTGTCAAAAAGGCCTGTCTCAGTTATATTGAGTGTCCTAAACAAAGTCCTGTTGTACCAAACATTCACATTTCCATATAGATGTATGCATTCATGTGATATCACATATTGCCAGACTCAGCTGTTCAGTAGCTGCAGGTGTAAATCTGCCACCGTTGGTAGGCTCTAATGACAGAATGTGTCTATTATGGGTGACCTTTTTCCTCTCCATATTTAAAAATAATGTTAAATGGATTTTTCTTTCTGCAGACTTATTATCCTTCTAAATCCACTTAGTGTACATGGATTAGTCTAATGGGAGAAATTGTCTCATTAGACATCCATCATCTGCTTTAAAGGAACCATTTCTAACTACAGCGTCTTTAGGGGATGGAAGGGAGAAGCAAAGAATCAAAAGTGTAAAACTATTTACTAGGCCTCAAAGGGTCAATAGCCTTTCATTTTGTGTGCTTGTGATTAGCTTGACTGTCTGACATTTCAACAAAGTCTAAAGTCCTCTAACCCTTTTTTATCTTTGTATATCTTTTCTTGTGTGTCAATTAAAAAAAGTGTTCTCATGACAGACAGAGGGAAAGAGAGACATGAAAGAGATGAAACAAGTGTGAGCATAACTTCCTTATAATCCTACAATAACAGAGACAAATTAGCTTCAAGAGGAGACAAACATTTCTACAACACAGAAGTATAAAGACACTGTTATTTCATTAAAGTTCATTAGCTGCAAGGAAATGGAGTGTGAGAAAAAAGCACAGCTTTGTTGCAAAGAGGAAGTCAATCATTTAATATTCCAAGTCTTAGGGTCTCAAGAAATTTGCAATCTCAAATTTGCCTTTCCCACCCAATTCAACCTTAGAAACCTTGTTAAAAATATAACTTCACTGCCACTTTACATATGAAGGTTTACCCAGCCTTGCAACCTGACACTATGTCTCAGAGAAAGAAGAAATGGTTTCATTTATTTGCCAGTACAAAAAATATTTCCCTCCAACAAGACTATTTTCTTTCTATCCCATTCCCTTTATTAAAAATGAGTTTATGAGGCTTTCCCCTTAACCCCCACAGCAGCAAGATATAATTTCGTTTCTGATACCCGGTATGATACATCAGTATGTTTCTGGCCTTTACTGGGCATCAGACTGGCTGTGAGTCAGGTGAACTTGGGGAAGCACCGGCTGAATACAGGATTCCTTATCACAAAGGTGCCAGCCAAATGATCAGCTCAAAGTCCCTCAAGCCATTTTTATTGTAAATTGTATCTCAGGTATAATAATTAGGCTGCTCAATTTCAACTGGAACACCTTTTAGTGCTGGACCAGATGACTCCCCAGATGGCACACTGTTGATCTCACATATTTAGGCTTGGTCTAGGGAGGTGTCATCCAGGTTAAATTCTAATATCATGCTCAAAGTTCCTGACACTGGCACCATCAAACTATATCTGTGTTTTTGTTTTGTTTTGTTTTGTTTTGTTTTAATCTAAGAGGAAGAAAATCCAGCTATGAAGTGCCCCTCACACATGAGCTTTAGCCATATTTGCCTGCATGTTGGAAGAAAGAAATGGTTAGAAAAAACTGTCTGGATTTCTGCAACTCATAGGCAAAATACTTGGAAAGTGCCTGTGTGGCAAATTCGTGTTATGTTTCTATGACAAAATAAATGGTACATTTCAATTACCAGACATTTTATAAACTTCTGCCTAAACATTGATATCTATTGATAGTGATATTGGTATATCTATGTAGATAGATATATAGATCTTTTGTATGTCACAATGCAATTTTATTAAGGTCTCATTCACATTACATTTAGGAGTTTTATATATTTTGTATTCTAAACTTCTCCTAGACTCACAAGACACTTTTTACTGTGTCAAAATATCAACATCCTAATATCACATCTTGTAGAGCTTTCTCACTGACTTCGAAATTTGTCTTATGGAGCTAGAATGGGGTGGGGGAGATGTACACTAATACAGGAGTGGGTTTCATAGAAAATCTTCTTAACCAGTCTTTCTATGGTCACCCAAAATCATCAATTGCCATTATGTGTGATTTCAATAAGCAGCTTGCAACAACTATATGAATTTTCTTGACTTAGATGTTTTCATGAAATATGTGTATTAATTAATATATTAAATTGTTATGGAAAGTAATTTTCAAAGTGGGAAATGCTTCATGTTGAAACATAGTAATGAATTACTAAGAGGAAAAAGGTAAGATTAATTATGATTTATTTATTAATCAATCAAATAGAGCAGGTGAGATTTTGTTAAATTATGGTCCTCATTCTAAGCCATGGCATAGCTACAAGTTGGAGACATTTTGGCAGTTTGAGATCTGCCCTTCCTTTTTTATAAATTAGCAGGTACAAGATCTTTATTCTCATTAGAATTGAGTGCTGATATCACATGGATCAAGAGAGTTGCTTTTAAGCATCTAAAGGCAACAAAAGAGCATTCAGGAGGAAATTGAAGTACATCCTTAATCCTCAACAGTCTTAATGTGTGCATCCCGTGGATTTGTTTATCAGTGGTAAGGAAGATTGACCACACAGGAAGAAATCTGATATCCTGAACAAGATTTAGTGCCATGAAAGAATGACTTTTACAGCAGCACTTGATTAATCTCTTCCAGAGTGGACTTCTCTTTTTTTCAGACAAACCCTTTCTTTGATCAACTATAGCAGACTTCTCTCAGCTGCATGATCTGTTTTGCCTATAACAAATAATGAAACATGCTTATTCAGTAAGGTGTTGCCTTCTGTAGATAATTATGTCACATGTGACACAAACCTATTGAACCTTCTGGTAGTAAAATGAAACTAAATAAGTGAGAGATGTGCGAGATTTTCTTAAGAGAAAGGATATGGCTTCTTGTAACTACCTGCAGTATGGAGAGATCCCCAAATACCTTAAATATCCCAGAAGCCTGACATTATTGTTAGATATATTAGTAATTCCAGCTCCAAAGATTTTCTGTTGTCTCCACAGATGCCAGAAGCTTCAGGGGCTAGACAAGGGTCCTTTTCAAATTTCATATCATCTTTAGCCTTTCATGCACCAGCTGTGAAAATCAATTAGCCTTGGTGAAACTAAGCTGCTGCATGTTCTCAATAATGAAAAATACCAACTGTGCTCTGGTGATATTCTCTGTCTGTAAAAAGAAGGATGGTGCTTCTGAATTTCTTTCTCACATTTTTTCCTACATAGAGTTGCCTTTTTACTTCTGCTTTTGAAATTTACCAGATGTGCCAGACAGGTTAACACAGGACACAGTTTAAAGAGGCAAGAAAGCTATGCTGTAGCCCACTTCTGACATTTGTGATTCCCCAAGGCTTGTGCGAAGCCACGTCTCAAAGTAAAAAGCATCTGACTGAGTGCCAGAGTTGACTTACACTAACTCTTTGATAATATTATGATGCTCAGCAATTCCTTGAGAATTTACAATCTGTTCCTCTTACAAATGTCTTGTGCTTCTTTCTTTGCTTAGGAGAGCAAGACAGTATCTTTGAACTTGAGAAACTTGAAGAAAATGTTTGAAGAGGATAAGAAGAATCTGCCTGCCCTAATCACAACTTTATGGACAAAGAGAGGTGCATCCATCTAGCATCTGACATTACTGATTTCAACAGAAATAAGAACAGGAATGAAAAAAATAATCCACTTTTAACGCTCCAGTGCTTGTTATTACTCAATTATTTGGAGTTTGAATTTATGAGTTTATCTTCTCTTGCCTTTCCCCTTCCCTCCTAAGAGTCTCAAGTTTCTTTGGTTCCTTCTTCTGCTACTACTTTTAGTAGGCTACTCAAATCTAGGAACAAATTAGGAATGGATGTGATGTAGATACAGAGAGTTGGAATAACTCACTGCGTAAGAGTCACTTGTCGGAGAATTTTCAGAATCCATTAAGAATTCACTGACTGGCTGAGAAGCATCTAAGTTCACTGTGTCAGAGGGCAGAGAGCTTTTCTTCAGCAGAAGAAATTTTGAGCTAAACCCCCAAATGTGCCTGTTAGCTTATAGTATTATATCCTGGCATTTTTCTGAGCTTTTATGCACACTTCAGTAATTACCTGTCACACCAAAGACTGAAATGTCACTGGGTGAGTCCATTGCTTCCAACAAAATAACACACAGAAGAGATCTTTCCTGTAATTTAATTTTTTGAATGATAATACCATTATTTTATTCTTCAATTCAAACATAAACATATCCAAATACAATGGTTCCACCTCTCCCTAGAATCAGAACTACAGAACCACAGACCCTATTTGGACAAGGAAGGAGTATTGGGAAAATATTGAAAGTAAGTGTATAAAACCTGCAATCTTGGCAGAAGCAGTGTAAGTATACTTTGAGTTATTTTATGGCTGTCTTCTGCTGTGAAACAATTGTATGTTTAACAGATAGAAGCATCCAAGTTATGCCTGGACATCGAAGGAAAGATAACAAATATAAAGAGGCCTGTCACCAGCTCTGACTTTGGATAAATAATAGATATTGCAATGGGATTTCTGTTCTCATGGTTCCAGTAGTATCTATATATCAGTAGAAAATTCAGTGAACTGAACTGAAAAGGACAATACAATCAGTTCTGTTGTAATTTCACTTCTTTATTAAAGTAAGAATTTAGAGTGGTGTAAAAAGAGATGATTCGGTTACTTTTGTGTAAGTCTTACTTTTTCTTAAACCTCCTAGGTATGTTTTGCTTCTGCAAAACCTTCATAAAATAAATCAAACCTGAATATATTATCTGTGAATCATATTCAGAAAATTGAGTTTATAGTGCTGACTGAGAAAAAAAATTTGTAAGGGCTTACAGATTGCATCATAGATCACCTACAAATGAGTGAATCAGGCTTCTAATGTTTTGTTTGTTATTTGGTAATGCAAGGAAATATATTGGAAATAGAAAAAGTCAGGGTTAGTTAGACATTTAAAATATATTTTATTCATATTGCTGTAGTATGTTTAAGGGAGACTATAAAGAAAAACCAGAAGATATGCTTCAAATATGTAAATCTTCTCTTTCATCTCACATTTCTTGAAAGTTGCTCTCAGTGATGATTTCCTTAGTTCCTAGATATGAGAAACAGACAGTCTATATGAACAGTGATTTTACTTTATATGGTCTTCAATTATTTATCTCCATTTGCAGAGGCAAGCTGTAGTGTAATGTCATAATAGGAATTGACCTCCAGAGTTCTACATCATTAAAACGGACAAAAACATAAAGATATACGAGGTACAGCATTTGTAATTAGCCTGGAATATTTTTTTGCAGTTTTTAATGTACTGATAAAGTTTCAAACACCTTGCTTAAATGATATAGAAATATGTTTTATGCACTGCAATTACTGCAATTATCTGTTCTTTCAATAGACAATGATTTTCTCTTAGTCAGAAATTCTACCTATGGAGACAAAAAAAACCCAAGCAAACTACAGAAATGTACCTTGAATTTGACCAAGAAGAAGGGATTTTCACTAAATTTAGGCTAAAAGAACTTAATGGTCTGATGTTCTTCATCCAAACAAAGTGTAATGCATCAGCTGCTTCTTTATGGCATTTTTTATTCCTGGAATCAGTGTCAAAACAGTTCTGAAAACACCCATATAACATGTAACATTACACAAAAACATGCATGGACTATTCAAAATGCCACTAAACAGTTTTTAGGCAAAGATCAACCTCTCTGTGATCTTGTGTCAATGACATCAGATCCAGTGGCATGTTACCTGACTGCACCCACCAAAGCGCAGTTCCATTGGCTGCTGACATCCCAGTCCAGCTCACGCATCCATCTCACATAAACCTCTCCCTCCTAGATCAAGTGACAAGGACTCGTGACACAACCTGCAAAAGGAGGGCAATCTACCAGGAACATAAGAAAGGCATCTATCCAAGTATCAGAGAAACAGCCACCTCCTCTCAGCGTTTAGAAATCTTTGTCATCACCACAGTTTCAAACTTTCAGCCTGATGAAAAAAGAGTATAGAAAGGCAAGCACTGTGGGAGTCACAAAGGTATATTTCAGCAACAGAATAATTCCATTTATCAACGTGAGCAAAACCAAATTTGTGGGCCAAACTCAACTAGCATAACTTTCTTGAAAGACCATCTGGTTAAACTTTGTTATTAGTATTTCCTGTTTATCTGGCCCTGCAGTCATCCAGAACCATTACTGAGGTAGGTTGTTAGAAGTTACGGACAGCTCTATACGCTGTTCTTTTGCCTGCTTGATTCTCTATAAACTAGTCATTTAAAATTTCCCAAACCACTCTTAACAATTGTTTTGAGCACTTAGTACCAAAGGTGAGTCAGAGAAATTAATGGTAAATACTTTTTCTTGTTCCATTGGACATCTTGCCACTTTGACATCATTTCTAACAATCACACTGTTTACCATTTTAAAGTCCAAAGAACAGCTCCTTTAAAAAGCTGATTCCTACCCTCTTCACATCAGCCTTATTTTTCAAGGCACATGGTTTTTTGGTTTTTTTTTTTTTTTTGAGCTAAAAGCTTCGATTCATCTTCGCAACTCAGGCTGAAAGACTTTTTTTTCCATAATAATGCAATTTTACCTTTTCAGTGTCTGTTCCTCCACTCCAGCTGATGATTATATTCCAACCTTCACCGGAAAACCCAAAGCTCTACCAGCTTCACTGAAATCAAGAGATATTCCAACAACCCAGGTTTTTACAGCACACTACTAGTTCAAACTGCCTAGGGAGAGAAACAAAATGGGAAAGATGGGCACTTGTCATTGTGGAACCGAATAGAAAGCAACAGGCTTTTTAGAATACACTCTATACTTTACTGCATAACAATTTTATGGCAGTAAAATTACAGCAATTTGTTTTGTTAAATTGATAATTTAATTCCAAGGTGAATTTGTTAGCCTTTAGGATGAGGAAAGAAAATAATTTTCAAATGTAATGATATCCTCAAATCAATTTGGAATGTGTGGTCTTATTTACTACAAATTTTTCTGCTTACCTAGAAATAATATCTCCAGAAAGGTCTTGTGTCTTAATTAAAATCACAACTTTCTAATAAAACACTCTAAAGCTAGCAACTGAAGGAAACTAATTAACAGAAAGTAGTAATTCTAAAACTCAATGTCATGGTCCTAAATATTTATTTTATTCCTAAACTTTTAATTTAAGTACCTTTATCTTATTAATGATTACTTTGAAACAAGATACAGAGTAGTTTTGAAATACATAATTTTGTAAAATATCTTCAAACAGTAAATGTCTTTTTCTTTTCCTTTCCTTTTGCTTCAAAACCAAAAAATTAGGGTTTTCTTTCTTTTTTTTTTTTTTTCGAATTTATTTGTCTATTTCACAGTAAATATGAGTTTATAAATGCCAGATTTCCCATTAGAACTTTTTAAAAAAATTTGAAAATTTTCAATAGGCAATAAGAAACACCTATTTAAAGGTATTTCTGCAAATCAATAGATGAAATATAGAGCTATTCAGAAAGAAAAAAATATTTTGAATTATACAATGTGTTTTTGTCTTTCTACAGGACAGCAT
>VZSR01000520.1:31321174-31382653 GCA_013398615.1 Brachypodius melanocephalos
ATCTTAATTCTCTGAAGTAATTCCAGCAAAGGAAGAGAAACAAATGTGATACTCAGAAGTCAAATTCTGAGAAGTGTCTGTGTAAACAACCTGATAGCTTCAAAGGACTGTGGTCTTTTTAAAATAAAATTCCCAACAGGAAGAGTTAAAGACAAGTTGCATGGTCTGTGAAAACTGGTTTTAGCCACATCACAACTGGTTGCACAGATAGTATAAACGGTTCTGCATCACATTCTTATCCAAGAAAAATATTTGAACCTTTTACTCTTCTGTTGACATATAATAATATTAATATTTATTATTATTATTATATTATATTAAGCTCTAATATATTATTTTCTAATGAGAATAAAGCAATATATTTTTTTCTGAAATAGTAAAATCTAGAGAAAACTTTAACACTTGTAAGACACCATGACTTCTGATATGGTGCACTAGTAAAAAGCATGTTTCTCTGACTTCCAATTAAATCCAGTAAATTCATCCACTGTATATTGAGTGTCTTCTGAAGGTAAATAAATTGTGCTTCTACCTAGGAATGCCATTATACTGTAAAAAAAAATCACGGAGACTTCAACCCTAAGTGGTGTTAAAATCATAAAATAAATGCATTGGTGTGATCTTCTCTTTTCTCAGTATACTTTGACTTACCAAAATAAAGACTGCAAGATATAAACTTGAAGTTGTCATCACTTGAAAATTAGTGTTAATATAACCAAGAGTGTCTATCATTCCCATGGTGTAAAACCAGATTCTTTATTTTACAGTACTTGAGGCACAATGATTTTGTTACTACTACTGCTTAGTAATGACAACTTGAACATTTAAAGTCAGTCAGGCAAAAACCACAAATATGCAAACACTCCACAGTGTTATCAAAATGCAGTTTAAAATTGTGAAACATCAATTTCATTTCCTTTGGAAGTTAGATGGTTGTTGCTTCTGAATCTCAAGGATTTAGATTGATATGTATGCAAATTCTCAAATGCACATTTCCTAGAGTCATGAAGATACTTTCAACTTGAGCGATGGTGGACTTTGGTGAAATTGGGACAGTGGACTGTGACAGTGTGAACTGATCCTTTTATACTGCTTTTGACTATACTGCAGTTTTAGCATGTTGAAGCTATTTATCCTCTTGTAATTCAAAACTATATCAGGTGCTTTTTTTTTTTTTTTCCTTTTTTTTTCTTTTTTGCCTTTCTTTTTCTTTTTTTTTTTTCTTTGAGAGGTGCTCAAGATTGTATTTCTCACACAAGTCCTGGTGAAGTTATTTTTTTTTAACAATAATGAAAGTGTTTTCCAAAATAGAGATGGGTCATCTGGCCATGATGCAATTTTCCCGGGACATTTTTCTTTGCAGAAAAACAAGAGCTGTAGTAGACAGAGCAAATGACTAAAAAGTCTCTGTGCTCCCTGTACTTCCCTTTGAACTGTCATCTCCGTTATGTGGGTCTACTTTAGGTTTGGAGGAACGCTGAAAAAAGAGGACAAGAAAATTCATAACTTCCAGCTATATTGAGCCTTTGAATACCTTTAATGGAATTTGTCAAGGAAATAGGCGAGGAAACAGGTAGATAATAAAAAACAAGTAACTGACAACTTCTGAAGTGCTGAGGGCCATACATGCTCCTCAGTAAATAAGAACTATTTGTTACCAAAGCACTTCCAAAATGTATTTTTACTACTACTACTACTACTACTACTACTACTACTACTACTACTACTATTATTACTACTATTACTATTATTATATCCTAATATATTATATAATTATATTATATTGTTACTATACATTATTATTTTCTTATATAATTATACATACATAATTACATATATTTACATATATAATATATGTACATGTACATATATACATATATGTGTATGTATAAATATAGAATACATGTTAATTACATACATATATAATTATGATATAATTATACATTATTGTTATTGTCGTCATCATCAGCAGCAGCATTGGCATCTTCATCATCATTGTTATTATTTTAGAGTTTTATAACTTTCTGACTCAGGTAATTTGATTTCTCTTTGGTGAGCTCACTCCATGAATCTCCCTCTCCTGCTGCTTGCATCAACACAGTGTCCAGTAAACTCGACTGTATATATGAGCCCTGGAGTTGTTTACGTACAGACATCTCACAGATTTCTTTGTTAGATGTAGCTGTCTTGTATATTTTTCTTTTGTAGTTTGCTTTCTAGATATTCAGCAGTCAAATACACTGTCTGGGATTCCACTTCACATTTGCATTTCATGGAATCACGTGTAACCTAATAACTTTGAGAGCACATTCTTAGATGACATCAGTCCAAGGTAAAATGAGATATATCCCAATATTTATCTCTGATTTGTCTAAAAAAGTATAAAGATACAGAGTTTTAAATTGTGTTTTTGTAATCACCTTTGCAAACCTTAGTTTGGAAACATTTCTTCTAAACTTCTTTCTTACCTTAGAAACATGATTAAAGTCCAACTAGATGGAGAAAAACAATAACTTATCTTAGCCATTTATTATAAAATTATTAAAACTAAGCATTTTAATGATTTGAGAACATTTTCTACCTATTTTCATAATAAATGTTATACCACAATCAACTTCTACAAAAATACTTATGCAGTTCCAGAAGGATATCCAGCTCTGCAGCACACAAAAGAATGAAAGTTTTGTATAACAAAAAATTAAGTATGTGGAATATTTTCCTGTGTTAAAAAAAAATAAATATTAGAAATTGTAGCACTTCTGAATTTGATAGACAGCAGAGGACAAGAAATTTGCCACTATGAAATTTGCCATTAAAATGAAGTCATACTTAAAAAAATTCAGGAGAAAAAAAAAAGGAAAAAAGAATGTTTCCATGTATAAATGCACATATGTAAAAGATACAGAAATATTACTGCACTTGTTGAAAGTGATTAAAATAAAAAAGATTTATTTATTTGTTTTTCTTAGCACAGAATTCTTTTTACCCCATTAAATGTCTCTGGTTTCTTGTCTATGCACCATACATTGCAAAATTAGTCCCCATTGGATATGCATTAGTTCTTTGTCCAGTCTAAACATCTTGAGCAATGGAATGTCCATTGGGAGACTTATTTTCCACAGTCTAATACATCTCACTGTCAGAAAATTGTTTCTGATATTCAGCCTAATTTTTTCCTCCCTTAATTTCCTCCCGTTGCTCCTAATTACATCTCCTTATGCCACCCTAAATCATTTGTCCCCCTGCTTAGTGTTTATGGCCTTCAAATGCTTGCAGAATGTTATCATATCCTTATGAGTTGTCATTTAGCCAAATTCTGTGTAGAAATTTATGTAAATTGGCAACAGTGTATTGATTTATGCTGTTGTTACCACCTGAGGATAAAAAGCACAGCATTTGATTCTCTTGGGAGGGTATTTTATACCAGTTTATGTCATGACTCACACCTGCCTAGAGAAGAGAGAGAAGAGAATTATGCTTAAAACATTATATATTTCACCTAGTCCCCATGGCCTGCTACTGCTGCCTTAGTCTGCAAAACTGTGATTGGATTCAAATATATATCTATACATATGTGTGTGCGTGTAAAATAGATACAAACACTAGATACTAACACTATGAAAAAATCTAAACTAGACTAGATACAAACACTATGAAAAATCTCCGATGTCAACACTTTTAACATATTTGAAAAGGGGTGACCTTAAAAGAGCAAGGCCTTAGGCTTTTTCTACATGCAATGTGTATGTTTTATTTCTGGACTGGTAAACTTTGGAGGAACATCATGAAGCACTCAGGGTTACATTACAATGCTTATGTCCCAACCAGAAAACTCTCTTGTAGAAAGCAATTAGTCTTTGAGGGATGATAGCTTCTTCTGAACAGTCTCTATGTTCTTACCATCACCTGTTCTGATCAGACAAAATATGGAATTTGATGACAATCCTGAAAACACCACTAATTGCTGGAATAATTCATATTTCTTGGTAAATTACTGATTGCTTTTCAGCAAGCTCCAGTTCTGCACATTTTTAGCAAGTTCCAGTTCAGCTAACAAAACCTTCCAGTGGTGTGTGTATCATATAATTATCTAGATACATGTGTACTTCAGGCAGTGGTACAAGACAGATCGGGTTATCACAAGAGTGATTTGTGTGATTTTCATATAATTCAGATTATAAGAAAGCTGATAACCTGAGAAATATCTTCCTGGGCCTATGAAATTTATCACCCTTGCTCATTCTGTAAACTCTTAGAGGACAGAACTGAATTCAGCACAGATGTAATCTTCTTAGCACAGCTGCAGTTACATCTAAAGAACAGTCTTGAAGTAGAACAGTAGGCAGATAACAAAGATTCCTTGCTTGCCTCTTCAAAACAGCGTGGGTCTCTACCAAACACATGACAAGGCAGGTTGGTTTCAAATAAAGAGCATCTCAAAGAGTGTCTCTGACAAGCACACTTCCCACACATCGCTTCTCAGTGTCAAAACTCTCACAGCAGGAGCATCAGGAAACTGTGCAACGTGACCTAGGAACGCAGAATAGGATAAAAAATGTGGATGTCAGGATATAAGGTGCTCTTTTATCACAATAATCACCAAATTATTCAGCAAAGAGATTAAATTTGTGTATGGAATCCTCATGCTGTTTTAACAGTCTTTGTAATGCCAGTGTTAAGTCTATTCATTACAAAAATGAAATTAATCCTTAACTGTTAGGGATATTATTTCTAGGCATTACCCTCAAGCGTGAGGAGAAAATTTTAGTGATGTATATTAAAAGCTCCCCTTAAGAAAATGCCTCTAATGCAGCTGACAATGATCTGACACCCACTTTGGAAGGGTGTACTGCTGCAGAGCAGGTCCTTGTTGAAATGAGCAGGTTGTCCTGTGCCCCTTGCTGCAGTCTGCACGGCACCATCTGCATGTCTGGATCTGCACATGAGGAATATGATCATAACTGAAAGCCACATGAACACATAACAGTGGCTATTTTTCACATAGATCTGTTTCTATGTCAGCAGACACTCAAAAAAAAAAAAAAAAAAGGGGAAGAAATTCTATGTTGCAGTGAAAAAATAAACATCCATCATCAGTCAGCACTAATGGACAAAAAGTGATGATACTGCAGAAAGGTTCCCTGACACACATACCTTTTCCTCCATTAGAGAAGCCTTGAGTAGGCCACAAAAATTAACAAAAAAAAAGTAATTTTGACCAGAGTAAAAATGTAAATAGATAAATGTTCTGTGCTACTAGAATATCAATAAAGGCTTTTTTTTAGCTTAAAAAAGACCTTCCGCATGGGATTCACCAAAGATCTTTTGTTCCAAGAGCACTAATTACTCTGAGAAATAAAATACCTCATAAATTCCTGCAGTCATTTCTTCCAGATTTTCAGTTTTCAAAGCTGCAAACTGTATCAGTGAAGATGTAATAACAAAGAGGCTGGATTAATCACACTTCTGACAAAGGTAAATCACAGGTACCTGGCAAAAGCTGTCACCTCTATTATCTGTCATGTGTTTTCCTAAGTATATTCTTCCTGAATTGCATTATTAAAACTGAAAAGTTTTCTCCTAATGGTGTTTGGTACTGTATATTTTCAACTCAGTTTTATTTCTCTATCTCACCAGAGCATTATCAATTTTACACCCTTCTGCAGTTTTTATTAAAACATTTCAAATTGTTCCTGTTTAGTTTGTACCTTACCTCTCTGATAGAACTCCAGTCTGTTTGTGTGTGTGTGTGCATGAGCATGTTTCTGTATGTGTGTGGTATTTTTCCCTTTTGAATGCTTTCTAGGCTGAAATACATTTTAAAAAATAAATAATTTTGGGGGTCAAAAAGGGTCTATGGCATGCTTCCAAATTAATGATTTCTTCTTAGTACTGTCAAATTAAGCCTTACTAGTAAACTGTGTTTTCCTGTTGGGAATAAACACCACAGCAGCCTGGACTTTATTTTTAATGTGTTCTATTCATTACCGTTATAAACAAATCTAAGGCGGGAAACCTCCATAAAATATTTGTTGTGGGAATCAGGTGTGCTCGTAGAAAAACGGGTATAGTGATTGGGTTTCAGTCCCAGGTCCTGTTGCAGTTTTGGTGAGTATCCACATAATCCTGTTAAGGTGTGGCTGTCTGGACACAAGTGCCAGAGTTTTCCGAGGTGGCTGAGTTTCCCTGCCTCAGGTGGAGTGACACAGTAATGTCCAAATTGTCAATAGAAATGCTTGAACCAGCTTTCAAAGGTAATCAACTACTGAGCTCAATGAGAAATAATTTCAGAGGTGTGTATGTAGGATAATAATATTAGAGAATGCTTTCTAGTGTAATGTCATTCAGCTACTTGATTTGTGATCTTGATTTGTGATCTTCCCATTTGGTCATGTAGATACTCAGATACAGATGAAAACTGAGCAAAGGTTAATGATGTTTTCTTTCTGAATATAAATTTAAAAAATATGTGGAATATATGAGTTCTGATTTTCAGAATGGTTTTTCAAATTAACATCTGGAGAGGAGATATGACTTTGGTGAAGGCGATTTCGGCCTTAGCTTCAGATTTCCAGTGTAACATCCTGGCAAAACAGCTAAAAGAGTATTTGGGCATTTAGGAAGGTCAGTTGTAGCTGTGGGATGCTAACTCCTTTTGCTTTCAGCAGAAACAGAGAGGCGATTTCACAAGATGTTTTACAATATGAACTCAGATATTCTGACTATTCCTCGAAGCACAGGACATTTTCCCTTACAGGAACCATAGCATACACGTAGCAAAACCAGGTTTTTCAGGCTGAAATAACTTTCTGGATATCCACTTTATTTCCTCTTTCTAGCCCAATTTGTGAAATTAATTTTCCCAAATTCCAGCAATATTTATAAAGACAAAAACCAATATACTGCCGAGATATGACCCTACATAAGAAATTTAAGATAAGGTTCCTCCAACCTTACAAGTACAAAGTGAGAATAAGATGAAGGACTATACCATATTTAAGTGTCTGATTTATGGAATTTATTGGAAAGTTCATGGGCACTCATGACTGTTCTGATGGAATCTCCCAGCATGAGTAAATCCTGTGCTTGTGTCCCATATATAGTCTTAAGCAGGTTGAAAATTGAGCCACATGTAGCATAAATTTTCACTATGCATAGCAACAGCAGAAAAACAACTTTCCCTGTGTTTAATTTATGCAGCTATAGAGACATATAGAAATATTGCACTTATATTGCTATAAATATATCCTTAGCAAGTCAACATAATTAAACCTGGACAGAGTATTTTCAGCAATGGTAAAGGCAGAGGCAGATTGATCAAAATTTGTTGTTTTATCCAAATCGACCCAAGTCATTAAAACCTGTAGGAGAACAGGACTGAGGCTGCAGGCAGCCCCTGTTTTGATGAGTTACAGCTGTGTCCTTGAACAAGCCAGGTAAACAGCTCTGAGGGAGAAGGGGTGTGGAATGGGGATGTGCAGCTGAGATTTACAACAAGGAGCAGAGGAATTTATGACCAATTACAAAAGAGTAGAAGGCGCACGCACACGGTTTGTTAGCCAATCGTAATGCAAAAAGGAGTTCGTGTTGTATGCGTGGTACAGAGAAAAAGTCTAAAATTTGTACTGTAGGATAATAAACTGCTAATGCTTGCCACCATCTTCAGTGTCAGTCTTTTTTCCACCACCAAAACCACAGTTTTCACTTAAATTTTCAACTGGAAAATGTATTAAATATGTATTGTCATGCTGAACGTAATAATTTCTAAATTAATACATTAAAAGAGAAAAAAACCCAGAAATTTAAAGTGCAAATCAGCTGGCGTTTTACATTATAAAATATTAATGTAATTTTCATAATAGGTCTAAAGGTACTAAATTAGAAAAAAGCGGTGCATAAAACTTACCACAAAGTAGAACAGGTAGGTAGAAATGGATCAAAATTTATATCAATTTAGATTTATTTATGTAAATATAAGACTTTTAATTATTTTGATTGAATATATTGAATTTACTGTACTAAGTTTAACAATATTTTAGACCTCAAATAGTTTGCCACTGAAGTAAGTGATAATCTTTCTCTTGGCCACAGTAGATTTCGGATCAGGAACTATGTTTGTGACAGGAAAATCCGTGAGTACCTCTTTTTCGTGTCAATGACTGATCTGATAATATCCCTGATGCATTTCACAGCAAAGAACCAAGAAAAGAGAATTACAGCCTTTGGCAATCTCCATTTCATTCTTGCTTGACTTGCAGGTATTCCTGTGCATTCAAATACTTGGAGTCTGGTCATATTTTCAGTGTAGATGAAATTAGGGCTTTCCTGCTCTTGAAAGGAAAAAAAAATAACATTCCTTCTTTACAGTGCAATGGATAGCAAAGAGAGTATGTTATTGCTGGGATTTTCCCCCTTTTTTAAAGGTGTCAGTTTTTATATCTGTTTTAAAACCACGTGCTCATCATTTTGCTCTTTCTTGGCAGTGTTAAGCAGTATTCTTTTTATTTTCTTCACATTTTTGAATATTGCAAACAATCAAGGTTTGTCTCCCTTTGATGAAGATTTTCTCACATTCTTGTCTTTTAAGATCTTAATATCATTCTTTTTTAAAAGCAAGAGCCAAACTGGCTGTGTTCCTTTAGGATAAATAGAAAAAATCCATTTTTTTCTATACATTCCTCACATTTTTGTGCATGGTACTGGAAAGCACATATATGCAGTGTTGCCTCTGGAGTATTGGTATCTTTTCTTCACTAGGCTGTCAAGAATTTATGCCAGTACCTCTGACTTTAATCTGAAAAGGTCAGGCTGTTAGATATATAGAAATAATATCTGAGAACATCTGATATTAATCTATCTGATATTTCTCTCTATCTGAGAACAGATGGTAAATCATCCTTAGAAAAAGAGAGAATTGAGGAGTTTTTTTGGAGAAAAGCATTCCTGCAAGTTTCTTCAAGGCTGATTGGAAGAAAGTGAAACATAAAGTGGTATTCACAGGCCATGAGAAAGTTCTCCCCATCTCCCCTAAGCCATTAGGGCAGTTGCAATGATCTAAGACTAGGCTGGAAAAAAAATAGAAGTAAATAATCTATTAATCCATTTTCCATCTTCTTTTCTGCATGAATATTGTCTCAGAACAAGTTGCTCTCCAAAAGCTGATTGTACATCATTCCATAAATGTTTTGTTCAAAAATGACATTCAAAGTAAGAAGTCCATAAATACATATACATGTCACAAAACATGTTTATGCAATCTGTTAGCATAGGTTGTAAATGAATATTTGAAAATAATTTTCCATATATATATTGTTATCCATAATACTTTAAATTTACTGCTTCTGTATTCATATGTATTTTCTTATGTTTTTAATTTTCTTTATCTTAGTAGTTGCATTCCTAGTCTATCTGTCTTTTTAAGATTTGATAAAAATTTTGATGTCCAGTTTGAGATACCAAAGGAGGAAGATTTTTGGCTTATACATATCAATCTTATGGAAATTTCTGTTCAATTAACATCGTTAATACATTATAAGTATCAGAACAGCAGGAGTGACACAAAGTGTCAATTTAAAAACGGTTCACTATTTATAATTAACTATTTTTCTTTTACTGGACCTGTATGCCTACAGAAAGTTCTGAGTGTGTGCTCTTGAACTTTGGGGTCCTTGAAACAGTATTAGGTAGAAAGCCACTACAACTGTCTATACATATGGAGCAATTTTTAACTCAAGTGATGTAAATTCTTTGCAAACATCTTGTCCCAATATCACAGATAATAAATAATGCTACTTTTCACTTATGTAGCAAATTTGCATCCATTAGATAAGCAAATTGAGATAAAGAAAACAAATGGCAATGCCACACTCAAGTTCTGCTGAGGTGGCAGAGCCATTTTTGAACTCTGGTCTGCTGACATACAATGTGCGTTGACCCCCATGCACAACATTACATTTAATAGTAAGATTGAGTGAACACAGTTATTAAATAGCAGAGAAATAAAAAATTGGTAGTGGCAAGCTGGCTTAAAACTGTACTCATGTGGGGGGATGGTGAAAGGCATTAGCTATTGTTTGATAAGCAAATGACAAGGATGCACTGCAATGACAGACAGGGAAGGCACCACTGCCTTATTACAACCTTTGTACTGAAGTTAATTTTATTCTGTTTTTCTGTGACTCTGCTCAGTTGTCCATATTTGCTGTATCTTTTGCTTCCAGGTATGATAAGGAGGATTGATTGTATTGTTTAGCACAGTTATGATCAGTCTAAAGCACAAACCCTAAACTGTCAAGACTCAGGATAAAGATAAAAAAAAGGCAGTGACCAGAAAAGAGGAAGAACTGTTTATAAAGAACATATATTATAAAATCTTTGCAACAAACTGGGTTGTAAGGAATTTTATTCTTTAGTATTTAGCGTATAATTTTTCTTCCTTTTTCTAACAGTGTAAAGAAAAGATGGTTCTGTAAGTAGATCAACTAGGTGGTAGGAGACTGCTAGAAATCCAAGTCCATTTATAATTAATGCAAATCTATCTGTTAGGACAAGAGAATTTGGGAATGACTGCTACTATTTTAGGCATTTATATGTAAATAATAAGGCCCTCTTCAGTTGTGTCATAAAAGTGATGTTGGGAGACTTAAGAATGTGAATTTCCTGGCTACAAGAATAATTAACAAATACAGGAAAAAAATGTCTTAGACTCCTGTAGAAACACTCTAGAAAAAGGTGCTTCTGCTGTTTCTTTTTTTCCTTGTGCTCCAAGACATACTTGTCTTAGAAGGAAAGGATTTAGGGCAAACAGGAATGGAAGACATATCTATCCAAAGCCTTCTCTCATCCTATTTCCTCTGTTCTGGTTTTATTTTGTTGCCTTTTAGCACCCAGACTTCTAATCTTCCAACATTTTGTCTGTCTGTTTAATGTACAGGGAGCCCAGCCAGTGGATTTTATTCACAGACAGCTGTAAAAGAGACTACACTGATATGCCACACCTTGAGTACTTAAATCCTTTGTAGTTTGTACTCATGCTGCCCCTTTGCCTCTTGCTTTTAAAATGTGTACAATAGCACTTTTTTACCTAGTGAGGGTAATGGAAGGAAGAAAATATCAAGTACAAGGGATACAGCTAAACCGTTGTAAAAAACTTCTCTCAAGTATCTAACTCAGACAGAGTAAACACTACACCAGACTTCAGGCTGCCAAAGACCATCTTTTCCATAACTTTTAATGTTTTGCCAAAGAAAAGTCATGATACAAAATGAAAGCACACTTTGGTTCTTTAATATCACTAGCATAAATATAGAATTTCCTCTGTGTGTTTCATCTCCCTTTTCCTGCCAGATGTCAATATCAGTGTTGCAGGGTGTTGGTGAAAAAATTAGAATGCTAGAATAGTGAAAGAGATGTTTTAGAAAAGGCTCAGATATTTTCTTGTAAATAAAGATGTAATGTTTAAAGAAAATCACCAAAATGGTGATGTTGTATGGTTGAACTCTCATTTAGATGGTAACATTAAATCTCCATCTTAGATGTGTTCATTTTAAATTGGAGACAGAATTTCAGAACTCCCATGCAAGTTACTGTAAAATATTTTGATTCATAGAAGGGTAAAAAAAATATTAAAACTTATAAGTAATAGTATTAAATAAGTATTGCAATTGACAAGGCAGCACTGCAGTAATACCAAAGAAGGTGAACCAAATCATCCAAAAAATACCTACATAACAATGTATGACAATGTGTGGGAAGCCAGCATGAAGAATTGAGACCTTTTGAACTGGCATATCCTGTCCAAATATACATTCATTATCTTCATTGCTCTGCAGTGTGTTTTACATGCTGAACAATGATTCAGTCTCTACGGTTCTCCTATAAGATTATCCACTGGAAGTGGGATAAGAACAAAGCAGAGGGAAGAGAGAGGCTTATATGGAATTTTGTCATAAACTCAGAAATACTGTCACTCTTTGTTAAAACCAGTGCCAGCAGATTCTCCTGAGAACTGAGTAGAGTGGTGATAAACACTCAAAACATTCTTCTTGGAATGTGTTGTAAACAATTGTCTAAAAATCCAATAAATGCCCCCCCCCCGCAAAAAAAAACCCAACTCACCTTATCACGCCACACCCCTCACCCACAATATTCTCAGTATGGGTTTTATGCTGGTTTAAAGTTATTTAAGAGTATAATGAGCAGATATGGATTGGAGAATATTTCAGATTCAGATGCTGAATGACTTTGAATCAAAAGAAACAGCTGGATCTGAAAGAAATTACAGTAACGTAGCTTGGAAATTAAGGGAACATAGTAAAGTGATTTTGTGTCAGGTACTCTGTAGAAAAGATGGAAGAAAGAAATTACATGTAGGATATACCGAAAGAGGAAGTTCTTCCTACTCTATGCAGTGAAGGAATCTGGGCCAAAGTATTTCTCTGACAATGAAAGGGTTGCACATGCATACATGCATGTCTGTGTGTGTTTGCGCTTTTATTTACAATAATAATACTTTTTTTTCTGATGTACAATCTCTTTACCACAATCCCATTAGATTCCAAACTATAATACCGTGATTTGTTTTCCTTTCATGGTAGTCATCAGTTTCATTGCCACCTTTCCTCTCAGTTATCCCTCATATTCATCTCTTTCAGTAAATGCAACATCTGTCTGCATAGGTAGATTTCCAGAGGTAGTGTGTTGATTATCAATGATCTCAGGAGTGCACTTTCAAAGCAAATCTCATAGTTCTCTTCATCGGTCTTTTGTTCACACAGCGGAATGGTCCAGACTCAAAGAACTGCATTCCAACAATATTTGACCTAGGGGTACATGTATATCATAAATGGGCATTAAGGTTTTGGTAACAAACAAGAACAAATGCAATGGAGTCTAAATTATAGAGATTATTTTGCTATTGCAGTTACTAGCTCTCCCAAATATATGACCTCTTGAGCCTTCAGGTTCTTCAAGTAACAGCATGAAGAATAAAAATGACTGAAAAAAAAAAACCTGTTTCACTTTTTCTCACAGGATGTGCACATTTTATAAGTGTATGGCAAAGATCTCTCGAAATAAGATACCTTAGTGATGAAAGTCTCTGCTTTTTTTCTGTCCATAGATTATAAATCTGTGAACACCAAGAAGTCTTAACTACAGAACAGTTCACAGACAATTTTGAGAAGCACAGTTTTGCTAATCATCATTATTCCATAAAAATGTCAAACTCTCTTCCAAATCCAATCCCATACGCTCTTGATCACAATCTTCTGCCTTTCATCAAATGTGGCCCTAAATGACCTCCATTCAGTCCTTTCACCCCAGAGCAGTTCATCCAAGTTCAGTGATAAATTGTAAAAAGCAAAAGAAGGAAATCTGCACTGTATCTGTATCTTTCCTAAATATAAAAATCCTTCCTGCCTAATGAATTAAAAATTGTTCACAAACGTATAATCGCTTTGTGTTAGACACAGAAAATAAATGTAAACCCTTGATGTTGTGCTTAAATTTCCTTCTAACTATTCACTTTCAGGAAAACAACAGTTTCATTTTCATTTTGCTCTGACTTATTTTCAATTATTATTCCTAGAATATTACTAGGAAAATCTAAATTTGATGGAATCAAAATGTCAAAACATCAGAGATCTGATTATTGAATTATTAAAAGCAGCTCAAACCTGGTGTGGGCAAGAAACTAAATTAAATACTATGATTAGTGAGAACAGAGATTATATTTCTACAACTACATCTATTCTGAAACTTCAAAGAAACTCAGGTGTGAGTCTTACCATCCTTGATCTTCTCAACCTATAGAATCATAGAGTTTGTTTTGAAAGGAACCTTTTAAAGATCATTTAGCTCAACCCCACTGTTGCTTCATAGATCAGGTAATGTCAATGGCTACACATGAATTGAGACAATGTGCTCTTATTTATACTTCCTTAAAAATCTTTCTGACTTCACCAGTTTCTCTTGTTTACGGCCGTCATTACGTATGGCATGCTGTATTTAAGTTTTATAAAATTCTAAACAAGAAAGTGAATTTTTGAGTTGTGCTTATATTTTGGTGTTCCTTAGGAAACATAAAAGTAATATTGACCATCTCCTCTGATGGTGTAAATCATGACAGCAACTGATTTATAGCAGCTGAGCCTGTCTCACAGTAATTCCATTCTCCCTCTGTTATGCACTGTCTGTATGTCTTCTGCACTGGTGAGTCAGTTTAACCAACATCTATGGGGACTTTCCATTTTTTCAATTAAGAGAGAGGTCATTAAGGGTAGAGTTTTGAGAAAATACAGAAAGCAGTGTAGGAAAAGGTCTTAAGCTCATAAATGTTCTTAATTATATATGGTGTCCTTAGTGTAAAGAATTACCTTCAGGTCATTCTGTCTCTTTTATCAGAATAAATCACCATCATCATCTATTCACTTGTGCATTCAATTCGTGACATAATAGTGTCAGAGGTGGCACAGAATATACACATATATACTCAAATTCCAACACAGTGACCCAAATTGTGTCTACAGCTGCCAAGCAGACTGCCATGGATATTTAACAGAAAGGGCTTGTTGTAAAGAAATATATTTTTCCTACGAAGGGAGGTAAATGGAAAAATGTCTTAGTGAAGCAGCCAGAAAAACTAGATGCAAAACACATTTATCTCTTAACTGAAAGTGTTTGAATACCTCATGTTAATGCTCATATTAGAAAAATACCAGAGTATATGTCCTAAATAGCAATTTTTACTTCACAGAGAAGGGACACTGGAAAAGAACAGTGTACTAAATTTCAGAACTGAAGTCCATTAGCAGTGTTGCATCAGTACAATTTCATGGCAAAAAAACAAGTACAAAAATTAAAAGGTTAAGTTTATGCTGTATTTTAACAAGTTAGAAGAAAATAAAAGTTATTCTCCATACAGAAACATTTAATCTCAAATTTAAAAGGTTTCCTAAGGAAACTCATATCTTTGGCAATCCAATGATCACAGACAGTAAAAATAGTCAAAATTTTTAAGTTCAATGGCCGGATTTTCTGAAGAATTTTCTGAAGAATTTTCACGAAACCACATATCTGTATCATATTTGCAAAACAGGAGAATTCTACATTTGCACAGTGCAGCTTTACAAGCCTACCGGGGACTGCAAAGACTTGAGCAGAACATCTCTGGTATATCTGGTTTCACATAAAGTCACTCTACAAGAGCAGAATAACATTCAGGTGTTGGACTTGCTGTGTACCTGCACATCAGCTGCATAATAAATGTACATCCTGCACACTCATGCTGTGATCCTGAGCTCACCAGTCACTGCCAGGCATAACCTGAAAAAAATGCAAAGTGTTCTTGAGAAAACTAATCTACTACCTTAGGGATGACAATCTGACATTGACCTTTGATCTCCACATCATGGGTAGATAATTATACAATACCTCTAGTCAAAAAACTTAGGAAACACAAATCATGAAACACATACCCATAAGAAAGCACCCTTCAGCAAAAGGTCTTAATACAGCAGGTATTTTTACTTCAATGATTTTTTTAAAATACCTAATTTTTTTTTTTTTCCCAAATTGGTCCCTTAACTGCACTGGGAGCCAACTGAAAAAAAAAATCCAATATCACCAATTATTATAACTTTATTTGATGTTTATGGAGCTAGGTCTGTCTTGTTTTGCTCCTCAAAAGTCATGAGAAGCAGTTTTCTTCTTATCCTGTCACAAGCTGTAAAGCAGCAGGTATTTCACAATCAATCCAGTTTTTAGCAAGAAGTTTGGTTGGATGACAGCGTAAACAAGTATTCAGCATTTAAGTTGGGAAGGTAGTCTAAGATTTTTCAAATTTGGCCCATTCCTTATTAAATTATAATAACAATGGAAAATATAATGAGCAATTGGAGATGACATCTGACCTCTGTTTCTGAATCAGTGCCCAGGCTGATAATTAATCCTGTTCAAGTCCACAGACATAAACAAAAAGCTATTAATTTAAGAAAGAGTAATTCCTCTTAATTAGATATGACACATAAATGCCTCACCAATTTTTTTTTCCACTTCATGTTAGATAAGGCTTACTTCAAGATAGGAATTTAAGTTGAGCTTCTGTCCTTAGTGAATTATCCAAACCTTAACAATGTTAGTGGGAGTTTTTGCATTTGCTTCATTGCATCAGGCCATGGTCTCCTCAGAAGCAATGAGCCATGGCAACACTTGATTCCAACACTTTAAAGTTACTTTTTGAAGTGGCACTGTACATAAATTTAGACTGTTCTATCAACATCTTGAATATGAACTGTAACCTCATTTCAACTGAGTGAGCTTATAAAAGGTATTTTTGTGATAGATGATTTTTATTTCTAACAATGACTGCTTGATAATAGAACTGTAAAGAATTTTGAGGTGTTCTAGCTCTTTTTTGACATTCTATAGTTTGTTTTGCAGGACTTGTTCTTTGATGAATGGGGAGTCAGTCTTGGGAACTGGAGAAAGGAATTCTTCTTTTATTACATGATCTATGTAGAGAAAGAACAACATCAGGACATATTGTCCCTTACTTCTCAAAACATCTTACTGATGCACGTTGGCACATCCAGAAGGTTATGATGGTTACGTACTTTGAGTTCCCAAAGTACTAATTTACCATAGATTGTCATAATTTTGCTAATACAGATGAATCTGGATCAAAACCACCTTTAAGATCTTACCCTAACCAAAACTCTTGTTTGTGTCAGTAGTAGGCTGTTCCATGATGCATTGTTCTAAAATCAGGACATGACCCTTCCAATGCTTCTGTTCCTCTGTTCATTGAGAACATTCCTGTGTTTAGAAAACTATCATCAGACCTGTGTATGCCAGATATTATCTGTAAATAGATATGAAACATACTGAAATTTTCTCTGAGTGAATAAAATAATCATTCTCCGAAAGAAAAGATGTAACCTGAGCTGAGCTGGGTATATGTGTTAATTACTGTAAAATATTCTTTGTGAAAAGAAGAGTAATCACATATAAACTGTTAACCAGGCAGCCAACTTACAATCTAACAAGATTCAAAGTAACAAGGACACAAACTGATGTCCCATCAAATGTGAGTAGGGTAAGACTATGTAGGATGGATTAGTCATACAGCAAAGCTATTTCAATCTTTTGGTATTTCTAGGAAAGCTACAACTATGTAACTCCTAGAAACATTATCTGATATTATTTTCATTTTTGACAGTGGTCTCTAGAACTAGTACATTAGAAAGCAACAGATTAAAATGTTATTACAGAGGTTTGCTATGGTGTGTAGAGTTTCTGTTGTCCTAGAGTTCTTTTGAGTGACAATATCGTGTATCAATTTTGTGTTTTGATGTCAAACATTCCGTGGACTCAACAACTCATCTCATGAAGTCTGACTGACAAGCAGAAAAGGGAACCAAACTTCATTTCTAAGGTTTTGTGATTCATGTACTCTCCTTGTAGTAAACTCACTGATTCAAGTACAATATTCAAAAGTTTTTTGACTTTTCAGAGTCTAATCCATTGCAACAGCTGAGCCCTTTTCCACTAATCTCACTGAGAATCCCTGCAGTGATTCAAGACATTCCCAGCTACACAACAGGACTCTAAATCAAAACAAAGCATGCATCAGTGTTTTTCTGAAGGAAAGTAAACTGCAAGACTACTTTTAACAGTTAAGGGACAATTAAGTAAATGTAAATCATAAGCCAGTGCTGATCTTAGTTTGCCCGTCTTTGTTGCCAGCATGCAGGGAGGAAGAATTCTTTTGTTTCTCTTTTATCTAAGAATATTATATTACCCCCTTTCCTTCACTAGGAATAATTCTTATGATCATCTATCCGGCCCTTGTACTGGAAATGTACCTATCAGTCACAGAGAGATACAGCACCCCTATCTTTAGGCAAAAAATCAGAAATTCAGACCACTTTCTTGTCCATCCAAGCAACTTCAGTGGAAGGGGTTGGTGTCTCACTCATAGGCAGTGTATCAAGAGTAAGTGTAAATGACTACAAGCAGCACAGCTTTGATCTTTGAGGAGGCTTTTGGAGTTACAATATTGTTCCATTACTTTCAGAACACACTGAATAGGAACCTTCTTTTCCCCTAGAGGTTTGCTTAATTTTTGGAAAGACAACTACTTTGCGGGTCTGAAAAAATAGTTAAATATCACACCATGTCATGACTACTACATTTACCTGACAGTGTGAGACAGAGGGGCACAAGTTCTAAATTCCGAAGCGAAATTCTATTCCCTTTAAAATTAAGATTTTCTTTGTTCTGTTTTGTTTTTCAATAATGACAATGGAACAAAGAATGTATCCTTGGCTATGCTACCAATGGACTGTGAAGTCTTGGGTGAGTAACAGTTCTGTTGTGCTATCTGTCCATTATCAAAGTAGTTTGTCCATTATCAAGTAAAATAATAAAATGGAGAGCGTTTTCTTGACTTGACAAAGCTAATGGTGTTAAAGTTCTGTGAGATACTTTTGCAGTTATTTGCCTGTACTATCGCTCTAACACCCTATGTGTGTTCCATTCAGCAGTTCAAACAGTATAATCTTTATTTTTCAAACAATCCACATGCAACATAATGACAGACACTGTCAGAGACATCTTAGGTAGATAAACAGATGCAAGATAGAGTTTAAAAAGCAGAGTCACAGCAGAGCAGTATAATGCTGTTGCTGAGAAAGATTCCAAATCTGAGCATCACAACATAAAGGGATGCAGAGATGGAGAGGGTTTAAAAGTGACTTTTTGATTCACATCACCTTTGGCATTACATTTTTAAGTGCTGAAAACTTCTAAACAAAGACAAAATGCAACATATTTTTATGTTAAAGCAAATAGTGGCAAAATCTGCCTTCATGTTACAAATCAGAATTATTCCTAGTATAAAAAACTACTGTCTTCCAGAGAGTTTATGCCACACGTGAGGTTGACCATGGATGTTAAAAACCATGGCAATACAAGATGAAAAAATCTTTCTAAGAGATAATTTGTTTGCATGCAGAAGGATAGGTAACAGACATCTGGACTAGGAGAGTGAGAAACAGCAGTGGAAGCATGAGCAGAAAATTTTGTTATTATTAGCAATTATAATGTAGGTTTTGTGTTTGAATCATTCATCAGGGTTTGCTCCAAGGCTGAAACTTGCTTTCTGGAAGTTCCATAAAATTTCATTCAAACAGTTATTTTCTCCAGAGAATGAAATAGAAGGGAAAATAACAGAGGAGAACACATCAAGAGAGATGTTCCAAGAGTATTAAGGTTTCTTGTTTTTTGAAATATAATTGAAGTATTGTCTTCAATCTAAAAATTCAGTGCAGCACCAATTCTATAGAAAAATCTGAAATTAGTTTCTTTTGGACAGTTCTCTGACTTCTATACATATGTGAAACTTTCAGTGATTTGCATGCTTGGAAGAATCACCAGCTTTTCATCTTTGTTATTAACACTCCAGCAACTGTCTTGTTAAAAACACTTATTCTGTTATTACAATGTGTAGACTTCCTGAAAATGGCTCTTTCTGCTTATGTAATCATCTTTCACTACTGCCTCCTACTAAGGCAGTCAATTACTAGCCATTCTGCCCTGTCAGAGCAATGAAGCATTTATGTACTTGAGATATTCATGTCTGGAGCTTTAGTTTTAAATCTAAGAGCTCCCATCACCTTCTGAAATTCTTTACTTTATCAAGTGATTTTGTTATATAAAGCCATTACTGAGGGATAGACTGTTTCATTATTCATCACTTGCTATCACCAGAAGTCTTGAAAGTATAATAGAAAACAGTCTCTGTTTCAGCATTCATCAAGGTAGATAAACCATTATCTCACTACATTGGGAGAGGCACAGACAGAGTACATTGCATTTTTTAGCATCCCTGAGTGCTTGAATAGCATCATGAAAATCTAGGGCCAGATATGGATAGGCAACCAGATAAATTTTATCTCTGAAAACATGGTATGGTGGGTAGTCAAAATAACTAGGGACATGGAAAATTTTGGTACCACACTTCTAAAGCATCTCTCGCTAAAACTTAGACAGACAAGAAAAAAATAGTCGTATGACAGTCTGAATCAAGTTTTGTGACTTGACCTGGCTGGTTGCAAAAAAATCACTCTATCATCACTCAGCTGGAAGGGAAGAGAAAATTTTATGGAAGGCTTGCGGATTGAGATACGGACAGGGAAAGAGCACTCACCAATTACCATCAGGGGCAAAACATACATGACTTGGGGAAATTAATTTAATTTATTACCAATCGAATCAGTGTAGGGTAGTGAGGAACAGAAGTACATCTTGAAACACCTTCTCTTCCCCCCATCCCTTTTGCTCAGGCTCCATTTCATACCAGATTTTCTCTACTTTCTCCCCTCAGTTAGTGCAGGGAGGTGGGAATGGAGGCTGAAGTCAGTTCATCACACATTGCCTCTGCTTTTCCTTCCTCCTCAAGTAGGGCATCTCTGGGAAGCCAAAATTTATTACTACAAATTGAATAAGTACGAAAGGAAAAAAAAAAGCCATTATTGGTCCTCATTTTAAGTTTCTTAACTCTTTTGATTTTTTAAATGTTAAAAATAAATGCCATGATATTATTAGATGTTGAAATAATCAGTTTATATTAGATTCACATTCATGCTTTTAAGATTTTCACTGTACTGAAGAATGAAGAATTGAATATGCAGATGAAGGAAAAAGGAAGAAATGCTCTGATCCTAGGGAAAAAACACCAAAAAGCTAAAATTTTAAAATAATCTACTGTTATTTTTAAATTTTCTGGCAATTTTAAGCATATTTTATGTAGGCTTTGATCTTAACACAGAAATGAAAGAGTATCTGACTTATTTATATATTGACAGTTATATCTGTTCCCCATCTAAGTAAAAATATTCTTGAATTAATTCAGCCTCCTGCAACTCAAATAGTTTTGCTTTCTACTCCACCTCCAGATACCAATACTTATTACAAGGCTTTCCACAAGTCAACTCCTCCATGCATGACATAGCATTACAACAAACAAGAAATATTTGCCTTCTAGTCACTGTATATTTACTGTGTGTGGGTTTTGCAATGCATTTCCACTGTGACATACTTTACCAAATTGCTGAATCTCATTTGCCTTCAGAAAAAGCTCGAATAACTCAAGCAGTGTGATCCTCTTGTGCTGTAATGGATTAATACATGGTATCCTTGGGAAAATATCCAGGCATATTTTACACAGCTGTGTTTTGATGGAGGTTTCACCAAAAAAAGCAAAACAAAACAAAACAACAAAACAAAAACCCCCAAAGAAACAAACAAACAATACTTCAAGGAATTATTTGTAGTGATCTTGTCTTTGGAATTATATTTTTGGTCAAGAAACAAATTAATATGGGTCTAGTATATCGACCACACTTTGCCTACTTCTAGTCTACCTCAAGAAATAGATGCATAAATGTGAATAAAAGTGTCTGCCCCGAAGAGGGTAGAAAAACTGAAATAATCCTGGAGTATTGCAGCTCAGGAATGAAGTAAATTGGCAGCTAGTGAATGGATTTGTATTGCTACATAGTTTGGCATATAGCCAAAAAATGAATTTTGTCGCTTTTTTCTGTAGTGTATCATGTAGTGCAATAAATTGAAGATGAAGATAAGCAGAAAATCTACATGGTGTTTGTAGCTCTTCACTTGCTTATTCAGCATATCAACTGTTATTACCATTTGTTTATTGATGTTCATTTTTATTTTATTTTTAAATAGAAGAAATCAAAGTGCTCTTTTGATTTATCTTCCTTCCAACAGCAGTTTTAGCTTCATTTCTAAGCTACTGATGCTCATTTTTCTTAAGCTGCAGTTTTCCATTTGTACTCTATATGCTGTGCACAATAAATACCTGTATGGAATGGGCTCTGGGAATTTTGCCATAACCAAGTAAGTGAGGACAGAACTGCTATCTCATCCTTCCAGTCACCATACTCAATTTCTTCTTTAAATCGTGTTACAAATATCTCATACTGCATTAAAAAAATCAATTCTATCAAGTGGAGTAGTTTGATTTAAAATGTCCAAACAGAAAAGTTAAAAAAAAGGGAATAAAACCATTGTATTTTCTCTAAGCATGAGCTTCTAAAGAGCCTCTTTTATGGTGTTCCACAATATTGCTGTTGGACATTTACTAATTAGGTTAATCACCATCTCATTTCCCATCTCCTTTCAGATGTATGAAACTCACTTCCCAAACCAAATTTTTACAAAAAACTCAAGTTAAAAACAGAAGGATCAAAATTATTGATTGATTGATTAAACCAATGACTGTGGAATTCTCATCCTAGGATTCAGTATGAATGGGAAAAATTGACGACAATAAGGACTTCTAGCATAACCAAAGAGATGGCAGTGTCACTACACCGCAATTAGGAAAAACAAGTGTTAAATACCGGAATCCACACAGGTTTTGTGGCAGGAGGCTCAGTCCAGCCTGTGTTTATTAAATCTTTTGCTTCAACAGATTTCCACTCTGTGTTTAAAGCCAGAGTCAGGTTAAAGATTACTCTTCTCCACTGACAGGGTTGAAGCTGTAACTTTGCAGCTTTGGGGTGCCCTGGGAGACAGAAAATCCCAGAGCACGCAGTTGTGAGGAAACAAATCACTGAAGGGACCTCCCTGTTGTACCTGTGCTTACATTACTAGTCCCATGCCAGAAAAAAGGAACACTGGCAAAAACGTTTTGTCAGAATGAGATTATATTTGTCATGTGGCTTTTATTTCAGAGAGGGTATCAATAAACAATGGAATATTGGATTCATTATACGTACACTTTACCTTTGCAATAATGCATCCTATATTAAAAAAAAAAAAAGTAAAAAAAGGTAAAACACACTTACCAATTTATCCCACAAGAATGGTACCAGTCTTCTTTTCGATAACAACAGTGAAGTTTTGCCATTGTTTCCAAAAAAAAGCCCCCAAATTTTTCTTTTGATAACTCTCAAAAAATAAAATGTTTTCAGAATAAAACAATTTCGAAGGTTGTCTTCCCAGTGTAGCTCTGCAAAGTTACCCCTAGTTACAATACAATTTTGGCAGTACCATCTTTAAGGTATCGGTGAAAGACAAGAAACAAAAAATGAAGATTAATTTTTTTCAACCCCTTTAAAATTCACAAGCAGTAAAACTGTGAGTTTCTGCACTGCACGAATTGTGTTTGTTTGGTAACTAGGAGTACAGCAATCATGGTTATAGTTAGACACCTTTAATGAAGGAGTTCTGTATTAAAAAGAAATAAAAGAGAGACAAAAAAAGAGAAATATGACTCAGAATCTGCTAAGATTTTAACAGTTGGGTGAATTCTCCACCCCTTTCAATATCATCCATGGGATGGGAAAATTGCACATTTTCTGTGTCCTTCAGTGTGACAAGAACAAAAAGTGTTGCTGTTAAATGACTGCTTGGACAATTTGCATGATGGAGACTGGAACTGCCTCTGAAATTCAGCGAAGTACTCAGAAAATTGCTTTAGGAGTAGTCACAAGAGAAAAGGGAAGGTTAAAAAAAGAGGGACCATAATGTGCTTCAAGCTCTTCTCACATTTTTTTCTTTGCTCAGAAATTTGTTCTTTCTGTATCAAAGACATAACATTTCTTACTCAAAACATTGCACAAATATAGCCAAACAAATAAGCATTTTACACAGTCTTGCAAAAACTGCCTTCAAAAAACAATAGTAATCTAAAGGGCAAGAGGACATCTGTGACATTTTCCTGAGGTAAATACTACTTAATTGAAAACATTTTCTCCTTAAAAACTATAAAGACTGTCACTCACATCTCCTGCTATGCCTTTTTGATTACAGTAAGGAGAAGTTTCGTCAGATTCAGCTAACATGAATTAACCAGATGGAATGAAGCCAAATTTTACTAAATGACTGGGCAATAATACCTTTTGCAGACATGCTCTTAAGGCAGAAGAGAGCCAGCCACTACAGTGTTTACTGCTAGTAATTTCTGAACAATTTCAAAGTGATGCTGATGCTGGGATGCAACAGAGGCGTCAGAAATGGGAACAGCGCTGGTTTGAAATTTGGCTTGTGTGCTGTTAGGCACTAGGGATGTCCTTAGGCAAAGCAAGAAGTTTCCTGGGGCAATAGCATGATGAGATTTTGATGGCAAAATCTGCAGAAGTGGCAGAGCAGCTTTTGCAGACAGCAGCCTCCCAGGGATTGCAATGTTCTGCTTCAGCAGTCCTTGGCTACGGCCCCTGGTTTTGCACATCCAACCTTATCCTTTTATCACCCCTAAAGCACTCTTGTTGGGGAAAAAAATCCATTTAAATATAAGTTTATCCTAGCAGAGTGATTGCAGTATGGCCCTATGTACCCCCAATCTACCTCTCTAAAGCCAGATGTGCTGTTATTTCTCAGCAAAGCACAAAAGCTGGGGACACAGGCAGATGTCCATTCCAGAGGCTGTTGTGATTTGTCTATCTCAAAACACCGATTTTTTGGGGGAAAAATTCTTCCTAAAGTGCCTTTTGAGATTTGGAAAAGAAAATAGATGAGAAGAGAGAAAATGGGTTGAGTACAGAGTAAGAACCTTGATTTTGAAAAATTGAAACATGAAAAACTGACATATGTTAGTAAATACAATGTCCAGTGCTATTACTATGTCAGCAAATTATTATTGTAATCTTGCCTTATAGGCTAAAAACCAGGCAAAACGTTTATTCAGTGTCTGTTAAAAAAGGGAAAAATCTTCTCTATATTAAGGATGAAGATATGTACATACATGAAGGTGTTCTGGATAGTTTCTACCTAAAGGGATCTGTTTCATTTATATTATGTATTTCTCAGTGTTTGATTTATTTTGAAACAGGACATTAATCCATTGTTTAAATTGACCAACCATTACTTATGGTGGCTGGTTTCAAAGCTGACACTTCTCCTTTAAAAAATATTTATGTTATATAAAAGAGCTATCTCTCAGAAAATCAGGCACAAAAATAAAAATGGAATAACCAAAAGGCAATGTTGGTGACTATTAAAAAAAAAAATCATCATTCCTTTACTGAGAATTCTGTATTTTTCCTGATGAGAAAAATTAATAACCCTGGACTGGATATACTGCCAAAAAAGTAAACTTAGGGAGCATCTTCAGAAGGGTTTGTTAGGGGTGAAAGCCTGTTACCAAGGAAGCACTTAGGCATGTGAGAATTGGGTCCCTAATTCTTGAGTGTCCTGAGCTGAGTTGTTTTGTCACCATACACCTCACAGGCATCAGCTTCTGCCCTTCTAACCTATGCTGGTGCTCAATATTGTTACTGGCTTTGGCATTGAATACACTCCAGGTCCAAGCACTTGCCCAGGGCAGGGGAGATCTGTGCATCCATTGGGAAGTAAACCATCCTGACAGTAAGGCTGATTCTTGCAGAAAGAAAAAAGACTCCTGAAAAGAAAACTGCAAACAAGAGACCTCATCTTGTAGCCAACTGCCAACAGTACTAGCCACGGCCTCTCTTGAGTCCTCAGTCTTGATTTATTGCCTTTCATCTTCAGTGTGAGCAGCAGATGAACACTCCCCTCTTGCTCTCAGAACAAAATATTGAGTGGGAAAAATAGTCTCCTGGGAGGACATCTGGGAGTGCAAGCCCAGCCAAGATAACCATGAGCTTCCTGCTTTCTGTATCACTAAGTTATTTGGGCTGTCACATACAAGTGACATTATTCACTCTAGTGACGGAGTTTGGACAGCGAAGGGATGCCTTCAAGCTGTAGATCCAGGTTCAGATAGAAGCTCTTCTCCTGTAATCCTAACCTGAATGCATCAGGTCCAGACAGATTTCAAACACAGCCCAGTGCTTGCCTAAACAGCTGGCTGTAAAATTTAAGCAGTTTCACTCTCGGAGGTGTCCCTCTTTTGAGTTCCAGTCAGAAGTTATTCACCTCTGCCAATGTGCTCATGGCAGCTGACTCAAATACAGGGCTGGGCTGTGTTCAAAGGGATGAAATGTTTGTGTTCCTGAGAAGAGTTTTAAGGCACTTGAGTCCTTAACTGGATAGTGCTAAAAGTACTGTTTGGCATGGTTAAGGGTTATTAGGTGCAGGTCCTTTCAAAATATCCTTTATTGAAAAAAGAGAATATACTCTCAATTTAGAAAAGTAGACAACACCCCCAAACATACCCACATCTCCCACTGAAGATATTCTTCCACAATTAGTGTCTTGCAAGTGATTCCAGTAATACTCTAGATCCCTTTTAAGTCTCTCTGCTGGTAGGTTGCCATAACTAAAGCATTAAATTATTTAATGTCATGCAAACCGTAATGACTTGTAGTTCCAAGCGACTACAAATAGATGGCAGTAGGAAGTTGTGGATGCTCCATTTTTAGCACCTAGATTTATCTATTTTTTTATTTATCTATTAATTTTGATGTTTTGTCAAAATGTTTCTAATAGGTGTACACATATCTGCATTTCCAAGTAAATTAAAGACCAATTAATTTTTTCTAATTTTAACAACAAAATGGAGATGACTAAAAATCCTACCGAAATTTTAAAATTCTTTTATGAAAGAAAACCAGTTTCTTGCCAGCAAAGAATGCAGAAGTATATCTGAGCTTCATCTGGTCTCACATTTTAAAAATTTTATTTCTTGAGCAAGTATCTGCAGGAGCTGTATAATGCACAGCATTTTACATAGGCCAATATCAAAGAATATTATTTGCTAGTAACCGTAGATCTAGAATATTAAAATCCATGTTTGCATAGTGTTCATATTCCATTTTTGCAATGGAAAAATGTATACAAGAGTGAATCTGTAGAATATATTAAGCTTTTAAAAAAATTGTTTTAAAAAATAGCTTGTGAATCTAAGTGTGAACCTTCAAAGAACTGAAACATTTCCTGCCCAATATTACTTAAGTGGAATGAGTTGTGAGCCTCTATGTTGTCCAGATTTGGTTTTATGTGACAATTGTCTTTCTGTTTACAAAGGAATAGACAATCTTTTCCTATGAGGGGGTGTGTTTCTGGTAACTAGGGGACACATTTGCCACCTAGTTCGGTGCAGATTTGTCTTTGTGTTCTTTTCACAACTCCGATTATTTTGGCTAGTAATTATTACTGTCTAAAGCATCAGGATCTATAAAATCTGCACCTTGTGAGACCTTTGTGAATCTGTATTTCTATTAGACAATTATTATTTACAGTAAATCTTAATATTTCCCGTGTTAAAAAATAAAAGGCAAAACAAAACAAAACAAACAAACAAACAAAAAAAAACCCCAAAAAACCCCAAAATAAACCAAAAAAATAAACCAAAAAACCAACCCCAAAAAGTCTTCACTCGGTCTACACCAATCTTTAGAATTCAATATTTTCCAAGGCTGATTTTTACATAGCATATAAATCTGAAAAAGAATTTGTGGATAGGTGTAGTTTAAATTCATTTAATAGTAGTTTTAATCTGCACATGTGTGCAGCAATTGGGGTCTTAGGTCTTTGGAGTACAACAGGAAGTTTAGATGGAGCTACTTTCTAACATTAACAATGTCAAAAATTAACTTGTGTTCATAAATCTTTCATTTCAGTATTTGTTTGCTGCTAAGTTCCAGGAGGTTTCATTTCCATCAATACTTTTATATGTGACAGCTGGTGTTTGAGTATATGATTAGGAAGTGCTGTGCTGGAAAGTTGGCAAATTGTGGAGAAGTGGAGAGAAATGAAATTTTAAGACTTTGTTGCCAGGTTTTTATATTGATTCCAGATTTTATATCTATAGACTATGGAAGCAGACAATACAATCCAAGCCATTTAAAGATATTGAAAATTAAACAACCTTAGCTTGAAGCATGTTTTCCAGCATTATTTGAGTTTGAAATTAACAAGCCAAATTTTTTTAAGATATAAATACAAATTTAAGTTACTAATGAGACTCAGTGTGTAATACTGTGAGATTCAGCCCTCACTGTAATGGCAAGTTTTCTATATCCAAACCAGAGAAAGCAGTTCACTATTGTCCTATTAGGTATATTCTCCTGTGCTAGCATGAAGAACCTGAAATATTTCAACATAAAAAATTTTATCAGTGATGTTTACTTGTGATTTTTTTTGTTGTTTGAGGAATCACAACACGATTCGTATTATTAATGTCATATTTGATCATATATATTATAAAACCTTGAATTAGGTATTTAAAAACCAGATAATTTAAAGATCATGACTTTTCTTTTATAACGTGCCCAGTTCTTTGCTTTCTGAAACAGTGATAGATAGGAAAATATTTTATAATTAAGGTGCATCCTATTGGATGTAAATCTAACCACTCTGTAGTCATCAGAACCTTTACACTGATCATTCTCCAGGAGACAAACACATCTCCTTGTAGGAATATAGCTTGTATTTTCTGTTTTCAATGAGATTAGGCAAGTATATATTTTTTTAATTCTTATCATACAAAAGCAATAATTCCAGTATTTTCACAAAGTTTGATCTTACTTGGGAGAGGGAAGGGAAACTTGTTCAGCCACCTGCCTGCCACGTTTGCATTCCTTTGGAAGACAAGAACTGTCAGTTCTGCTTTAGGAAAACTCTGCTGTATTTTATTCTCTTCCCTCCATTACTTATTCCTCCTCAGTGCAGTTCCTCCTCCTGAAAAGGTGGGAGGATCTTGCAACTTCACTTTTCATCAAGAAAATACTGAAGCATGCCAGAGGAATCAGGAGGACAGAATATAAAGGTAAAATTAAATGAGGGGGAGGATTTGCTTTGCCACTTTCATGTGAAAGTAGAGAGTTGGGACAGAACTGATGCACCACCTGACAGTATAGGATTTGTTTGAAGTTTGAGTGGGTAGGAGTACTCTCTGAACAAGAAATGAGTATTTGCATGAGTAAGGCCTATGAAAGAGACAGGATTATCTTAATTTAAAAATCTGGGGAAAACAGCAACATCAGTGTTCGGAGCAGCACATTGTGCATAGCTCAAGCACATACAAAAATGCAAAAATAAAATCCCTGCAGGAAAAAAAAGAATCATCCAAGCGAAAAATCCACCAACCAAATGGGTTTTTGTTATTCAGGAGTCTTTACATTTTGGGGTAAAACAATAGAAAATTTATATGCATTTTCATTGACCCAAGCATTTCTGGAAACAGTTATTTTAATAAAGTTTGAGTCTACATATGAGAGCGCTTTAACATGATAATCTGGCATGTACTCCTGGAATCAGTGATTATATAACGAAGTCCAAAAAACTTCTGTAAAATACATGGTGGGAAAACTGGTTATTTATTTTTTAATGAATATTTTTAGTTGTTGTGTTTGAAAATGTGAAAGAGAAAAAATTAATATAAAGCCATAGAACCAATTTCTCTGATCTGTTCAGCTGCCTGATTGGTTTTCTCGCACAAAAATCCTGGTTATGCAGTGCATTGCTCCACAGAAGTGATGAAGAGATTGATGACATGTAAAATATGCTGTCCATTTTATATAAAGGAGGTGATAACAAAAGGAAAGGGCAGTAACAATAAACAAGAAACAACAGTCTTTAAAACTTTATTAACCTAAAGTCTTTCAGCAGTTAGTAATTCTGCTAAGGAATTGTAAGAAAAGTGTTCAAATAGTGTTTCTGATGTAAGAAAACCAGTTTTATTTAGACAAAATAATTATTTTTAAAAGCTTTTAAATCTGAAAATTTATACTTTTTTTTTTAATAACAAGAGAGAATCTTACAGATAATATAATTTCTCTCCTAAATAATCCAATCTATTTGCCCAAACAGATTTATAAATTAGATCTCACACTGCCAGTAACTGATCATAAAAATAAAGAAATTATATTTTACCAGTCAGCAGTGAAATGAAAAATGAATGATTTTGTGGCATGTATAAAGGATGAGTCACAGAATGGTTTGCACAGAGGAATTTAATCTATGAGGAGAATAACATATATATCCCATATCATATTATCTCATTACCCTATATATTTACAATTTCGCCCATCTTGATTTTTCCATATACACCCATGCACTTTTCCCAATTTATCTTGCAAAAAATATGAGTAAGGAAATGAACAATAAAATTATTAAGGCAAAGTGCTAGTCTCATGCTTAATTCTGTTATTTATGTTTCTGTATCTTGAGCTTGTTTGTGATCTTACCAGAGGACAGCAATCTTGAATACCTTGCTGGCCTTCTTCTCATGGTGCAGTCACCAAAAATTTTAAGCCTCTGTAGAATATGCCAGTGAATAAGACATATTTATGCAACCAGAAGATAAATGATCCACTGATATCCTGTTTTCTATAGACTGATAAAGTACATGGGCCACCTGAAGGGTCAGGGAGGAATGGTTATATAATGTGTGCTGTGAATGTGTCATTATCCAGAAAAACATTAAAAGAGCATTACAGCTGTTTCAGGAAATTCACAGTTCAGGGTGAAATGCACCATATGTCCATCAATACCTAGGCACGACAGGGTGCATTAAGAAAACTATTTAGGTGGTTCCCCATTGTGCCAAGGCTTTTGAAGACATATGGTACTTTTCACCCTTGACTAACATTTCCTTTCATTCATTGTTTTCTGTAGCCACCTCAAACATTTTTAAGTGTCATTTTCATTTCCAGTTATATGTGTATGTGTGAAAGAACATGTGTATGAGAAAGAGAGGGAGAGGCAGTTACTTAGACGATTTCCTTAGAAGACTTCCTTCTCTTTTCTTAGAGATCGAAAGATTGTGTGCCAAATTTGGCAATTCTCGTTGCTTCATAGACTGGGAACAAGTGAATTTCTGACACTATATGCAAGATATAAACAAAAATAAGTCTTAGCCTTAAACCAGAAAAGGAAAATCGAACAATAAAATCCATGTTCATGACTGGAAGAAGAGATAATAGAAATTCCAATAATAGTAGCAGTAATAGTACCAGTACCAGTAACAGTACTAGTACCAGTAGTAGTAGAACAGTGATAGGAGCATAGATAACAACACTAGTCATATAAGACGTGGATATTTTTATTAATTGACTGTAACTAACTACTTAAATACATTTATAAAGAAACATAGTTCTCTCTTTAGAAAGTGCATGCCAGTTGGATTATCACCTTATTTGAAGAATTGCTGATGTCTAATGTCCCATGTTAGGAAATCCAATCTCTCTATTTTATGTTCCTTGTTAATTTTCTGAAAACTGATAAGCTGAATATGCACTAGATGTTTTTCAATGTATAAGCAAGTAAGTTCCCTGTCCAAGGTTCCAAAGTTCTCTTCTATCTTAGTGTTGTCCTTCTAAGTAGATGTGATATAAAATATTTATAGGCACTCTAGCAAGGTGGATATCTTGCAGACATTTTTCCTGAAAAGTAGGGAAGAACTCTTTCATCCAAATGAAGTTACAGAGAATTTGAGAAGTGCATTCTGAAAAGAATAAAATGTTTCAAATCATTTTTGCAGCACCCACTTTCTTAAATTCCCATCATCTGTGTTCTTGACTGAGGTACTTCCTCCTTAGCTTCTAGAATGTCTAGAATGAATTAAGCATATGGGAGATGGAGACAGGAAAGCTGGTATAATAATTCAGTAGGATTTCAATAAAAGTTAAAGGAGTAAGGTCAGAAAAGGTTGTGTTACACTCAACTGCTTTGAAGACTATGGTAGCTTGTTCATGGCCATAAGAAGGTTCTATTTCCCTCAATGTCCAGTTCTGGCCCCTCAGTTTAGGAAGGGCATTGAGATGCTTGAGCACATCCAGAGGAGGGAACGAGGCTGGAGAGGGGCTTGGAACACAAACCCTGTGAGGAACGACTGAGGGAGCTGGGGTTGTTTAGCCTGGAGAAAAGGAGACTCAGAAGTGACCTTATCACTCTCTACAACTTCCTGAAGAGTGGTTGTAGCCAGGTGGGGGTTGGTCTTTTTCTGCAGGCAACAATGGACAGAACGAGAGGACACAGCCTCAGGCTGCATCAAGGGAGATATAGGATGGATATTAGGAAAATGTTTCTTATGGAATGAGAGATAAAGTACTGGAATGCTCTGCCCAGGGAGGTGGTGGAGTCACCATCCCTGGATGCGTTTAAATAAAGACTGGATGTGGCACTTGGTGCCATGATCTATTTGAGGTGTTAGAGCATGGGTTGGACTTGATGATCTTGAAGGTCTCCTCTAACCTAGAAATTCTGTAAATTCTGTGAAATGCAATACAGAGACATCTGCCTGTTCCCAGGGCAAGGGCCAATGACAATGGAGATGTGATGTCCAATATTCATTATTTCATTTATTTCTTGCCCCAAGGAGTAAAAATTCCTTCAGTACAAGAAGATTTGACTTCATTTCCATGTGAAAATATTAAATGTGATATAATTTCATAAAATAGGCAATTTTCATTTTCCTCTGATGTATGTTATTCTGTTTTCATGCAATTACCAGGTATTTAGGCTAGAGAGAAGAAAAGAATATGCATGAATTATTCATTAAGTGGACTCTTAGAAGTTACTCAGAGGAAAGACTTAAGTTCAAGCTCTTACTACCAGAGCAATACTAAAATAAAACACTTAAAGATTTAATGCCAGGCTGAGAGGTGGTAGCAACACCAACCTATTATTTGTGGAGATCTCTTCAATCTAGTTTCTGCTGTCTGATTTCTGTCATGAATTCTTTCTCTTCTCAAACATCAGGACATTATGTCTAAGGAACTTCTTATTAGAAAAAGTGGAAGAAAACGTAACATTCATCACTCAGACTATTTTACGCACGGAGTTGGCTTACTTTGGATGATCAGAGATAGAAATCATAAAATTAGGACTGGAGATACATTCATTCCTTTGATTTGACAATACATAGGAACATCAACTAATTGTTTACCAGGGGAAATGGTGACATAAATTTAAAAAAGACAGGCAGAAAAATAAATAGTCCAGAACAAAATATTAAGTATTTTGTAACTGAATCTGAAAAGCATGCTGATAGGGATGAGAAATGGCAATTTTTTCAATCTTCTACATAATAAAAATCCAAAGCACACACACAAAAAGTTTGAAAAAAAATAGAAAAAATGTATTTATTGGATGTATTTTCAGAACGTCAGCAGGAAAATTTGCTTACCTATATCAGCTGCATGCGCACACATCATGTTCTTAGTTAGCCTGCTACATATTAAAAAATATTTACTAGATACTACAACATTTTCTCCAAGCTGATTTAGCAAATTATAGCTAAGCTAAAACAGAAGACAGCTGAGGCCAGTATTTATCATATCCTTTTCTCCTGAGCAGTGACTAAAAGCACATTAGGAAGAAAGCACTGTACCTAAACACTATTTTGACACACTAGCGATCATGGCTGAATCAAAGTTGGCACACACTTTTAAGAAATGATCCATTATTGAGCCATACCTGACATACAGGAAACCAAATCTCTCCTACATATTAGTGATTATATCACTTTTTGAAAATATTATTAAAGAGGTAAAAAAAGTGACACTGTCAAAGAAGCAAATATAGTGACATGGGGTACCTCATGTAAAATTCATATCCCTCAAGGAAACTTTTCTCAGACTTTGAAAAGTTGAGCGTCTTGGACAAAGAACTGAACACAGTTGCTCACAGTTGCTCTGTGTTCTCAAAGACAGACCTTTCCCAAATGCACTCATCTTACCTCTCTTCGCTAATCTGTTTGACAGATCCCAAACACCACAAAATTCTGTCTTAAAGGGGTTTGGCAGTTATGAACTTCACAAAACCCCGTTGGCAGTGCCATGAAAGGGGTTTTATCTGAGGTGAGGGTGAGGGCAAACTACAGGAGAGATGTACAGAATACCTTATGATGCTGACAATGAGATCCAAGCCCACAACAAAATGTGAAGTGCTGAAGTCTATTTTTCACTTCAAAACCAAAGTGGAAATAGGTTATTTTGTTTATCCTTTTTCTTTCTCACAATCAAAGTTTTTTTCCTCAGGTTTAAAGGATGAAGAAAGATATTAAGGTGATTTCTTTTACCCTCTGCCTTCATAGGGCCTCTCCTTCTGTCCCCCCTAGGAGAAGAAGAATTTTCATGGAGATTTTTTAAAATCCCTCTAATTCATCTGTCTTCAAAGATTGATGCTACATATTGGTACCAAGAGTAATGTGCTTAAATGAATGTTCCTTTATTTAGAACTTTTTGTTCTTGAGCTGTAGGAAGTTTGCTACTCAATAAAAATGAAAATAAAATCTTTGGTTCTTTTCACTTTCCTTATTTTCTCTTCATTTTGTCCTTTCATCTTCTCTTTTCTGTTCCTCTTCAATTTCTACTTTCCCACTCCTTTTTCCTTTCCCTTTTCCTTTCCCTTTCCTTTCCCATTTTTTTCTTCTCTTTTGCCTTCCCTTTTCTTTCTCTTTTCTTTGGAAAATCTCAGTACACTGTAGTGTAAAATGATTTTTGTCCATCCGGAAATTTCACCCATGATTAAACTTTCTGACACTTAAATCATTGGGCAAGATCTAATTTTTCCAAGATATAATTCAATGGAATAGACAAAGAAACTTTATCTATCTAAGATTCTCCATCATTAAATGACATCCATCTTCAAGTTCCTGATTTTTTAGGGAAACTAGGGACTGAGATCTAGGTTTCAACCACCTGAATGTTCTAACTGTCTTAATCCTCTGAGAGGTAGAAAAATATATACATCATGTTGGATCTGATAAATCTTTTCCTGAGAAATGTTCCATTGGAACTTTGTCTTTCAATAAAAAAACTACATATTTTTGAAATAGAAAGAAAAAATATAAAGAAAGGATAAAGTTGAATTCTAATTCCAAAGATCTCTATTAACTTAGACACTTTGGATTTGCTTTAGATAAATCAGGTGTTCCACCATCACCTTCAAGAAGTTAGAAATAAAGAAACAAAACCATCAATATAAATCATGTAAAAAAAATCATTAAAAAACACCCCTTTTGAGTTCTTGTTCAAATTAATCATCAAATACATTGGTCCCTGTCCTAACTTCAGATAACTTGGTAATATTTTTTAGGATTTGCATTTTTGATTCTATGACTAGTTAAAAGACCAGATTTTTTAAAAGTCTCTGAAGCTCCATGAAACACAGAGAACATATATTTCTTTGATCCATTAGCACCTTTCCCTCAACTACCTTTAACAAGAAAAAATAAATGTTCAGGTACATCACTTATCAAGTGCATACATGTTTGCATCAGTATTTTCAAATGAAAAAATCATTTGACATGTAAGTGCATACAGAATGAATCACCCAGAGACAGAAGTCTTTACATTCCTATTAAACACTTTCAAAAACTCAGATATGTGTGTGTGAAGGAAGGCGGGAGACATCCTCAGAATTTCTCCTGTTGTTTATTGGCAGGACACAAAGTGTCACAAGCTTTAACAATTAGGACAACAGAGTGAAATGATGGCTGGAGACATCATGGTCATTCAGAGGAAAATAATTTTAAAGCAACCTGAAAAACAAATTTGACAATTTAATTTAGGCCAGATAATAAATAAAAATAAATAAATACTAACATAAATTAACTTAATCCAAACTGTAAATAAAATCATCATTCCTTTGTCTCCATGATAATGTTTCTATTTATGATTTTTTTTGTAAATAAATCACAATAAATAAGGAATAGTCACTGCAAATTAACAGAGCACGATGAATCTTCCTTTCAAAATTTTTTTGCAAACTCTTTTAGATTAAACAATGCATCTATATCATAATTGCCAGGCATTGACATCTGCAATGTGTACAGCAGATATATAATTTACTTTGTATTTAAATACTTTTGATAAAGCAGTACTATAAGCATCTTTTAAAATTTCTTGCCATCTTATAATATTGGCCTTATTTCTTTGCATAAATCTAATGAAGGTTGTTCTTCCTTCCCTTCTTATCACCACAATAATCCTACCCCCACCCCCCCCACCACCCTCCAAAAAAAAGGAAAAAAAGAGAAAAATTCACTAAAAAGAAAAACAGCATACAAGGAACAAAAAGTAACAAAGTTTGAGTAAGTGAAACCCTAGAGCCGTTCTAAATTCTTCTACAGTTCTATGTGAAGATTGTCAAAAGATGCTGAGGTTGTTGACACAAAGTTATGTTAAAAATCATTGAGGCACTTTTAGGCTTCTTGAAAAGCTCCTCAATTTTCACATTAATATCAATCTACAAGGTGAATTAAGGAAACTTAAATTTCAGTGCCTAGACCCTGTGTTTGAACAGAATGCTACCTCTTTCCTCTGAGTGCAAATTCCCAGTAGAAATGCTTTATTGCAGTAAAAAATTGTCTCCCTTTCATTTTAATGATAATCAAAACAGGACCATATAAATTATGAGAACCTTCAGGAAAAAACCCAAAACAACTCTTGTGATCCCATGGAGTGCCTTGGCTTGCAAGAGTGATTCCTGCAGTGGCCGTGTTTCTTGCTCTTTATTATGTATATATCGTTTTAATACTTGTCGCAATAAACCTGTGGTTTTCCATCTCTGTTATTAATCCTGTCATTTTCTTATTTCCTTTTCCCTTTGTCTTTGTGGTTAGCTCCTTGGAGTCATTACTCAGCGCATTACTATGTGACATCAAGGCTGCCTTTTAGTTGTATCCGTGTCTGTTTAATGGTGCAAGTTTGCAGTAACTCCCTTGTCTTGGCTTTCATCTTCCTTTAGCAGCCAGCAATTCCTGAGGATTAACTCTGTCTGGCCTGTTGAAAGTTGAATCAGACTGCTGGTGGCTTTGGCTGTGCTTTCTTTACTTACAGGAAAGCCTCTGGAATTAAGCCACAACCTCATTTGGCAAAAAACATGTTCCAAAAAACAGCTGATGGTGGGAGGGAAACAGTGAGATTTGGGTGGGAAGTGCTCTGCTTATTTTCTATATGTGGACTTGAGTTACTTCTTCCTGCAAGAAAAGAGGCAGAGCCATAAAGAGCAAAGCTTGGACAAGACAATGAAAGACATCAATAAATTTCTGCTAACAGCTTTGCCCTTTGTCTTTATTGACTTTTGCCTTTTTAACCTGCAGTTAAGCCACATTTGATTGCCCATCTTTTGAGCTAGTCCCACTATTGGAGGGTGACACATCACGTTTCTAATAATGTTAGGAAATACAAGCACAGTAGTTTGCAAGAATGCACTTGGGGATGAATTTACTGTCCTTTATGCAAATATTTCATTTGATAACAATGGAATTACTGAACTTGGGTTGTACCTGATCAGCTGATCCAGATATGCCTTCCAGATTTATTGGAACTTCAGCAAGAAGCCTGAGTATTCACTATCCAGTCTTGACACCTGAGCTTATTTGGAGGGAAATATATATACCTGACAGCAGTCCTTCTGTCTTCATGCAATAGCTCTTCAGATTCCTGACTACAGCCTGGTAGGCTGTTATCCCAGGATTTCACTTCAGACTGAACAGTGCCAGTGAGGCTGAATATAACTCACAGATATTGTCAGTGCGATATCAGAGCTTTGGTAAACAAGTACAGCTCCCTTGCATGAGTTTACCTGAGTAGTAGTGTCGCTGTCCTATTTGTTTGCTGAACTGGAAGATCTCTGTGAAGGATGTCAATAGAAAACTGCTCCTTTTGCTTTACTGGAATGAATTATGTGTGGGACATAGAATGCATTGTGCAGAAAGAAAATAGGTGGTGCTAATGACATACAGACCTGAGTATAAAGAATTTTCAAAATCAGAAAAGCCTTATATTCTCTATATTTTTAAAAATCTATAAATTAAGACTATATGGCTGCATGGGTAACTGTTTTTATGTTTCCAAATAATTTCTTTTGTTCAGAAGCTGTTTACAAGAATAAAAAGAAAAAATGCATTAAAAAATCTGGTATTTCTTTAAGGCATCAGGGTTTACTTACAAAGAATGCATAGGGAATTTTCTTTGAGAAAAACAAACTAGTTTCTTTGTTTTCTTTCACACATCATGCAAAAATTTTCTTGTCTGTTTATCTTTCAGATGTTGTTAAAGATTTCCTGGTTGAGCTTAAGGGATTTTTTTTATTTTTATATTTCTGTGAACTTTTACTTATTTTTAAAATTTATTTTATTTATTTATGTATACAAGCATTTTGCATGAAGTTTCATGGAATGTCTTCAAACATACAGTGCAAATACTATGTAAGACTTCTCACACATTGGAGTATCATTGAAGGGACTTGGTCATTCCTTACAGTCACCTCAAACTGAAGGCAGTCACTATGGAGGTTTTTGGGTTTTTTCACAGCTTCTAAGCACAGATAACACATATGTTTTAGTCAAATATAATTTATTAGGACCAGAACAGAATAAATTACTAGGGCTGGAATGATGCAGTCTACATTACATAGTACATTAGAACATAGAAATTTAGTCACCTCCTGGTCATAAAGAATATGAAGAATATGAAGAATTATGAAGAATACCTCTCAAAGAACTGCTAAAACTCCTCCCTTTTTCATCCAAGACCTCATTATCTGATATAGAAAAAAATGTCCCAAAAGGAGCACATAGCTGAAATAAAATTAATATGTTACATCCTAAGCAATGAAATTGTATATCTGAAAGTTTAAAACTAATACATTGGGTGCAGCTGTCAAGGTTTGGTAACAGAGAGGAAGAGGCAGGAGAGGATGGGTCTGCAGGGGTGGGAAGAGGTCAGAGTCTGGCCTGTGCCAGACACAGCCCATTCCATGTATCCTGCCACAGGAGGCACATGGTGCCATATCTGGGGAAAGATGTTTCAGAAAAGAGAGAGGAAGAGGATACAAAGAGCACAACAAACAATAAAGAAAATACAGAGTTCAGGGAAGGAGAATGAAAAACTTCGTAACGGAGTACCTATCTAGTGCAGCCTGGAGAGGATTGGTGCTGCAGCAGTTGGATACTCATGAAGGAACAATGCCTGATGGAAAGACAATGCAAAAGCAGAGGAACAGGCTGATGAGGAAGGAGAGGCAGAAAGAAACAGCTATGTATTGACTGAAACACACACCAAATGCAGAGCCTCACTGTGCTCCTCAGGACGCTGAGGTCAGTGTGAAGAGAAGGACCTGAGAAGAATTGGGAAAAGGTGTTGATTTAAAGTTTATCTTCTTGTTTTTCACTACCCAAGTTGGCAATAAATTAAATTAATTTTTTTTCACAGTGGCTATGTTTTGCCTGTGGCAGTGAATCACATCAATCTCCTTGTCTTTATCTTGACCCAACAGCTTTCTAATCCTGTTTTCTCCTCATGTCCTGTTGAGGAGGAAGGGTATATGAGCTGTAGTATGGACATTTGGCTGTTAGCTAAGCCTAACTGGCCACATCTATGAATGACACATAAAATATTGATAAAAAAAAAGCTTTTCAGATCCTAGTCTATCAGGGAACACAGAGCATTTAAGTAATTAGAGAAAAGGTAATTGAATAACAGTCACTAAGAGGTATTAATGAGTGTGACAAGATTACTAAATGGACTTTCAAGGATCGTACTGGTTTCTGACTAACACTTGTAGAGTATTACAGTGCACAAATTACAGTAGAAATAGGATGGCATTAAATAATACAAAGTAAAGGTTAACCTGAAAAAAGAAAGACCTCAAAAAGCTCTCTGGATACTACAAAGTGGAAGCTCCAAAGACCAAGACACTCAGCAGTACAATTATAAGAGCCAAGGAGTTTCTTGCCTGTGATAAAAAGTAAGTTTGTACGATGCACAGCTCACCATAGAAACAAGTGGAAGAAATACCAGCTAATCTTTTCTTGAGGGTAATTTTTTTAGGCTTACATGATGAGAAGAGAATTGAGTTTTTAGAGTGTCTCCAAAAAGTGTGCATAGGTGTGTACCCACATTACACCAGCCAGATGACAGGTGTTACTGCTGAGAGAATAAGATCAACTGAAATGGAACTTAACTGGCTTGGGTACGATAGACATGCAATAAGGCTGGAGCTTGCTTATTGGGTCCAGGTACAGGCATGGCAAGCTGAAACCTGATATGCATAAAGATTCAGGCATGAAAATATGGGCATACAGACAATCACACTCTGCTGTGCACAGACTCAGCTGGCTCATTTATGACAGAATTCTGAATTTCAGGCTTGCTTCAGGTCACTCTTCTATCCTTCTGCAATATGTTGTACGTAAAATCTGATATCAACACTAGAGAAAATAGCACGGGTCAAACATTTCATTATAAAGCTCTTTTTTAAAAAATCCTAGCTATAAAAGTATGATTGATAATGAATGAATGAGTAGGTAACTATAGGAGATAGCTGGGGAGAATTAAAATTATAAGATAACAATGATATCTTTTTTTCCCAGCAGGATTTGTCAAATTGTTTTCCTTACAAAGGGCTCAAGTAATGATTCTATTATTGTGGCAAATTCAGAATTTTTTTTGTTTTGTTTTGTTTTTTTGTTGTTGTTGTTTTAAAATGTATTAAATTCCATGAATATTTGTGTCCACGCAAAATGCGTGAATAAGGGAGACAGGACTACAATCCTGCAACTACATATGCTGAGGCAAAGTGTCAGCTGGTGGACCCATTCTCCAGGACTCAGAAAATCCTTCCCTCTGTAGCTGTCTGTACTTACTCAACAGCTACAGCATGGGGACACACAGGATGATCCAGCTCCTTCATCCTTCTCAAATTAATAAATTTCCACTTTTATTATTGATAAGCAATTGTGTCATCCTTGTTTTTGTACAGGAATGTCTACCTTGTTCTAATCTACTGCAACCACTGTAACTATTTGTATGCTCTTTATATGCTCTGCATATGCTGTGTTTCTGACTATATACCGGTTAAATCTCATTGAGAGTCAACCTATCTTCCCTTAAGTGCCTAGGGAATGGCCAACTCTCATGTAAACTTGTTTATGGCAATACCTATGAAGGTATACTTCTCTGAATTGCTTTGATTCAGTAATCAGTCCAAGTTGGGAGCAAAAATTACATTTTCTGCAGACTTTATGTAATTTCTCCATTGTGAAAGCATTGTATATTATAAGAGAATATTTTTCTCACAATATTCCTATGAATATTGTTTTATACTCAGACAAGTGGGGTTAGATAGAGAGAAAATAACTTAGAATTTGTCAGGATATTTTTCGCTGCCTTATGTATCTACTCCATCTAAAAAACTGCAGAAACACAAATGCATATTTTTATTAAAAAATCCCATATGTTTCTAGAAAAATGGAATCAATTTTTGATCATAAATCCCTTTTCTTTTGTTGAACATTGTTCTCCTGCATTCTGTCCAATAAATTCAGCTGGATCTTATTTGATAAGATTCCAAGATTGCCATAATTTTTCTGTCATCATTTTGTCATTAAAATATACCCACCCACAACAGACTGCTGTTTTGTTTTTCTTTTACTCTCCCTCCACCCATAAAAATAGGTGACATAAGTAGATTTGAAAACTGCTTTTTTCCTATTTCGTCCTTGGACAGTGAAAATTTTAAGGTTAATTAAACATTAAAAATACAAAACTAAACTAAATAAGAAAATAGAGAGCTCTAGATATGTAATGCCAAATGGCTTTTACTTACATTCCGTGCTTCTTGCCAAAAAAATTGATCCAATAATTGTTATTTTGAAAATTTCAGTGGTAGATCTTACAAATTGCTGAAAGATCTTAAAAACAGAAGACTAAATTTTCTGCCTTTTGTAACTAAAACGATTGAGCCTGGATATATGTGTGTCTGTAAATATCTATACACACACAACTCTGTGTGTACATGTATATATAATAATATGCATACATAGTCTCACGTGCAAACACTCACACATATGTACAGAGATTTTATTGCCAGGATGGATCCATGTATTCTAATAAGGCACTAAAGTCGCTCTGATTTGAGAAATAAGCCTTTCCATACAAGGACGGAATACGAGCAAAACTAGATTCTTCTGAGTTCATACCAGGATTCCTATGTAGAAAAGAGTGAATTAAGCTAATATTATTTAGAGTATAATGTGAACATTTTAATTTTTTTTCCAGTTTCATGTATTTTAAGAACAAAGTCTAAAAGCTTAGATACTGTATTAGAGTATTTATGGACAGGTTTTTCATGTGTATAGTTTTATTTGTCTGACCAAATCAGGCCATGATTTCACATTGTTAAGAAAGAATGCCTGTTCTTCTGCCTATTCTATCTCCCTGACTATAGGAGAATCAGTAAATAAACCAAAGTGTCAGTCTTGGTAGTCTGGTCACATTAATATTAAATGTTTTGGATTCTGCATTGTGCAGAAATCTAGATGGTATTTAGTGTCCTGAAGTCTAAGTAGATAATGATTTACAAGATCATTTATCATAGATCCATAAAGACTACAATTGAAGTATTTGTTCTAAGCACTTGTTTAGTTTTGATTCCCCAAATTTGGGTTCAAGTTTCTGAGAATGAAACTGCAAATGCTTTTATTTCTATTGAATGAAAACTGTCTAAAAATGATACTACATTGTCCCGAAGCAATTTATTATAGCAAGTATACAAATGCTTTCAGGTCTTTTTTATTTCTGAAATTGTCATGATGCCTTGTAGAGGAGTCTGCAGTGGTTGTTGTGCTGGCAAGCTGTATTTAAGCTTTCTGCATTTAATTTGTTTTTATTGAGAAAACCTTAATTTGAAATTTATATGTGAGTTTCAGGCTTTTTTTGTTGTTGTCATTTAATCTTTACTATTTACACAATATTACTTTTCAAGCTTGCACAAAACCAATTTTATGATATTCCATAAACATGCACTAAAGACTTCAGTTTTATAGATTTCTCAAAGAAAATAATTTTTAATTGTACTATCTGTCTTACTGTGGAGCTAAACTGCCCTTGAGAAAGTGATTTCAATGTATGCTTCTGAGTTCAAAATAAACATGTGTGAAGGAAAAATATGAAACATATAAACTATAGCTAAATGGTAAGAGATTTAATTTTATCATTCAGTAGTAAATTCTAAATGTTTTACAAATTATACTGACCTACCAATATTTTCACAGACTCACAGGATTGTATGGCACCTTTTTGTCAATTGTTGTAAGGTTCAGTGGGAAAACAGTAGTTTTGAAAGAAATAAAATATATTCCCACCTTTATATTTTCAAGCTGTGATAGACTTCTTACTCTCTTCTCTTAGAGCAATTATTTCTCTTTATAATAAGGTGAAAAGACTAAGGCACACAATGGTTTGCCTAGTCATAAAAAGATTCGAGTGCACTCTAAGGTCCTAGCCATAATATAACCACTAAATCAGAACAAGTTACAGTGTCACTCTCAACAGTCTGAAGACAGAAATTGGAGGGACAAAAATAAACTTTATATTAATCTCCGTGTTCTGAACCATTTAACTCATGGGTAAATTCTCTTATTTTCTCTTTGAAATGTCTGTTTATCTCTAGTTGAGGCACAAGTTTATTGTTATCCCTTTTATTGCTTCTTTTCCTGGCATCTGAAGTAAGATTTGTGAAAAAGCAAAGCATGCAGAAGAAAAAACAGAAAAAAACCCACATTCTTCCAGGACAAAGCTGACATATCCACCTACTGTGATCTATTACACATCAAAGCTTCTTAAATTTGCTATCCAGTTGGTAAAAGCTGGTTTAATAAAGTGAATTATCAGCCAGTATTTGTCAAACCCACTCAATACACGTAGAGTCATTGCAACTGTGACAAACAGAGATAGATGTAGGAGAATGTGTATATATCTATCTATCTATCTATCTATCTATCTATATATATCAACTGATGACTGTGTTTTTTGCTGTTACCTATTTATGGGTGTCTGATCAAGGCACTTCATATGTACAAATAGACTGAAAAATATTTTACAGCACAAATTTTAATAACAAATGGAAGAATTATGACTTAAAGACAAAAATTTAGAGCAGATGCACAGATTTTGCAGCTCGACCTTTTTTCCAGAGCAGCCTTTTCTCAGTTTTTAGTGCAAGGGTCATGACAAAGGTATTTGCTTCTCAAGACTTCCTTGATCATAGGTTTGGTTGAGTTTGCAAGGCTAGAAAGAGGCCACAACATTTTCACACCTTTTTGCCAGTCTGTTAAGTTTCTCTAGAATGGACTAGAAAACTTTTTTTAACTTTTAAAAAAATGTTAATAAAATTATGGTAAGTTTATTGTTCACAGTAAAAGAGAGAAAAATATGCTATGTATTAACACAGCAAAGTGACGTGGTATGCAATTTAATGAACTGACACTATTTTACCAGTGCTTTTCAGGATATATTTTTGTTTTATTTATTTTGGCTTCTAAACAAGTAAGAAGGCTAGGGTACAAACAGGCTTGTGACAGATGGCAGGAGAAAGCATCTGTTTTCAGAAATATAATTTCAACCACATTACAAAAGGATATTTTCTGCATATATGTGAGGCCTCTAAATTGTAAAGTAATTATAGAGCTTAATGTTAATTTGTACCTTTTTCATGACATTGGTTGTGGCTTTGTGGTTTCCTTGATTTTTTTGGACAAATCTCATCTTACATTTAAAAGCTTCTTATCTGATATTTACACATTTTGGATTCACCTTGTGCTGTACTCTCTACAAAAAGATAGAAGACATTTATTAACAAATTTTAAATGATTAGTTGACTGAAATGAGCAGTCAGTAAAATGATTATCTAATATGAAAGTGTTACCTAGACTTGTGAAATGCTTATGCAGCTGCTGAGATGGTGGCTAATAAGCATAGATCAGAGGAATACTATGAATACAGACAATCACAACAAAACAGAATGTGAGTTCAAAGAGCTGACCCAGATGAAAACTCTAGTTTAGTTTTAAAAACTGCCTGATTAGATGCTTGTATTAACAGTTATAAGGTCAGAAAAAAAAAATCCAAACCCAAAAACCAACTGAAATTATCTGTAAAGTTTCTACTGCTGTAATATATTAAATCTCATATAAAATTTCTTTTATCATGCATTTTCTGCTCTGTGAACCGCTTCAAGGCAGATCGTTGAGATCATTCCTTACCACTACAGGCAAGGTGTGTCTTCTTCTAAACATTTTGAACTCCTTCTAAAGCAAGTCACACGTGGAAATTCTTGAGTGTGACCTTACTTTCCAGCATGTGCTTGGAATAAGCACAGTAACATCCCATGGCAATCAGTTAGGATTACATCTACCTTGTACTTGGTTATAGACAACAGCAGAAAGACTACATGGGCCATGTCTACACTTAAGAGAGGTGAAGTGCATAAAGTCTTTCCCCTCCCTAACATTCCAGTTCTGATGCACATCTGGGCTGCAGCATCACTGAAGCTCCAGGGTTTTTTTCTCCATTTTACTTATTCCTTCTATCTGAAGCTTTTTCACATACTCATCCTGCTGGCTGATCCAAATACACTGCAGGCAGTGGATCAGTTTGTCAGATTGCAGTGGCTAGCATAGAGATATCTAGGTTTTTTTTTGTCTTGGGCAAGTGTTCCAAGTATTTTCTTAATCATCAGGTGTTGTACTAGAAATGTCTTGGCAAAGAGAAGGTTATTTTTTTTGCTGTGACTTACATGTGGATGAGTTCAGTTTCTCTGCTTTGAAAACCTGTTCATATGTTGACAATATATTTTGCTCATTTATAAGCTTTGGGCACAGTTTACAAAGCACACATGCTATAGATATAACAAAATATAAATATGTAAAATTGGAATTCATCCATTTGCCTACTTCATCTGATTACCAGTTATTTTTCTTTGTTATACCTATATTTGTCTCTCTTTTTCTGTTAAAAATCTGATATATATAGGCATCAGAAAACAAGCATTTTGCTTTTCAAATAGAGGAGATGGTTCTCTGGAATCTATAACTATTAATTTGGGTAATTTCTAAGACTGTTAATGTATACTTAGAACTTGAAGCCTGAAATTTTGGTCATGTGAAACAAAGATTTTTTTGAAACATAATAAAAATAGACATAACTTCCTATGCCTACATAACTACCATTTTGCAGATAATCGCAATATGTTTGTACTGAATAGAATTTGGGATGCACTTTAAAAACAGTGTCAGAGAAAACTATATTTACTTGATGACTTCTCACAAGTGATGTGGCTACTGTACTACTGTAGTGTTTCCATTGAGTATTCACACTTAAATATGTGCAATGACTTTGTACCCTGTGGCATCTGTACATGTCTTCTGACATCACTATTTCTGAAAAAAAAATTGAAAATGTGATTAGTGTTTTACATAGGGTATCCTAAAGCCTTTATAAATATTCTATCCTGTAAGGCAAACTTATAGGCAGAATCATGCTGACATGTTTTTTGGTTTAAAATGAATACCAAAACCAGCCCACAATGGAATATTATTGAATTGATTCAACTTCTGTTATGTCTTTCTAAATGTTGTCTGACTACATTTATGGATTTCTTGTTTTCAAGACTGATGAACACAGAAAAATCCAATTTCCATCCATGTTTTAAAGAAAGCCTAATTAGAAGTGGTTATTGCTGATGTAATTTCCACGTTGAAAGCATGTAATACTTACCAAATTGTGCACAGTATTTTAGGTTCTGTCGTAGTGCTATTATAATGTTATAATGGTTAGACTCTCAGTCACTGGATGTAACAAATAGTGTTCAAATTTCTTATTGTATTTTCAGTGCCAGGACCTAGCTTTTTTCTTGTCATTTTGCCTACATTTAGCTAGTTGTCTTCTCACTGAGAAAGGAACACTTCACTGCTTCTTTAAGCTTACTGAACTCTTGCAGAAGTAGAGGAATGCATAACTAAAATAATACCTTCCATGCTTTCCAGAGAATAGTTGTTAAGGACACAGTATTTTGCATAAGCACTTAAAGCATTGCTTGGGGTCGGGCCTGGGAGGTTTTTGGATGTTGAGTTGTGCTGATTTGGGATGAGGTTGTGTTCATTTTCCTCATGGTAGCTAGTATGGGCTTACATTTTGGATTTATCCTGAAAACAATGTTGGTAACATGGGGATTTTTAGTTACTGCTGGGCAGTGCTTACATGGGCTTAAGGCCTTTTCTGCTCCCCACCACACCAACAAGGAGTCTTTGGGGGCATAAGGTGTTGAAAGGAGGCACAGAAAAGACAGCTGACCCCAAATGGATAAAGGGATTTTCCAGACCATATGTCATGCGCACTAATAAAACTGAGGGGAAAGTTTCCCATGGAGCTGCTGCTCAAGAGTGTCTGGACATCAGTCAGTTAGTGGTGAGGATTTCTTTTCATTTGCATAGTTTGTGTTTCTTTGGTTTTATTTTTTTGTTGTTGCTTTGCTTTTCATTAAAATTTATTCTTATCAATATTATTAGTGTGGTGGTGGTAAGAATTTTTTTTTTTTTAAATTTCAGTTATTAAACAGTTTTCATCTCAACCCATTAATTTTCTCCCATTTACGTTTCCAGTTCTCTTACCCCTGTCCCACTGTAAGAAGAGTAGCACTGTGCTGTGTGGCACTTATTTGCTGGATGGAGTTAAACCTCAGCCTGGGTATTTATTTGCTTTTCAGCTGTTTACTAACACTGATGACACTAAGAGTTGTTGATGCTCAGCATTTCTGAAAACCAGGTCAGGCATATTCAAATCCTTAAATGTGGCTTTATTTGTCTAATGCTGACTGTTAGCTGAGCCTTACAAAAATATATTTACTTCTGAAATTCCCTGCCAGATTGTTTTAAAGCTCCAAACTCTTAAGAGGTAAAATATGAAAATTTTTGGTAGTTCAGTAAAGGACATGGGAAGGTTGCCATCAACACATAACCTTGTCAAGTGCTTGTTAATACCTATTTTTTCCCTCCTTGACACCACAGATGTTCGATCTAACCTTTTCTTTATTTTCCAGCAGTGTTCTAATTTCATCATAGACAAGCAACCACTTGTTCTCTGAAATTTGAGACCTTCAGAGGAATCTGTATCTTCAGTTTTTATCTCAGACAAACGCCTGGTGATGTCTTAATTAAAATAAATGGAAAACTTTCCATTGGCTTCACTAGAAAAGGGATAGGTCCTTTAGCTCTTTGTCACCAGACTTCTAAGTTGAGAAACACCCTTTTCTTTACTTTGTCCTTACAGCAATAATTGTGTTAAGTTCATGAGCAAATCCATATTAATTCAGATGAAGGAAATGGGGAACGAGTGCTTCATCTGTGATCTCATTGATTGAGAATGGAAGAGCCAGCTGGGTTAGACAAATAATTGATTGGAACACTGTCTGTGTAAATTTTGTTATGTGGGTCAGTGGATACAGGAGTGTTATCATTCATTTGTTTGCTTGGGCATACTGCACCCTCTAAATGGCATTGAATGGTAGGAAGGGTTTGTAGCACTCAAACTCATTTATAGAATCTATTCCTGTCCAAGACCATGGTAGCTCCAGTCACCAGTCTGCGCAGATCTCCAAATATTCATTAACACTTCTGGCATTGCTATTGGCTAAGTAGTCTTCCCATGCCTGTTGGTATTACAAATAAACCCCCTGTATCTGACAGTCCTTTTGAGGATAGGCTTTTATATTCAGCATATGCACTGCATCATTGCTACTTGGCCTTCTTTAAAAAAAAAGAAAACATGAAAGTTAGCTCATCAGATACCACAAAATATGGTGCTGATGATTACTCTATTAAGACATTAAGGCTCACGGTACCACGGGTTGAAATTTTCCACTCTAGATTTTTGAAGCAGATTGGTAACTCTCAGCTAAAGAACAATCCTTCAATTACTAGAAGATATACAATGTGACCTAAGGTATTTATCAATTTTTGATTTTTTTTTTACTGCAATACATCAAGGGGAATGTATTACAAAGCTGTCTCCCCTCTATCTTACAGTTTGGCCCTTTAAAGCATGGATTCATTATCCTGCCAGCTTTAACAAGACATGTAGTATAGATCAGGTCCCACTATGTTGTTAACTTTGAGAGTTAGCAAAAATAATGCTCCTTCTTCCTCTTTCAAGACTTCATCCTAATATATCTGTTTTCCTATCAAAGACTTGTAATTGTGAAGTACTGACATTTTCTTCCTATTAGTTACATGTTAAATTATGATTTCATATTTGCCTGAGTTTAGAATGACTCCCATGGCCACTGTCATGTAGATTAGGTGGGAACACAGCCTTAATCTCTTAGATAAATTTTCCTCATACTATCATACTTTGTGTCACACACTTTGTGAATCCCTTTGCTATTCCTGCAGTACCTCATTTCATGCCAGTTTTGTTAAACTTTTTTAATGCAGAGGTTTTACATCAGTCAGTAGAGTATGGGGAAGGTAGAAGGTGGGCACTGGTCTTCAGTGTATGCTCATAGTTTTTTTTATCCAGAGAGTTGTTTTGTAAAGTCAGTTGACCATCTCCTCTTGCAAGTTTACTCCAGATTTGTGGCATATATGTTTATAGTTAAATCAGTTATTATTATCTCAATTTGGGTTATTCAAATCTGTAACATCAAACAAAGACATGTCTGTACTGCAAGTTTAAGAAGACTGGCAAGAAAACTAAACTCTTGGCTAGGTTATTGCATCCAGTCCTTATGACAGAATGGAATATGATCCTGCTTTCTAAATCTTGCAAGAGGTTTAAATTTTATGCATGTTTTCCCTGGCTTTGTTTTCTGATTGCAACTCCCACTCAGAGGGCTGACTATCCGAAACTGAGGCCAGCTTCTGGCTCTTCGGTCAGATGGAATGTATATCTAATTCAAATACAGACTCTCTTCTATACCTACATACCTGGGTGTGGGAGTAAACAAGATTACTGTTGACAGGCTTGGGCAGCTTTCCTGAAATTTAGCCAAAAGCCAGCCCTGGAGTCTCAGAATCCCTGCAGAACCACCATCTTTAGTTTCCTCTGTAGTGTAACACTCAGTTCTCCCCAAGGAGTGCAATATGTATCTCTCGATTATGTAACAGTCTTGATATGCAAGTACCAGAGTGAAGGAAATCAACTTCTTCTGCTACAGGGGCTTTCTATCCGCTTCATTTTGGTGATGGTGCTTAAGTGGAGCAGACTGGTACTCTCAGTCTGAGTGTTTAAAGGAAACCATGGCACTACAGTCTTCTTTCTCCCTGCTAATGTCCTGTTCTGCCAGCTCCATACGGGCAGGAAAACATCAGTAAACACTTTAGATCATGCTTAAGATAACTTTGTCTTCTTGTTTCTATCTAGAGAGCTATTATCTCCGCATTCTCTCTCCTTCTCCTCTCTCTCGTCTTCTCCCTCATTTCTTCCCCATCCTGCCAAAACACTAATACTATATGAATTCATACTAAATGAGTTCATCTATTTGCAATTATAAGGATTAAACAAAACTTTGAAGAGTCAAAGTATTATTAAGACATGCCTTTGATGTTAGCCAATGTATAATTTTGAGTTGCTCCTTGTATTCCACAGATATGCTCCACCCATTTCTAGACAATCCTCATTATTTCAAATAAGAAGCCAGTTTATTGCCAGTGCACGAAATTACAGACTGTATTCACAGAGGCAGCTCACTAGGACAGTGAAGTAATGTGAAACGATTAAGTAATAGCACAGGTTGTCAGATGTGTAAACTATTGTAAATCGTTGCTCTCATGCAGTGCTCACCCTGCATAAAGTATTCCAATACCATTACATGGATATATGACTGCCAGAGACCTCCTTGGCACCAAGTCGGGTCCCCTGTTAGAAAAGAAAACAATTTTATGCAGCCCTTTCTGTAAAACTTACATAAAAAGATGCTTTGGAGATAAGCACAACAAATGTAATCTGTAGAAGAAACAAATAAAATCCAATATGAAGTTAGCAATTATGCTAAAGCACTCGGTTACACACCAGTGTGTAGAGAGAGACCAGTGGAAGCAGATTTCAGAGATTATGAATTAAAAAGTAACAAACCAGGTATTTTAGACTTGTGCATTACAGACTTTCAAACATAGTAGTGATATATTCCCTTGGGGATAAAATCAGGTATAAAGTTTAAAATTGCACAAGTACCACTGAATTTGATGTGACTGGAGATATGATGCATAAGGTTTGGAAAATACACTTGCTTAAATTAAGTATAGGTACTTCTGTTATCTGGCCTTTGGCTTATCTTAATCTTCAGTCGTCCTCTGACTAATATGATAAATACTAGTTCTTGTGTTGAAGAAAAACTGTCTTTTTTGCTGATTTGTCATAAGAATTATAATTCTTGATTTTTTAATTTCATTATGATCTTGCTTTTCCACTTTGATCATCATTATGTATACCATTTTCTTTATAATTCAAATAATTATAAAAGCAAAAAGAGACTTATGAAGAAAGTGAGAAATTCTATTTTGATTGTTAAAATTTTCTTTCTAGTACAATCACCAACTAGCAGAATCCTAAAATTGCATTGCCTCCAGCTCATTCTCTTGTCTCAAGTATGCCCCAGGTACAGAAAAACTGAGTAAAGGGACAGACAGAGCATGGAGACCATCAGCATAATAAATTTAGAATGTAAGTAATAAATTTTATTAAATTTAAAAAACATGTTTTTTTATAACTTTTTTACTACTTTTATTCACTGCAAGTACAGGTATCCCTCATGAGGAACTTTAGAATCAATGTTTATTAAAAATATAGCTATTTGCAACAATTTTATGGCTGCTTTTATATAGTGCAGGGGATGGACAACAAAAAACTGTGCTTGTTCATAAACCCCCACACTATAAACATTTAAAGCTGGGTGATTCACTCTCCATTACTAGCTTTGTGATCATGGTTCTCCTCACCTTTTTTTTTTCTTTTTATAAAATGATCTAAATTACTGTTCAGAGTCACAGTGTGTACCTCAACTTGTCTGAACACCTGAACCCATTGAGGATGCCAGAAGTGAAAGGTGGAAATGACATATTCAGTGGCTGATTACACGAGGCTGAGTAAATGGAAAGGTTTGGGTTTTGGTATTCCTCTGTGCAATTGCAGAGAATTCACACTTGTGCCTTCACGGAAAAAGCAGGAAAAATTTTATCAATTTCCAGTCTGATCAAATGAATGAAACTATTTTTAACTGATTTCCCATCATGCAGGTTGTAAAGCTCTGGAAAATGCTAGAAAGAAAGCCTATGTCCTGGGTTATTGAATTTTGAAAACTGTTATTGGCAAACTGGCACCCTAATCATTTGATGTTAGTGTCACACTCCTAAGGATGCTCTTTCCAATACTCCTTCTGTTTAGGAGTAATCGCATAGTAAGCCTAGAATACACTTGTGAAGGTCAAAATAAATTCTCTCTTTTTTGTACTTACAGAAGTTGCTTATTGGTTTCTTGCATCTAGTCAGTACTACAGTGTAAAAATATGTGAATATTTTTTATTGAAAATGACCATGATTTTCTTCCTAAAACCTAATTTATGCATTGTATATTCTCTTTTTTATCATCAATGATATGCAATATAATTCAATTGTCTTATAACTCTCTTTCCTTCTTTCATCTTGTCAATTTTTCCTCAATGCTATGTGTTGTACTCAAGGTCTGTGGTTGGCACTGGAGTAGTGTCTGCATCTGGTAGGAAGAGTGACAGATGGAATGCAGACTAGGAAAGGACTATCCTTGCAGTGTAGGACTTATCCACACAATGCAGCTCCAGTCTTATGCCGAGTTGCATAATCCAAAACCAAAATTTTGCCAACTGAGCTTTATAGTTTGCATTTTTCATTATACATATAGCTAAGGAATTTAGAAAGTCTGGTCATAAGCCATGTATTGGAACTGCATTTGTAAAAAAAAAAAACTGAGAATAAATTTATCTAAACCTGATAAGAAATGATACAAAGATACAAATGCTCATTATCAGTAGACAGGAACAATAAATGTGTGGGGGTTTTTGTAGTTGCACATTCATTTGACTAAAGACTGTCACAAAGCAAAACAAAGACTTTAACAGTCCTATTGTTTATTACCATGTGTTTCTTAATCAAAACAAGTATAGCTAGAAAACGGATCTGTATGAAGGCTTCTTGTTCATTTTTTTACATCCAGTTTAAAGCAAGTGGTCTGGAAAGAGACCGGTCTGGGTGTCTGACATACCCTTAGTAATTAGTTCCCAAGTAGTGCAAAATATTCAACTCCAGCAGAAGAATTTAATTTTCTTTCAACCATTGTTTTCAAGGGTAATATGTCAAAGCTTAGCATTTTACTTGGATTCAGTTCAGTTGGCCCACAGTCACCTAAAGTTCCACTTTCCAACCAGTTGTGATCTAATACATGGATCTAATGTGATCTAATACATCTAATGAGCCATGGAGTTCAAAATCAAATAAAGTCTATAAACTTACTACTGGTCAAAATTTTGATTTAGTCAATATGTTGAAATACATTATTTACCCTGAAAAAATATGCAAGCAAAGAAATAACCAAAGTTTTCTAGTTAATAAAATGCAAGATGAATTGTTTCAGATGCTATTCATAATTGTTCATAAATCAAATTGTTTCATTCACTCATTTACTCTTCTATGAGATTTTTTCTGTAAAATTCATCTAATATCTTAAAATTTTTTCCTTTAGATGATTTTTTCATACTTCATGACTTGTAAACCTGTGACTTCATGCTCACTGAAGTCACAGAAAAATAACACATATACTACTTCATATTTGAGAAGTTTGCAAGAGATTCTATAAATGTTTTTGTGATTAAATTTTGGGTTATGAAGCCAGTATAAATTCTGAAATAACATGTCAGAAATATTTTTTATGGGTGTTAAGAATATGAAGAAACTTCATGGACTCTTCATTTGGTGAAGAATCAGAATATAAAGAAATCTATGAAAACATAGGATCAAGTTAAAAAAAAAATTGTAAGTTTATAAAGACAATGATTATAAGAGTTCTTACTGGAAATCAGACACTAATTACTTCTTTTTCTTTCTCTCAGTCTGTTTTAAAGTGATGAACCCAGCATCTTCACAGGTAGTCTTTAAAGATAACCCCATTATTACTGCAAAGTATTTAAATAATGTGATAATTCTTATTCACAACACATTTCCTTGAAAAGCATTGTCTAGAAGAGAAAAGAAATAGGAGAAACAAGAAAAGAGGGAAAAAAAGATAGTCCTGCTTTTCCTACCACAGCAACAAGGACTAGTTTTTCTGTTCAGACTGCTAAGGGAGAAATCTAAAGGGGTCTCCTTTATAGCTATAGAGAGTCCTCTTAGCTGTAGAACTAATAATCAAAAGAACTAGATGAGCATGGATGCCTCATTTAATTACCTTGTCCTTTCTTTTCCTTTTAAAAACGAAAAAAATCCCCATATCAGAACTGAACAGCTCAAATTCAAGACACGATACTTCAGACTTTGATTCCATGTACGCCAGGAATGTGGTAAATACTTTGTTACAACACTCTCTTCAGTCTCTGTTAAAATTCATCTGCAGTATTCCTACAATCTTAGATTGTAGCATCTGGCCAGCTCCTCTGGACAGGCCACCTGCTGCCACTAAGAAAGGAAAAGGTTTGTATCAAAACACTAAAATGAATGTCCAAAGACTCAGTCTATACTTGGACTGGGATTTGAAAAATCTTAATAAATCTGAAGATTTTGATACCTCTCCACAGACTCTTGAAATATTATCTGAAGGGTTATAAAACTCCTAAACTTAAAACTGAAGAGCAAGGTGTCAACAGAAGGCAGAGTGATAGGCAACATACATATTGGAACAAGAATATACTGGGTATTAATCACTTTGCTTTGTGTTCTCTTCACATCAGGGCAATTTTTTTTTTAATTTTTTTTTTTTCTCAAACACAGGAAATAGGCAGTGTCTCTTCTTTAAAAATCATAGTAATTTCCATTCTTCTCAGCATCTTGAAATTTCAGACAGAAATTGTTTCTCTTAGGCTTGGTATTTGGGAATTACTTCCTAGAAGAGATGTGATGGAATTGATTAAGGTTTTGGCATTAATGTATATGATTTTTTTCCAGCTTACACATGCTTAAAGTTTCATTCCAGTTTTTAAAAATATTTATTTTAGCATTGTTCTTAAAAACATTATTTCAATAAAAATATATGCGCAAAATTCTTTTTTAAAAGTAAAGCATCATCCAACAGTGTAACTATATTCATTTATTCATTTTTAAGTTACTGGGAAAACTGTGGAAAATTAGATATCAGGGTGATTTAAAAGATATTTTTATTTATTTTGCAAATGAAAAAAAAAAATTCCAAAAGCTCTATCTTTTTTTTTCCTTTTATTTTCTTTCATGTGAACATACCATAGAAGTCGTTCTTCTGTCCATCAGTAATGGAAATCTAGGGTACAATAATATTGCAAACACTATTAAATATCTGCTTAGCAGTCCATCACTCCCTACTGTTTTTCAATATTCCCAGATGTGCCAAGGATCCTCTTTGTAGCCATACCAGCTCTATTCTTAAAGCACAGTCTATTCAGTGTGTGGGATATATTCAAGGGTCCAGAATTCCTGGGTACCCCAAATTCTAAGTTTCTAGGACTCCAACATGAAGAATTTACCAATTATTAATTCTACTGCATCCAGGACCTCAGATGTGCTATTAGTGCTTTGCAATCTCTTGTAAGTGAACAGAGAATGCCGACAGAATCTGTCCATTTCGCTGTCAAACATGCCTTACAAACAACTTCTCCCAGGAGCACAAGAGTGGGAACATACCAAGAACTTTTTAAGAAATGAGTTAAACAGTTCAATTTTATCTTAGACATCAGCGTTCAGAGTGGTAAGGCAGCACAACGGTCAACAGAGTTAAAATCTTTTTTGTTTTCTAAACGTCTCTTATTGCAGCAGATGTGCTAAAATTGTGCTGATCCAAACCTTTTGCATACCAACCGACAGGACTTTCTACCACCATCTCGTTACCTGCACACTTCAAAATTTCTCTCAGCCAAACTTCTCATGCAATTTCAAGCTTAATTTAACACATCTTACAAACAGACTTAATAAAAGTATGTCATATCGCATAGCAAACAGAGTAGAGGTTATGTTGTGTGATTGTTTGTTTATCTAAGTAAATGTGCTGCAGCCCTCTGGTCCCCATTTTAGAGGTAAAATATTAAGGACAGTTGTAATTAGGTCATGTTTTAAATCTTCCTTTTCCTTCTTCTCAAGCCTGATAAGGCAACAACAGCTCTAACCAGTGGACCTTGTTTTCTACACTGTAGCTGACTAATCTACTGTCACCTCAATATTTAACTTTTATTTGCTTTTGTAGCTCTCTTCTCTCAGTATTTACCTACAAGCTTTCCCTGAAACAATATCTTTACTAATTTAAGAACCTTCCGGAGACTCTTACCCTTCCAAGTAAGAAACACTAAGGAATTTTTAAGCAGCCAAATCTTCAAAGAGTCTAAGAAGCAAAGGTTCAGAAACGGGTAGCAATATAGCAAGTACAGATGTTAAATGATGTTCAAAGCAATAATTGTACACACAGGGGTCTTTTTTTGTGATATATATTGAGTATTGAAGGACTGTTCAAGTCTTACTTCCAAACTTAAAAATTTGTCCTGTTGGTGGGTGAGTATTTTTGCAATAAATACAAGAAAAGTTCCCTGAAGTTGGTCTTAGGGATGCACATCTCAGATACTTTCTAGTTGCTGGTTTGTACCTTCTCAGATGAAATATAAGAAAATCTATGTTCTGGATCTGAAAATTTACATTTTGTTCTTTGATTTATATTTTTTCACTGATCTTGTTTTCCTTTTTTGCAAACTAACAGCCCTGAGGTTTCAGGAGAACAAATATGAAAGAAGGGATCAATGATGATGTGAAACCCACTTGGAGCTGGAAATTAAAACTAATTGTGTAAATAAATTCCATTAACAAAATATTTCTGCTCCAATCTGCTGTTGAAATGGAATGTCAAGTATTTAACAACCACCTATTGGACCACTTTTCCTTTCAGAAATAAAACATTTATTTCAGAACAGGTATAAATTCTCTGATCTAGTTCCACCTCTGACTTTGAAGCTTTCCAGAATCTTAAAGTAATGAATGCATGAAGGTCATCATAATGAGAATTTTATTTATTATTAATATCTTAAACTTACACTTCTAAGGAAAGGTATGGATATAGGCCATAAGACTTGACTTTACCAGGCACAACCAATAGACAAACTCAGGAACAGGAATGGCAGAGGACATCAAAATTGAAAATTCAGATATTTATTTGTTAGGAAAAGGAAGCCAGTATTATATATATGACTTAAAATGCTCACCATGTTTTATTTTCATTGCAAATTTAGAAGGAAAGGCTTGCATGCTCTGTGACATTTTCATATTTAAATTAAAACATTTACAAAAAAAAAGGTAACTTTCAAACAAATTTTTAAAATCTCAAAATCTTCTTTGAAGATTTTCAAATCTAAAAAAATCTTTAAAGAAATTTCAAGCAGCAATGCCTGTTACAGGACTCCCAAATGGACAAAACTAAATTTACAGGATGTTGGATGTATCTTTGGGAATTATCTGTGATCTTGATGGAATTCTTGGAGTGTTATGTATTCTGAACGCTAAAAAATAAAAAAAAAAGAGAGAGAGAAAAGGAAATTGTTTGTGTTAACAATAAACTTCTTTTTATTACGCCAAAAAATCTGTTTTTCTTTATAAAAGATTTTCTTCACTGTGGAAACATGTTCTTTTCATTTAGAGCCCCTTTTGTTATCTTGGTATAATAAAAACATAACACAGCAATATAGAGATTACACAAACAGGTAGGAAGCTTCACAAGGGAACCCAGACTAAAGTCAGTAAGTGCCTCTGTGATTCCTTATGAATGGAATGCCTTGTCTGCATCCTGCCCTAAGGTTTGATATTTCAATTTAGGGGCTGTGCTACACTATATACTTATGTACTAGTACTGATTCCCATGGCCTTCTCTTAAAACTCAGAAGTGCTTGCAGGACCTAACTGCTGTCAAAACAACAGAAAATGACCATTTAGAATGAAGTTTTTTGGTTTGGGTTTGTTTTTTTTTTTTAAACTAGCCACTTGCATGAATAATTCAAAATCTTGACATATTTTCTCAGGATGGATCTGAAAAAAATACAAATATCAGTGCAACATCTTGTGGGGCTTCTCTAATGGCAGTAGTTCTCTACCACAAAAAATATTTTATGAATAGGATTCCTGAATCAGAGGGAGGAAATAAACAGCAGGAGAGGGAGGAAATAGCAATGGCAGAAAAAATATATAACTTTCCTCCGAGAGAAAACTTGTAATAAAATATATTTTCAGCATAATGAATCTGAATGACAAAGAATCCAATAATATCTGTATGAAACAGTTTATAGAAAAAATAATTTTTCATATCAAGGTTTACGGGTCAGAGTGATGCAGTATATATGACTGCCTCACAGAGAGGGCTAGAGATGGGAATCATTAAATCATTAATGCTGTAGAGTTTTCAAGCAGTTCACTAATATGGCCACTGGTAACTAGCTCCAGCATGTGACACTTTGCAAATTGAAAAGGTGGAAATTCCTCATAAGTTCATAAAGTAGTGATGAACACTTTGGATATTAGCATTATCTTACATGTTAGTAGAAAATTCTAAGCTACGTATGAAAAGTTATTATAATGCTAGTAAGCCATCAGGAGGAAAGATGAGGCAAGGGGAGACAAGGAAGAGCAGGGAAGAAAAAGAAACCAGCCAAGTCTTCTCGGCAGGCATCTGGATACATCTGAAACAAATGAAGCCAATTCAGTGCCCTTCTTAGAAGATCTACCTACCTGCAAATGTATTAGTAGAGAGAATTTTAGTCACATGAACATCTTAAAGCAGGCTCTTTGCAAGCAATTATTGATTATTACACTGTAACAATATAAACCAAGGCTCACATATTTCTCATTAAAAAGAAATACAGTAAGTTGAAAATCAGTTAAAATCATCTCTCCCTAACAGGTCATAGGTTTATACCTACATTCTCCTGTTGATTTATCAAAACAGGGAAAAAGAGCTTGTTTTTATCTGTAGAAAACAGATTACCAAAAGAACAGCTAGCTATTTTTAACTACTAGAATTCCAGCTCCATTTATATAAAAGCTCTGTTTGTTCTCTGATGCTTCTGATTAATTAAATGTATGCAGAATGATTAATTGATTAATCAATTATTTGGGTATTGCAAACTCTCTCCAGATATTTATTTTTATACTTATCTCTATGGAATAATCACCTAATTTTAAATTTCAATGCATTAATTAATGATGCAAATTAATTTAATCTTTTGGAGTTTTTTTTTTTTTTTACTTTATCTTTCTATCATTAATTCACTGAGACGTTTTCATACAATTATAAGTAACAAGGATGACTTATCTTAGGTTTTTTTTTTTTTTAATTATAGAAAATATACCTATGTATTTCAAAATAAAAGGGCATACAAAGATTTAGCCATATGCTTAATCACTGGTTGTGCACAAGTGGACATGCAAATGACAAAAGAAAAGGTCCTCAATGAGATGGCAGTATCTTCTGGCTTCTCAGACAGTTACATAAATAAAATCACATTGACTGATAAATTGGACTCTGAAGAATTGTTTTCAGAATGTGATTTCACACCTTCTCACCTTTATTTCATTCTTAGTGTTCTTTGAATGGTAAACAGCATCTGGCCCAGAGCTACCTGTAATATATTTATATCCCAGATCTGCCCAAATCATCAGTGAGAAAATGAAAGTGTATACAAGCTTAGCATTGACAGAAGTTAATTAAGTACCTTAGTCAATTTATTAAGAGATTCACAGAGATGACTCAGAATGGTGTAGAATCTGGATTTGGGAAGAGTACTTATCATTTTTCCATATACAGAATTGAATGTAACAGTATACAAATATACTCTTTGGAACAGATAGATCCACTGAATATCCAGCTAAAAAAACCTAATTGTTTTACCTGAGTTAGATATTACTTCTCAATAATTAATAACAAAAAGGAGAATCTTTGGCACGACTTGCTTTCTGCTGAGTGCTTGAGTAGCACTTGAGCTGATAGAAAGTACTCTAAGCTTTGAACCAGAAGTTGGTATCAGATCTTTAACATGACTACTACATATATTTTTAAAAGCTCTAGATTTTAGGTTGCATTATTACTGAACTTTTCGTCAGGGATGGAGGAGCCAGTCTGAGAAAAATCAGTATGATGCTTTAATGAAATTGAAAAAAAAAAAAACAACAAACCAAACCCACCCAACAAAAAAAAACAAAAAAACCCAGGACTATACTCAGTATTCTCAGAGGCTTTAATTAAATAAAAAAATAGAGGTGTTTGACAAAGCAATTGTCTATTTCTGCTTTTCAAGACCAAAAAAAAGAAAAAAGGCAGCAAAAAACTCCTACCATTTTTCTTTCTGGTATGCATCCACATGAAGCAGCAGTAGAAAGGCAAATTTAGCAAGGAGCAATTTCCATCAGGATTTCTCATCAGACGATATTTAATATGGGAAGGTGTTTTCTGGCATTCTTTCCCCTTTCTCCTCATCTCCCAGATCAGAACTGAATGAGTGGTTCAAGTACTGTAAGAGTACTACATGGGTGGTAGGAACTTAAATGATAATGGTTCCTTTGCATTTCTATGCCCTAAAAAAAAAAAAAAAAAAAAAAAAAAAAAACAACACCCAAAACAAAAGCCAAGACAACAAATATTTGCCCCATTTTCCCCAGTTCTTAATGGCTTCTGTGCATTACATTGACATGTATGAAACTGCAAAGCAGGTACTCTGCAGAGCTGCTAGTTGGCATTATTTCCCCCATATAAGCCTTCAGCAAAGGGTTTTTTGATAGTATTGCAAAACAACAACAAAACACTAATTTGTTCTACAGCCTGGTTCTTCAGCAGCTCACATTGCTCCCTAGCTAACAGCTGAGCTTTGCCACAGGCTAAGCATTTGTTTATATGACTCTTGCTTTATTTGAAAGGAGTGTCAAAATAAACCCGTCAAGTTCTACAATGGCATACTGTGAAACACTGAGATATTGAGAAATACTGAGAGCTGCAAGACTGTGGAAATGCATGGAAGTCCAGGAAAATGGAATAAAATCAAGAAATGACTGTGTCACTTGCTCTGTTGTCCAAGCAACACAAAGTGTTCTGAAGGGATTGGGTCAATGGTAAAAGTCTCCTGAATACAGTCAGCAGTTACAATTTAATCTAATGCTGTTTGTGCTTGGTTACTGCTGATCATTTACCGACCCACATATTTTTGTGAATCTGTTTTTCTTATAAATACAAAGCTATAATGATGATAAACAGTAGAAAAATAAATAAGCTGCAAAACTAAAAGACAGCTTTGATTTAGTAGGTAAAATAATTGTACAATAACAGTAACAATAAAATAATAAATTGATACTTTTTCTTTTTTTAAAATGATGTTAACCGTAACATTTAGTGGAGCAATGGGGGTGAGGGGAGAGGGTTTTTGGATTTCTTAAAATCCCATTAGATTTCGTGATGCCATTGGGTTACTGACAAAACTATCAAAGGCTCCAGCAGAAACTGCATCACACAGATCCTGAGGCCTTTTGAAAATTCCATTCATATAAAATACAGGACCAGGACTAAATTACAA
>VZSR01000520.1:31382753-31406679 GCA_013398615.1 Brachypodius melanocephalos
AGACTCAATACATCTGTGGTAATCAGAATAAGCTGTTAAGACTTTTTTAATGTATTAGTTCCCAAGAGAAAATAAATAGCCCAGAAAACCAAGTAGAAATGTAACCTAAAAAATATTGCAATTCCATATACCTGCAGAATTACTTTACACATTATAAGGAGCAGACAAAGGGGAGTTAACAGCTTTGTTTTTTCTTGTGTGATTCAGAAATACACTAAAGCCCAGTTGCAGACTAAATCCTTCCCATTCCCTCAGTGATTATCCAGAAGTATGCACCTGTTTATATGTATTAGTTTTACTTTGTCCTTTAAAACAGAAGTGGAGTCAGGGCTATAAAAATTTGTCCTGACAGATAAATCTGTACCCTTACTATATTTTAAATATAAATTTTCCTAACCTTTTTTTTGTCATTAACAATATCTGAAAACTAGCAAATTCTCTTACTCTCATGCCAAGGTAAAAAAAGTATGTACCATGAATAGAAGGAATATATTGCTGCAAAATCTGTTGACTTTTCTTCCAAGAGAACATTTCAGTACATATCTAAACCCCACATTATGACAAAAGGAAATTTAATTGGTCTAATTTATTTTTTTCTCTTAAGTTCATTGGACTGTGTCCAGGGAACCTCTCTGAGAAAGAAATAATAAGCAAATAAGAAAAAGCAATCAAGAAGCCTTGTGTTGGAATGCCTGTACACAAACTACTTTATTCTTGATTGAATAATTAAGAGCACATATCAGAGAGTTGAGCAAGGTGTGTGTTTATAGGTAACCAATGGATAAAATCCCAGGTTCCTGAGGAAAGATGAGAAAATGATCAGTCAGTTTTGAATGTATTTTCCCTTTTTAACAAGAGGGCAGAAAATGAACACTGATGCACAGACACCGTTTTTATTCCAAGCTTTTTCTGCCTTTTTTCTTCTTTTAGAAGACTTTTGTCACTAATATTCTTTTCTTAGTGACAGCACTTAAGCATTATACCTGTTGAATTTTTATTCTCTCTGTGCCTCTGTCTATCCAACTATATAAAAGTCACAAAGGGATTTGCCATAGTAAGAAGTAACAACAATTTACTGCCAATTATGTAGTAGATAGTCCTGGGGTGAGAGGAAAAATACATCAAGCTTGTGACAGTTTGCTGGACTCCTCCTTTTCTAGAAGATGGTGCTCTCGATTTCTTTTATATTGCCCCTGGAAAGAATGGAAGCAGTGAATCTCTAGACAAGAAAAGATATTTTATGCTGCCAACAGCTATCTTCCTCATTTTGAAATAAGTTTCCCAGGCAGTGTTTCTTAAGTATGTGTCTCTATTATGTACCAAGGACAGAAAGGAAGCCTTTTAACCAGATCGCCAATAAATTGTAGCACTTTTTCTTGGTGCTCATCAAAGGATGCAAACTTGATTTCCAGTGCTCCTGAGTTGTTTATTCTACTAATTGAAAAGTCACCGAATATATGGAGTTCTTATACTTGCTAAGTGCTCAGAAATAAAGCACTTCAGAGAAAATTCCCCATCACTCCAAATACCTTTGCAGAGAGTTTGGTTTCCCTGATTCTCCTCAGACTGTTAACTATGCCCAGCAGCACACTCAAGGCTCACACAGTCAGCCTGACCTCCCCAGTCTTTTCAGCTGGATTCTTCACCAAATTAATTTCAAGTGCTTCAGCAGTGTGGAGGGAGTGAGCATCTGCAGGGTGGGGCATGACCAAACAAATGCAGATGTTGTTATGCACATTTTGGCACACTGTGATTTTTCCTAATGCAGTGGTATTCAGATAAAGCTTTGTTCCATTCTGACTTGATCTGCAGGAATGAGGGCTGGGCTGAAATAAAATGTCACCACAAAAAGTCCTGGCTCTAAGCTCTGGCAAAATCCTCTGAATTTTGGGCAATGACATTAAAATTCAGGCTCACATCGAACTAATTTTCCTCTTTGTCATGAGGATCCAAACAATTTGTTAAACAATATTGATTTAACTGGTTGAGAAAAGCACTAATTAGAAAGTTAATAGAAAAGAACACCTAATTTCAACAATGGAACTAACCCCATTTATAATGTCCACCTCCAGAAAGGCACTGCAATGCCAGATGGTTGCTTTCCTCCTCTCACAAGAGCCTTCCCTCACTCATATTTTTAAGTCTCGTTGGTACTGAGGTTTGAATTCAGTTGATGTGATAGGGCACTATAAATTGCTTTTTTAAGCTTCTCCTCAGTCCACGCACCTGTCCCTCTCGCCGTGCCTGCCACCAAAAGACAGTGAAAATACTTCCCACAGATCTGCCCACAGATTTTGTTATTTCAGCTCCTGCAAAAGGGTGCATCACACGTTGGGGTGAAAAAGTTGCTCAGCTCACCAGAGTTTCAGCTGCTTCTTAAGTCCTCAGTTACAGGACACTCTTGCAATAGGTTTCTTATTTCTGATTTTGGGTTTGAACTTTTTAACATAACACTAAAAGCCATTGGTTTTGGTTAATAACAAACTTACCCTAGAAACATTTAGGCAGATCCAGCTTAAATTTATATATATGTTGAAGACTACAACCTTATCTCTATTCAAAGGTATAGTTTACCCTTTAATGCCAGTCTCTCCTAAACATGCACAACATATGCAAATGTGCTCCAAGAATGCCCTTCTGTGCTACCCCTTTAACTATGTTACTTTTGCCTTAAGTGTCAGGTACCATGGTTGCAAGCTAGTTTTTCAGAACACTAAGTCTAAATATTTTCATGCATGTAGGTGTATGACAGATCTGTTATGAAAAAAATACAAACAGATCATAAAAGTTTTATTATTCTCATTTTAGTGTGATTTTGAAGGATTAACTGGCTTGCCAAGAGATCAGGGAGAAACACTGAGGGAGACCACTTCACTGCTGAATTCCAGTTTATACTGCGGTGGAAAATCACTAAAACTCAGATTTTTTTTTCTCACATCTTAAGGTAAGGAGTGGCAATTGTAATTTATAATTGACTTTAAAGGAAGTAACAAGTTAATATAAAGTAGATGATGAAATAAATATTATATAATTTATTTCAGTTTAAAAAAAAAATTCTGAATCATCTATTATTTGGCATACCAGAGTGGAAAACTTCATTCCTGTTGACTCACTGTTGTCACATTGATTACAGAATTGTTCATTTTTGGAATTAGGCATGAGTTCATTACTCACAGGGTTTACTTGAGTTTTGCACATTGCTTAAATGATGCAATCCAGAAGCTGTTCTTTTGAGTGACCTGTAGCATCTGAGCATTTTCATTCCTACTTTCTGATTATTTGTGTATTGGTACTTTAGATGTTAATCTAGATCCTTGATCACTTTTTAGGTTCCACTGCTTGCTCAGGCTCATTTCTGTATGGGGCACTGAATCCCTGTACCAAATGAGTGTTATATGCATTTGCAGAATGTTTCACTTTGATGCTCTAATGTTTCTGCATGAAAGGATTATTCTTGCTTTTACTGAGTGGTAGCAGGGGTTAAATTGTCTTTGTATCATTCAGCCCAGTGGATCATCACTACTTTTTAATCTCTCTTTATTTTTGCTGAATGTACCCACATATTTTCCTCTAGAAACTGAAAATTGTGGAGCTAAAGTCCTCATCTAGAAGTTCAGATATCATCCCCCAAGAAGAAGAGAGACAAAAATATAATCCACCTGTCAAGACAGATTTTTTTCACAGAGCATGTGTAACACCAGAGCAGTTAATAACTAAATTCTCTACTTGATCACATCTTGAGTCAATGCTTTCCTAGGTCAGATCCTCACAGTAGGTGATGAGGAGCTGAGCCTCTCCTTTTATAGTCTCCTTTCTGCTCCACTTCAGTTGGATATGGATATTGCTTTTCCAGCTTCTTTTAGCTATCTATTATCGTGGGTCTTGGATTTGTTTTGCTATTAATTCGTCACCTTTCTATTTTATACATGCAACTTTTCTGTATTTCCTTTGAAAATCAGGGTCTCTGGTTAAAACGTTTTCTATTTCTTACATGCCATATCAGTTACTCAGAGTAGGCCAAGCAAGCTCTCTCTATTTTAATCTGATTAATCTAATTCCTTTTCTCTCCTTTTTTTCCCCTTTAATTTTTTGTTTTGTTTTCTATTTTTAAGTCCAACCTGAAAAACGTATGGTCAAGATGAAACACTTACTTCACAAAGGTAATGAAAGAATGACAGTTCAATAATAAGTATTTTGATTATTATTGTTATAGAGTCTATTCAAACAGATAGTCCTTAAACCCTGTAACATGGTATTGGTCATCATGATGACAATTGTGCCTATCTACTTTCTGAATGTGTTTTGAATACAAATATCTCTTTTACACTGTGAGGGTGGTGAGACACTGGAACAGGTTGCAAGAAAAGTTATGGATGCCCCCATCCCTGGAAGTGTTCAAGGCCAGGTTGGATGGAGTTTTGGGCAGCTTGGTATAGTGGAAGGTGTTCCTGACCATGGCAGCTTAGATGATCTTTCAGGTCACTTCCAGACCAAACAATTTTGTTCTATATATGATTTTAGACCCAATTTTAATCTCAATTTATTCCAAATGCCAATGATTGCTTTTATTATCACTAGAAAATTTCCTCTAATGGAAAATAATAGAATTTGAAGATACATATACGAGTGGAAGATTGTTTAGTATTGAATTTCATTTGCTATTTTATGACAGTAATATTTAGACATCATTATCTGAAAGAATGAGAAAAGGCCTGAAGTCCATGTTCAGAGCTGTCTGCAGGAAGATGTTAAAGTCTGTAGAGGACAGAAGGCCATCTGCACATCACTGAGTACTGCCTTTTAGAATCCTGAGCTGTTACAGCACTTGCTCTCCTCAATTTGAAAAGGATAATGGCAAGTAAATGCGTTAGTTTAAATCCCATCTCATTTTATGAAAATGATCTTTTTTACAATCTTCTGTGGAATCAGTGTCATATCTGCCCATGTTCCAGTAACTGACCATATCACCATTTCACTTCAAAATATACTCACACCACAGTGTCATTTACTACATAATAACAGAGCTATGACAAATGAGTCTTTGTGCCTCTCTGTGTCTGATCTCAGACATTATCATTTTAGTCAGACAAAACATTGTGCAGAAATGTTAGAAAATTATAAGGACTTTTATTTCTCTTCTTATTAATTGATGTCATTAATTATGATCATAATGCAGCCAACTTTTTTTTTCCACATTTTTCCACTGAAACCAAAAGCTGTAGCAAGACTGCTGGACCGAAAACCAAAGACAATATGGTGAGAAAGCCTCTCTTAGCTCAATTTTCCCCCAGAAAATAAAAATCAGAGATTGTAGGAGTTTACAAAGCAGTTCTGATGACCTGGGGGATGGAAAGCAACTCTTTGAGATGATACACAAAACAAGAACAGAGTGAACAAGTTCTGTGTACCTGAATAGAAAATTAATCGCTTAATCACAGATTGCATGAGTGGTGAGCCAATTTCTTTCCAAGCCAGATACAGGATTTATCTACTGCTGCAATAAAGTCCTCTATTTCTCCAAGCACAAAGATGGACAGATGGTCACCAGCAGATCAAACCCATAAGACAATGTTGACACTCATGTCATATTATTGTTTGTGTATGCACCATTAATTCTTTTCAACATCTATTACCATTCCTGCTTCAAAACAATAAGAGAAAAAATTAACAAGTGTTATAATGAACCTGGTGTTTATTTTTTTGGATACTTTTTTCCTATTTTTCCATATGGACTAATATTATCATGGTAATATTAAAAAAAAAACCCAAACCACTAAATACAAGTTGTTTTAGTAATATATGACCTTTTCTTTGTTTTTTAAAAAATTATTTATAAATTATCCAGAGCTGCATGGAAATCAAGCTAATTACAGAAATTAGTTGTTAGTTGTAGAAGGACAATATTCATAAATAGTAAGTTTTCCATGGCAAACATGCTATTTGTATACACTTGCATTTGTACATAACGTTAACAATATTTCAGTGGGAAAATATGTCCAAAGTCTGTTTAATGTAGGTTTTCTACAGACTTTTTTAGGTCTTTTCACACAGCTATAGTTCATGCTTACTCTTCACTATATTCTGTTTGGTTGTGGTTTGGGGTTTTTTATGATCTTTTCTCCTACATCTTTATGCATGGCCTAGAGCATAGCACTGCTTAAGGAAAAAAAAAAATGATTCAATAGTTATAACAAAACTAATGTGAGCAACTGAACAGGTTATGTGCATAAATGCAGCACTCCAAGTAGGAAAACTTAATGTAGCTGGACAGGTAATAAAATACAGAACATAGTACCTTAAATATCAGTCCTGAGGAGAAATAATGTCCAGTGCTTTGATGGTGTCTGAGGTAGCACCTTTTTACTTCATGACTGGGTTGCTTCAATATTATAAAATAGCTATTGTTCTACCTGCAGTATTACAATGTGTTGAAAGTTTATTTCCTAACACTAAATAGTCATTTCCTACTATTTAGGATATGCTAAAAAATGAATCAGAGTTTACTTAAGAAGATGAATAGTCAAGTTATCTCCCCAAATATGTGAGAAAGATACAATTTTTCATGGATCTATTCAATAAACATGCTGTTATGATCTTGTCTTTCACCTGATATAGGCCTTTTTTCCAGCTTTTATTTAAGCTTTCCTCACAAACAAAGCAAAATGGTCATGAAGAAATGTTGAATAAGTGCTTGATGGCAGAAATTTCTAAACTGAAGACATTCAGATAAGTAATATAGTATGGACTGTAATTGCAATTACCTTGGGTTAGGGTATCAAATTGATTTTTTTTAGCATTTTAATATAATGAACATACTATTTGATTTCATAAAACGCAGTAACAGTTTTGAAACTTGCATTATTTAAAGTATATGTGAAGGTTCTAAAACTCTTGGGTTTTTTAGATTTGGTTGCTGATGACATTGAATGAGTAGCAATCATTTGTGCTTGAGTAGAAACAAGTGTTAGCCAAGCTTTCCCCATGCATTAATTCATTACTCAGCACCTTCATCTCTGCCTCACCAGGCTTTTCACTGTAGCCCTGGACTGATCAGAACAGTCTGGTGATGTTGTCATTTCAGACTGTCACAGAATCACAGAACCTTCTGATTGGGAAGTATCCCACAAGGATCCCTGAGTCCAGCTCGTTAGGGAATGGCCTGTGTGGGGATCTAAACCACAAGGTTGGCAGTATTAGCACCATGTTCCAGTCAGCTGAGCTAACCTCAGCAGGAAAATTAAAGTGAAACATAAAGCAGCAGCTTATTACAGTCTGACTGCCCACTCTGCTCCTTTCTTAAGAGTCCTTATCTTTTCATAAAGTGACTACATAATGCAGTAAATTATTGCAGTTTGATGTACACAACACACTACAAACAACTAAAGCACAGAACATGTGATCACATGTTCTATTTTGTTTAGCAATACAATAAGTAAGTAAGTTCAGGACTCTTATCAGCTCAGTAAAATGGCATTGCAAAAGCCGCATCAGTAACCTAATTTTTTTTTAAAAAAAATTTATTCAGTAAACAGAGATATACAGAAACTCAATGTTAGTTTTTAATAAACATGAGAACACAATTACCATAACAGCAATTCATTGATCATTAAATGACATTAAATCCTCAATCCACAGAGCAAATGAGTAAAACACTTTTCTGAGTTATGCTGACCCCACACTAAGAGGATAATTTCCCTAATACTCACTAAGAAAGTGTAAAATAAATACACCAGTTTGAAGCAGGGTATCTTTTTTCACCATGGATACAAAAGATCATACAAATGCAACTTTTTGGACACTTAATTGAATGAAAATTAATTTCCTTATGTAGCAGACAGTAAGTTTAGCTATCATTGCAGTATTATTTTGAATTACTGCATTGATCAGCTAGTACACAGTGAGCTGCAGTCTTATTTGTTTGCATACAGAAGATCTTTTGACAGTGTTACAAAACATTTTCCAGGCCATGTGGAATTTCCCATGGATTTTGAAACAATGCAGGCATTTGCTTAACTAAAGTCCTGATTCCAGCATTTTAGAGGGCTGATTTTGGTGAAATGCCAGATCAGTTCTTAGTTTTCAGCAACAAGTAGGAAGGTGAGGTTAACAGGGAGCATTTAGACAGCAAAATCTAAAGTCAGCTCTTTAACTGAATTTCTTCCTCTGAGTTACCACTTGATCATTGATATTAAACCCATCTAACCCAGTGCTATTGTTTAGCTGGCTGTTGATTAATACTTTGGATGATTAAGTAATCAGCATTGTAAATTATCAATTAATCACAGAGGGACAAATAATAAATTACATACTTAACCTACATTTTATCACAGCTAGGAGACCAAGCCAGTTCTCAGAGTTCCCATAACAAAAATGAAGTGACTATTAGCTATAAATCAATACCATTAGCCATTTAACACTTGACCTTTAAAGAGAGAGACTTTCCTCAAAAAATGGGGATATTCTTGAAACTCTACTAGACAATGGATGTATTTTCAAATGAGTATTTTTTCAAACATAAGACTATTTTCATTAAACAAAATTAAAATTTTAACTGTCTCGATGTTTGTTCAAGTGCCCAGAAAAAAGAATGAAAACATGTAATATGTAGTATCTATGAAATACACATGTCAGTATGTGTTTAGAGTCAGGGAGAGAGATAAAGAGCTATAATGGGTAATGTATATGGAAATATATATTAATAATATGATAAATGGATATATGCATACATACATATGTATGTATGTATGCATATATACAAGTGCTAAATCCAAAATCAGTCAAAAACAGTTGTAGTGAGCTGAAGCAGCCTCGGGATTGCTTTTGAATGTATCCAGAATTAAAGGCAAATAAGTAGGCAAAAGGTGTTATCTTTTTGATTTGGGCTCAAGCATATTTCTGCTGCTTGAGTCACTGATGCAAGCAAATCATGCTTCTGGTACTTTGACCATGAATGCATGCTCAAATATGTACAGGAGTGTTTGGGGACGTCATATGGCCAGTGGTAAGCATGCAGGATATCCATTTTTTTATGGCAACAAAGGTAGATGGAATTTCTAGGGAGACTCTATTCAGGTTCCTGTTATACTCCTTGTATGTATGCCATAGGATCTTGAAAATTCAAGATATGGGAATGATTTTATTCACCTTATCTAATTGGGAGGACACAATGAGTCCAAACAGTACAACTGTTCTGGTTTTTTGATTTTTGAAAACAATCTTAAAAAAAAAAATCCATAAGACAAATTCTACTGCTAATTCAACTTCACTGAAATTCTCCAATATTTCACATATGTACTTGAGATCAGATTGTGACTAACCGTGTTTAAAGTCTCCAAATTATTCTACAAACATTTCTGCTTGCATCTCTTAAGAATTAATTCAGTCTCTTTTTTGTTTAAAATGTAAAAAAAAAAAGCACAATATGAAACCAAAGATATGCTAAAAATATCTTTTAACTGTAGGAATTTTGTCCTCACATCAATATGATAATATTCTTATATTTGCAATGATTTATTTTATCCAGTAATTCAGATGGCTGAACAGATTTCAGATTTAAAATATCTATGGCAATAATATCTTTCTGCAGGATCCAAGTTAGAGGAAAATATTAAATGAACATGGATATACATATATCTGATCGTGATCTCACTATGTAGATTTTTTTTTTCAAAAGATGTGCTTTATCAGAGAGAAAAAAAAAATCATTAGAGGACTACTAACCCCACTCAGGGACAGTTTTTACTGGAAAGAAAAGTGGCAGTTATTGGGATTTTAGATTTGTATCTTTAGCAATAGATATCCAATGATTTTTGCCTAAATATAGAGACCTTTAAATTCATATGGAGCTGTGGATATCATCTGATTCCCTGTGCATGGAGCGCACCTTCTGTTAGTGGAAGAAGCATGCATAACTTTCCCCGACCGACAGCATTTAACCATTCCTTACTTGTTTTTCAAGAACAAGCTAAAACCCTGTTTGGTAATACAGTGTAAACCTGAGACATAGGATGTCCTTCTTTTCAGCTCTTTGATCTCTTCCTAAGTTCATCTCACTTCTTCCCTTTGGTTTTGTGACAAAAGACTGTGATGCCACCTATAGCTTCAGCACCTCTTTGGATTTGACTTTTGTAACCAGTGTGGTAATTCATGAACAGTTTGATGTTGAACAGAAACAACACCTTTGTTCAGTAACCTGAGAGCTAATTTAGACAATTTCTCTCTCTTGTCTCTTCTCCTTAATGGCCATTTATTGAAGGATATTTGATAAAACTGTTTGCCTCAAAGACAGCACTCATGAAAGCTGGAAACAGAGCCTGAAAAATAAGTGCAAGTCATTGTAACTCACATCTGATTGGAGACAGAAGTGTCCACAAAAATAGTCAAAATCTCCAAGAAAATTTGAAAGAACAATTCCTTCTGGTTGAAAGGTCTCACGGACAAAATTTCCAGTGTAAAATAAAACAAAAGAACTGAAAGAAAAGACACTAAGAAACAAAAAATAAGAAAATACAATGAAAAATAGAAAACTAAGCAAACAAAATCTGTCCTGTTAAGTTCCAGTACCCAGGACATTCTGGGACAATGGGAATTTATTTTTAGCTTCTGTGCTGTTCTCTGGTGCCCCAGCAATATGACTCATTTACATGTGAATATACAGCTATATAAGGAAAAAAACACTTCATGGATGAATTCACAAGAAGCAATCTTTAGTGTGAAATTCTCCCTCTTCAGTAAAAACCCTTTGCAGTCATATAGAAGTGCCTGGCAAGGTGAAATGAGATGAAATGAGATAGTGTGGGCATACAGAGTGACTAGATTTTAAAAAATGCTGTCCAGGAGTACAAACTGGAACTACAGGTACTTACAGGTGGCAATAAAATAAGGGGATAAATATCACTTACAATAAATAATAATAATAAAAATAATAAAATAATTTGGACCAAATATGGACTTGATGCAGTGATGGATAAGAAGCTCAGAAGTCATCAAGCACATAGAATTTATCCCAAATTACATTAGCTGCAATTTTGTCTCAAAAGGGCAAATCACCATTTTGAAGACTTGGTTGCATTAGCATATGGTTTGCCCCACTCTCACTTGTTAACAGTGTTTTGAATTAAAGGGAAATGCTGTGAATCAGTTGTGTGTTTAGTGGTTCAACCAGAACGTGGTTTTCTTTTTTTTGCTTTATTACCACAGTTTTTTTCATAGTATTTCTTAGCTGGTATTCACCTTTCTTGTTGTCTTTTTTTTAGTATTGGGGTCAAGTCACAGTTCTAATTGGCCATACTGCTATATTCAATTCATTACATTTTCAAATAGGATCTTTGTTCACGTGTTCCAATTCTATCTATCATACATGGGGAAAGGTCACTGTGGATTTCTACAGATCCATTTCATTCTACCACTAAAATCTTTCTTTTGAAATTTGTTTTTGTTCCAGTGCTTTAAAAATAAAATTAAAAAAAAAATTAAAGAGTAGCATTTCAGCTACTGGTATCTGTATTCCACTACTGCTGCTCAGTATTATATCACATCCTATACTTCCCTGTATCTTGCTCTTCATTTACACACAGAAATCTGTTTGTTTCCTAGACTGTGAAATGAATGGGGCACAAATATACTTTTGTTTAGTATATTGCAAGGCATCTATCAGAAATGTAAGGGAAAAACAGTTTCTGCTGTAGGAAAATGTCAGTACCAGTGTACATGTGCTCTGTGCCACTGATTGAATAGGTGGCCACTGAAATATAAGGGTAAAAGAAATGGAACTACGAATATGCCTTAGCTTCTTTAGTTGTTTAAAATCATAACTATAGTACCTATTTCAATCATCTTTTGATCACTTTGGCACTGTTTACATTATAAGAGCAGTTTCTACAAGTTAATTTTCCATACTGTATCTTCATATGCCTTCTGGACGGCAGCATAGACATTAGAAGAGAATGAGCTACAACAATGTAACTCTGAGCAGTTGTACGGAGGAGAGAACTAAGGAATATTTGTGATTTAATGTGATAGATGCATGGCCATCCACTTCCCACACTTTTCTCAGAAATCATCTCAAATTCATTACAATCTCCTTACTTCCCCTGCTACCACAATATTTTCAAATGAAGTTCTTTACTGCATATCAGGATCTAGTTTAGATTTCTTTTTTATTTTGTATTTAATTTGAATATTTCCTTTCTTTTCTTCATTGTCCTCCACCTACAAAGCCATCTGTTCTGTTGGCAGATACATGCAAATTCTGTAATTGTTGTCATTCTTAGCATACTACAAACCATCCACAATTCAAAGGACAAGGCATGCTTTATCTGTGAGTTGGCCAAATGTGTGTTGTTGTCAAAATTGCTTAACAAAACATTAGCAGGAACAATATTTGATTTTCTGACTATTTAGGATATGAATCTGTGTTACCAGAATTAGAAGACTGGATTTTTTTGAAACTGCTAAGTACTGTGTGCCTTTCTCATATATTTCTCTACTGTTTATGATGTGAGATTAATTGCTTTTGTCTTTAGTAACCTTAGGGTTAGATTTTTTTCTGGAGGAGGCATGGAAAACAGCTAAAGGTGACAGACTGCCTATAAGACTGACCTCTTCTATATATGCATGAGCAGAGGCAATGCAAGCTTCATCCTGTTGATAATATCCATGCCTCAGCTTGAGTTGGAAAGGAGAAAAAGAAGCCAAGCTCTTGAACGCAAAGAAAAAAAGAAAAGCATGCAAGTTACCCTAAAAAGAAAGTCAGGGAAATTACACAGTGACAAGACTGCATCCTTCCTCTTCATGTTTCTACTTTCACAGAAAGCTAAAACTGGAGGTGGTACTAAAATAAAGGCTCACACAGAGTAGATTTCTGACAATAGATTATTAGACTTTGAGGATTCCCTTCTTAACACCATCATCTTTTGATACAGAGATGTCTCCCACCTTTTCTGTACCTTTTTCTCCATTTTTTTAAAAACGAAGGATGTTCTATTAAGTGGCAGATCCACCTAAAGTGAAGATTTTAGTTCACATTGTTGGGAAATTCATCCAGATTCTTGATACTTCTGAAAGCTTCTCACAATAGTTCACTGCAAATTCTATCTGAGAAAACTAAAATGAACATATCTCTCCTACTGGAATACAGACAAAAATTACATGATATGCATTATATTTGGCAAATCTCAGTTACAGGGTGGAGCTTTCTAAGTTATAAGCAGTGATGTGTTGTACATTTTCCCTATATCTCCCTTCCCCTATATATCTTTATTTTAAATTTTATGACATTTAAATGAGTGAAATTAAAATAGAGGAAGTTGAAACAAAGACATGAACAAGATGTATCATTTTTATCTCTGAAATTAGTATGCACAGTCTTAGGGAGTATTTTGTAATTTAGATATTTAATGGGGTCAGGGCATTGCTGCTAATTTGAGAGAGCTTTTCAAAGCCTGCTGCAAAATCCAATACATAAGTGAAAAAACTGTTGCTGGTTTCAACATATTTTGGTTCAGTTCCTTGGTGAATATATTTTTACTTTCATATGAGACCCTTGGAGACCCAGAAGCTGGATCTTTCAAGGATCTTTATTTCCATATGCTGATTTATAAATTATTTTCCAGATTCTTTTTGATCCTCTACTCTAGCATAACTACCACCCATCTCATCAAATGGGAAAATTGCCAGGAAATATGTTGTATAGAAGACTTTTTGTTGGGATTTTGTTTTAGCTTGGTGGGTGTTTTGTTTGTTGGTTTGTTTTTCCAAGGGTTTAATATTTAAGTATTTAAATGCTGGATGTTGCAAACAGAAACTTTTTTCAACTCTGCCAGTTTCATCCACTAACTGCAAACTGAATGAAGGAATATACATCATATCTAGGGCTGAAGATAATAAAATATCCAGAAAAAAAAATGCTGCTAGGACATGATATTCTGGGATAAAGAACTTCTAATTTCCAATAACGTGCTGAAACTTTTTAAATCTTCAGTGATTTAAATATTATCCAGTGTTAATCCTCAGTTGAAATGTTATAACTACCCATATTAAATAGGAAAACAGATAGTAAAGAATACATGGTAGGAGGATCTCTCTAGAAGTTGCACTGTTTTCTTTGAAGTTTTTTGCTTTTCACACCTCCCAGTAACCCTGAGACAATGCAACATGTTACAATAGTTATAGGAGAGCAAGAGCCCAGCAAGACAGCTCAATCATTTTTTCTTCCTTTCCTCCTTTTTCTAACAGTAACGGAATTTGAAAATGTATGAGCACCTTTGAGCAAGGATACTGAAGTCATCAAATAAGAATAGGCATCACTGGTGGTGGAATATAATAAAAGAGGAAAAGACAGACAGTAAATCACTGTCTTTAGGAATCTATTCAGCAAGGCTTTCAGAGAACGGCATTGTAAATGAACTCAGCTGTTGCTGTGAACATCAATCTCTGTGAAAGCCTTGTACACGAACACTAACATCCACCTGGTGACACCCTGCTGGTTAAACAAACAAAGCATATGGAAAAAAAAAGCACAAAAATCTAGCAGCGCTTGTTTAACTTCCATTTCTTTCTCTGATTGACATGAAGCCTCTGTACAGCCTACTGGGCTTTTTGCAGACAGATTACAGCCATTGTCCCCGAATCCAGGTCAGCGTGTGCCAATTTACCTGAGTACCTCGTGTGTGGAGAAGAACATTTGTTGAAAGTTTCTGGGTTAGGAGCAGAAAATTTCTCCTATTAAAAGTTTTGTTTCTTGCAAAGATTATTATGAAGTGTTTTCGTGAGTTTTGCTTGGGCACACAGAGCTCACACCCTGAAGCTGCTGGGAGTTGTTTCTTCTGTGTATACATCTCTAAATAAGTGTCAGACAGCTTATAATATCTCCTCCACTACAAAGGCAAAGTTGAAGATAAAAATAAGCTTATTAGGCCAGGAGAGATCAATCCCTCTGTTCTTGTCATTGCCTGATGATACACAGTCCACATTAAAATCTGAGTGCCCAGAGGAAAAACCGTTTCTGATATGAATAAATTGCAGATCGGTCACCTGGGAACTGGTGATAAGTGGACCTGTAACATTTCAGAGAGATCAGCAGTGATTCTGACTGAGACTGAGTAAATCTGCATGGTAATAAAGTTCCTGTGAACTTGAGGGTACACAGAAACTTTTGGTTGTTTTCCTTTTTTTAAACACCTTTTCAATTAGCCATAAATTAAAAGAAGAAACACAGTTAAATAGATGAGCTCTTGTCTTAAGTTTTTCAGATGTATATTTCTTAAATCCTTCTCAGATTCACATGTTGAGAAATTCTGGAAGACTAAGCTTCCCTGCTTAAATTTTTGAAAGTAACAGAAAAAATATATTTTCCTTTTAAGAAAGTTTGCAAATCCTTTTTTTTTTTGCATAATATTATCTACCAAAATATCTTCATATTATAAGAATGAGATGACTAGCTGGATTCCCAAAATTCTTTGAAGCCAACAAACAAAGTAAACAATAAACCGCTTTACAATTTTCTAGAGCATTTGTTTGAAAGAGAATCAGATGCATGCACTAGTGTTTTTGTTTTGTGCAGCATTACGAGATAGTGTTGCTAACTCACTAATGACAGAAATAAACAAAGGAAATTGCTTAATGCTGCATATTAGTAGATAAGCAAACCAACACAGTTATATCAACAAACTGTAAAATTATAAATGTAAGGGATCATTAAAAGCGATTTATCTATGTATTTTGTCAAGCATAATTTAATTTTCATTATTAATACTCTCAAAAGAGCAAAAACCTTATTTAAAGAGCTACATGCAAAAAAAAGCGATAAAGCTTATTAAAAAAAAAAAAAAAAGAAGAAAAACTTAGGAACATACCAAAACCATTCCTGTTATGAAAATTTCCTTGTAAAGAAAATATTTTTATGTGTCCAAATTTCAAAATGCAGAGATTAGTCAAATATAAAGCTACTATTATTATTCTGCATATGCTTTGTAGAATGTTCACCTCTTATCCTTAAAGTTAACAAACAATATATATATATTAATCACAAAAGCAGGTTCAATTAATGTATTAACAAGCTATGTCATGGTGATTGTGCCATCAAAGTGCATTAGAAGAAACATTACTGTCATGGAGGAAGGTATTAAGATAACCAGTGCCCTTTCTTATATAAAATTATTGTTTGAAGCATTACCAACTGTAAGGTAAAGGCTTTCGCTGCCAGCGATACAGAATGGAATGTGAAGAATTTGAGTTATATTTGCTAGTAATGAGCCTAAAATCTGTCTAAAAACAGAATCAAGAGACCTCTAGGCACAGTTCATGGCCTTCTTGAATGAATATACAAACATGACAAACCCTGAGATGAGGGTGAGTTTTCCCATCACTCACAGAGGTGAAAAATGTCAGTCTGTCTGAAGGGCTACGACTGCACTGTGGCTGGAAGAGACTGTGCAGGCAATAATACAGCATGTGGGCTTTCAGTTCTGCAGGGCTTAGTGTGACGCTGGTTTATGTCAAGAGCAGAACCTCGTGGCTTTAATTACTCGCCAGGTGTTCACAGCACTACTACACAGTGTTGTGCAGTTCCATTAAAGGAAAGCTTTAAAGCATCTGCAGAGCCATGAAAAGAAAAGTGCACAGCACCTGCCCACACTTGTTCTTTTCAGAGTGACAGAAAACCTACACTGAACCCATGAAAAGCTATAAAAGGAATGTTGATGTGGATTGCATGTCACTTCAGAAATCTGTAATGGTATCAGGGCACAAAACTTCTTCTGTGCTCTTTTATGTGTAAGCCATTGTTTTGTGCCTTTGTGCCTAAGAGGAAACCAAAGGATATGTGCTGCTCTTCAGGTTTTCAGTTTAGTGGCAGAAGTCTGTCATACCAGGGAACTGAGAAATCTGTAATGAAAGCTACAATTATCTCATGCAGCCTTCTTGAGTCTTGGTGCATCAAATAACTCATTGAATTATTGGAGATAAACACAGATAATAATTAATAATATGTTTTGAAATTAAAATAGGAGTAAAAATATAAATAAAAATAGCAGTAGTAGTCATAGAGAAATGACAAAATGATGAGAAAGACAGTAGCTCTTTGTAACTTAGTCATTCCAAATTGGCAGAAAACTTGAAAACCTGAACATCTATTTTATGGTTTGAAAAAATTAAGATTTGTGCAAAGAATTAGACAAAAAAAAAAGTCTTAAACCATATAATTCACAGCTTTGTGAGGGAAATTTGTGACAGCCAAGATAGGAGAAATTAAAAGAGGTAGCCAAGCATTTGGTTTTCAGAAGAATCCTGAATCGCATAACTCTTCTAGAGAGCTGGAAGTCTCTAGAACAAAGATCTGAGCTGAATCACAGTGGAAGCATCATCATGACCCGTACAGGAGAAAAATACATCCGTATTAGCTTCTACAGTGCATTCCAAATACTTTGGTGATGTAATTTGAGTTGTTTTGGCCCTGCATGTACTTTACCATGAGGAGAATCTGATCAGATATAGCTTTGGATTTGAAAAATCTGATATAAAAGCAGTGTTTAGTGCACCATAATTTAATTGAGCTTGAACTTTTTTTCCTTTATGACTTGGGAAAATTTCAGACATATTTGGTTATTATGATTCAGGAACTAGCAAAAATGATGTGATTTCCAAAATAATATCGAATATCTAATCCATTCCTAATAGACGCACTGTTAGGATTTCCCCCTAAAACCAAAGGAGAATCCGTTCAGGGATTAATCTGGTTCCAGCTCCTAGGCAGCCACACTGTGCCACCAGTGCTCAGTCACCTTCTCCTAGGAGAATGAGTAAGACATTCCTGTGCCAAGAGCCAACCACACAAAATAAATAACTGTCTGTCCCACAGTGGCCAGAGGTTTTCCTCCTCTCTGCTTCCTCTGCTCTACAATTGTCAACTACATTTACCTCTCAACTCGTCTAATAAACTGGCATTAGTGTTGTTCTGTGCGTGTCTTGAAGCTTCCTACTCTTACTCTAGACTTCAAGAAGGACTTGGATTCTTCAGTTTACCTGTTGTGGGGTTTTTTTTCCCAATTATATGTAGATGTTCTAGTAAGAGTTTTTATTTTTCCTTTCAAGCATTGCCAGAGCCAGTTGCATAAGAGCCAGTTGTATAATCTGATATGTCAGTTACTCCAAGGGACTAGAAAAGAAGGATCAGTGACAGAAAGGGCACACTGCCAGGCAGAGCAGATCTCCATCACATATGGGAGTGTAGAGAAATTTAATGGATGAAAGCTCCTTGGGAGTGAGATTGGACTAAATAGTTCACATTTGCAAATGGTTTTGTGTATATCAGTCTTAACAACTGAGCCAGTTCATCTAGTAAAGTAGAATCCTGCAATAGACTTGGATCTTATAACACTTTGGAAAAGAGTATACAGTGACCACTAAAGTAAATAAAATATTTTAATAAAGCATGAGAATTCCTGCTTCTGCAAATGAATTCTTTTGTCAGGTTAATAAAATGTTGCATTTTTAAAATTAAAAATTTTTAGGAAAGGGCCCCAACCATATATTTGTTGTTTCTGCCTTTCACATATTCTGCATTCATGCAAATTAAATTGGGAAAATATGTTTTTTTAACATTTCTGATACTAATACAGACTCAAAGACAACAAAATTCACAAACCTCATACGTGAAATAGGATGTCAAAACACTCTGTCCCTCAATTCATTTGAATAAAGAGAGTGTTGTAGAGGAAAACTAATTTCTGCAAAGTGCTTATATACTGTAGAAAATAAATAATCCTGTCTGCAGAATGTGTTCAATAATCATGCAGAAAAAAGGCACCATCCAGTTTGAATACTAAGGACAAACCAGTACAGACAATAGCTCTAAGGAACCTTCATCTCTCCCATGTACTGTGACAGGCAACTTTCTCAGTACTACAGATCACCATACAACTCTGTAAAAAATGTGTATATAGGAGGTACATTAAAGACTGCACAGACAATCCTATTGTGAGGCATGTCAGATTTTGACTTCCATACTTTTCAGTTTTCATTACCGACCTGCCAAATTTTGCAAGCTCTAGAGGATTTTTTTTTTTTCTTTAGGAGATGCTTATTTGTTTTGCTTTTCTTTCTTTTGGGAATTGATTTCGCACTAAAAAAGGGGGAAAAAAAAGTCTGTTTTATAAGCTGATATTTTGTGGAGCTGAACATTACATTACTGACAGGTGTTAGCAGCAATTCTGCATGTTTCCATGTCAATCTCCTTTAGCATATGTGCTTTGCAGCTCTCCTTTAAAGAAAGGCTACTATCTGTACTTCTCTTTCCTTTAGAGATTTCTTAAAAGTATTCAGGGTTTGAAAAGAAGACAGAAGAAGGAAGGACTATGTGGTAGTCAGGGAAATGGATAAGGAAAAGATAGAGAAAAACACGAATCAGCTGGAATAAAATAATTAATGAATAAATTTTGCTTTATTGTTAAATACCTCTTCTAAAACCAGAAAAGTGAGAACTGTAATTGTTTTCCTACAAATAGCCTAAAGGAACTATATTTGTAATTAAATAGGCTGGGGGTGGAACAGCTGACCCAGAGGGAACAAAGGGAGATCTCATACTGTGTGATGTCATGCTTAGCAAGAGCAGCTTAGAGAAAGAGAGGAAAAGAGGAACACTCATGGCTGTGGTGTTTGTCTTCCCACGAAACTATTACCCATGCTGGGGCCGTGGTCTCTAGGAAGTGGATGGACATCTGCCTGCCAGTGGGTAGTGAATAAATTCCTCTTTTTTATCTGCTACTATGAATAGCTTCTGCCTCCATTCTGTAAGACTGTACACATAAGTCTTCTGGCCTCCCTTCTATTTTCTCCTCATTCCAAGGGAGAGTGGAATGATCAATATAGAGGATGGGTGTGTGGCTGGCGAACCAGGTCAAACCATCATGGAGACCTTAAGCAAATCTTTTTCCCTCTGAAATTGCAGCCTTCCCTATCACAAGGAGGTCTTTGAGAGGTTTCATAAACCAGTAGGAGACATTTAAGACAATGAATCTTATTGTTAAAGGATCAAAGACACAATGAACATAACATGAATAAATCCTGCGTCATTAGTGGCATGCAGAAAACTAGTGTAGGATCAGGATGTTTCTCTACATAGTGCCAACACACAGTGTATGCCCCAGACAATACTCTAACCTTTGCAAAAGACATTCTCTTAGACATTCTGCTGTGTTCCAACCACACTAACACTGTTACTGCCAAATAAAGCCTGCTGCAAGTCTTGAAAATGGAGTCACAATGCTCAAAATCTCTGGATGGTACAAGTAGGAAGGTTATTACGCCTTCTGACACAGCCTGAATTAGTACAGCCAGTAGGGTTAGCAACATAAGAGGAAATATTTAGATTTAAGGTATTTTTTAATATTTTTAAAATATTTTAAAATATTTTTAAATTTTTTTAAAATTTTTTTTAATATTTTTTTCTTTTAACTTACGTAAGTGACATTGTACAGGATAGTGTTACCCACAGAAATTACTCATTTCCAGACACAACCCTCCCAACCTCCCCCCAAAACAACCAAAAAGGGCTGTGAGAGACTCAAGTTAGCTGCTTCTCTGCCTTACTACTACCTTCAGTTCTTTGAAGCAACTTACTGATTACCCAGATAGAAAACTTGATCTGGCTTTTGTTACTCTATTTTGTTACTGTTGCTGCTGCTAAGTTTCTCATTTAATTATTCTAGTACAACTTTTAGATCACCTTCACCTTCCAGTGAAGATTATCTATATTCTGTAAATCACATTAAAAATCAGATGCAGACAAAAATGTAAGATGACTTTTCTGAAGTTTCTCTTTAAAAAGGGGTAGAACCCACCTTTGAAGGTTTATTAACACAAACATTTGCAAGCTGTGTCTGTATTGCAGGTTTCACCTGTGTTGCAGGTTATTCACAGTGTTTAGTGTTGAAAAATCCTTGGCATGACTTATGTTTGCCTTGTAGAATTTTTATGGATGAGATGCAGTTGGTAGACTTGCCTCCATGTTGAGATAAAACCTCAAGTAAATGTCTAGAGAAATCTTGTATGTAACACTATGGTAGTTTAAATTCTCTTTTGCTTAATAAAAATCCCTGAATTGATTGATGGCTATCATCCAAAATAACTAACAACATACTATCAATAACTACCAATAATATCAATAAACTATTGATAAAATCTGACTCTCTAGGGTGATAAATAAGCAGTAAATTATCTAATAATGTTTTTTTCATTTATTTCCAAAAGGGAAAGAATCAAACACAATGCATCTGAGTTGCAAAATTTCATGATGTATGAAAGAAATCAGGAAATTCTGGAGAGAAACTTTAAAGGAAACAAAATCTTCTGACCTGGTCCCAAAAAACTTCAATATAATGAAGAAATAGAATCAGAGGAAATCATACTAGTTTTTATAATTTCATCCAACTTTTGATATTTACACCCTGACTAAGAATATCTTCAGGAAAAACCATAAAGCTCATTAAAACATGAACTGTGATCTCAAAATACCTTTCAGGATAGTTTGTTGTGAAAGAATAATAGTTTCAGACAGGACAAACAGACATGCCCACTGCTGCAGGCTACCCAAAACAAGTTCAGAAGGAAAGTGAGGAAAATTCAGGCTTTGGTTTTGCATAGCATCCTCTGATCCCAGCCTGCTTTCTTTCAGTTTGTTTGGGGGACCACAGGGGCCGTTGAAATTGATAGAGACTACCTGGAAGAGGAAAAGCTGTGTGGTGAAAACAGTACTATTATCCAAGAAGTCTGTGTACTCTGGAGATAGCCGCTGATCAAGTCTGAGTCAGACTCACTCCCAGGGATGAACAGGGAAGAAATCTGGGAAGAATGAGAACAGAAAACAATGTGAAACACCTGTACCTCCAACCCCATCTCTCATCCCTACGAATAGATGCAAACTCCTGTTCCAAGACATGGAGATGCCCAGCCAATACAACAGTAGTATATATAGCACTAACAAATGACCAACTTCCTATGACAAAAGATTGATTCTGATGTCACTTTTCTTACCAGTGGGGAATTGGTGGTGTGTATTAGTCTAGTGTTTAGCAGAAATTAGAGCAGAACAAGTAAGAAATAGCCCAAAAAGAAGAAACGTTCTGTCACCAGTAACTTATGCAGCTGTCAGCCGGGAATCTAGGTCTGACTAAACTTAAAGCAGATCTTTGCCCAAAATAACACAGAAGTTGCGTACATGGAATAAATTTGGAAAATAGAGCTAAAAAGCACCAACCTACCAACCAAACAAAAGAAATGGGTAAAATAAAGAATGAAAATTTTAGATTCTTAAACAGTTTGATCAATAACCAAGAGAACATAAAGCCTCAGATCTCATAGATTCAGAAGTGGTGGATTTTCTTCTTAAAAATTTGTCTTTGTTTTTGAAAAGCTTACTGCTTATTTATATCAGTGTACCTGAATCTGAGTTCAAAAGCTTTTAACTGGACATCCTTTATAATCACCATTTTTTAAGCTTAGATTGTATTAAAAAAATCAGATCTTTCATCCTTCTGAATCTTTCATTTCTTCCATGTACACCAAATGATTATCCATAACTGTTAATCCTCCTGTGAAATAGCTGATTTTTTTTAATGAAATAAATATTAAAAATTTGAGAAATTTCCATGTTCTCCATATTTGTCTTGAACAGTACATTAAATAAATAGTTTATCTAAACTCTGATATCTGATCATACAGTAGAAAATGATTCTGTATGCATATAATAACATTGTGGAATCACACAATTTCCAAGCCATAGCCTGTAAGTTAGTAATGATGACTAGCTGAATTATCTCTCCACCATAATGAGGTTGAATAGAATGGTCTCTTGGAAAGAAGGGGCAAAGGGAGGGGAGAAAGGTTAAAATCCAGATGCAAGTATTTAGCTTTACATTCGTCACTCCAAATTGTAGTGTTCCCAAAATGAATTTGCTCTCAGGACTACACTAAGTAACTCATCATCACATGTATATTGTTTAAAATAATTGAACACCTATACAAATACCATTCATGCATCTGGCTGGCATCAGAAATTATTTAAAATAAAATATATTGACTTTTATTTTATCATTTTTCTTAATATACAAAATTTCACTAAGGTTCACGATTTAGACAACAGATGAAACTCCAATAGAAGATTCAGGTAATTTACATATATATTTTCAGTGATTCTTTTATAATCTATGAAGGTAGTTATCAGTGAACTGCTAAAGATAATTTCCCCATAATTTTCTTCCTCCTACATTATGTGTTATAATTGCTTTAATCCTCCATACCATGCATGCTGGTGTCTTTCTGTTCCTCCTCCTTCCTGGATGGAGAATGAAAGAGAAAAGAATATATTAAATCAAATGTAGTGTTAGTTTTCATTTTGGTGCTTAAGGATTTTTATTTAAAAAAAGAAAAGGAAAAAAATATTAAAGTGGGAATGGAAAGTACTTGGATTCATTTAATCTCCTCAACTTGAGCTCAAATTCTAATTCCAAGCTAAAATCCAGTCTTGCATTTACCCAGCATCTTCATGGTAAACATGAGGTGCTTGGGTGGTGGTTAGAAGGGAACAAACCTGCATTTGGTTTCCGTCCTGCTCCTCACATACCTCTTGATAAGATGTAAGAATATGTATAAATGAAATCCTGCTCTTTAATATGATTGCCCCAGTTCCTCCTCTTGCCCCTCTCTGATATTCCCACACTCAGTTTTCGAGGTCCCCACAAAGCCCAGACTTTGTGCACTATATTTATTCTCAGTTACAGACATCCCACATTGACCATGTTGCCTGGTAGGCTTTACCTGTGATGCAAGGATAGAATTTGCATTACTGCAAAGCAAGAGACTTGTAGGACACTCAATCTATCTTTTGTCCACATTCTTCAGTTCTTGCCTCATTGATCTGGTTGCTTATACA
>VZSR01000520.1:31406779-31491125 GCA_013398615.1 Brachypodius melanocephalos
CCCGGCCATGTCCTCCCCTCAAATATATCTAGCTGGAGAGGGATGGGGTGAAGGGAGTGTTGATATTAGCCCCATATACTGTAGTTATCAGACACATTCAGGTGGATCCCCATTGTATTTTTGCATGGAACCATATCAGGTAATGCAGCTAATGAGCAGCAAAGCTGGGGGACCAGAGTTACCGTTCAGTTCACTGTACCTAGATTAGTCAATCAAATCAAAAATTGCTAACAAGAGTAGAAAAGAATCATAGGTGTCTATGAAGGGACTCACAAGGGGTTTAACCTTTGTCAAATGCCATCATCAAAATTAATTTGATGAAAAGGTGTGTCTATCAAATCACTATTAACTTTTATGCATGCTATGTGTTTTGTATGACAAAAGCTTGTGTAAAAGAAAAAGAATGGTGAAGGGGAAAGCTGCTTATTTTACCAATAAATAAGTAACAAACAAATCTTCAAGTCATTTTGCACATCTTTGATGTAGAGGACCATGTTCAGTTAAGAAAAAGTATGAAATTGTACACTAATGCAGATAATGTCATGATTTATTAAATTGTTTCTATGTCAACTGTAATGAAACTTTTGATACTATTCCATTGTTCTGCTTAGGAACCAGCCTGCAAAACAACTATTTCCAGTCTCATTATGAGATTACACAGTGGTTTCTGACCAAGAAAATGGGGCCTAATGTTATTCTTACCAATTTATAGCATTCACTACCCCAAGAGGAGATTAAATAAGGAGATAATGATCGGGGAGTTCAAGTTTGCTAGCATTGTTGTCACAGTCATGTGTGATATCACAGTCATGCTGTGATAAATCCTGGATGTGCTTGATTCTCTACTCATTGATTAGACTAGCTTCTCTCTGTTTCCTGAAAAAAAACTTTCCAGGAAAGTAGGCAATGGAGGTGGTAGTGGTAAAAATAAAGAAAAAAACCCCCCTCTTGTACATCAATTCAGCTTATGTGTTAAATTAAATTCAGTTTATATGATTTATGCAGCTGAATAATGCAAGAAAGTTTTGAGAAATGGAATAAAAATCCTTATGTAATCACATATGACCTCACCAGAGGAGCTCATCCTGTCAACCCTGAAAATGTCTCTGTAGGATTTTGTACATACAAGCCTGAAAATATTGCTTGCCTATCTTTTGGTGGTATGATACAGAAGGTCCTCAGTGTAATAATCTTGGCAGATTCTCTCATCAAAAAAGTTTCAATAAGCAAGATATGTAGTCTCCTTGGTCTTGCATGTTGGTACACTTTCACAATGATTTTAATGACAAGGAAAGATAAAAAGCATCTTTATTTAACTTTGACTAGATGGCCAATTCCTTATGCCGTTCCAAATCTGTAAGTGTTCCCCAGTGTGTTCTGGACACTATTTCAAGGTGCTGGTAAGCACTCTTGTATATGTCAAAAAAAATTCTGAATATTTTGATCACATTGCCAAGTTGTTAAATCTGATCATTAACATACAAATACAAAAGTCTGTCCCTTTCCTCTCCCTCAAAGAGAAGTGAGGCTTTAAAGTACACTGAAATAGATTTCTGGTACCTCTCAAGACTATTTTCTGAATCACCACGTCACACAGAAGACAAAAAATAATTAAAGCAGTCTCTGGAAGACAAAACCAGAATGACTAAAATGAAAGAAGGATCTCCCTCTAAACAAATGTAGATATATAACATATAACTGCTGTTGTTACCCTAATGTGCAGCTGCAAACCCAAGACATATTCCACTGACTGTTTCAAGGGCCTTAGTCAGTGTATTATGCTGTCTTCTTGCCTTTTCTAGAATAAAATTACAGGATTCATTGCAAAGCACTAGAGTATTACAGAGCTTACAAATATTTATCATTGACACAACATAGCTTCATTCTTCACCTCATGGTGCATGTGCCAGCAAACACACTAAAAGCCACTTCATATAATCATTCAATACACATGGAAAGTATGAGGAGCAGGCTGATCCTCATTCCTTGCAAAGACATGCTGAGTGAAAATCTTGAATATAAATTCAGTGACATTGATGCCTAAAGATTTTTGCTTTTTGTATATTTTTAGCTTTATAGATTTTAATATATAGCTGCATAGTTTCTAACAATTTTTCACTTTAGGATAATAGTTGCATTTTCTTATATAATTTTCTTACATATTGTGCCACCTTCTTGCAATCCCATTTAATTTTGCTTTTAGTCTAGCAAGGACACTTTGTTTTGCATTATAGATTGTTGACATAATAAAATGCAGGGCTAAAAGATTGAGACAGAGGCTCTTGTGGTGCAGAACCCAGGGGGAAATTACCTAACCAGCTGCTCTTTTAATTGCACAGTATTTTTAGATATGCTAATTTTTTCAAACTTATAAAAATCATAGAAATCTGATGCTGGGTGTGCCCATAACCATGGGGCCACCTGGAAACTTCCATTAAAGATCTGGTTTTTATCTTACTATTTCAACACTTGCAAGTTTGTTTGTTTTGGTTTCTTTTATAATTTCAGGCAACAACATCATTATCACAGAGATTTAGGGCATAAATAAAGATCATAATTTGCATTGGGAATTATATAATTATTGTTTCTAATGAAGGAAAAAGTCAGAATAATTGTATGTATCAAAAAGACATGATAAAAGCATATGTGAGTACGAAGATGACAGGAAATGACTAAAAGTGTGCAGCAAAATATGGGCAGTTTATCTATGCTAAAATACATATATCCTAAATTATCACATACATAAACCTTCAAAAACTTCATCACCATTGGTACACATTGCAGTCTGTACTATTACTTCTGCTCCAGAAAGGATTCACATTTTATTTTAAAAGTGTGGCATGCTGACATGTCTCTAAAAAGACAGACAAGCCAGCACAATCCTGAATCACTTTTAAATTCTATTGCTCAGCCTGTTATAAATCAATAAGCTTGAGAACAATTTCTTTATTCTGTGGAAGGTTGTAATACTTATTCCTAATGGGGACATTGTCCCTGCATAAAATTCTGGTATTTCACAAGTTTGGTCTCCAAATACACAGAAAGATCTTTTTAAGACACTTCAGACATTTTAAAATGTTATTAGTGTAATATATACCTCTTTCAGTTTCTTGCAATAAATAAAACACCTGGTTTCACAGGTGGAGGATAAAGACATGGTTTCCATAATATTTTTATTTAAACTTGTTTAAAGCACAATTTATAAAATAGTTCACTTTTCTTTCCTGTAATTTACATGGCACATTCAGATACTTGTAGTGTGGGATTGTATTATAGGTGTGTTAATGCCCTACTGGGACAGCCTGCTTAATTCTCTCAAGGTTTTACCACTTATGAGCAAAGTGATCTCAAATTCATACTCAGAAAGTTCTTGTTACAGCACAAAGTCTTTCCTATTCTTTGTTTATATAATATAAAAATTAACCAATGACAGAGACAACTACAAATTGCATCACAGTACAAGCATGAATGTACTCATACAGTCAATTAAAGGGTAAAGCTTTATTTCACTCCTTGATCATGTTCATAGGCTGGGAAGATATTATATAATTCATAAGGAAATGCATAGAGATGTCATAAGAGAAATGGGGATAGAGATATTCAGAAAGAACCAATAGTCAGAAAAATGGGGTTTTGAATAATGTCTAATGAAACTGAGACTACCAAGTTTTAAAAATTATTTTTAACACAAGAGAAAAATAGGTTATGCAGTTTAAATGTTGAACAAAGAATTAAAAGACACACAGAAACAACATTCTGTGTGGGAGGCTTTATTATTATGGCTGGGCAGAAATTGTGTTTATGTTGTACAAGGAATTTTCAGAGATGTTTACTGTCAGCTCTTTCTGGGTCGTGCACAGAGAAAAAATACCAAGCTGTCTATTATAGACACTCTGTACTTTAGTGCTACATTCAAGACCTGGTCTTCACAAAATTTATGGGTTTTACTACTGCAGGTAATTTAGATTTTAAAAGTGCTTAGCAAAAAGAGATGTGATGTGAAGTCTTATTCTTGCGCTAAACAATTTCCACTTCACCAATTTTTTTGCAATCATTTTGTAGTGTATGGTGCTGGAACCTTCCAACCCAAGATATTCTGTCATCATTTGTGTACCTGAGAGTCAAAGAATATGTGCCAAAGCTGGGAAAAACCAGTAGAGTGAAATGGCAACTGGTGTGGGCCAGTACAACACATTTTGATTTGTCAGAAAATAATAACATATTCAAAGACAACATAAAAGTTAGCGTTGCCTGATGCTCCTGGGCCTTTGCTTTGCATTAGGGAAGGACAAACAAGTTTCCATGTTCCAAAGCTTTTCCTGAAAACAAAAGAGTGTTAGGAAGCCAGCCATGCAATATTCACAGGTTTGGTCAGTAATTTCACGGGTGATAAGACATTGAGGCGTAGAAGCCATGGTATTTGAGCATGTCTCAATGTCTCAGCTTTCCTGAGTTAAATTGAACAATGTGATATAAAGCAACTTGAAATCCACACAGAGATGGATTTTTTTTAAGAGGTCAGTATCGTTATTAGCGAGAGGCCTGGAGTGCAGAAGGAATTTCATCTCAAAGGGCACGAAATAGCTGGAAACAATTTTGTACCTGGACTAATGATACTGTCAGGGCTCAGACTGTACCCTAAGACTTGTTAGATCTTTGGTTCAGAAAGACAACTGAACAGCAGCAGGTAAAGGCTACACTCCTAGAACATCCATTATTAGCAGCTGTGGTTTAGACAGTCCAAACGGTTTCCCTGGAAATATAGAATAAGTTGTCAGGAGTAAAAATAATTATTACATGCTTCACAATGAAAGTAGAATAAGTTAAAATAAACCTTTTGACCTGCAGATATTTATCCAGCAATTAGATAAAATGTGTAGTTGAAGGAAGAAGGAAAATTGTTCAATTTAAAGAAAACACTTCCAAAGTATAAATATTTATTAATCTATGTTGGCTTTCAGTCCTGGGTTCCCAGAGTAGAAATGCATGTGTGATCATTCATAAAAACCCATTTGGCATAAAAATCTCTTTGATTCCAGTTGCTGCTCTGGTTTAGAGCAGGCATGGAGGAGTGCAGGTTGTATTTTATGGATTTAGATGCTCAGGTCCAAGAGATTTCCTTTTATTTCTATGTACAAATATTTTTTTTGCTCTAAACATATTTTGCTAACATTCCCAGCTGAATGTACACATTAAAGGAGAAGAAGCTGGATTATACACCTCTTCTGATTAACATTTCAAGTGCTGCCTGCTCCAGACAACTGCACTGTCACATCAAATGTCATTTCCCCTCCCACTCTGGCTTCAGTGCCTCCCTTTGCATTCCTACTTCTTTGGTCCCACAGCACCTACAGACAAGTATTCATACCTGGCACAGCCATAGAGCATAGCTGCATTTTATTTTCACTTTCCAAAAGGGCAATCATTTGCAGTTTGGAGCTAAACTTATTTTGGTTTTGCTTTGCTTGACTTTAAGAACAAAGAGTTAATAATGAATGTTGAGATAATGTAAAAAGCTATGAAATATCAAAAGTTAATGACAAAGCAAAAAGTGACGGAAGTGCTTATAAAAAATGAGATCCATCAAAATATATACAAAGCATTAATTATATCTACTTGGATATTTCTTGTGAGCTACTATCCCCTACACCAAAAAATACCTTTCAGATAAATTTATTATATTTGAAGTCCAATAATATTCTTTTTTCTTTAATATAATCAAGATAAAATGTTGCTTTCTGTAGCACTTTGTGTGTGAAAAATACAAAAATTTAAAACAAAATTCCATGGTAAGAGATGAATGCAAAGCGTCTTTGTAGAACTAAATACAGACATATTACATATATATGTATATACACACACATACACATTATACCTGTGTACATATATATTTATATACACACCTTATACTTGTGTGTGTATATATATACACATATATATACACACCTTATACTTCTATGTATATGTATATGTTTTCTAATGATATATGAGAATTCCATTTTAAGAATGTTAAATTGTAAGGAAATTTTCAGAACTAAAATATAAACGAATAAATAAATGGGCAAAAATTAAATTATTTTCTTAACTTTCACGGTACTTCTTATAATAAGAAAAGAAAGGTTTAGGATTTTTAAGGAAATGCAACATCTAGAAATAACTTCTTTTTTTTTACCTTTATCCTCATTTTCTTTTTAGTATTAAGTCTTTGTGAGCAACTATATTTTACCTGTTGTGCAGTGTTGAGTGTTGTATAAAGGATAATAAAACTTTAAACACCTTAGTTTATAACAGGTTTCTACAATCTTCCCTCTATATCATTGCTACAGAAATAGACATGATAATGTTATGGGGCACTGAGAGACTTGTCAGCATACTATTATAAAAATGAAAGATTTAGTTTTTGGATGGCATTTGTCACAGAGCAAAATATAAAGCTAATAATGCCAGGATAGGATATAAAGAAAAAAAAATCTTTTCTGATATGTTTTATACTTGTAAGACACACATACTGTTGTAATTTCTCTTCTTTCATGAATTTAATAAAATATCTGTTTTACCACTCTAACGTTCCAATATCTCTTACTGGGAGGAAAAAAAGGAGATGCTTGCGGAATCTTTCAGTGATTGTAGCTGTGATCTTCAAATCAAGGATTCTGCTCAGTCTTGTAAGAGTGTTTCTTATTTGCCTACCCTGGGAAACTAAGATTTAACATGTAAAAATAGGTATTCCCCTGTTCCACCTACCTAAATAAGAATCTTGATCTATCCTACTCTCCTTCTTCTGGTAATCCCTTTCAGATGTTAATGAACATTAACATATAAAAAGCTCAATGCTAAATCTATAATCTCTATTAAAACCAAGCATTTATCTCCTGTTATTTTCTTCTAAGTTTTTTTTAAGCTTTCTTTATACACTTTTCCTTTCCCCCATGTGTGTTTGCTTTGGTTTCTAGCAGCCCACTTGTGAAATGAGCTGTTCTGAATTGCTCACCTGGATTTCCCTCCCACCATGCTTTCATTAGCCTTCCAACCACTCAATTAGCTTGTCATATCATGTAGGCACATAGACAGCATGCGTTGCTCAATTATCTCTTTTAAAATGAAGAAAACCAAACCTAAATAAAATCAAACCAAATACTCCCCCACCCCCTCACCCCTCCCACCAAAACACTCAAGATTTTTCTTGCTTTTAAAAATAGAAATCTGTGAAGTTGTCTGGTTTTCTTCACACAAATTGCTAACTCTGACTTTCAGTTTAAAGATATGCAGGGTTTAGATTTTTAGATTATGGAGAATAAAACAAAGAACAAGAATAAAAATTTTGATAAGCATAGAAGCCTTCTTTCCCTTTTGTCCAAGCATATGAAAAGTTTACTACATAGTCTGCTGTATTACTGAGAAATAAGTTTCCTAGAAGGTCAGAGATAAAATACGCACAATATACACACAAAAAAAAAGAAGAGGAGGGGGATAAAAAAGGCAATGAAAACACTAAAATGCACATATAATTCAAGTTTGTTGTCCCAGACGTTGTGATTCTTCATGTTGATATCTTCATATGAATGACTGTGCTATTCTTCATATCCTTTCCCATCCTGTGGATATCATCTCCCCATAATAGGCATTACCAAAATGCATTCTAATATCACAAAAAAAAAAAAAAAATCTAACAGTATCTATTTCACATATATTAAAATAAGATTCTGCCCTGGCTTCCAGTTTAATTACAAACAAGAAGCAATGAGAATGAATGGCTATGAAAAGCAAAATGATGCGTTTTAGTGCATTTATTTAACTGTATGAATAAAAACATAATTGCACACATTTAATGAGGGTCTTGGTATAGACTGTATACTACTGTGAAACTCAGATTTTTGCTACCTATTTTATTGTGTTCTATATGAACTACAAAATAATACTGAGGTGATTTTGGTAAGTAATATTTAGGTATTTGAGTAGAGACGTTTGTGTCTGAAAGGTTCATTGGGACCCTGACAGCATTTCATGGCTGTTTTATTGAATGTGGATGTAAATTACAGAGTTGTACATGCCACTTTCTTGCTGTTGGATGTCCTGAAACATTGGTAAGACACTGTTGCTCTGAAATGTCCAGATAATTGGGAAGAGCAGTTAGAATTTACTGCTTTTGAATCCTTATGATTTTTTCAGCAAAGCAATCTCATTTTGCTTGGACATTCCCCACTTTTCCTGGATGGGGAGGGTTGAGGCATGGAAAAATGTAGCTTTGGAGCAGATGCAGTTTACCAGGATATTCAGTGCTGGATATAGTTGCCAGCAGACACATTCTACGTGGATGCCTTTGGCACGCGCTCTGACACAGATGGTGTTTGCTCGGCAGAGCCACCAGCACAGCCAGAGCACTGGCTCCGGATCTGGATCACCACTCTACCTGGATCTACATGGAGGGTTTAGAAGAAACCAAGTAGTCAAAATAAGTGTAGAAATACTTCTCTCTTCTGTCTAGTTTTTTCCAAGCTTATAGCTCATCCTTCTAATTTTAAATAAACAGACTAGAAGGACAAGGGTAGACCAAATACTGGTTTTCAATCAAACGGAGTCTGGACAGCGGAAGAAGCAGAAGACTAAAAAGATTCAACAGCTCTCAGAAACAATTACAAAAATTCATTCCAATTTTACTGAAAACATTTGAATTTTTTTTCAAAAGTGAATTGAGAAATAAAAATAAAAATAGAAGAATAAGTTTTATTATGCCTGTACAGTAAAAATGCACATAGACATTCAAAACTGATGCAATTTTTGCTGTGTGATACTTCTATTTATTCACAATAAGCTCACTGGGTGTTCTGATTTGAGTTGGGTTGGACTTTGCCCTCACAAAAGCACTCATTGACTTCAGAGTATTAAAGTATTTTTAGATGTGAGTATTCTTTTAGGAGCCCAGAGACTTTTCTCTTTGTGTAAATTGACTAGAACAGCTCTCCTGTGGATGCTTTACTTGCAAAGGAAAATACCATTTTTTTAGAATAATTGTTCTGATCATGACAAGGCCTTTATAGTGAAATTGTTGTGCCAGGCAACTTTTCTCTTTACAGGCAAGGTTTCAGTATCACGGTGAACCTAATCCCTTGTTTAGAGGGAAAGTATTAAATTATATTTTGGAACCTCAGAGAAAACATAGGTAGAATTTAAGTACTCTGAGTGTCATATCCAGTTAGCAATGTGCTTGTGAAGTAAGAATGCTGCCACGCCCTCATCATCCTAAATACATAATTATATTGATATATACACATACACACACACACACACATTCAAAAAATGTTTATTGTGTATACAGATACAATACCATTTGCTAAATTCTGCTGCCTTGCCCATTTTGCCTCTACCAAAAGCCATTCCTTATTTTTTCTTCTATTTCTCAATGAGAATAAAAGCAATGAAGAATTTCTTCTATATGTTGTTCTCTATAAGTTGTTAATTTCTATATGTTGTAATAATCTTTGGGGTACACACCCCAAAAATTTTTATAATAAACCCTAATTAAATTCTTAATTCAGGTCAGGAATTTTCAACAGTACAAGAATTCCAGTTAAGAAACAGTCTAAAATGTCATTCTCATGATGTTACATCAAACTTGTTTCCTATCCAATTTCCAAATCTAATTTTTAAAGGAATCTTTCAATTTAAATTTAATATAATATCAGGATAGAAATTAACTGAGTTAAAATATTCTAAATTATTAAAAAACATCCATAGAAACAGTAGGAGAACCCTTTTTTTCCATAAATAAACCTTAACCATACAGACTTGGCAGCAGTTAACAATAAAATATCCTCTGAAGTGTTTTCTTACAATTTTCTCCTCTTGATTTTTTACCAGTGCTACCATCGTAGCAGGACTTAAGCAATTTGAAAAGTTGACTCTGATAGAAACAATACCCTCACATCCCTTAATTGACACAGTTTGGTAGATTTGTCAGAATTTATTTTAGCTAGAGGGAAAAGAGAAAAACAAAATTTTTAAACAATTTCTTTTGTGAAAACCAAAAGGTCTGTCTGCAAGGAACTTGGATGACAAAAACCTCTACAGAGAAGGCCAAATATTTCTGCTAGAACACACAGACAGGGAGGCAGATTTGAGTGCATTTTTGGTTGTGTCTTTTCAGCATCTCTAAGGGTTCAGTCAAAGCAAGCTTGTTAGCTTCAGAGAAAATAATTGAAAACTAATTTCAAACACAGCCATTTAGTGTGTGGGAAAGACATGCAGATGAGGATGAATGCAGAAGGGAGGGAAGTGGTGCTTCGCTGGAAGCGGAGGATTGTGGCTTTGACTTTGGAAGACAGAGAAGGGTATATTAAAATGGGAACACAAGCCATGACAAAGAAAATTGTTGCCTTTATTCAGTAGCTTTCATTAAATCAAACACTAAGTGGCAATTACTGAGATTCAATAGGTACATTCAGATTTTGACAATCTTCCTCCTCCTCCAAACATGGCTTTTATATTTCGTTTGCCTTGAAACACCTGATGGCTTTGTGATGTGAAACAACTATTACTCCAAACTATATAACACAATGTGGGACAATCAAGTGATCCGTGAAAGGCTCTTTTATTTCTAGGTAATTTGAGACGTTTTTATTTATGGCTTGTCTGTGATTGTGTGGGAATGTATATGTGAGTGTGTGTGGAGTTATGTGCAAAGGTTAACCTCTTACATTTACAGCTCTGTCATGCAATATATGTACTTTTTTTTTTTTTAACATGAAATCAGTTTTAAGTTTTGCTTTATTTTTCATCCCAATCATCTACATATTAAATACTAGGCTTTCAATATTTGATATATTAAACCAAATTTCATGGAAACAAATTAGGAAAGATAATTTTATATTTTATGATAGATACAACAAAAACATTAGTAAGATAAAATATAAATTACCAAATATAGCCAGGTCACTCATTTTAACATGCATATTTATGTGTGATTTAACACTGTGTTTTGTGGCTAAAAAGGATAGTGTTTATAGAACACAGAAATAAAGAAATAAGTTGAATCCAAGTATCTATTAAAGGTCATCATGCCATAAATGAACTGCCTTGAATAAGTTACATCTCAAATACAATTTTTCTTTTAAACTCTCTTCTCCTGATTGAAAACTCATTACAAAATCCCACAAAGAAATATATTTTGTAAGTTAGTTTCATTTCTGCTTTTAACTTAGTTCTGTACACTGTTAGGGAATCTTGAGTATGAACTCAGCAGTAAGTGGTGTTTGATAGATAAGGAAATGCCATGTGTCCAAAGTGATATCAGCTCTTGATGAAGAGAACTATTCATCTGCGTGTGACAACTTCAGATAACATTCAAGGTATGTTGAAATACACATCTTTTGCAAACACACTCTAGATGTGAGTGTTAATGGGACAGACTTACGGTATATCTGTCCCTGAAGAATATTGATTTCCTGATGCTGAAAAATCTTTGCAACTTCTACTAACCCCTTCTAATATATTATTTCTATTTTCTGCAAACTCTTGGGTTTTACCTATGAAGCATCTATCAAAATAAATATCTAACCTTTCTTAGTTACCTTTCTTACCTTTTACCTTAGTTAACCTTTCTTACGTTTTTGATATTTATTTGGATAAAACTGCACAGCTTCCAGATGTGTCTCTCTCAAAACTTATAAACATCTTTGCTTTTTCTTCTTTTTCTTGATATACAGGATTTTAATTTTGAAAGGTTTACTCCTAAAACTAAAGCATGCATTGAAAGGCAGAATATATTTAATGTCATATTTTAAAAATATTATAATCAGAGATTTTTATTTTTCCTCCAGATTCAAACAAGACCACATTTTTTAAATGGATTAATAGCAAGTTATAATTCTGTTTTAAATTAGCTTCAACTTTAAGGCTTTTGACTATTACAGGGCTATAATGAGTGAATGAAAATAATAGGGAAATACTTTGCTAAGAGGACCACATCTCTATCCACATTAAAATGTACATTAGTACCCAGATTCATGTACTTTCATATAGCTTGAACTTTGGTTAAGGTTCACAATGATCATAAGCATCATCTTCATCTGGAAGGAATTATATTTAGAAAGTTCTCCAACAGAGAATATATGCAAAGCGCAACATCTTGTGCTTTTTTAAAAAAAAAAACTTTAAAACTCACAAGGTTTCAATAAACAGGTTTCAATTTTTAAATCTCTTCTCAAAGAAAGTATCTCTTTTTAAATAAAATCTCTCACTTGAAGAATATGTGTTTCTGTTTATGTGAAACTTCGGCCTGACTACAGAACATTATTGACATTTTAATACTACATTTCAGGTTTTTGGTTTTGATTTTTTGAGACAACAGCCAGAGTCCAACTATTCCTCGCCATGTAGCCTGAGATGTGTAACATACTGCCAGCTCTCTCACTGTTTCCTTTCAAGGCTGGCAAACATGGCAATGCTCCACCCTGAATGTCCAGTGCCTCACTGGACAGAATCACTGTGATGCTTAACCTGTATGTGTAGCAAGCAGTACTGGAAAGGGAGGGGTTACTCAAGAGATGGAAAGCATGGTTTAAAACAGGAAAAGTTGTTTAGAATGCTAAACGTGTTACTTTACATCTGTTACCATTTATGATTTCATCACTACAACCCATATTTTCATTCTTGAAGCTGTTTTGATTTAATAAATGAATCTTTAATTAGCAATATATTTAAATTGGGGGGAAAAAAAAGGTGTTGAATCTAACAAAGACACTTGAAATGTTCTTTTTCTTGCTTTGTTTTGTTGGGTTTTCTGTTTTGTTCTGTTGTGGGGTTGGTTTTTTTGGGGTGGGTTTTTTCTTTCATACAACAGATTGGCAGATGTATAGGTAGGGGAACAGACCATGTTTCTCTTAAATAAAACATTTTTGTGGTTCCTCTAGGAAAAATAACTCCTTGTACTGATTGTGAAATTAATATTTTGTTTGATTGCTACTATAGCTTCCTGTGAAATGAGAATTGGTGATGTCTATCTTTAACTATGCTAAATCCCTGACAATTCAACGTTTTGAAATAGTCAAAACTACTGCTATTATCAGGATATTTTTGCTGCAAAATTACTGACTGCCAGTGCTATTACTGTGAGTATTCAATCACTTTTACCCCTATTCCTGTTACTAACTCCCATTGTCATGATTGTTTCCATACCAAGTCTATTGTTGCTGCTACAACTACCACCATTAATATTAAAAACTGGTCACTGGTTTCAAATTGCTTCCATTTCAGAGTCAGTGGCATTGCCAACAGGGGATCTTTTTTTCTATTGTTAAGCTCACAGTCAGATAAAACACTTTCTTATACCATTTATTCCTTGACTAGAGAGAGCAAGCCTAGAGGACTAGTTTAGGCTAGATTCCTTTAGACAACTGAAGTTAATGGAACGAATCCTATGTTAATGAACAGATCTCCATGGAATGAAGAAAATATGAAGTTATGAATTTGCTGATCACTTCTTTGCAGCAGGATACTCTAGTCACAGAAGGTTCTGATTTATTTATTTTATTTTCTGTTGTAACTTAAGCTCATGAAAAGAACAAAGTGGAACTTAGAAAAGACAGAAAGATCTTTTACACTTAATTTACAATAACTTGTCTCTTATCACATTCTTCTATTGTCTGAGTGCTGAATCAAAATCTTAGTAATACTCAAAGCACAAATTTACGACTTGCAGAAATCACTGCCAAGAGCAAATGACATATAAGTTCATATCTAAGTATTCTTAATATTAGGGAAAATCACTTTCTCCTTTCTCTCAGCTTAGAGAATAATTTGCTCTTGGCTTGGAATATCCTTTGTGCCAGTTTTAGGCTGCTAACAAGTTATATTAGCAGCATAATATGTACATCCTCATTCTTACCAACTAATCTATATCTTCTATTTCCTTCATCCCTCCATGAACTCTTCTTTGTTTTGGAGAAAAGCAAGCAGAAGAGATTTTTTTTTTTTCTGAATATCCATTGTACCATCCAAATAACTTCCTATTTGGCCAGACTTCTTTCAGCTATGGGTTATGATTTGGTTGTGTTTCTAGAGAGATTAAATGTTGAATATGTTGAATAGGTAGAATAAGCATCTAGCTATCAGATACACCTGTAAGAATTAAAAGTTATGTTAAAAATAAAACAAACCCAAGCAAAATAAAACCAAAAAACTCTTCGCAATTTTTCTTTGTTTTCTGTAACCTGATCTGGACCAAATGGTACTTTAAAAAGTGATAAAAAACTTCTTTCTCTTTTATGATATGAAATCAAGCTTCTTCTCAATTAATTACTTTTTAAGGTTTTTTTTTTTTCTTTAAATGCAGATCAAACAAGTCGTGTGCTTCTAGGAAAATATTTAAAACTTATGAAAAATACATTAGAGAAGTTCTCATTTTTACTTGCTGCATGTGGTAGGAATATAAAACAAAAGAAAAAAAAAACAGGAAAAGTGTTTTGGAGATTTAATAAGTATAAAATAATTTTGCATAATCTTTTTTGGCTTCTGAAGCACAGTATGTAGTAAATAGTTCAACACGAAGAACTTTACAAACACAAAGAGAAAGGTAGAGTCTTCCCAAAAGAGTGATGAAACAAACATCAAAGGACTTCTGAAGGTCAAAGATAACTGCTTTGTTAATTGCTTTGATATAGAGGATTGATGGCTTCATTTTCTTGATTTTCTCTCTCATTTCTAAACAGTGAAAGGGGAAAAGCTCATTTAGAAATAAAATGATTTATTTATTATTCATAGTAACCTGTGTGATTGTCCTTGTGCCAGATATCTTGATATATTCTTGTTAATTTGAGAATTTTGCATTTCTCTTTTATTCTTTATGCTAGAGTAGGGTTATACATGTGTTTTGAATGAACCTCCTACAACCTAGTGAGGCACACAAAAGTTCAGATTTAGATTATAAAACTGTATTATTCTACTTTGTTTTCAACATACTGCTAGGTACAAGAAAGATAACAACTATCTGCTCTTCTCCATAGAAAACTTTCAGTTATTCTCTATAAATAGAGAATAAAAACATTTTCAAAGTTGAAACTGGTCTTTAGAGAAAAAAATGCTCTGAGCACAAATAAAAATATTTGGCATTATTGTTTTTAACCTAAGGTAGGAGATAAAGTATCAGAAAAATATTGTATTTACTATTGAAACATGAAGATTCTGTGATTTGTTTTAAATAAGGTATGTTTTAAATTGCACAACAGCAGATATTTCTCCATCTCTCTATTGATGAATAATCCGTCAGTGCCTCTTGACATCAGCACTTGGGAGACAAACTTCAGAGGGATTGCAAAACTGAAACAGGTAGAAAAGGGTATTCCATCACACATGTATTGCAGAGATTGGTTAGCCTTTACTTGTTTATTGTTCTCCCTTTGTGCAATATTTATACATTTAGTATGTATGGGTTATTTTAAATTGTATTAATTTGAATGAAATTAAATTGTCACCTGTCCATGCTTATGTATTCAAAGTCAAGAGAATGTTGCAAACTGATCATAAGAGAGAAAAATTAAGAGTTGAAATATCTACAACAATCACTCAGCCTCAGAGAATCTGCTAAAACAAGTACTGGTGAGAAACTTTTTGATTAGCTTTAGTAAGGTAAACATGAAAAATACAATGAAAATATTCCCAGAGCAAATTTGAGGTATTTCATATTTGATTCAAGCTAGTAAAGGGGCACAAAGGATGGAAGGTCCTACTCATCATACACTTATAAAGGAATTGTTACACTGAACCTCATGAGGTGACATTTCAAGACTAAAAAATCCACAAACACAGGTTCAAAAAACCATTTCTCCTCTCCTCATCTGTGTTCAGAATACCAAGAGCATGTCTGCAACAATAATTCCCATTTTTCTAGACCTTTGTGTCCATTTGTGTTTCCTTTTACTGTGGTTAAAATGAAATATTAACTTGAATTATGGCTAGAATAGTCTAGTGAAATATTCTGGCAGTTATAAGCTTTCCAGAAAGGTGCAAAAATTACTCCTATGAAAGTTATGGAACAAGAAAACAAGGCAGATGCCATGATCTCCATGAACTGTCAGCAAATTTCATAAAATCCACATATTTGATCTCTTTGGAATCAGGGGTTGATCTTTGGTGAATTAGTGCTCAGTATCCTCTTCTAACACATTTTTTGACTCAAACAATAGCACAGAAATGAGATTTCTACCTTCCAAATCAGTGCAAACCACATTTTCCTTATTTAAATAATGCCAATTAATATTGCCTTTTAAACTGGATCTATGGAGATACTTAAAATAAGAGTGAGGTAGGAGTTTTCATCAAATATCATGGAGTCCTCTGATGCCAGACTCAATTTCCTCTGGACACTTCTATCCCCAGTGGCAGACTTAGATATATTGCAGTATTTCACTTTCTTTAGTATTCCCTTCATTCCTCCTCCTCAATGTTTTCATGGTAATGGCAATCAGGAACTGGATCACCATGGAACATCCCAGCAGATCCCTATCTCTATGAGGGGGAAATCAGTGGCTCAGGGCATGCCACAGAATGCACTTGAGTAAAGTTTCTTGTCCTCTGGATTATCTTGGCTCCATTCCTGGCATTCCTAGCTTTGGGCAACTTCCTTAGTAGCACTTACTGTCAAATCAGCTTTCTCATAATCTTGCAGGACAAGAATTTTTATAGAGTTGTCCTTTATATGTGCCAAGCACTTGTAATAGTAAAGCAGCTCAGGAGATCTAGAAGCTGATAAATCAACAAGAATTAATTATTCTTCTATTTAAATTTTGAAAAGTTTTAATACTCATGCAGCACAAACAGCAAGTAAAATAAACATTTCCCAAGGATAAATGAGAAATACTGTAAGATACTTGAGATATTTGATTTCTAGAATTTGTAGCCCTTCTGTTATAAATTCAGGAACCACCACAATTTGGCCTAGAGTTTTAATATTGAATCTCCTGCCCAGAGACTAGATTTATCATCAAGAGAATTACTGAGGATTTTGTAATCTTTGAATGAAAGCCAGGTCAAGACTGGAATGAATTTGGGTATTTGTGGTTTCTTATCAAAATCTGATCAGACTCAACTGTTCTGTCTAGAGCTTTCTTTTTAATTTTTCAATTTGACTGGTCTTGAAACTTATGAGTGGAGGCTAGACAGAGGGATGAACATACCCTTTTAAGCATTTTAAAGACAACTACCACAATCACACAGACTTCTGCTTTCACCTTGAATCAAAAAAATGGTCCAATCTTCTTTTAAGAAAACTGCGCAAATTTCTCACTAACAAATGGGTATCTGTGATAATTTATTTTAGTTTTATGCAATATTTATTTACTAGTGAGATTTGTTTTCCTTCTCTCATTCCAACTTTGCTTTGCTTAATTATGCCTAAAATTATTTAACCTTATTGGCTGAGATACACTTAGTTTACTGTCTTGAAGTGATAAATTTGGATTGTATGAGAAGCAAACACACATGCTATGTCTACAGAGAGAAAACAGTACAAAGGCTTCTTGTGAAATACCAGGGACCTGGGCTCAGTGCTGTGAATTAGTCACTTTTTTTCTTATGTTTCTGTGTTTTACCAACAGAAAATAACCCCTGCACCACAATTTGTGGCACTTTCCTTCTTCACATATATTAAATTCAAAGCTCTCAGCCCTCTGTATCTTCCCATGCTCACAAAGAGTTCCTGATCTCACCCTTTTTGGATAGGATATTTGGAGCCGCTGCAGCAGCTGCTTAATCCAAGTTTTAAATGAAGCTCACTACAAGCATTTGCAGCAGTGAACTAATCAGGTTTGATCAATGAGAGCCTTTTCCTCCATAAGTTTAAGTATTCTAGACAAGTGCTATGAATACTTCTGGCTGTGGGTATGGTTTCACTTAGGAATTTGGAAGGGGTGGGGTAGGCTCACACGGGTAAAGTGGGGCATGATGAAAGTTTTCCGTGGAGAAAAGAATTACAGGTTCAGCAACAGAAAGATAGGGAGCCGAAAAATTTATGTCAGAATTATTTCTTAAGGAGGTTTCTTTGGGGAATGCACTTAATTTATTATTTCAGAAAATCCTATGTCTTCTGAAAGGAATACAAACACCCAAAGACAGTTCTGAGGTTTTATGCTTAAGAAACTTCCTACTTGCCTCCAAGGCATTCAGTCATCTTGTTTACTTTGCAATGTCTGGGACACAGTAACAAACACTTTTCTTGATTAGGTCTCAGTGAAGGTTTCAGAGGCCATAACTTGTTCACAGCTGTCAAGGCTTTTCTTACCATTGCAGGGAGCAGCTGATTATTCTCTTCGGTCTCAGTACTGCATCACTTTACACATGCATATAAGGCTCCAGAGTTTTTTCTGGTGGTTTTTTTTTTTTTCAGGTTTGGGGTTATTTTTTTCCAAGTTATTTCTCTCTTTAACTAGCCACAGAGTCATGTATAATATAAAATTCTTTACCAGCTAATTCAAACTTGAAGCTTTAAGAAAAAAAAAAAAAAAACTATGAAAAAGTAATATTCTTTAGTTATTAGTTCTAATTAATAAATCCAAAATAACCTGCAGGAAATTTAATTATTTTACACTCAATTTCTGGGAGAATTAAAATCACATATGAGCAGGAAAATCATCCGCCCTCATCCACCTAAAAAAGCCCAACCAACTAATCAACCACATTAAAAACAAAACAAAACAAAAAAACAAAACAAAAAACACCCCAAAACCCAAACAAAACAAAAAACAAAACAAAACAAAACAAACCCAAAAAACAAAAAACAAAACCAAACCTCAAACAACAAAAACCAAAACAACACCTTCTGTTCCCTCTGAATTACAGAAAGTAATAAATATCTGAAGTCTAGATTTTTTTGCTACCTGGGGTGTATAGTGGTATACACGACTGACAGGCCTTTCTTTGTAAGTTCTAGTTCACATACTAACCATCCACTTTATGTATCATAGGGATCCACGAATTTCATGCTAGAAATGTCTGTTTTCATTGACATAATCCCTTTCCCAATCCTAGACCTCACTTATTGTCTATATGGAGACCACTGAACTAAAAGATGAACTCACAAGTTACATCACAGATGTCAAGTTCTGTGGGGCTCTCCTGAAGTGACTGCTAAGAAAAGCTTAAGAAGAGAGGAGGTGAAGCATGCAGCAGTTAAAAAGAATCCTACACATTTCATTGATACTAAGTAATGGTAAGCACTTTTATTCAGCCTAGTTTTAATTTAGCTTGAAGTTATAGGTCAGCAATTGTTTTAACTGAGTAGGATCGGACATGATTTCTTTTATAGCGTCCTCTAAATATCTAAAATATGAACAGATTATTTCTAATTCACAATTAGATTTTAAAACTAATTTAGAAAATCAGTTTCTTCATGCTGTTGCTTTTCTTCCCTCCCTCAAGTCCAATAATGTAATTTAATGGGTACTTATTCCCACAATTTGGCAAGAATTGAAGGTCTACCAATATAAATATGAAAGACACACCGTGATGTCTGAGTTGACAACAGTATCTTGTTTCCGTTTTCTCTGTGTGTGGTGATGTTTCTGGCTAAACCATGGGAAAGGCTCAAAGAGCATTTAAACAACATCTGAAGTTGTTAAAATGTGACACATGCAGATCTGACATTCTTGTGTCTGTGTTTTTAAATGCAAGCATGACTTTAAGAATAGTTTAGGAAAATTGGGAGTTTTTACTCAGCTTTTTTATATGCTTGATACTTTATTATGGGGTCAGTAGCTATATATTCACAAAGAAATGATATTCACTTGAGTATTAAAAATTCATATACTGAATGGGTATATGTAAAATATTTGAGCAATAAGATGTTTGGAAAATTGACTTATAAATTTTAAATTGAAACACTGTATTTGCTTGGAACACTACTTTTTGCTCATTCTTAAGGGATATCCAGGGTGTTAAATAGTCTTGCCTTGGGTTTATTTTACAGCTGGCCTAGATTTATTATTTCTAAAAGTAAAAGAATTCATCTTAGCCTAAGTGCACATAAAACTTACATGGAGTGTGGAATTTTTAAAAATGACTGATACTGCACATTTGGAACACAATGTGTCTTTTTACATACTGCAGAACAGAAATCTAAGACTGGGTAAAGAGTGTCTATACTGTAAGAAGTATCTTCTTCCTGTATATTATCCTTATATGCTCAGATAGTGATGGAAAAATATTGTTTTAAAAACATTTTTCTCCATAACTGTGGTGGCTTCTTTTGCGTTCAAGGACAGATGTATCTTTTATTTTAAATTCACAACACTGAATGCTTTCCTATTTGCTTTCATTACGTGTATTGATTACTGTATATTCTTAGTGACCTTTTTTCCAAGGCTTCATAACAAAAAGATTCCTAAAAGTATTTTTTGTAATGTTTGCTATTGCAGTCACAAGAGAGACTACACTGAAACAAGAAGGACTACATTCAGACAGGTTGAATGTTTTTGGGGACAACTGGGATTAGGTGCCTACAGGTCTGTGTCCACACGTGAGGGAGGTGGCAGATCTGCCACTACAGTTAACAAAGTGAAAGACAACATCATCAGTGTAGCCTAAAACACTTTTTCTGCTGACATACTGTAGGTGTCAGCTTTAGGATAAGCTGAATAGCTGCCAAAGCTGTTTTGGCTTTATTCATTAGGTCTTATTTAACTAACAGGTGAGCACAAAATAGCTACGTGACTTAACCCGCAGCTAAATCATACCAATGAGAAACAGACTTACTAACTAACTTAATTTCCAGACAAAATAAGTTCTTCATATATGGTGGAATAGATTTTGGGAGCACTGCAATTAAGAAAGAAAAACTGGGGTTTTATTGATGGAAATAACTCACATGTTTGCTTTTTTAGGTAATATATGATATTTTCATGTTCACATAATAATACTGATGGAGCATTGGAATAATTTCCAGGATTCACTGACCAAGCTTCTTTCAATCATTTAGTTAATTTCTCTATTCATAACTTAGTTGAATAATTTAAAATTCCCTGTGCTATTCATAGTAATGATTAATAATGATTAATTATTAAATGCTTTGGTTTTACAATACCCAGAAGCTGGCTTTGTGGTTTTTATCAATAAAAAGCCACAATAAACATTTAAATCATAATTTAAATCATCTATAAAATTACAAATTGGCATTTTCCTGAAGTCACAGTGAAAATGTTTGACCAAAGTAATGTAACATGTCAAATTAGAGATCCATAGTGACTTTTGTTATCACAGTTTTATGGAATTTAAATTAATCCTAACAAATGTGACATGAGTCTTTGAGAAAAGAATGAAGATATATGAATAAAATGGGATTACTGGTCAAGATAAATAGACACCTCTGCAAAAGTTATTCACTTATCTACAAATACCAAGTTAATAGGATACATAACTAGGATATGTTAGATGGCATGACACACAGAAAGAGTTCTGAATAATGGAAGAAATGTTAACTTGGTTATTCAGAGTTGAGAGAGTTTCTGGTGAGAAGTTAGCAATATCTGAAAAGAGTTAAAGAAATTGTGGGAGTTCAATCAAGGATTTTTTTTTATCTATGTGCTAAGAAAAATAAGCTGTCTGAAGCTGCTGGAGATAATTGCCCTTGTGTATTTGTATACATGTTTATGATTTTTTTGAGAATATTGAATGTGAATGTCATAAAGGCTCTTGACCTGAAAACCCTTGAAGTCAAAGTCTGTAGCTTTTGGGGTTTTTTTTTTTTTTAATGATCACAGTATAATCAATGCCCTTCCTCTATACCATCTGTCAAATGATCTCACTCTCAACTCAAGATTCAAAAGAAATTTCAAGTGACACTTGTCATGGATATCACCAATTAGTATCCTAATGCATCAGTAAAGCAGCAGGACAGATATTATGATAATAAGGCAATATGTAGACTTTTGTTTTTCCTAGGACTTATTTGGCTGAATTCTTAAGACAATAAATTGTATCAACATTTTCTAATCCCTTCCACAAATAGCAGAGTAAGAAGACCACTGCTATCTGTTAAAAGCTATTCCAAGAAAGGTAACCTGTATCTTGAAGACTCCAAGCGGGACAGGCATGAAGTCCGCTGGAATTTGTATATTTCATTTGCAGTTTGAGAAGAACTGTTAGAAACTTAATTGTGTAGAAACAACAAATCCCTCTGCTCCAAGCTCATCTCATTGTTTTAATGCTTATCCCACAATTCCATGGTAGATGATTCAAGAGAGTTCTGTTATCTTTCATATCACTCAAGTACTATTAGAATTAACAATCCTGTGTGAAATATTGGGTAGCAAAATTTGTCATATGGGGCCTCCAAAGTCTGACTGACAGAGAGATTAAATGGTCTCCATAGAATCTGTCAGTCATGGAAAATTTACTTTGGTATTTGATTTTGTGAGAATCAAAGGATGTGGTGTTGCTCTGTTGTCTTCTTTTGTTCTATGTGTGTCTCATTGCTTGTGTAGTTATTTGTTCTTCACACAACAGAAATTACTTTGGACTGCTGAGAGTAAACAATGGGACATCTTCAGAGAAAGGACAGAATTAGGCAGTTGTGTGTAACAAATTCCTCTGAGTAGGAATAATATCAATCAATGGGTACTGTTAGGTTTTCTTGGAGTATTCATTGTCTTTTATTAAAATCATTACTTTTCACGAGAAAAACTATTGCTCTTATCCAAAATGTACAGGTTTTCTTTAGGTAACACAATAAAGTGTTTAAAAGTTTATTATTAAAAAAGAATGTATGTTATAATAAAAGTGATTTATACTCAATAGCCTGTTTAGAACATAGAAGAGTGTAAAAATGTCAAGATGTGAGTTTGTCAAACATAAAAGGCAGCTTTTCTTCTGGTGAAATATGTGTCTGTTGTTGAAATAATTTTTTTCTCTTGTATAAATATAATCAGTCTCAACTGAAATGACTTACAGCTCAATTATATTTTGCATGTAATCAGTTCCAAACTCTGTAGGTGCACATAGATGTGGAAATCAGAAACAGAGCACAAAAGAAAACAGAAGGTACCTTTATTTAAAGGGCACCTGAATAAAAGATGGGAATTATACAATCTTGGGAACAATGTTGGTGCTAGGCAGACAAAATTTGACAAATAGAAACTGATCAGAGATGTCCATAAAACTAAAACATTCAAAGATGTCAATGAACCATCAAGTCTACAGCTATTTCTATTTTTTTTAATTTGAAACTAGTGCTTAGCAAGCAGAAAAAGTGGTAGACAAGAAATACAGGGGAAAAAGATTTTTTTTAAAAATGGACAAAAGAAATTTCCAGTGTTCTGTCTTTGGGTCTGCAATTTTCTTATACTAGAGGAAGGAAAACCTTTGCTTAGTCTCCTTCAGACACATTTTAAGATACATTATTTAATATCAAAATTGACTCTGTCACTTTTACAGACCATGAAACTTTAGAAAATGGAGATTTACTGAAAATTAAGAAGAAAGGGTCCACTATTTCTGATATATCTGATGTCTAAACAGTTGCATTTAAGCAGTGAACTTAAATGTATTCAGTCAGATAATACATGGGAAGGGGGTCTCCTGCATCCTGTAAGAACTGCAGATATATCTAGCACATGTAGATGTCATAGGAATGGAATGAGATGTTCTGGTGGAAAACAAGAAGATAAAAATTGTGAAGCAGTATATTTACTACTTTGCCGTGCAGAAGAGAATGGAGTGAAAATCACCATAAAAATAAAAAATAAAGGTAAGCAAATTTCTCCCCACACTCCAGAGAAGCTCTGAACTTGCTATATGTGTTTGGTTTAATACCTGAGTCTATGATGAAATGGGAAATACTAATGAACAGGTCTGATTAAGAGCTTTATTCTACTGAAATATTACCCTTAGTTTCTGCCTCAGAAGAGTATATTCTGGTCACTCATACAAATAGAAATGAAATTTTAAAAAGGTAATGAAATGGAAAGCAAAATAAAATGTGATTTAGATATAATTTTACAGAAGTGGAGCACATAAAAGCTCAACCAGCCACTGTTTTAGAAAACAAGATTGCTGAGCTTTCCACACATAATAGGAACTCCCTTGATAATTCTCTAGTTTGAACAGTAATTGCGAATAGTGCAAGATGCATTCATAAGCAACAATATGTTATTGCCAGCATTAGTGACTACAGAGAATATATCTGTTTGGATCCAAATTTTAAAAATTTCATTAAAAAAAATTTCACTATAATTGAGGCTTTTTTAGATCAATATTGTCATGCATGGGGCCTTTTTTGTTTGTGAAGCCTTTGATGCTCAGCTGAGCTTTTTCCACTATGCTGATTGTCCTGCATAAAATTTAATTACAGAACTACAGAATTTAATTAAATTGATTGAACCTTTTCCTTACCTCTAAATATTTTATCATCAGACTTAATACACACCTTTACTCCAGAATACTCAAAAGTTTTCTACTTCAACTATAAGATTTCTGAAACAAATATCTGAATATTAATTTTTACAGTAGCTGGATCTTCCTTGGATATGGGTTAAACCAGGCAGTTGAAACCCAGATATTCTGCTATCATTTTCTACTGTGAAATTATGGGCAATTTGTCAATGGTATCTTTGTTTTTTCTTTTTTAATCATGAGGCTGAACAGTTCAGGAGATCAGACATGATACCCGGATTATATCATGTGTGCCAGAGCAGGTCTAGAATAGCTGTGAAACAACTGTCCTGACAGGATGAAATTAATTAGGAGCATGAAATCAGATCCTCTTGAAGCAGTAATTAAGTCTTTCTGCTGTTTACCTGCAGGTGAAATTAAATCTTTTTGTTCTTTGTTCCAAATTATTTTATGGTTTTTTGGTTCATATTTCTCTTTCTATTGTGCCTGACCTCTTTACTTTCGATTCATATTTTCCATGTTTAAAATCCTATTGTCATCAACATGAATTATGAATGTTTTATTTTTCAAATAAGTGTGTACTCTTTTGGGCAGATAAAGAAGGAAGAAAAATTAAGCCTGTTGTAAAAAAACTATGGCTCTGATTTGGTCTTTAGAGATAGTGAACCGGTCTACCAGCCAGGGTAAAAGAGTCCTGCAAAATGTGTAGGCTTTTGCTACACAGCTACTGCTCCCATATAGCAAACTCCAGTCTTTCATTTGTCTCTGTTCTCTGATTTCAGAGAAGCCTCATGTGCCAAAACAATTCAAATAAACACTGGAATAAGTTTGAAATATTCTTAAAGCATGAGACAAAAGACGTAAAATAGCATGTGATAGGTTCATGAATTAATTGTTCTGGTGTTAGCAAATATCCTATTTTGATGTCCTTTGCTGCAGTTCTGAGAGCAGAATGTTTATTGAAAGCTGTCATCTGTAGCAATTATCAAGCACTCTACACAGAAAACAAAGGCAATGCAATAGCTCTGTGGACAATATTGGTAGGAGAGGCTTTCAAGTTAAAAATGAACACTACCAGAGGATGAGCTCTGACATTAGAGTCAAGTTTTCCCCATAAGAATTAATGGCTTTCCTCTTAATATCCTGAGCTAAACAAAAAAGGTCTGCATAATGTATGCACATTTAGAAATCTGCACTCCCTCTTTACTGCACAGCACAAAAGGAAGAAAGGCAATGGGAAATCTGCCCCCTAAGGCAGAGCTGTCAGAGGAAGCGGTGCAGAGCTCTACTCAACATCTTAACAAAGCACTCTGCAGGAACCTGCAGCTGCTGCACTGTGATTTCAAGACAATGTGCCAAGGCAGGGAGATGGAAAGGTACTAACCAGTTCCACTGTGCGCTCTGGGGATTCCTGACGGCCCAGAACACACATACTGAAAAAGCTTTGGAGAATTAGCACTCGTTGAACTCTCATTCCACAGGGGAAAGTAACTCGCAGGAAGGCATGCTGAATTATAAAGTGAAAGTACAAGACAACAGACGGATGGGTATAAAGCAAACAGGCTTTCATGATTCTTGAGCATGGAAAGTGATTATTCACTGTTCAGATCTAGGAACAGATCCTTTTCCTTCCCAGCAGTACATGTTACGATGAGAGCTCTCTACCTTCCTCCACTGTATCACAGAAAGTAACACGGTAGGCAACACACCACAGAGATGTGGATGTTGGGTCCTTAGTACAGAGCAATTAAAATCCTTCTCTGAAGAAGAGTGTAGAGGTTACCAGCACATTGCAGCTACTACATTCAAGAATTAATAGAACAAAATGTTTCCTCTAGAACCTCCATAGTACAGTGGGTGTAGACTGGCTATGAAAGAAGATTCAGGAACTAATGTTTAACTTTATGACACTAATTTCACACAGCTAAGGAATTATGTATTTATGTAGTTATAAATACTATTTTATATTTTATGTTTATAAGTATATACAGACTTATATCTCCCCATATATTTTTTTTAAATGCAGGTATACTGCTTATGTAAATCTTTTTATAAAGATATAACATTTAAAATACTTTACCTACATCTCTGGGAAGTACAATGTTAATCATACAGTAAAGGAAGTAGTGAATGACAAGGTACAGAGACTTGAAATTGGGCCCAAATCTACAAACCTAGTTTGTATTGACTTAGTAAATGTAAAGAATTTAAAGTAAATGTAAGGAATTTCATAAATTCCTCTTATATATGGATTTTTTTGTGCAATTACTTAACTGTTTTAAAGTGATCTATGGTTATATTAGTAGATTTAGTGCACCATTTCTTGCTCTTGAGGCCCGAAATGAGCAATGTTCCACATCTGTGCTATCAAACTTTCCTTGTCATCAATATATTTTTTCTGAATGTGTTTTACCTACTGGCACTGCTCACTCCCTTGTAGTAAATCTTGATTTGTATTTGGACATTGTTTGGGAGTGTTATATGCAAAACAGGCTTTCAGCTATTCTGCTAATACACAGTGATTGAGTGTCTGAAGGTATTCCCTGCTGCTGCTTAGTTTAACAGCATAAACCTGTGCTGAAAACCTCAAGGGCTTTCCTACAATTTCCTTGTCTCTGACCTCTATGCTGCCTCCTCAGTGCTAGTATAGGAGCTCATGTACCTTCCTTTCTGGGCTACTGTGGTAGCTTATGGTTATACTCTTATTTGAGAACTCTCAAATAAGTACAAATAGCTTCTTACAGAGGCAATAATAGAGCTGCAGCAGCAGCCCCCTATATGGTGTAGCTGGTCCTTCTTTGTAGGACTTGAACTTGTACTATAATAGAGACATACAAGCTGACTCCAAGGTTGTTTGGGTGGCTTCTCAGGTGTGGAGGCTCTCAGTGTGAACAATGGCTTTCAGGTTCCAACAGGAGTGGAACTAGAATGGTTTAGAAAACGTAGCTATTGTCTCAAGATGCTATTTTGGATACTTATTAGAGAAATGAAACCCAAGTCTTCACCCCAGCTTTGTGATATTTCAAATCCTTTATCAAGCTTCATTTAAACCCTAAATTAACCAGTGTCCTGTTTATTTTTTGTTCAGTATTCCTTTATAAGTAGATGAAAATAATTACCTTTGTGATTTTACAGTATTTATGCTTCATTTTGAGGGGCTCATTAAAAATAAACACGATGGGGAAAGGCAATTATCTTTACAAACATCCACAAACTCGCACCCATACACACACACACACACACATGCATACACACATAACCAAACCCAAAAGAAACAACAACAAAAACAAATATAAGGCCATTAAAATCTGAAAAAAAAAAGACACCCATGTTTTTCTGCTTTATCATAAAAAAAAAGTATTGATACTGCTGATTTGATTTTAGTTACCAATCTTTGTCATAATCCCTTCTCCCATTAACAGATTATTTATCTGTAACACTGTAGAAAAATTGGAAGTTTCAAACATATTTTTATAAATTCTGCCAAAACCTCAATACCTTGTCACTGAAATGGTAGTTTCATTTATCTTTCTTTAAAGTTTTTATACTACCTAACAATATCCACAGAGCTCCAAGAGAATATAAGCGGGTCTGTTTCTGGGAGAAAAATTAATGTTAATCCCCATGTTGTCAAAATGTTTGTCTTTATGAACAGCAATGCCATATTTCACATTATTACCTATTCCCTTTTCTTGAAAAAGTAAGAGGATGAGAAAAAATAACTCTTCCTTTCAATAAATGTTTGTCATAAGCTTTTTTGACTGGCAACTAAATTTTGTTTGCTTTTATTTCTGTGTCAATTTATAAGAATCAAATGCTGCTTTTAGCTACATTGAGATAAACCTGGAGTAACAAAGAGAAGCCATAGGAAATTAAGTGCAAAGAACATCAAAATGAGAAGAGAGTTTCCCCTGAAGTTGCTATTTATCTGTAATTGAAAGAAAAAAATAAATCCCAGCTATGCTCACTTGTAGCAAACCAAATATTAATGTATGAGCTTAAGCTTAGCCCCTTTAACTTAAAAAAAACCCCAAAGTACACCCTTTTTGGTCGGCTCTTCTGTTTAGGGGCAGACATCAAAAAATGTTTAAAATTCAAACATTATTTTAGAAGCATTGACATCTATCTCAGCAGCAGTGATGAGGCAATGATAACAAAACTGAAATCAGAAAAATGTACTTTATTTTACAGACAAACAGAAGTTTACTGATTTTGGTACTTTCCTCTTGAATAAATCCTTACAAGTTCTGGAAGCTCAGCTGAAATGAATGATTCACCCTACCACGTGAAATGTCCTGTATTTGCAACCTGAAGGCAGGGCTGGGGCTGTTATCAGAAGCTCCAAGTCTACATGCCATGTTTCTTACTTTTATTGAAGCTAATGAATAATTTGCAACCTTTTCTTGTTCTACTGTCTGTGCCTACATAAGTTTCTGCTGTACAAGATGAGGTAAGTTTACAATTAAAAAGTAACAGAAAAGAAAATAAAGGAAATTAGGAAGGGGCAATTTGGAGCTGAACTCTTATTTTCACATTAGTGACAGTAAAAATTGAGCCTTACCTACCTAAAAAATGGAATTACAATACTTAATAGAATGTGAAGGTCTTCTTTGATAAAAGCACATTTTGTTCAAAGTTGTTAGCTAATGTTCTCAAGGATGTTTCTGTATTTGTTTGATGTACCAGGGTGTTAGAGCAGGGTCCTGCAGGGGTGGCCTCTGTGAGAAGGGCCAGACACAGCCAGTCCCAGCTGGCTCCAATGGACCTGCTGCACGGCATGGCTGAGCCTCTCATATGATCTGGTGGTGCCTCTGTGAAAAAGTGTTTAAAAAAGAGTAGAAAACACTGCAGCTGTTGTGGGAGACAGGAGCAACGAAAATGTGAGAGAAACAACCCTGCAGACACCCAGATAAGAGAACAAAGAAAATAAGGATATGCTACAGGTGCTGGAGGAGAAATTCCTTTGCAGTCCATAGACTATAGTGATGCATATTGTTTCCTTGTAGCCTGTGGAGAGTCCACAGAAGAGAAGGCTTCCTGGCTGGAACTGTAGCCCAGGGAGAGAAACCCATGCAGAAGTCTGCTCTTAAAAGACTGCTCCTGCTGGAATGAACACATGTTGGAGTAAGAAAAATGTGTGAGGGCAAAGAAGAATCAGAGACTAGACTGTGTTATGAATTGACTACAAGCTACCATTCCCATCCTCCTAGGACATTTTTTGAGGAAAGAATAAAAGAGTCAAGAATGAAAGACTGAAGTAGAGCCTAGGAAGAAAAGCGGATGGGAGAGGAGGTGTTTTTCAGTTTTATTTCTCTCCCTCCTACACCATTTAAATGACAATAAATTATTCTTTCCCAAGCTGAGTCTGTTCTGCCCATGTTAGGAACTGCTAAGTGATATCCCTGCCTTTATCTCAACCACAAAATTTTCCATCTTGTTTTTCTCTCCCTGTCCTGTTGAGAACAGGGAGTGATAGAGTGGCTGACTGAGGGTCTGGCAGCCAACCAAGGTTAATGCACCACAAGTTCCACCCAAACCACTGAATGACAAGAGCTGTGGTGATTTATACTCACTCCAGTACTGGTACCTTCTCTTCTATTACTATAAATGAAAGTAGTTTTATGTACAAAATAAGCAAGTATGGTTTGATTCTGAATGTTGCCCTAGATAAGAATGTTTACTTGGCAAGGAAAAGGGACAGGGGGAAGAAAACCATGCTGTTAGCAATAGTCCTTAGCCAGACATTTAGAAAGTGTTGCTATATTTAGAGGCTAAGATTCCAATATGTTTTACATCAGGGAATTCTATGCTCTTGTCTAATTACTGCTCTGTACAACATAGCTCATACTGGGCTCCTTGATGTTGAGAAGCGATTCTTTTGGATCTGCAAAACTAAATTATTTGAATAGAGTAAACAGTTTTTCCACTACATGAATTTTGGTACTGTATTTTATTCTTGGACAAAACATATGATAATTTCATTTAGAATCAGAAACATACATCTTCCAGGTGAACAAGTAGCTATTTTATTAGAAAACAGCATTCCATCACATGTCATGATAAATTTTTCCTGAAACTTGAATGCAAATTTAAGATTTCTGCCCCAAATGACTGGCACATATTTTATAGTTTAAAAAGTACATTTTTATTTCTATCAAATTAAAAAAAAATCTAAAAAAGATGTTACTGCTGTAAATAAATACGGTCTTTCCAGATAATAAACTTATAGCACAGAGAAAGCTCTATTTTTGAAACAAGATGTCTGAGCTGACAAATCAATAAGTTACACTTTTAATGAAATCAGTGTGGACAATAAACAGTGCTGTAGAATTAGGAAAAAAGGATAAAATATTTCCTTTCCCCTGCCATAGAGGGAAGGGGATGGGACGGGATGGGATGGGATGGGACCGAGATATTCCTACTAGGAAGGGCCCTGGAAATATAAACAAGCAAGAGAGAATACAAACCAAGCCAAGAACAAGTAGCTGTACTCTTCTTCTGTAGCTGGAATCTATGGAGAACCTTAAGTCTTCACGCTCCTCATGCACATAGTCTCCATGAAAATGCATCAGGTTTATAACAGCATCACAGAAGAATAGGCAGAAAAAGACCTTGAAAGGTCATGTAAGTTTTGTCCCTTCTCCAGCCCCCATTTTTTTCCAAAATCCAGATTGGCCCATGAATAATTTGTGTTTTATCTATCCCCAGTCTTCTTGCTCTCTGTCTTTCTCATTCTGTAAGAGCCTAGCTTGTTTTTCACAAGAAAGTTTGATGGCACTGATACAGAGGGCACACAGAGAACATTTTCCTGCTTTAAGCACCTAATATCATGATATTGCTGTAGGAAGTAATTGTAAAGCTGTGTGCCTCTAGGAACTTTTAAGCAATCACACTGGGGAGAACACAAAAAAAATCAGGGGCACCGTTTCATAGATAAAGACAATGAAAACTGCAAACTCCTCCAATTTTTTTATATTTTGCATAGAAATGTCTTCAGAGCTTCAACACAAATGTCAGACATTTAAATAACACATAATTGGTTTTGTTCAGATGACTAGGTTTAGATGTTTAACATAGATTTGACCATAGCAGGGTCCATGTGAGTAACAAAAGAACTTATGTGGAGTTTTGCAGGGCCAATTCAATTGAATAACACTGCATCCATTGTGATAAGTTTACAGTTAATAAAAACAAAATTTGATAAGGATTTATTTTGTTTAACATCCTGGAAACAAAATGATTCTGTTGTCTGCCATTCCTGTCTCTAATTTTACCTTCTGCCTGAATGGTTAGAGCATTCACCTGGAAGAAGGCAGAAGTTTGCTGGAAAACCTGCACTAGTGTAAGTGAATGTTTTCATAAAACTTGAAAAAACAAGTAAGTACTGTCCACAAGTAGTCTGAAGTTATAGTTAATTCCTATTGTTGAAATCTCTTCATTTAATATGTTTTAATATGAGCTGGGTAGGTACCGAAATTACTCAGCTTTCTTTCTAATATGATGTTAACTATTGATCTGTGCATAGTAGTAGAGGTTTTCAACTCGCAACAACTGCTCCAGTTGCTTTTTGAAAGGACTGACAACTGTAAGATTTTTGAAGAATTGCTTAGATCACTCTCTTTGAAGAGGAAATCAGGGTCAGGTGTCTTCTGAGCAGAGTCCCAAGAGCACACCTACACCATACAGTACATAACACTCAACCTGGAGCAGTGCAGCTGTGCAAACTGAGAGCAGAGCTAATTAACTGGCATGTTTGTACTGCTTCCCTGATCCAAATGATTATCCTTCAGTGGGGCATCACTTTGCTGTGTGAGAAAAGCCCAGCTTCCTCAGAGACCATTCAATGATGCCTGGCAAACCCAGTGTCCCACAGCACGCCCTGAGACAGGCAGGGAGTTAGACAGCATCGCCTTGCCACACCAGCTGCCTTCTACAGAGCCTAACTTGCTCTGCTGGTGTTTACGACTCACACGTCATGTGGAAGAGCTAAAATCCTTAAGTTCTGACAGTACATATTTCTAGTTTTCTGACATGTGATACTTTCAAAATGAACACTACTGTGATCTACTGTTCTTGTCATTTTAATCCAGGAATGACCCAGACAACTGCTGTGAGTGCTGTTTTCAGAAGACAAAGTGAATGCTATTTACGTATGTAGCAATGATTGTTGCATCTCTTCAAGATGGGAAATGATGATACATTATCATGTTCAGACTTTAAAGGCAAATCATGACCTCTCTCAATTTTATTATATGATTAAGAATGACTTAGTCAACTTGACCCAGTGACAGTAATTGTAATACACAAAACCATGCCCTGTCAGATTTTTTTTTCAGTAATTTATTGCTGCTCCTCAAAGCAAAGTATTATAAAAGTTTTCTGACATTATGGCAGGCGAGTTTTTTTGGGTTTTTTCTGTTTTTTTTTTTTTTTTGTGGTTTTTGTTTTGTTTTGTTATTGTTGTTATTGGGGGTTTTTTTGTTGTTGTTTGGGGTTTTTTTCTGGACAATATTCCAATAATGAAATGGATATGGTTTACCTCATCTATGAAAATGTATGTATGTCTGCTAAACTCTCAATACATCTACTCTGTTATTGAATTTATCATATTCATTCAAGATGACACAATCATTCCAAAAGCAAATATATACTACAATGTATATATTCCCTAGACAAAAGAAGATTATAAACAGCAAGTCACAGCCTTTTCAATCATAGTAAGCAAACATTAAATTCTGTGAAGTTATTACTGAACTCAGACATTATATTATATATTTAAAAATGTAAATATAAACATGGAATTTGTTAAAAAAGATTCCATAAAGAAAGCAACATTGCAAATAGTAAATTAAGCTAATGAAATTAAATAGTTAGATACACAACAACAACAACGTGATTGACAACAAAAAGAAAGAGTGCATTTGCTATAAAGAGGCAATACTAAGTAAGTAAGGATGATGGAGAGCTTTTCCAGAGAGAGTATGGTGTGATGCCAAACCAAACAATTCATCATTTTAGCCAAAATAATATTTAAAGATTCATATGGAAATGTGAGAGAATGTTTTAATTATTATAGAAAACAAAATCTAGATGGCATAATTATCCTGTGCTTCCACTAGAAATTTTTAAAGTTGGTGAAGATTGTATCATTTAATTTGGAGACCTGGTCTTACCAAACAAATAATTAAAATCATTGCCACATGCTCTACAGAAGAGGCACTTTGGTCAATTCTTTTTTTTTTCTTTTTTTTTTTTTTTTTTTTTTTTTTTGTATATCAGTTTGATTTTTTTTCACAGTGTTGAATATTTACCTAAACTGACTAAATATGATTTGCAACCAGGTTATGCACAGAATGATGTTGCTTGTGATTTTTTTATTAGAAAGTGTAAGAAAATCTCAGCATTAGAAGAGGTAATATATTCCTCAAAGGCCCCATTTTCAAGAGTCCAAGTCAAATCAGGCAGAAAAATATAATTTTGGCTTGAAATGAATTTGAAACTGTGTCTTTTAGATCATTAGTCTTTGAGTTACTTATCTATCTTTATCATGGGTGTGGAAACTCTCATTGCCTGAGCTCCATTTTTAACTCCCCAGGTGAATATTATGCCTTCAAAATATAGTCGATGAACATTTTTTTTTGGCTAAGTGTGCTCATGTTGATCTGCCAAATGGCCTGATGCCTGTTAACATATTGGTCAGACACATGTCTTTGGGTGTATGTGCCAAGAAAATTTCTCACACTTGCATGCCATATCTTCCAAAGGAAGTAGCACTGAGAAGTTATCACTACATATGCCTTTTCCTTTCAGCTTTGCCACACATATTTAGGGGAACTACTCAACCAGCAACAAAAGCCCAACAAAAGGCAAAGCAAGGAGTTCGTTGATGTCCATGAATTTTCATGATGTAAATAGGAATAACTTTGGGATTTTTGGCAATTCTTTGTGCAGCTACCCTGCTGGGGCAAGGGCGATGCAGCAGCTCTGGGTGCAAGCAGCTTGAGGTTGTTGCTCTGAACAGAGTTTGTGGTGGGCTGGTGTCTCAGTTCAGGACAATTTTGGAAGGAGATCTCCAAATGGTGTTCCTCTGGAAAAGCAAACCCAAATGGCCCCTCCCCCCAGCTGGTCCAGGAAAAGAACTTCCTTGGAGAAAAGTGGAAAAAACTACTTATTTAATAAACAAAGTGCCCACAAGCTTAAAGAATGAATAATATGAAACAACAAAACCTTTAGTTCTGGAATGAGATGGCAAATTGAGCAAGTCATTGCCGTGGGTGTAGCTCGACTCGGCCGGGCCTTTATTCATCCCTCCAGAGGTCCAGGCCCCGGTGGGCCACAGGAGCGAGGTCCTTGGTGCTCCTCTGTCTTTCAGTCCAAAGCAGGTTTAAACAGTCCCAAAAATAAGAAAAGAAAAGAAAAAAAACAACCAGTTCAGGAAGCTTCTTTGCCTCAGCTAGCTAAACCAACTAAAAGCAAAAAAACCCCTCTGTCTGGCCACTGTCCGTGTCTTCAACAAACACCCACCAGAGAGCAAAAATGCAGAGGAGTGAACGCTGTTTTCTGAAAACAAACTGTGTGCTTCAGCTTTCACTGCTTCGCTCTCAGAACCCATCCCAAAGGCAGAGAACTCGATATGCAGCACACACAGAACAGACGATTGGGGATTCAAGCACCATAAAGTCACCCTAGTTCGGGTGGTGAGAGGTACCTCAGCAGGTGGCAGTGCTCCTGCTCCCTGCCCTGGCCTCCTCAGACAGCCCCTCAGCCTTTGCTCCCCAGAAGGACAACAATCTGATGAGATGGCAGGATGCTAACGATCCAGGAAGAGTGTGCTGCTGGTTTATATTGGGTGAAAAACAAACAAACAGACACACACGCACACCTGTGAAATTTAAGCTGTTGCAAATGATTGAAGTCATAGCCAATGGTGAAAGAAGTTAATTAAACAGGCTGTGCAAGTCTTTTAATCGCACTCTAATCAAAGATGAAATCTCTTTGTGTGTCTAAAGGATAGGACCTCTGAGTTTTTCAGAGCAAATACATTCACAGAAAACATTCTGCATGAAATCAAATAAATCAAATTTTTGATTCATCTGTAGACAGACTAATTATTCTGGTTTGCTGTAGTTATATTTTTGGTTTGTATTATGTTTGAATGAAGAAAAATCAAATTCCAGATTTTAAAATTTAAGTGTTCTAAACTAATGTAATTCCAATGTGTTCAATCGCTAAAAATAGCTAAATATTTCTTTAAAAAATAATAAGAATTAATTCTAGTATAGACCAGGAATCTCTGTCAGGGTGTGTTCAGTAGACCAGGCTGATTCTAAAGATAACAGAATAGGAAACCAGTAAGGTAGAATTGCAAACAAAATTGTTCCTGAAAAAAATTCACCATAAAAAAAAGGAAAAAAAAAAAAAAAACAGCCAAAAATCTCTCCACAAAACTTAAAACAGTTACTTTGATTTCGAACAGAGCTTTCACATATGTAAGTATTTTTTTGTCAACTTCCTTTTCAGAATTTCTAAAATGCCAGGGTATAACATACCAGGGATTTCAAGTAAAAGTCAACTAAAAGCAAGATTTTACAGCATTTTTGGCTGTGAATAGAGTTAGAAATACCAAAAATTCTCATGAGAAAACTTTTTACTTCTCAAACTGCCATTCAGGTTATATTTTTGAATAGCTAATATTTGTGTAAGCATGAAAAAAAGGCATGATTGATCTGATTTGAACCTTTTGAGATTTATCCTTCACTAGCATGAACTGATCTTAATTGGAAGTTCCTGAAAGTGCAAAAAGGAGCAATGTATCAATATATATTTCACTGAAATCAGGAAAGAAATACTGTTTAAACATTAAAAGATAGGTATGGAAGCAAAATAAATGTGGGTAGAAATACTTGAATGACAAAAAACCATGTTGCATTTTGTGTACTGCGTGAGTATAAATAAATTATATGAAATACAGATTTTTACATTGGTTGTAGTGTGCCGAAATGTCCCATTAAAAGAAACACCAATATCCTAAGCAGTCTGTAGCTGAAACTAAACAATATGGCAGTCCACAATACAGAAATTAGGACTACAACACATCGAAATGAACAGAAATCAAAGTTCACTAATTTTTGCATAGAAGCATTCAAAATAGATCCCTGAGAACTGTCTAAACTGCACCCTGGGTAATGAAATAGGGAGAAAACAGTCTGAGCCCCCTTCCTCACCACACTGCCCTGGAGATTTAAGAATTTCAGTTTCTAAAAAAGTCTTTTGATCACCTGTGTCAAAATTACCAATTGAAATGTCTCTGCATAATGAGGTACTTGTCAGACAAAATATAGGAATAAATACAAAGCAAAGGGGCTTTTGTACTTTCATGAAGACCAAAGCAGAATTTGTACGAACCATTTGATTGTGAAAGTTGGTTTGAAGATTAGTGGCATTATCCACTTTCTAATATCATTTGTGGAATAGGATAAGACAGAAATATAGTAGTAATTAGCTAATTAGAACACATGGTGTGTGGGCTGGTTGAGAAGGCAGCAACAATGTCTAGCAGAGAGAAACTAAAAAAGTGCCTGCCTAACTATTGTAAGCTAATCGCCTGTGGGGTCAGCAAAGGATTCACCACCTCACACACACCCAGCCCTCTCCACCTCCACCCCCTGGAACAGCTGGTTCGACTTCTCATGTTTCAGCTTTCCTTTCCTTTGTTTTCATCCCCACCCTAAATGTAGAGCACCAGAGAGATCTAAAAACTTCACCAAAAAGCAAGAATCTCAAGGTCTATTTAACTGATTTCTTATGATAGAATTCACAACAGCCTTGAAATCAAAGGATGCAACTCCAGACGCATTTTGAGGAGGTTTGAGGGACATCTGCTGTGCAGCTCCTCTTTAATGGGATCTAGAGGGCAAGATGATGGAAAACCCTCAGGAGCCTCTCTGGTAAATCCAGCTCTGTAAGCAAAGTGCTCATAGTTGTTTTCACATAATTGCTAAGTTTGGAGGAAGATGAAACAAAAAGGAATAAAGGAAGGGAGTCAGATGTGACCTACTGTCACTGAATTAACTGTGAGGAAAAAAATCAAGAAAGAGCTGGCAATGCATAAAGCATTTCTATTTCAGGTCCTGATATCCTTTTCCATAGAAATTGCTCAGCTTTTAAAACTGTACCCCTCCTAAATTAAGAAATATTGTTATTTTGAATGACAATTCAGTGTTTGGGTAATTGCCTAAAATATATCATGAGAAACTGTCAATTACTGTCCTTTTTTACTCCACTTTCTGGAAAGAGTAAAAGTTTTTCAGTCATGACAGCCCCTTTCCCTTGCTAAGCCTATAGCTCTGGAAGCAGAGAGCTAACTCACAATGTGGAAATTTCAACTACAATATAATCAGTGAATATCAATAATACATCTTACCTTGATCAAGAAGTAATATATTTCTGGGATTAAAAATAGTTTGCTCCTGATCTTGCCTGTCTTCTCAATTTTTAAAATGTCTTTATTAGTGTGCTAACATGAAAGTATACCTTCACTAAGGCCTTTAAATAAAACTTTATTTTGTTTTGATATTATTCTGTAACACCCTGTCTGGCATTCACTGGTAAGTTGAATGCTCTAACAACCACAAGAGCTCAGATTAGCAAGCTGGTGAGCTGATATAAAAAAACACACCCCAAAAATCATAAAACCAACACAAAAGGCCTATCTTTCTTATTACTTATTTTCTTCTTATACAACAATTCAAACTGCTATCTGATTCCCCTGAAGCTCTATGTAGCTATATATAGTCTGATTTATCTATATCTATTTATGGTCTCAGAAATGTACATTCTGTTAAAAATCACCCTTGAAACTGGTGATGTAACAATATTGGTCATCCTTAATATTGGTGGATATTCTTGAATGGGAGAATCTTATTCATTCAATGCTTCTAGAAGAATTAAATAGTTGTCTAAACACTCCTTGAAAATGTGCAAATTGAGTAAGTTACTTAAGTTACTTAAGTTACTTACTGTGCTGTGAAATGTCTTTCTTTGGGCTGTGAAGCTCTCAGTGTGTCTATATAGTAACAGAAATACCTCATCTCTTCCAAAAAATGTTACTGAAAATAGTTTACTACCATTAAGAAAAAAACAGATACAGGCAGAGCTACTGTCAATAAAGAAACATTTCAATAACAATAATGATGACAATAATAATAACAACAAAAATGATAATAAACAACTTACACATACCTGTTGGAAGTGTAAAAAGAGGAAGAATACGAGAAGGTGTCCTGGTTTGAAAATACGATCATGTTAAAAATACAATTTAATCAAACTGAAATCTCTTAAATCTCTTGTAGACAGTTGCTTTGTAACTAAATACTCCTTCAAAATATTCTTGACATGGGAATATTCTTCCTTTTAAACTACACTGGATATATTATTTAACAGCTTCTCTGGATAAGAGGCATCATAATATTTTCAATATACACTTCTTTGTAGTCTTATTTACTAATTTACGTTTTCTTCAGTCTTGCTTGGGTATTTTATGCAAGTTTTCTTACATGCATCTATCCAAATATTTTTGGAATTTTATAACCCTAAATATATTATTACGCCCAATTTAGGTTTTTTTATATTACCCTTTTAGAAACTTGACTAAACATGCATCTAGATGTAAATACAGAAGAAACCCTAAATCCCTCTGCAGGTTCAGCATTTTGGGAGCTATTTGCTTGTTTTCCAGTTCAACCAAAACAACTCGAACCATTGTGTTTTCTGGCTACCATCCCATTCTGAGGCTTTTTAATCTGACAACAACAGGCAACAGGAAACAAAGCAACCATTCTGTTTCCATGTTGTTCTCTTCCTCATCACTCATGTTGGCTCCTACTCAGCAGACCTTTGTTCATTTTAGTTCTTAAGGAGGCAGCTTTGGGAGGCCTGGGCATAGCTGGATTCAGCAGCTGAACTTCCCTGAAATAGTTGTGTTAGCTCACATGCAGTGCAATTCAGCAGCTTCCAAGGGGAACTTCCATCTCCTTCAAGTCGATGAGCTCACCTAAGCCAGGCTGTACATAATTAACTCCTGTACAGTACTTACTGTCTGATCCACCTCTAAGTCATTAGTGCTAATTAATCTCTTGAACTCTGCACATTTGCTTGGCTCAGGGACTCATTCTCTGAGAAAACTCACGGGAAATGGCTACTGTATGGCTTTTACATCATTTCAAAATAGCCTAGAGGCCTGAAAAAACTCATAGCATGCAACCATATGCCATATAGGATGTTTGAAACTGTTTCCAGCCTTTAATACCTGTACATTTAAAATTATATGTTCGATACTGACCTTACAATGTGATAGAGAAAAATAAAGAATGAACTATCAGATAACAAATATATAGAAATGAAAATAACCTTGTGTAAAAATATACACCAAAAAAGAAGCAGAAGCGAAATGAATAAAATTTAAAGAATAGTACATGTCTGGATCTCTTTGTTCCTTTCCCTTTGAAGTCAGCATGTGACATGTGCATGAAAGCAATGGTCTTAAATTGCATTTTTTGAGAAATCAAATGAAACAAATTCCCCATTGCTAGTGAAAATATTATGAACGTGAACAGCCTTAATGTCTCTAGGCTTTCTTTATTTAGAAAAGTGCAAAAAATCATGGTTTTTTTCCAGCATCTTGTGAATTGTAGGAGATAAAAAATAGTCCTCTAACCTCTTTGGCTTTGAATATTCCATTATACATGAGTTTACTTACACAGTCCATTAACAGATCATCAATTTTTTATTTTTATATTTAATAGATACTATTAATTGACATTATAGTTTTGTTATTTTTATATTTTACAGATTCAGATTTTCAAGTTCCTTATCTTCTTGCTAAGAGGCTCCTGTTGTAATTTATCTTCCTGTTCTACCAGTCCATGCACTGTATCCCAGTACCCTAATGAATTCTCCAGAGATGTCAAGTTCAACAGGAGACTTCAACCCCCAACACTGCCACCTGGGCTAGTCACAACATAAGCACTGCTCCAATGAGCAGATTCTACAAAGAACTGCCATAACCTGCTTTTCAAAACTCGACCTTCCAAAACAGCGCACAAGATTTTAAAAGGCTTCATGACTTCATAGACTTAATGAATATCCCAGGAAAAAAAAAAACAAAAAAAACAAAAACAAACATAGGAACAAGGAAACAAAAACCAAAAAAAGCCCCACATCAAAACAAAATAAATTCGAGAGGTTTACGCTTCAAAAGAATAACAGTTCTTTGAAAAAAAAAAGATATTTTGACATGGTTCTCATGTGGAAAAATCAGAGATATTTCTTTTAAAAAGTGATCACTGTTTCACAACTGTGGCAATTTAATATTGCTTGTTGATATTTTCCATTTTTGTATCTCATTTCTCTGCTTTATTTTTTATCTATGCTTCTATTTATTACTAAGTTTTTAATATTCTCTTCTTCATTTTCTTGTCAGTTTTATCAAGCGTAAAATAAGTGTCGTTGAAAGTATTTTGCGACTTTCAAATCTAGGACTTTTTCAGATCATGTTTGCAATTGAGGAATTTTTTTTCCCCAGGAAGCCGTGTACTTTATTATTATTATTATTATTATTATTATTATTATTATTAGCCTTAGAGTTCCCTTTCCAATCCTTTCTTGATTCATGCCTTGATACATCTTCCATATGATTTATTCACAAACATATTTAGACAACTGAAATGTTTAATATTATATCTAATTCACACAACTACAATATAGTGTTTGCTAACCATCAAATTGAAAGATATAAAAATGAAATATTTTTATTTACAATCAGTTAAAAGACTTAAAACTAAATAGAAGTTTTTAAAATATTTATGAAGCTGGTAAGGACGGCATAGCAATATTAAATATATGACTCAAAGTTTTTTGTAGATTACAAAATTAATAAAAAGCCATCCATAATACAGATGGAAAGAATTATATAATGATTAAGGCTGGAAAAACCCTCTAAACACATCAAGTCCGACCCTTACCCTAACACTGCCAGATCCCTAATCGTGTCCCTAAGAGCCACATGCACAAGATCTTTGAGCACTTCCAGGTATGATGACTCCACTACTCCCCCAAGCAACCTGTTACAATGCCTGATCACTTTTTCAGTTAAGAAATTTTACTTAATATCCAATCTAAACCTCCCCTGGCATTTCTTGAGACCATTTTCTCTTGTCCTATCACTTGTTACATGGGAAAAGAGGCCAACCTCCACCTGATTACACCCTCCTTTCAGGTAGATGCAGAGAGTAACAACGTTACTCTCCCCTGAGCCTCCCTTTTTCCTGACTAGAGTTCATAAGATAAGGACAGAGAGAAATAACTCATCAAATACCATCATGGGAAAACAAGCTCAAATTAAAGATATTAATTGAATTCCTTGCTAACAAAGTCAGAGCAGGATAATGAGAAGTAAAACAAGACATTAAAAACATCTTCCCTTCACCCTTCTCTCCTTCCCATCTCTACCTCCTCTCCCACCAGTGCAGGGAATGGGGGTTGTGGTCAGTTCATCATCTGTTGTTTCTCCTGCTACAGGAGGGGATTCCTTCCCCTGCTGCACCATGGGTTCCCTCCCATGGGAGACAGATCTCCATAAACTCCCCCAGTGTGAGTCCATCCCTTGGGCCACAGTCCTCCCAAAACTGCTGCAGCCTGGGTCACTCTTGCACAGGGTGCAATCCTCCAAGGACAGGCTGGTCCAGCAGAGGATCCTCTTTTCATGGGCCTCCCACAGGCTCACAGCCTCCTGTCAGGCATTCACCTCCTCTGCTGTGGGTTTCTGCCACAGGCTGCAGGTGGATCTCTGCTCCCCTGTGCTCCTCCACGGGCTGCAGGTGGATCTCTGCTCCCCTGTGCTCCTCCATGGCTACAGGGTCACAGCTGCCTGACCATGGGCTGCAGGAGAAATCCCAGCTCCAGTGCCTGGAGCACCTCCTGCCCCTCCTGCGCTGACCTTGGTGTCTGCAGAGATGCTCTCACATGTTCTCGTCCTGCTCTTCTCTGCCCACAATTACAAGTTCATACTAACTTTTAATTTTGTTCTTCTTAAGTCTTTTATCACAGAGGTGTTTCCATCATTTCTAATTGGCCCAGCTTTGGCCAGTGGCACATCTGTCTTTGGAGCCAATGGGCTCTGCTGGACATGGAAGAAGCTGACAGCAATTTCTTCCAGAAACCAAACCCTGTAGCCACCCTCCACTACCAAAGCTTGGCCATGCAAACCCAATACAACAAATTGAAACAAACTATGACCTTTTAACAATCTAGCTTTTTTTCTGCATGAAAGAAAACTTTCAAATTTATTTTGATGTCTTAGAAGGGGGAAGTCATGTAACTTTCTGAAAGAAGCCTTAAAACTTGATTAATTTCTGAAGTTGTAAATAACAAACACTACTAAATTATGCTCTATTCTGTTGTAAATAATCTTTTAAAACATGTATTAAAACATCTCTAATTACATGACAGAACCCAAAATATCTTTGGTCATGTATCTGCCACCTGGTCTTGTTTCCTTGGGATTGGAAAATTCAGATGAAAACTGAATTAAGATAGACTGGGGTAAAGTAACATTTCAGGGATTTTAACAGCTGTGCAGTGAGGAAATATGATTGTTTTTTTCACTCATAAGATCTTTCACCCTTGGAAATTTCATAACAGGTGGTTACATCCTCTTAGAAGCAGATAAAAGATTTTATGGGAATGGTGTAATACAGGTTTGCAGGTCTAAAAAGTCTTGATTTATAAGTAGTCCAAATCTAAGTACTTATGAATAAAAGCTTATCAGTGTCTTTGAAATCAGATAGGTGTCCACATATCCAGAATGAGTTGCTTTTGTATGCAAGGAAGCATCAATTAAAAATTTTTTAAAAAATGTAAAATCCAGAAGAATGTCTGAGGTACAGGGCTCAAATATCTCTAGAAGAAAAACTATCAATTTGCAAACATTGGTAAGAAAAGCTGGTTGAAATAGAAGCTGGAAATGTGATAATTTGTTTTATCTAACTGATCGACATTTTTTGGTTTGTGTTTGGTTTTTCACGTAAAGCTCCATAAGCACTCAAAATTCTCAACTAAAATGATGGAAAGTGTAAAAGAGTAATGGAATGTAAAGAACAGAAACTTAATGATAACTGTCTCCATAATGGAAAGTTAAGGGAGTTCTTCTGGTGTTCTTTTGACATTTTAATTGGGAAGGATGTTTCATTAGATATAATTTGATTACATCTATGGATAGAAAAATTCCCATCGAAATTAATATTGGGGAAAAACACTCAGAGGAAGAGAATAAAATCTGAATGGGAACAGCCTTGGTGAGAAAATTATAGTTAATTTTTGAGATTACAGAAAAAATATGGACTCTTAGTGAAATAGCTGGAGAACTTTTTACTACATTAAACCTGAGGTTTAATGTAGTAAAATGCACAAAATAAACTACAGTAGAAAGTTAGAACACAGTGACCATAAAGGCTACAGGACAGTGGTACAAAAGAGATGCAACACAAGATAAATTTCATGGTTTAACCCCAGCTGGCACCTAAGCACTAGGGCTGCTTGCTCACTCTCTGTCCAGATGGATTGGAAAAGAGAATCAGAAGAATAAAAGTTAAGAGAACTCACGTGTTGAGGTAAAGACAGTTTAATAGGTAAAGCAAAAACCACATGAGCAAACAAAGCAAAACAAGGAATTCCTTCACTGCACTCCATTGTCAGGTGTTCAGCCATCTCTAGCAAAGCAGAGGTCCATCCTGTGCAATGGGGATTTCTGAGGACAAACACCACCCCCCTGAACATTCCCACTTCCCTCTACTTCACCCAGCTTTCTATACTGAGATACCATATGGCATGGAATTTCCTTTGAGTCTCTTGAGGTCAGGTGTCTGCCTATGTTCCCTCCCAGACCCCTCGCTGGTGAGATGTTGTGAGAAGCAGGAAAGGCCTTGATGCTGTGTAAGTGCTGCTCAGCAGTGACTAAAATACCCCTGTTTTCAACACAAATCCAAACCACAGCCCCCACTGGTAACTCTGAAGAAAATTAACTCTATGACAGGGAGTCATTAAAATGTCAAGTGGACAGAGAAAAAGGGAGAAGGAATCTAAAAGACAAAAAATCGTGTATCCAATACTGAAAAAAACAAACTTGTTTCATGATGACAGCATTTACCCTTAGCAGTATTAGATGATAGGTATATAAAAGCAAGTACATTCATATTAAAAAAGGCTATTGCACAAACAACAGAGATATTGATGTGACAGCAAAACAGAATATATTACATTTTTATAACTACTAGAATATGTCAGAACGAATACCTGCAATTCCCGGGGAAATTCAAGGCTGAAGGGCATTATCTTGTTACAAGAGAACATTCTTCCTCCAGGTGGAAAAAGACTTCTGAGGAATCTGAATACTCCTTCACTCCTGACACTAATGACATTGCTACAGAACATGGCTAACAGCTTTGCTAATACAAGATCAACCATGGGGTTTTGTGTCATTTCAGCTTTATGATTCTAAGAAAAGACCTATAAAAAAGATGTTAAATCCCATTAATCTCTGTTATAAGAATCAGATTGACCAGCCACTCATAACACAGTTCCAGCAGTGAAATTCTACACTCATTTGTTCAAGAAAAGGGAAAGGGAAAGGGAAAGGGAAAAAGGAAAAGAAAAAAGGAAAAGAAAAGAGGAAAAGAAAAAAAGGAAAAGAAAAAGGAAAAAAGGAAGGAAAAGGAGCAACTATAAAACAGTATGAAAAATACTCGATTCACAAGTATTTAATAATAGGGACCTTAAATATGCTGCTGAGGAACACAACAGGGAAGGGAGGTAAGCAACACTGGTTCAAAATACTAGATGCTTCTGCCAGCTGTTTCTTCTTGAGGGTAGGCTTCTTTCTGTAGGGTGTACTAAGAAAAGAAACAGCTTACTAACAAATTATAGATGCAGCTTCTGTGAGAGACATTTTCTGTACATGATTATAACACCACAAAGGGACTTTTGACTCATAGACCAATAGAGGCCAGGAAGGAGCAGTTAATTGTGAAGTGTCTGAGTCAGGGAGCATCAGTAGGAGGAGGTGAAGAATAGCCATTATTTATAGCCAGAATGGATTGGCTCTATAAGTAAGTAAAATTAACTGAAAACTACTGGTCAGGTTAATGGGTTGGTATCTTAAATTCATTTTATACAAACAATATTTTTGCTTATGAAAAGTTGGGATTTATTTTGGTCTCTATTTTCACTTCTATATAGGGTTTTTGTTTTCTTTGGTATCTTGTTAACCTTCCAATTAAAAATGTTTCAGTGGTCTCTGTAGTAAAATAAAAGTAGAACAAGGACCAATAAGTACATTTTGCCATGACATGAACACAAAGTTAAAATAAAATAAAATAAAATAAAATAAATAAAATAACGTAAAATAAAATAAAATATATATAAACTCTTTCGACCAGCTCTTCCAAGTCTTCTAAATTATTATGTACAACCTGTGCTGCCACACAAAGTTCCCCATTCATGCAAAGCAAATTGTGAGAAATATTAAAATAAGTAATGTTAAAAAAAAATCACACAATTTTGTGCTACGTGATTCCTACAAAAGCATGGATAAACCATTACCCATCTATGGAGAATCCCTTCAGTTTTACTGTTAATAAGGGAGAATGTGCCATCTAAAGCACAAGAAAATAGTGTTTCCTTCCTCCATCCATATTGATTTCTCTTAGAAGTAGAAGAGAGAAAAATAATATAAAAGGGGAAAAAATAAGGCATCATGAAAACTTCTTGACTAGTGCAGGATCTGTGGATGTTTGCCCATATTACAACCTATCATGTTTTCCATCAGCTGGTTTGTCTAGCTGAAGTACATTATGACTGCACATACAGCCTGAATAATTTGAATTATTCATGGATCTAAGCACCAAGGGACATACAAAGTGCCTGAGTCACAAAATCTAGCTGTATATAAATAAAATGCAATTATGGGTTAGAAACTGGAGGATCCAAGTTTGCATTGTAATGTCACAAATATATCTATAGAGTGTATTGTCTATGGATGTATTAATCCAAGGTTAAATGAAGTACAACAATAAATTATTTTTAAGGTATAAAAGCTTCTTTTCAACATTTTTTTACTTAATTTGCTACAGGTATCTGAATCTTATCTTAATCAAATTTTTGGTTTTGATTTCAGCATCCTGAATCAAAAAAATATTTTTCTCAAAATTGGAAACTTTCCAATTAGCAGTGTCAAAATTATTTTTCTTAATACTCCTTGATTGAATAATATTGAATGTTTTGCTAGTTATTAAACCACTTAGACAAGCAAAAGTCTAAGTTTCAGAAAATTTAACCATCCAAAATTCCTTAAAGTATACTGTATTATTCTACAAGGAGTTTAGAGATCTCTCTTGATTATCAGCCTTTTTCCTTATGGGTAATTTAATTTCCAAAATATCAACTCAGAATGTCATACAGCAGACACAAACAGGTCCAGGAAATATCTGGAGCATGTTGAAGTTATTTGTGTGGGTACTAATGGAGCTGACTAAGAAAGGTGCCCTTCTGGATTTGTTTCTTGGAATCAGAGAGGGACTTGTGGGTGAGCTGGTAGTCTGTGGCCAACTTAGTCACAGTGACCACAAACTTACTGAATTTCAAATCATTGTCCATAGGAGACAAACTGCCAGCAAAACTTGAACTCTGGATATGGGAGGAGCAGAATCCAGTCTGCTGAAGGAGTTAATTAGTGAGGTCCCCTGCTTTTGAAGGTATTGGGGTCCATGAATGCCAGTCACTTTTAAAGATACATCTTTTAAGAGAGCAGGAACAGGAAACTCCAAAGTGTCAAAAATCAAAAGAGCAGAGCAGACAGATGGATTGTTGAGCAGGGATCTTCTAGAGCTAAAGTGGAAAAGGAAAGTGTATACACGTTGGACACATGACATAGGAGGATTTTAGAGGTGCTGTTGACTCTAGAGAGAAAATTTTTGTGTTTTGGGTTTATGCAAACTACTGGTTACACAGAGATGTGATGTATTAGTCATCACTGAGCAATGCTTAAAAAATGTCAAGGTGTTTTCTACTTCTCACACCACCCTATCAACACAAGTGAGTTGAGGGTGCACAAGAATCTGGGAGAAGATACAGACAGGACAGATCATCCCAACTGACCAAAGGGATATTCCATTACATGTGATATCATGTTTTGCTATCAAAGTTGCAGAGAAGAAGAAGGAAAGGTGGCACATACACATTTGGATTTACAACATTTCTCTTCCCAAGTAATTGTTATGCCTGATGGAACCCTGCATTCCTGGGAATGTCTAACACCCGCCTGCCTGTATGGAAGTAGTTAACAAATTCCTCATTTTTCTTTGCTTATGTGTGCAGCTTTTAGTTACTTATAAAACTGCCTTTATTTCAACCTATCAGGTTTTTCACTTTTACCCTTCTGATACTCTTCTCCCTCCACCTAGTGGGATCGAACAGGATGCTGTGCTGGGTTTAGTCGCCTGCCAGGGTTGATTCACAAGACCTGTGAGGAATCCCTTTTTACTAATTCAACTGGATTTAAAGTTATTAAACGTTGAACTAGAGGAAACTGACCAATACATAAAGAAAAATACATTTTGTCCACTGCAATTGTTGTCTATATTAACTAGAATGAATCAGCATCTGAGGATTCATATTCTATTCTATTAGTTCAGACAAAGCATTTCACTTCTAAATAGTTGAAGGAAGGTAACACAGATATTTTTATTATGAAAAGCTAATGTGTCAATATCAATAATAATACATGACAGATTACCATAAATACTCAAACATCAAGAAGACACACAGTAAGAATATTTTCCAGACAGCAGGAAACAATGTTTATTAGCAATGGCTGTACTTCTCTTGTCAAAAGGAAATAATCTTCAGTTTAGAAGTATCCAGTATGACCAAACGTGGAGTGTAGCCTGGAGCTTTAATGGATTTCTGAGATTGTCTTCCTTACAGCTTTCAACTAAAAATCAACTGTGAAAGAGATCTACTCAAGTTTGCATTTGCTGCAAAGACAGAAAGAATATGGAATTCTAATCTGTGTATTAATTAAATGTGATGGCAAGCTTTTGTGTCATAGTGAAGTGACTATAGGAGCATTCGTAAAATATTATTATTCTCTCTGTGCTCTCATGGATTTTTTTTTTTCTAATTTATTAACAAAATGTTTTAAATTTTCAGAAAAATACAGATAAAGAATTTTATGCATTTACCTGGAGCTGTCCTCACCAAAGCAGAAACAGAATTAATACTTGCCCATGGCACACTCATGTATGAGGGCTGGGTATGTGGTCCAATATGTGAAACATATGGTCCATTTGGGTTTACAAGCCTTTCAGTATTTATTTCAACCTGTCAAATCATATTCATGTCAAATGGTAGCTGTCTAGAATTCCTTTTGAGATGGCACTTACAAAACATAAATAAATTGCGAATGATGAAGGATTGAATCTAGTTTAAATCAGTCTGATACAATGTAGAGAAGGAGTAATTAAAAAAATCTGGTTCTCTTGAAATTATTTTAAACTGCATAGAAGACTTTCTTTTAGCAATGAAGAGACAAACAAGAGTTTCCCCAAGCAGAGTAAACGTCTTCAGCTGTGCAAATAGGCTTCCCTTTTTTACTGAATCTCCTATCTAAGGGATTTGGGTAGATGGACATTAAGAGAACTATAATGCAAATACTTGGGCATGCAAATCTGCTCATCTTAGCTGATCCTGGTGTGCATATGGTCTTCATATGTCCACATTCAGCTGGGTGAGTATTCAGCTAATTGTATGCACAAGAACTCCACCAAAACTGTGGCCATTAACGTGCTTAGTCTGCCATATGTTATTAGTTTTAGAAAGCATGTGTTATGACCTAAGACCAAAGTCACCAAAGAAAAGAAGTGGATTCACTTTTGCTGCAGGCTTCTAAACCTCTAGTGATCTCAGTGCAGCTGTGACAACTTATCCCAGTGGCCAAATTAGTTTTCACATAAGAGTAAAACTCAGCTCAAATACTGAATCCCCATATTAATATCATCATCACAAGTGAATGGTGTTATGTTACTACTTACTTATCGCAAAACATCTGATAATTTTTAACTTTCTGTCCTGACCTCTTCCTTATCCTGAATCATTTGGAAATGTCAATGTGGAATAGGTAACCTTTATAACACTGATCTAAAGTCAGTCCAGATGGTGCCAGCTAGCAGTTATTAACTGTTTGTTAGTTCGCAGGAGACAAGTGAATGCCACACCTGCTGATCCCAAATATTAGCAAGCCAGTGCTCACATCACATGAGCAATGCTGAAGAAAACCAAAAAGCATAAATAGCACCTCATTGGGAATCCTGGCACAGAGACCAAAGGCTCCCAATGAAAGGGGCACATCTGAAGTAGTGAGACATAGACAGATTACCCTGTCCCGTGCTTCCTGCCAAATAAAATTTGTTCCTAATTATTGCGACAATATTCCAGTACTGTGAGAGTGTGGTAACCACGCCCTAACCTGGGTTTGATGAGCAGTGGCCCATTTCAGCAGTGCCCCTATTCCTACCCCTGTTACAAGTAATTTCCTTCCATAAAGCCATTAAAATTAGAGGAAAGACTACTTATCTCTCCCCCTTTCAGTCTCAGATAAGAAAACATCTTTAATGCTTGAAAACAATATTAAATGCTGTTACCCACACAGCTTAATAAACACATTGAGAGCATTTCCCTGAGGAGGCTGGGAATTAAAGCACACCTGGACTTTCCTCAGCCTCCTCAGCATTCTGATAGCAAGAGAGATTAACAAGTCAACATTTCTTTACAACAGAATCCTGTTTGCCATATATTTAATCAATGGGTCCAATTTTAAATCCTCTACGTCTTTTTACCTCTGTGATTAACCAAAATTCCTACAAGTATTTGAATTTTCAGTGTCCCTGTTTGAAAAACTTTTTATTTTTGCCTTTTCTTTGTAGAAATGAGCACTCTTACTACTCTATGCTATTGCAAACAAGAAGCACATGTTCCTGTTTGAGCTCTTAAGATAAACAGAGGGAATTTACCAGGTCTGCTGATCAAAACTTATAGAGGGAAAATATTTTATATTTTGGACTTTGTTTTTTTGCAGACAGAAACTCTGCAAATAGCATATCTAGCAAAAAGGGGTCATCATCCAGAAGGATGTATAGAAAATTTTCAAAAATGACAAAAGAGTTTATCTACTAGTCACTGAAAAATTTAAAATGTAAAGAGGAAAATTTTCTGCTGAGATTTTTCATAAACTGAAATTTGTGCTGAAACAAGCACCTTTAATCAATACTGAGGTGAAAGTTGAAAGCTGATAATTGAGAAACAGGTAAAGTTAAATATTATGAAAGAATATACTACAAAGCCAATTTGCAAATATTGAAAAGAACCAGGAAACAGCTTGCAGGGCTTATATCTACTATTCTTAACATTTCATTGAGAAAACGCCTGCACTGCCAGTCTACTCTAGTAGGAAGGAAGATAGAGCTGAAAAGTGTTTATACATGGTCGCACATGCATAAGTACATGCTATATAGGTAACTGTGTTAATGAAGTGATAGTTTAGTTTACATTAAAAGCAAAACATATAAGTTCTATCTCCCATCTGAAATATAACTTTGACTGCAGTCTTACTGACAGTGAGTGATTTTCTTTTTTTCCTTCCTGAGAATTTAAGGAACTTTTCTCTCTGCTTAAAAAACTTGTCTTTCTGAAGCCAAATTAGGCTTTCTGTTTTCCTTTTTCTTTATCTTCTCTTACTCAGTACGCTGCACAGCCTTGTGGAAGAAATTGCAAGACATTATGGACTACTTCTGTGTTAGCAAGACACTGGTAATACCACATGCCATCTTGTCACACGTCTAAATAATGCTGTCACTCAGCTGTCTTGCTGCATAGAAAAGATAAATGACTGAGTGAGAAAAAAATCTCCTGGTAAAGTCTTACCTTGACAACGTGGGAAAGAAAACAACGTGAAAAGAGAACATTATCACTGAATTAGATGGTGTTCTGGTGTCACCAGCCTCTCCACTCTTTGTACGCATCCTTAGACACGATTGTGGTAAAGCCAAAAAGTGTTTCCAAGTTCAGCATTCCTTTATGACAGAATTATGGAGCCTTTGTTTCTCATGATGATTGAACTGAATAGAAAACACAGAGAAAATGGGTACCAATTTCTGTCCTATGTATGTTTGCATGCAAAGAAGACTCAAATGTAACTTGGAAACATGAGTCCAAATCTCCTCTTGTGTAAAATTTCTAAAATCCTTTAGAGAGATACGCTTTCTTTGAAAAAAAAGTCATTGAAAAATATAATTCAACTTAGGATGACAGTTCTGAAAAAATTCTGTACACATCTACATTTTTCTTCTATGACACTGTCGCTGATCAATGGCTTCTTTTGAACTCTTCTTGATGTAAGTAAATCCTTAGCCTGGCTTTTTCCTGTCTTCCAAATGTGTATTTAAGATGTACAGCTTTGTTAAATTACTCGGGTTTCTTTTATTATTGCTGTTTTCAGTGTTAGCTACTGATGTGTCTCTGTGAACTTGAATTTCAAAAAAAAGCTGAGGAATACAAAGAGAAAGTGTAGCTTTTGTTTGATACAGTAGATTCAAGCTGACTTTAGTGGATATTTGATAAGTTTTCCACAACTGAAAGACCCCATTTTAGCAAGTTCCACATGTTCTTGTAGACATCCTGGAATTCCTTCAGGATGCTGAGGATGTCCAGTTAAAAGTTGATGGTTGGAGGACTATTTAAATAGGCATATACCAATTTCTGTTCCTATGTCCTTCTAAACGATGTGCCTTTTTATACTGTTCCTGTTTCTGAGATGATTCTTTCAGTGTCCATACCCAGATAGAACATTTCAAAAGTAAACAGTTAAGATGTTCAGTAGACACATATCTTCTCACCATCTGGCAACATTGAAAAGCTGTAAAAGAGTTGGCTGTTTACTTCTCTGTAAATCATGAAGCAGAATAAAACCAAAAAAGCAATAATTGTCTGGCAAATTTTGGCTCACAATCAAGATAAAACATACACCTAATGTATACGTGACTAAATATGGCCAAAATGTACATCTGCTTAGAACTTGAGGTGCTTTCTCAAAGTATATCCAGTCTCAGTTAATTCTTTCTCATATCTCTGGGTTTGCTAGGTTCTATACAAAGGAAGTAATTGGCCACCCCTACACCAGAAATCCTCTCTAATTAGAGACCAAAGGCAAAGGTTTGCTGTGGAAACAAAGCATAAGTAGTGAAGGCATTTGTCTAAGATTCTACAGTCTATTACTATCAGACCAAGGTATAGAACATGAGCATTTTACTGTAAATTTACCACGTGCTAGATGACAGCTGATCTGATAGATGTATAATATGCACAAATTTGTTACTAGTAGTTGAATGTCCAGATGGAGAATTACTTATGCCTTATTTTTAAGGTCATAAGAGATTGTCATTAAAAAGAAAAAAAAAAAAAAAAGAAAAAAAGAAAAAAGAAAAAAAAGGTTGAATATCTGAAGTAAAAATCCTTATTCATTAGGTCAAGAATTTTTCCTGGACACAATCTTGCTAGTAACTGTAAGTTATGGTTTTAATATAGTTCTAACCTTAAGACCCATTATGCAATATCTCATCTTTCAACATTTTACTGCTTTAAATAGCATGAGTTTGACCATAAATATAGAGCAAATCAGACATAAGTCTAAGACCATACAAAAAAATTCCAAGAACATGTTTTACAGATTTTTTTCAATGTGTTGTTTTCTCTTTGCAGACCAAAATTTCTTGAATATATAAAGTTAATAGAAATAAAAAGTAATAAAATTCTCCCCTCCTCTCCTTCTACAAACTCATTTCTCTCACAAAAAAAAATACACAAGTCATATTATTGATTATATGTTATCTAATAAGCAACATATTTCTCTGCCAACCTGATAAAAACCATGTATAACAACAGAAAATATGAGTCACGTGAGGACAAGATGTGCAATACAGGCTGGACAGGTTAGTGGTAGTGGAGCTGAGTACAAGAGAAATTGTGTTTTCCGCTTCACAGATTCCAGCTGACATCACAAAATTTTTTCTAGCATTGGAGAAAATTTACAGTGTATCTAAGCAAAAACCTATTTGTGTTTTCCCCCCTACAGTACTTTTACTACCCATGTAAAACACAAACAAATCATTAACATGACCAAAAGTTTCTAAAAGGAAAGTCATCTCTCATAGTATTTTACATTCTACCACACGTGTACTTAAAAAGAAAAGGTGAGAACATCTCACTCCACTTATTTATTTCACCTTAATTCTCCAGAACAGAATAGTGCTAATGTGTATGGGAAAAACAGGATAAAAAACAGACAAAAATCTGAAATTCTCTTGTGTACTTTGCTATTTTATCAGAAATAAAATTACAGCTGTTCTATGGCTTTGCAGAAGATCTGTCATTTTTAGATATAGCTATCAGTCCTTAACCATTGTTGTTAGTACAACCTCATTAGTCCCCTGCTTCTTCCTTAAATAGATCAGACTTGGTTAAGTTATGAAAGAATTTGAGACATCCAAAACCCAGTGGTGTTGAACGACCCCACAACAGTATTCATACTTAGCAGAGGTCTTCCTGTGTTCTCTTATCTATTTTGGCCCCTCCAGACATTCTTTTGTTCTCATAGCTCTATGGATTATATTTTATAATTTATGACAGGCTACCAATAGAAAATCAGTCAGCCAGGAAGGGCATCACCTCTTCTGACTGCAGCACTCAGATTACTTTGGCAGCTTCATTATCGTCTCAATCTAATCCCATCTAAGAGAGAAAACTTTGGTTTTGCATTTTCCCTGTCCCTGTCTTGGTAATATTTCAAATTTATGGTTGACTTACTAATTGAAATAAGTTAGTAAGATCTCTGGATATTCACATGGAGGATACCATCCATTAAAAACTAACATCATGTGCCTCACTTTATGGCTTAATGTTATTATTATAATTATTATTACTATTATTATTAGGGCAACAAGAAATAAAGAGTGCTGATCTGTATGCAATTGCTTTGTGAGTACCTGGAGAGATGCTGAAGGATATCATTCAAGCCACGATTCATTCTTCAGTATAAGCAGTCTGCAATCTGGGAAAGTAAAATAAGGTGAGGTAGCAAACCAACAAAAAACAGATGAAGAAAACAAAAGCTCACACTGGCTCATAGTCACAAGTTTTAATTATTTTTTTTAAATTGTTATTATTTTTTTACACTGAGAAATGATTAGAGGAATTTAAATATCCAAACAACCACATGTTTGTCTCCCCATGGAGCTGATAACAAAACTCTTCAAAACAGCTGCAGATGACAGGAAATGGGGTGGTTGGGGGTTGGGATTAGGAGAAGCTAGGAGAAAACCTAAACCTGGGACAGACTCAGTCCCTTACCTAATTGGCATGTGCCAGGTCTCCAGAATAAGACATTGGGGGAGTGATGTTATTATTACATGCAAGAAATTAGCTCGGGCCGCTTGAGTAACTGTTGCTTTTATCTTTTATGGCTAAGCCTCTTGAGATGTGTTTAACATCCTTTAACTGCTCATCTGTTATTATTATGACTTTTTTTTTTTTTAAATCCACAGAGAGTTTAAAGTTCAGCAGTAAAGTTTTTTGTCTCCTATTCTCTTCACTCAATTGAAGACTCATCTTTCTTAAAATTTGGTAATTTTTGTTGCTATTCTTTTTTCTTACTTTTATATTTTTTGCATTGTATCTCCACACTTTCTGTTCATAAGTGGTTTCAGGAAGTCTCCTGCTTCTCTTACTGGCAGCAAGAGAAATGGCAAAAAATATATGTATATATTGGAGATACAAAAGGAAAAGATACTAACAACATGAGCCGTGAGTCAAATTCTGAGTGTTTGAATATTAAGAGATATTTAATTATGTACTTCAATGGTACTTCTTATTCCTATGTATGTATATATATATATATATATGGAAAATCCTAGTGAAACTACTATAGCTCCATATTAGTCAAATAATTTAAATACAATTGAAGAAAGCAAAATATTATTATTCCAATTGCCACTTAATATAGTCACCTTCAAAACAGAATGTGGCAGAACAACATACATCTTAAATAACTTCAGAAAACTGGGCATGGGAAAGGAGAAATTAGAAGATCATTTCCCAGTTAGTCTAGTCAGTTCAGCTTTGTCAGTTCTTGTAGTCCTTCTGTGTCCTTAATATTTTTTCCAGTTTTCCTCATTTATTCCTTTTAAAATTTTTATTTAACTTATAAGATAAAAATTTATTTAAACTTTTTATCGGGGGAACTGCCTTCAATAGCCTGTTGATTAAAGGACAAGTACAACAAAATGCTGTGAAGTGAGTAAAAAAATTAACTGAAATATGGATGAAGGATCAAACACAGAAAAATAGAAGTCCTGCAGTAGAAAATGTCCAACTCTGTTTTAATTGTTTCCTTTTTTTTTACAGAATATACACACAAAGGTATTTATCCCCTTTTTTCCCTTCTGTATACTGTATTATCCAGACCACATTTAAATAAAAAAATCTGAAGTCTTCAGTGGCAAATAATAAAATCTACTTAAGCAAATATCCACTATTGTAAGATGTCAAGATAACATATTACTGGTATCATTAGAACTTTATTTTCTGCTTGAAAATGAATAACAGCACATATATTTCCTCCTATTCATTTGAGCAGCTATTTTATCAGATAAAAAAATTCTCAGCTGTGATCTGTCATTTACTTTCTCTGACATCTTATGTCATCAGTTGCTTTTTTTTATTTTTTCTCTGCAGTAGAACTAATGGCCAAGTATAGTTCTGACGGCAGGAGAATATTTATATGATGTCCAGTGAAAATCTGTCAATACAGTAGGCTGCCCTAAGTGCTCTCTGAAAATACACTTGAACTTTCCCATCATTTTTTCAGAATCAGGTTTGACCCTGTTCACTGGAGAACAACAGAATGGCAACTGAGAAGGAAATATCTAAATCTAATCTTTCTGGTGTTCTTAATCTGGGCTGACATAGTTCTACAGGAAGCAGAGTAAGCCCATTGCTAGAGTTTTGGAAAACACACAATAGGTGTATAATTATAAGGAAAAACAAAAAAAGCTTTTATTAAAAACTATATCGTTGCCAATGATTAGCCAAAAATTAAACATGATTTCACTTGGTTTTTTAACACCAAAAAAGCATCATCTTACTTGAACCGTCTGTTGCCAGACAAAAATGCAGCACATAATAGCAAAAATAATATGCAAAGTACCACTGATCTGAGGACGTTTGCATTTTTTCTCATTATAGAATGAAAACACCAAAAATTTTATTGACATTTTTACAGTTGGCATTACTGAGCTACTTTGAGGTTTTTTACATATTGCTTAATGATTGAAAATATATGAAATCCAATCTTTGCTAGCTAATATTCATGGGCTATATAATTCACATGGTGTTTTGGCGGGTTTTTTGTAAGTATGATTAAATAATGATGTATGCCCTTTTAAAGGGACCATTTGTATGTTTCAATTAAGTTATCTTCATCAATATTCATACAAGAAATACTAGAATCCATTTCCTCCATAATTAAAATAGCTACAACTTGTTCTCAAGAAAGTCTGTATAAATTAAATGGAAAAGTTAGGAAGCGTAACAGCAGTAAATTCTATTTTGAATCATGCACATCAAATATTTTGGAAAATATCTGTCTTCTAATGTGTTTATTAGAACAAGTGTACAGCGAAGATTTGAAAAATCATTGAAATTAGAGAAAACCACAAAATATTACTTACGTAAAGAAAAATTCACAAAAAATAACAAATTAAATCATTCCAAAATCTTAAAAACACCCTCTCCAGTTCCTTTCAGGATATTTTTAAGTACATACTGCATTTGAAAAGTCACAATAATGCTTGAGAATATTCCTCTAATGGAAAATGCTTAATTCCTTCACTACACATCTACTGAAATTAGGGATAGTTATATCGAGTAACTGTTGTGAGCATGTCTTACTGATGTCAGTGCAGCAGTGACAAAAGATTAGACAGACAAAGTGGTCCTAACCACCTCTTGAGCAACTAAGTGCATATTTAGATTGAGGAAATGCTTGAAATCTCCCACTCAATTACCAAATAACCTCATGAGGTTCCTTCCTAGGAGTTTACATTTCTAATCACTGCTATGTTTAAATTACCTAAGTCTTGATAAGCTGAAGCAATTTAGCACCAGACTTATCAGGCATTTTGGAAAAGACTATTTCAATGAAGATATATTTAGGTTTACTGAGTACTTCCAGGAAGCTTAACTTTGAAGATATATATGACAGGTTTTCTCTGATTCACTCAAAAACCCCAGGCAGAAAGAAATATTTTGTCGCCAGTAGTCAAGCATACAGAACATTGAAGAAGATACAAGAATGATACTCAAAAATGGCATTTTCTATTGAATATATCTCTCATCTCTCAGAGCTGTGAGCACATCCCCTGATTATTATCTGTCCTGATGCATAATTCTCTGTTTCCTTTCAAGAAGACTTTTTTATTATTCTATAAAGTATTCACTGAATAACAGAAAAACAAAAAGAAAATCTTGATAGTTTGGGAGTTGGATCAGTGGAGCCCTGGTTTCCAACTCCTGCTTCACCTCCAAAGAATCCAGCTTAATCTGTTGAGAAGCAACCTCAGTTAATGTTGGTAATTGATCCAGGGTGCAACGAGTTATAGTTCTGACAAGCAAAGTTGATCTAATTTCCTCTCAGCTTTGCAATTTCCTCCCTTTTCCTATCCTATTTTCACTTGGTTGTCACAATGACAAGGCAATTCCATGGGATGTTAAAGTCTGGAAATGCAATTGACTCAAATGGCTTCAACGTGAAACTAATGTAGCCTTTTGGTGCCATGGGATGTGGAAGGAAGTCCTCTTCTTCTAGGCAATCCTCTTCCCCAGCTGTTTAAGACCAATCAACTCATTTTCAAAACTTTTCTTTTTCTTTCAATGGGAGGGCAGGAGTTAACTCAATTTTATCACACTTTTTGTGTCATTATTATAATATTCTTATACAAAGACATTGTGAAACTGAAGGACTTTGACCGCACGAGAATTTAGTAATATATGTTCACATGTGGTAACAACTGCAGTATATTCAGCTGACAATTTCAAACAATTCACTGGGTAATGATTTGAATCTACCTTCCATGCACACTGAATTCATTGTTCTCAGGAAGAAATTATACCGCAAGAAAGTTCATTTTAGAGGGAATTGCATGTGGCATATACCAATGCTGCAAATCCTTTGAGAATGTCCCTACTGCTTCAGTATACACATATTGCTTTATACCACATGGGATTCTTATTTTTCCCCATAGTAAAGTTCATGCAGCACAATAATGATTTTGCTTATGAGCACATTTTAAAAAGCACATTTTGCTTATGACCACAGAGATAAATTCAGTAGAATCAGTTGTTCAAATTGTGATTAGCTCCTGAAACAGCTATTAAAGCTTGCCTGTTCTGAATTTCACTCCAGTAATTTTCATTTTCACTACAAGATCATTTGGCCCAACAAACAATTTCTCTTGTCATCTGTTCAAGTCAGACTCTAAAATTCATACCATGGTTACCAATGCTATGGTTCATAGTCTGACTCTGTAAGATGTTTATCAATGTTGTCCTTCACATATCCTGTGCTGTTTTTGGTGGGATGAGAAAATCCCTGACTGAGAATGCTTCAATCTCTGAAAGAATGGAGCAATACACACAGCAAGACACGACTTATTTGTACCTGGAAAAAAGACAATTTCCATTTTAGACCAAGACTGGCCTTTTGCTTTACCTTATCTATTCTATCTTTAATTTAAACTCTAGTAAAATATGTAGAGGAACTGCCATTAATTATTAGAGATTAAAACAAATGAAAACAAACAAACAAAACAGCAGGGGAAAAAAAAAAGCCACCAAGCAAACAACCCCCCAAAACAAACAAAGCAAAACCAAACCAAATCAAATCCTCCAAGAATTAAAGAACCCAAACTAACTTGTATAGAAATATATTTGGTCACTAATACAACACATGCCTGAATAGTACCATCGTGAAACTGATTTATGTATTGGTGAAACAGATGATAAAATGAAATTCAATTTAATTTTATAATAATTTTTTTAAAATGCTTTGTGTGTCACAGGTATATCATCCTCCTCAAACTGAAAATATAAACCTGACTTTTAATTTAGTCTTCAGGTATTTTAAATAGGAACTGTACTTAAAATTAAAATTATAGGCCTAATACTTTATGGGATCTGGCCAACTACGCAAAGCCAAAGTACCAGGGGACTCAGAGTGACTAGTTAGTAAATTAATAAACCTTCATCAAATGAAAACTGCAGAGAAAATTGTGTAAATTGGTACACAGATAACTGTTACATTGAATAACTCTCAATGAAAGCAGATAACTCCAGCAATGACACGTTCAACTTATGTTAATTTACACATGCAAATTTCCCTAGGTAACAGTCTCTTCAGCTACAAATTTTTTATAATAACAGTGTATCAAGTAAGTCTTATATCTGCAAAAGAATATTTTAAGCCTGTTAACTTTTGAACATAAAAAGAATGAAAAGAACCCTTCTGCCATCCTTCTCTAGTTTTCTCCTTCCCTCTTTCCAAATTTGACATTCTAAAATTGGAAATTAATTTGCTTCAAGATATTTGGGGGTTATTTCCTCTGAATTTACAGTTTTAGCAGAAAAGGATATGGTAGCAACAACAGACTGTATGATTCCTTTCAAAGGCTGGATCACCTAACTCCAAGCTGGAAGTGTGTCCAGGTGGCCAAGAACGGCCATGGCATCCTGGTTTGTATCAGAAATTATGTGGTCAGCAGGACTAGGGGAATGATTGTCCCTCTCTGCTCAGCATTGGTGAGGTCACACCTTGAATAATTTGTTCAGTTTGGGGATTCCCCTTACAAGAAAGACATTGGGGTGCTGGAGCACACCCAGGAAGGGGAATGAAACTGGTGAAGGGTCTAGAGAACAAGTCTTGTTGTTAACATCTGAGAGAGCTGGAGCTGTTTAGCTGGAAGAAAAGGAGTCTCAGGGGAGAATTTACAGCTCTCTACAACCCCCTGAAAGGAAGTTTTGATGATATGGGGATCAGTTTATTTTCCTAGGAAAAAAGCAATAGGATGAGGGGAAAAGGTATCAAAGTTGCACTTGAGGATATTTAGATTATGTAGGGAAAAATTTCTTCACTGGAAGGGTTGTGAAGCATTGGAAAGAGCTTCCCTGGAATGTAGTGGGCCCACCATCTATGAAGGTGATGCTTCCCACAAAAGATATGCAGATGTAGCACATGGGGACTTTTTAGTAGTGGATTTGGCAGTGTTGGGTTAATGGTTGCACCTGATGGACTTAAAGGTCATTTCTGACCTGATTCGATGACTCTGATTCAAGATTTCAGGGCGAGACAAAGAGAGAGATCTCCAAAGAGATAGAAAGATCTATCATTCAACTGTCAAATTAATCTCTTTCTTTCCATGCTGGGCATAAACATTGGTCACCATGTTTAATTTCAGTGCATATTTCCTTTACAAAGAAAATAACTGAAATTAATCACTATTTTGAGATTAAAAATAAATAATCTCAAAAATTGCTGAAACCAATTCAATTAATTCTATTCATCTTGTTATTGAGATCTCACAGCAGAAAGAGGAAGAGGTCTAAAGACCTATTTTAGTTTGCTCTTTCCTTGCATTTTGCTAATATTTTCCTCATGAACTTTTAGAGATAGAGTAGAATCATCTCTGCCTTTGCAGCTTTTTCTCCAAGGATAACAAAAACATTAATGAGCAGGTCTCAAGGTTTTCCCCTGACCACTGTACACTCCTCTCCTTATGAGGAGTACTTCTAAAGGCACTTTCTGTGCTGTGTGATGAAGTAGACTGTGCAGGTCTGCTATTTTTGATTATAGGGGAGAATTCTAGGATTTATAGCTTTAATGTTTCTGAGATCAGAGGACATGCTTCATATTTTTCCAAAAGTAAGAAACATGAGCTTCCAGACCTGTTCTCTGAAAGAATCTTCTTCTTTCTGTCAAGTATAGATGAAGGCTGAGAAGAAAGACAAAAGTTTCCCAGCCTGATGCTCTTACTGAACAATGGAGTATAGTTGGAAGGTTGAGCACAAACTGGGGGTTACAATAATGTGGGCTGTACTGAGCACAAAAACTTCCTTTTCAGTTCTGTTGATCTATGACTTTAAGCAAATCACCTTCAAATCCAAGCCTCTCTAGAGGAATGGACTAAATTATATCCCCCAGTTGAAGGAGCTTATGTTCAATGTAAGTAGTACTATTATCATAACATTGCAGGCTGACCTGTAAAGGTGAAGAGAGAAAGTAGGCAGAATTTCTTGAATTTTCTTACTCTCTGAAACCCAGATGACAGTCTAAAAACCCTTGACTTCTGAACTACTGACTTCAAGTATTATTAGCAACCCTTGGCCTCCCATTAAACTGTAGCCTGAAGACTTCACATTGTTAAGTGAAAATGCTCAGCTCCGAGCTGGATCAGCCATGATATAAATAATGAAGAAAAGGAGGAGAGAAATAGGAAAGAAAGTGAAAGTTGCTGTTGCAGAGGAGTGAGAAGGTGGCTGTTCCACAAGTTAAGACAAGAACAGGAGCCAAGGATCACTGCAGGATAGGTGAGACTACAGATAACACAGCTAGCATGTAGGTTCAGAGCCCATCCAGGAAAACCTGTCAATAATCTGCAGCAGCAGAGGTAAGACTAGACTCAGGTTGTCCTATGACACTGTCCAGGCTATCCTGGATGTCCAGGCCTGAAATGACATGGAGATCCAAATCCAGAGTAGAAGATGCGTGGATAAGGATCCTGTGAGGCTAGTAAAGGCAGGCAGGTTTTATAGGTGTTCTAAGGCCCTTGAAAACTGAGAATAAAATTTCTATGTGACTTGAAAGAAGGCATTCGTATTCTGTATTTTGTGCAGAAGTACTGGCTGGAAAGTACAGTACTGCCTGCACCAGGAGATGGAAGTCCTGTGCAAGGACCTGGCTGTGTCACAGTGAAGGTAACTCCCCCCCTCTTTACTACTCCCATTGCCCAGCTGGAAGGAAAAAACTGCATTAGTTGGGAAGTTCTAACACTTACTAGGTCTGTCTATGAGACAGTGACTAGATAAGCATGGATTTCTATATTCTTGGCTTCCTCTGATACCTACAAGAAATAATATGTTCCTCAATATTCCGATATGTGAATGAATATTTTCATAATGGCTTCTATTTTATTGTCTCTTTAAACTTCATATAGGCTTTCAAAAATCCTGTAGCTTATACTCTGAACATTAAGTATTTGTTACTCTTTAGAGAACAAATGCATCTAGTCACCTGAATTCAGATAACTTGTGAAGTTTTCAGAAGTCAGGGTAATTTTGCTTACTAATTTTAAATCATTACTAGTGATTGGTATTAATTAGATTAATAATATAATTAATAATATATTTAATTAGATCTATATTAATCTGAGTTTCTTTATTCTGAATCATAAAGTTGGTGTTTTTCTAAGAGGAATGGACTTTGTCTTGAGATGCAGGCCTCATTTTAACTACTTTGAAACTTGATGCTATTTTGATCATTCTTTCTTTAGAGTGTAATTGATTTTTCCTTTTGGTCCTGGCCTTAGCCATTTGCCTTTTTAAAGTCAGTAATGCATTACTCCAAAGACCCAATTTATATTAATACCTGAGGCATCTTCAGCCATGAATGAAAGAGTTGCTCTCAGTAATCCAGACTATTTATAAGCCTGTTGGCAAAAGGATTTATATGCTCCCAGGTTTCCCCATTAAAACAGGGATGGCAGGTTTTAATCAGGAAAATATATATATATATATCATGTAATTGCAATTCCCTCAAGAGCTGCTTTGTATTTGCACAGTCTCACTACTAACATTACAATGGCTAAAGGTCTGCCTGTCACTATTTCCACTGTAAAAACCTGCACTACTCCCATCAGGGGCAATAACTCACAAAAAACCACATGGTGCTGAAACATAAATCACTACTAGAAATAGATCCTGATTCAGTTGACTAATCTGCCTTCAAAGAAGGGCAAAGAGTTTGGATGGAAAAAGCAAAAGAAAGGGCTAATCCAAAGCATTGTGTGTTATCTTCATCTGTTGAAGGTCACACACCTAGTCTCCTCCAGGTATTTGAAATGCCCTCTTCTTCCTTGACTTCAAATTTGATCCTAGCCTCCTTGTAGAAAGGGAGTTGGGATACTGAAATCTGTGGAGATTGGGAAAGAATCTATGTATTTGCATTTGTAGAAGACCTCTCAACAAGGTCTTAAGTATTGAAGACTGCAAGTGATTGGAAATAAGAAAAAAATGGTAGATTACTAAAAGAAATGTGCAAAGGACCATTAAAGTATTGTTGAGACATTGCAAGTGGATATATCTCAATGAATTATTCAAAAGACAAAATAGTTGGGCAAAGGTACTGTTAGCAAGAAATACAAATGTCTTGAACGTTTTATGTGCCTTGTACCTTTATTATTAAAATCATCAAGACTGAGATTTTAGCTGATAGTTTAAATAAATAGTCTTGAAAAACACTCACTAATCAGACTAAAAATAATAAAAGAACCAAAAACTCTGCCCATATCGTTAAAAGCTGCTCACCTAATCATTCTTTAAAGCTTTGGTGAATCTTTTTGAATATTGCACAACAAATGAAATTGCTGCTTCTTTTCTAGGGAGCTTACTTAAAATCACTTAAACTTCAACTTTATGAAATAGTGTCTAACACTGAGCCTACAACTTATTTGTGTGTTATGTATTGAACTGTTCTTGTTTGTGTTTTCCCTTAACACTGCCCAGATCAGAACACAGCATTCCCACATTATACTCTTGTCCGTTTTTCTAGGAAATACAAGTGGTTGTTATAGCCCTACCTAAGATGTGCACAATTTGGAAGCATGAGCCTTTGTTGAATAACCCACAGATGGATTGTATCTCAGAAGCATATAGAACTGTATGGAATTTATTCTACCTATGTCAAAGTGTTAAGAGGGATGAGATAGAAAAAAGGAGTTCCATGGAAAACATTCTATGTCTCACTATGTAAATATAATGTATGAAAATGTAATTAAAGTCCTATAGTTACATTTGTTTAAGCTGTTCTTATAACTGTTCTTATAGTCAATGATAACTCCTACTTCCCCACCTGCAAGCACACATGGTCCCAACAATTAAGGATTTTTATTCCTCTTACTGTTTTTGTGCAGAATATAAAAGCTTTGAATAAAACTAATGCCAAGAAAATAAGTGACCTCCTTTCTCTTAACTGTATTTCCCTTAACTGTACTTTCTGGGTCACTGGAAACTATCAACAGTATATACAGAATAGGAGAATTATGCTAGGCATTCTCTGTTCCTGGCAATCTTAACCCTTTAAATAATTTGGCTTATATTCTTTCATAAAGGTAGCTTTGAGAGAAAGATATGCTCTTAATTCTCCTGCATTCCTTCTAGTTAGCAATCGGTGATGCCTATGCTTTCTTTGCCTGCTTTCATTTACACTGTGGCCTTCAAATATTCAACATTACAAATTGATTTCACACTGTCATGTCACTCAGACAGTGAGGAAAAATGTGAAGCTCAGATTAAACCACTTACATGGAATACCCTGACTTTTTCTAGGTATAAGTTTCAGTTTCATAATGTTACTTCAATGTAGCTTGTGATGTGTTAATATGATATATTCCAGCTATTAAGTTTTAACATGCATAGCAGGATTTTTATGGATAAGGGCTTTTGCACAAAATATGAGGCATTTTAAGGCACCTGCTTTAGCATTTCAAGAAATACTCCCTGAAAAGCAGTGAAATGCATCCATGATAAGCTACTAAAAAATGTAAGTCCCTATGCTGACCCTCTCTCTGCTAAATAAGAGATTGCCTGGGAAATACTAGTGATTATCCTTTCACTGGGATATTTCAATGTAAAACAAAATGCTTAGCAGTTTTATCCATATGTGGATAAGAAAAATTATACACATCAGTTTAAACATACCCTCCTTAGTTTCTGCTCCAAAGATATTAAACAATCATTTTACAAATTACAGTCTAAGTACTGAATTCTTTAGCTGCTTTAGAAAGTGATTTAAAGTTTGACATTACAACCATTCATATGGAATATTGATTTTTAACTATATGGAATTTTAATTATAAAAAGAAATTTTTACTGAGTGAAGATAGATGAACCACAGAAACTCCCCCCCTTGATTCCTATTCCACCTGCCCACACCTCAGATTTCTGGCATCATCTGACTCTGATAATCCTCGTCCAGCTGAAAGACCATAAATTTTCATTCTGTGTATCACAAGCAGTGACATATGAATGTCAAAGTTTTAGTTTATGTTGAAAAATCTGGATGTTTTTCTTCTGAATCCATGGCAACTCAGAGTTTATTAAATTAAGGCTAGGAAACACAATAGTTGAATAGTGGAGTGTGTAAACTATGAACATTATTGATAGCTTCTGCACTATGTCAGTATTCAGATGGTACAGACTAAACCCCCACATTCTCCCCTGCAATGAGCTGAGTCAATTAAAAAAATCTCAGATTGATGATTCACAGATTTGAAAGCCAGAAGGCAGTAGCATTTAAGGGCAGTGTTTAGTCTGTCCTGCATAACACATGGCCTGGAATTGTCCTGTATTTTTTCCTCCTTGCTACAAAAACTGTCTTGAGTAGAAATATTGAGTAAAACAATTTGGAAATTGATAGCTCTAATATAATATTTTGTATATTCATATAATATATATTTGATGTATAATTTTTTTGCAAAATATAAAAGGATTCAATTCCCAGCTTTTCTGGTCTGCAATGCTCTTGTCACCTCAGCTGATGTACAGCTATTAAATTTGGTTCCAGGTGTCTATATTTATACAGACATAGAATTTTTTTTTCTGAAGGACAGAACAAGTAATCAATTAACATTTTATTATAGAATCATAGAATACTTTGGGTTGAGGGGACCTTTAAATGTCATCTAGTTCAACCCCTTTTTGCTAAGTTGAAAAAAATAGTATTTTTTATAATGAATATTTTTCTCATTTTACGTGACTTTCTATGACCTTCTTTAGATGTCAGCATTCTTCCTGAGATGCTGACATTTGAGTTGGATGCAACAATTTAGGAGGTTTTGTACATAATGCCAAAGATTATCATCGTATGAATTGTCTGTTGTCAAGAATTTAGGCATCAAGGACCAAACTGGCCTTTTGAGTCTGTATTCAACTTTCACTTTACAGAAATATTATTTCTGGATTTCTCTATTGTTATAAATCCATAGAGGATACCCCAATATATTTTAAGGAAAAATTTAGACATCCAGCCTAAATAAAGTATCTCTTGTTCTTTACCATTAATTTTTTGTTGTTATGTCGTCCTCTTCAATAACTCAAATAATTAAATTTCACACTATACTCAAAAGCATATTACAACTATATGAACATATGTATTAGCAAAGAAAACAAAATAATTTATATACCAGACCATTTCTGGAGGAGTAAACAGAGTAGACCTATCAGCCTATTGCTTGCCAGTGTTCTGGCACCTAAGCTTCATTGTAAATCTGTATGTGACCTGAGTCTTGACAAGCACCTTCATGAACTTATCCACAGCTTGCAAATCTCTGACTGTTTTGAGTCAAAAAGCAGAAGACATTATAGGACAGAGGACACAGGAAATTGCACCAGGTTCCAAATAAAGAGTGAATTTTCAATCCCTATTTGAGTTTTAATGGTAGTAGAAGCACCTGGAGGAATCCTGATATTTTTTATTTCATTTTCTCTGTGTTCCCTACAATGTTCTGAATCTGTTCTTCAGCCTCACTTTTCACTTGCACCTTCCCAGAACATACATCACTGAGAGATGTTTGCATTCTTAAGTGGTGTCATAGAGTCTTTGCAAATGGAAGATCCAGAAAGATACTGAGAGGTTCAGAGAAGTTTCTGTTTCTGTCTTCTTTTCTCCTCTTTCCCCTCCCTTCTGTTCTTGAGGATTAAAAGGTCAAGTACTGATATAATTTCACAAAAGTGATATTTCTTGGGAGTCATAAAGAAATTTTCAGTGCAACAACAGGTCGTTCATTGGCTCCACTCTTCCATTTCAGGCTTCTTTTTCCTTCTTCCAAAGAACTTTCTACATGCTGCTTTGCTTAACCATTTAATAATAGGCAAATGAGATGCAAATTATTTTATACACTCACTGCTTTTCCATCTGTGTTTCCAATTTAAGGGAGTGGGAATGGCAGAGGAAGACAATTAAAACTAACAGGCTATGCCTATGTTACTAAATTAAAGACCAGGAACAGTCTTTGCCCTGAGATAAAGTGGCCATGCTGGATTTTCATCCAAGTTTCTGGTGGCTAGCCTTCTCTTGGACACATTTGTCTTAGAGAAAACAAAACAAAGAGGCAAGTAACAGCCTGCTGTGGCTCACTAGACACTGGAGGGTACCCTTATCCATGACACAAACAGGCCCACCCACCATCTCGACTTGCACTAAGTAACCTGTGACCTAAAGTCAGTGAGGATCCCCAGAACAAAAGAACAATGTAATTTCCCACAGCTTTCAGCAGAAACCGTACACAAGTAATCTGAACACAATGAACTCATTGAGGTGTTAAAGCAAAGAACAATGTCTGTTACACTATGACACGTGCTTTCACTCACATTCTTTGAAATATTTTAGGCAGAGCCAAAATCAGAGAGACACGTGTTTACGTTACATTATTAAGGTTAGTTTCCCAATTTCTGGGCAAGCCTGAAGGGTATGCAAATACAAAATGAAAGATGTTTAGATACAGAGATCTAGATGGAATATTGTCTGCTTAGCTGTTCTTAAAATGCTTATTTATCTGAGCCCTTTAACATCTAAATGCTTTTATAGATTTGTCCTCCAGTCACATTTGATACACAGAAAATAATTAAATTCTTCCCTTTGTTGAAAGAGTCATTATTGGATTGAGTCCTATGAACATCCTGTAACATGGTAAAACACCCATCCTGTCTCAGCTTTGTTTCCAAGAGGAGCTGATCACAGAATTTGGAGAAAAGATTTTGACAAGGTTGGATGGTAGAAGCTTGTAATTACCAGGTTTTTCACAGTATAACCTGTGGACACTTCTGGTATCTTTCAGAATATGTGGCACGACAGAGGATGTTCATTTTGATGTGCCCTCAAATTCCCTTTCTTTATTCTTTTATGGTATCCTGAAATCACACATATTTCAGGTTTTTGCTTTCCCCTCTCTTTTTCAGAAAGGTTTTAGTTTGCTGTTATGAATGTGATCATCCTGTGTTTGTTCTATCCTCATTTGAAAAAAGTCCAAAGCAATTCATAGAAATTATATGAAGCTGAGTTCTGAGAATTTCATTGGTTTGCTCTAAATAGTACTTCACACTGAAAGATCTTGTTGAGAGTTGTTGATTAGAGATGAAATGAAATTAAATCCTGCATCAATTTATTAGGAGAGTTTGTTCAGCTCACCTGTTGCATAATTGATGTCTTTAATAGCTTTAGTGTTGAACAGCAGAAACTGAAGTGCTATGGAAAAGGTGGGATTCCTCTGGGGCAGTGGGCTGCAGTTTCTGAGTGGCCTGATTTCAGACACCTTAAGTGGCTCTTACAAACTGCTTTGAGAAGGGAAGGCACAGAAAAGTTAAACCATGTCATAAACTTTTATAATTTCTCTTCCAAGAAAGGTTTATGTTTCAGAACCTAGAAGATATGTGCAAAATCTACCAAGGCTGTCAGTCTCAAAGCAAATATAAGTATATGCATATGGCATGGGGGAGGAATTTTAAGTGTTATTTTATTTGTACTGTGTAAGCAAAATGCTTAAATAGGCCCATGGTTAAAATTCAAATATTAAAAAGAGAAAAACAGGTGAAAAAAAGGAAAAGGGTCATAAATATGTGCCTGTACATATAGTTTAAACATATTTTCTTCCCTTGCTGGAACTGATGAATGTTCCTTACATACATTTTTAATCTGGCATCAATTATATAGTCTTTATTCTTACCTGGAAAATGTGATTATGTAAAACACTTAATACCTCCATCTATATATAAAGTTATAAAAATTATATGATGCCCAGCATGTACATACTGTCTAGAGAAGATGACCTGCAATTTGTATTTATGCATTCCACTGTTAACTTTGTGGTGCTTCTCTATTGTCAGGCATACTTGTAGTTCTCTCTGCACAATTGAGATAAGACACTTAAATATCAGCACAGCTCTGGTACTGAATTTCCAGTGAAACTCTGCATGAATTTTTTCTCTCAGTAAAAAGTTGTATAAATTATTTGCAAGCATTCATAGTTATTTTGTTTGGATTGTAAAAGCACATAGGTGTTGCACACTTAGTTGGTTTCACACTGTAAAGACATGCTGGAGCAGAATCATCTTCAGAGGTTACACATTGATTTAAAGCAATTCTGCCACTCACTTCTATTCTCACTGCTTGACACACACAGATTCACACGTAAGATGAGCTAAGTTGTTTTTAATGCAAAAATATAATCTCAACACAAGGTAAATGTTCTCATTTGTTTTTAAAATCCACTCCTATTTCAAGCCTTTTCTAAATCCTACCACTTTGTCAGATATTGAAGACATTTAAGATATCAAATCATTAAAAGTACAGCAAAAATCACAGTTTAAAAAAAATCCATGTGATTCGTATTAAAAATATACAATTTTTAGCTTTGTGATATAATACCCAATGGAATTAATGGAAAAAATGCAACGTTAATGTCATCAAATATTGGATGTCAGCTGTGATCTGATGTCATAGATAGATATTTTGTCTTTGTATTTCTATTTTTTTAATTAAAAATGCTGCGTCTAAAGTAAACCAGCAAAAGTTAAAGTGTTGTGTATATATATGAATACATGTAGCTTTTTTTTTGCATTTTTATTTTGTACGTACATCAGTTTTTACACTGAGTTTAGCATGCTTGAAACAGCAGGACAAAAGGAAAGAAACAGAAAACTGTAAGTTATTATGTCTACTGCAAATAATGATAGTGTATTTCATGCTTTCATATCTCTAATTTCTTAGTAACTAACGTTCCCTTTTTATCATTGAGTACATCATGTGTGTTGGAGGTGTAACTTTTGTATGTGTTGCCTCTCACAGTCTTCATATTAAATTACATCATCTGATTTATCTCTTTTGCAGGACAAAAAGTTCTTTGTTTATTTGATAAAGAATGAGGGTTGCAATATTATACTTTCCCCTTCAAATGAAGAAGGGATGGTTCATTTAAATAAAAATGTTGCTTTTTCTCAATTATGCTCCACTCCCGCACCCTCACATGCAAGTTGTAGCATGTATCTGGTGTTCTCTTGGATTATTAGGTCTTATTGTCTCTGTCTACATAACCAATGTAAAAGAAATACAATGCCCTGGAAGATATTAAAAGGCATAGTCTTGTGTGATGCCAAATAACACAAAAGCCAGAATTACTTCAGCAGGAAAAAAATATTTGTAAAGTGAATTGAAGCATTTCTAGCCTGTGACAGAAACCGGTCCTTTTCTATCACATTATCTTTGAAGCTTCATCTTTATTCCCAGACAGAGTAGACGTGTATTATTTTTCAGTATACCAGTTAACTTGTCATATAACAACCTCAAACTCTAGTTATTGCAGCAAATATCAAATTAATGGTTGTTCTCACGTATTTTACTAATAGTTACAACTGTAAGGTAACTCAGCAGATATTTTGTATTTTTACAAAAAAAATCAGAAAGTTGAAAATTTGTACAAAAAAAGATGTAAATTTTAGTTGAAGATATGCATTTGAGGGAAAAATATATTTAAAGATTTTAACCCAACATCTTGTCATTCTCAGGAGATATCATATCAATGGGTTCAAAGGAAAACTCGGAATTAAGAAGAGTAGAGAACTGGGATGATCTTACAGACTTCACAAGAAATATGTAACACTTAAAATAAAAATTAAGACGTTTAGGTCCTTCATAAAGAATTTTTGTTAACATTTTCACAGTACATTATTACACAGACCCACTGGAATTTTTTTTAGAAATATAAATATTTTCATCATAATTTTGAATGAAGATGAGAAAAAAAAGTTTCCTGGGACAGAAAAAATATCAGATTTGAATAGGTTTGTCAAATTTTATATGGCAATTCGTCCTTGTCTTGCAGAGAGTGTTTTTGAGGGCTTTCTGTGTTGTTGTTATAGGTCCCTCATGAACTTTTCAACTCTGCATGCTCAGCTTCGATTCTAAAGATGCTCATGGCTACTGTGATGTGGTATATATATAACTGGTTGCTGTGCCACTGTGTTTGTAAACAGTCAGCTGTTTACAGCAGTGTGGTATTGCAGAGTCCCTCTTCACTCAGGACTTACAATTTATATGCATACTGCCTTGCTTTTGGGGATACAAATGTACTGCTTCAAAGTTCAGTTTGCTTCTTAGCTGATGTATCTCATAATCAGTGGATTATGACATTTTCTATAATCATACACAAAGAGTAAACTGCTGACTCTTTGTGGGTGCTTGATTAAAAAAGAAGTATCAAAGTCTATATATTGCAATTAATATATATAATTCAAAGGTGTAAATCAATTTTGCTAACACATGAGGAGTAAACACGGAGAAACAAACACTCTGAAATGTTTACTAAAATGTGTACATTTATAATGATTAGTTATTCTTATCCAATTCCTACACAGTCAGACGTAAAATTGAAACTATTTTGGACCCATTTGGTACAGATGTCAACTGACAAGCTTTGGCACATTTCTAACGTCATCACTTTCGTGTAGCTGAGGAAATTTAATTTTGAATTTCTGCATCAAATTTGTTGAAATGATAAATAAAATCCCTATCAAGTGGTTTCACAGGCATTTCTTACTTCAGGAAAATCCTGGTGTAAGTCTGACTGCATGCTATAACTTAAATTATTTGTTCACTTTATGTCTTAACTCTTACAGTAACATTTGCCAACATTCAGTGAAACACTACTAATGCCTGGTAGCACTGGAGGTGTGTTTCAAAAGCTGCCCATATCAGGAGGTGGATTTGACCATGGATATTCTATATTACATCAATCAGGCAGACTACAGACTTTGTACAAGCGTTTTGTTTCAAGTGCTGGTACTAATAATACTTTTAATTTAACTTCAAATAATGGTAAGCATGAGAATTAATACTGAGGGAGAAAAAAGTGCTTTCCAATTGGTTAAACTATATGAAATTTGCATGCTTTATGATTGCACTTAGTAATAAAATAATTTGTTTAACTTGTATGGAATTGGTGAGGACAGAACTTTTTGTGGATGATCCTGGTGTATTTTGGTACTTTAGTAGAAGCATTATTCTTCCATTAATGTTCAATAAGTTATATTTGATATTCAGTCAAAATAAGTCTTGATTCAGACAAAGTTCATCAGGAACATAACTGCCTTTAATGCAGAATTTTGGACTAGCAAGCAAACTTACCAAGAAAAAAACCTACTTGGAAGATTTTCTTGATAAGAGCTCATAGAGAAGACAGATATCTCAATGAAGAATGGGTTCTGAAAATGAGTTTGAGTTGTCAGAAAATATAGGTGAAATAAAAAAGTAGGACATTTTTAGATAACTCAAACTCATTTTCAGAACTTATTCCTCATTGAATTGTCATATATATACATATATATATATATATTGCTTATGTTACTAAATTACTCTTCATTTGTAAACCTCTAAACCCTCCAGGACCTTAATGTGGGATATGACACATGAGAAAGATATATTCCAGAATGAAACGGAATTTTTAAAAGATTTTTCAGCTTTAAAATTAACAAGGTCATACTATCATTGTATAAATATTGAAGTTCTGCATAGCCATCCGATAAATCTCAGTGATGCCACCTAATAAAGCACAGTTTGTTGGCATGAATCATGGTAATTTAGAGTGACTTTTCTCCTCTTGCCTGTACTTTAATATCATTTGTTCTTTTTGTTTGTATATTTCCAATAACATCTGCACATATAAAAAGATATTGAGGTTAACAACTGGCAACAGTAATATATTTTTTAAAAATTCATTTTGTTTTTATGTTTTTGAAAGAAAAGTAGAAAAATAACCTTGACTTTTTGACCAAAAGACCTAATACTGTTTCCCTCTTTGGTATGTTTTCTTGAAAATCTCTCCTTTGTCAGCTCCATTAGGTGAATAATCTAATGTTTAAATGTTTGGAATAAGTTCTTTTACTTTTTTTTTACCTTCTTCATGTTTACAGCTGATTATGAAACTCCTTAGAATATTTTTCCTTTATGGTGCTGTATCCTGGATACCCTCTTCTGCATTACTTGAAGTCTGAGCACTGAGTTAACTTCTGGTCTAAGAAACTGGAATAATGGAATAATTTAAGCTTAACAACTTATTCTGAGTGTTCCAAAGAGAAACCATCTACCTTGCCAGGTATGCCACACATTATTAATTCTTTGTCTTGATAGGATTGGTAGTATTTTGGTGCAACGTCCTTAAACATAAGTGGAATATTTAATTCCAGTAATTATTTCCAGTAATTATTTCAAATACAGAAACACACTAGGAAGACATAGAATTGTTGAAGAGGATGAGTCATTAAGATGATTAAAGAGCTTGAGCACCTCTCCTATTAAGACAGGTTGAAAGAGTTGGGGTTGTTCATCCTGGAGAAGGCTTCAGGGAGACTTTCTAGTACCTGAAGGGGACTGCTAGAAGGCTGGAGAGGGACTTTTTACAAGGACATGGGGAAATGGCTTTAAGTTGACAAAGGTAGATTCAGATTGGATATTAAGAAGAAATTCTTTACTCTGAGGATGAGGCACTGGAACAGGCTGCCCAGAGAAATTGTGAATACTTTCCCTGGAACATTCAAGGCCAGGATGGATGGGACTCTGAGTAACCTGGTCTAGTAAAAGGTTTTCCTGCTGATGCCAGGGGAATTGGAACAAGATGATCTTTAGTGCCTTCCATCCCAAGCCAGTCTATGTTTCTATATTTAACAGTCTATAGTTATAGTTATATGAAAATTCATTGCTTAATTCCTAGTCTTGGAATTTGTTCAAGCTTGGTTTTATGTGTATAAGTGGGTTTTCATTTAAATATATTAAATTCGTGGCAGAGAAGAGACATAACATCTTTTGCTTTCCTGTTCACTCTGCCCAGTTCTAAGATCACAAATTTATATTTATTATTTGATATTCTTTCCATATTAACTTCAGATTAGGGAATGAACGCCCATTCATTAAGAAGATAACTAGGATAAAATTTCCTGTTCCTATTTTCTCTTAGCATTGATTTTACAAAATCAATCAAATCAAATTTAAACCCATGCAAAAATAATATATTCTTAGCTACTATAAGATATACAGGACAAGCAACTAAAAATCTGTAGGAAAACAACAATGTCATTTGGTATAAGATTTTCCTTATACAGTGTATTACTGTTCTTTGAACTCTTCTTGAGTGATTGATATTCATCTGCCAATAATGAAAATATTCCTTTCCCAAAGAACATTAGATTTATCTCAGCAGAGTGTCCAAGCAATTCAATTTTGTTAAGAACTGATGAAAATCTATCATTTGGCAATGATGGATGGATATGACACTTCCTTCAGTCCAATTTAAGTGCTGAGTATGGGCAGCAATGGTAATTCTTTTAAGAGTGAGGCACAGAAATATGTTGTCTCTTTCTATTAAAGTTAATGTTGAACCACCAACTTGCAGAATGGCACATCCATCAAATAAGAAATCTTAAAGCATGAGCATCATGTCTATCACTGTTTTGAAATGAACAAAGTTGTTGTCATCACCATCATGTTTTATATCTATCTAGTACCTTTTATGTCATACCTGAGTCTCAATTCATGACGCACATTTCTTGGTGGAGGTATAAGGAAGAGGTTGCATGGAGAAGTTGTGGATGATCCCTGAAAGTGTTCAAGGCTAGGTTGGAAGGAGCTTTAAGAAGGCTCGTCTAGTGAAAGGTGTCCCTGCTCATGGTAGGATAATTGGAAACAAAGGATCTTTAAGATCCCTCCCAGCCCACATCATTCTACAATTTTATGAGTTTATGTGCACTGGTACACTTAGTTTTCAGACTACCTTTGGTAAGACAACCTAAGACCCTTTTATTTCTTTTTTTGTGAATATATATCTACACACAAGATAGGAAGAAATATTAAGGAGTTTCCTAAAGGCAAACTTTCTTGATAGTATTCAGATAAGGAAAACTAATTTGAAAAGCCTTTGTCTTTTCTTTTTGATGTTGACCCACTATCAAGAGATACAATATGCCTTTCCAAAGTGCTCAGTCATATCTTTAGGGGAGGAATGCATAACTAATACAAAGATGTAGCTAGCAACCCATCTCGCACCAATTATATTTGAAAGAACTATATGTAACAGAATCTGGAGACAATATGAACTATTTGGTCCTGTTTACTTGAAATATAATGCATCGATGAAGGTGCCAGTTACATACATTGCAGATTTTATCGCTGCCACACATTCTTCCTGCATTGTTAATATCCTCAGCATCGAGGATGCGAAAGCTTTTGGAAAATTACCTTTTTTCTTCTTTACAGTAGTCTCAAAGTTGAAATATATCTATAATGTTGGGACAGCTGAGGAATGACACAGAGGAGGATAAAATGCAGTAAACAAGGTAACCACCCTCATACCTCAATTTCTACCTGATCTAGAAGAATTTATCATTCTGAACTGCCAGTCTTAAGTTCTTTACTAATGTTCTTTTTTCTTTTATTTTGATGACACAAATTATAAACATGACATTATAATAAGGCAAAATCTATTAACATTGGCTATTTCAGTCTAAGAAGATTTTTAAAAAAATCTGTCTACCACTATCTCATTAAAACACAAGATGTGTTTAGACGGCACAGAATAATACTTGAATAGTGTCAGAGTAATTATATCACATTCATTTGACATTTCTTGGCATATGGAGAAGGCATATTTACATTCAAGTGTTAAATCAACCAATTTCCTTAAAATAGATAAAAAAGAACCCTGCTGTTGTTTTATAATTTACTTCATCACATTTTTTTTTAACCCAATTTAGCTGTAATTTTTCTTATCTCCTTAAGGCTCTGCAATAACTCTCTGGCTGATGTGACATGGCTACATAACAGTTCTCTTTCAGCAATTTATTCAAAGTGCATCTATATGCTGAAAAACTAACCATGTCCTCACTTGCCAATAATTGTTTAATTCCCATTACATTTGTTTTGCAAAGGACAGGATGGGTTTAAAATCTTTGAATGATGGGGTTGGACAGCTGAAAAGAGTTGTAAAAGAAAGACAATCTTTCGTTTCCTTACTTTACTTAAATACAACGGCACTTGATTGTTTGTCACAGTTGAGTTAGCTAATTGATATATTGCTAAAAGTGATGATAAGCATTGGGAAAGCCTATCTCAGTCTGTTAATCATATTGGTTTGCTGAAATTCCATCAGGAAATTAATAAAACAGACTCAGACTTTCCATATATTCTGTTGTCTTACTCCACTTTCCCTGCGCATGATACACCAGGGACACTGCATTACTCTTCATAGCCTGTAGTTATGTCTGGAGTTAAAAGGTCTCTGTATCTTTTGTAAGGCCTTTTCCGTTTTCATATGACTTTTCATCAGCCTATGAAATAAAAATGTGGAGATGAAACTTACGGGATTTCAGAAACTCTTCATTTGGTATTTGAACATTAGATGTTCACTGGACCCTTTATTTCAAAGCCAAGAAAAGCTATTGCTATTATCCCAGAAATTTGTACAGTATAATATTTTCTTTCTGAATGATGTGACACTACAGTCTTGCCCCCATTCCAATTCTGTATTTTTAAACTCTCTTAGAAAGCATGTTGTAGATGACTCTGAGATTTAGGGCACAATTCATGAAGCTTTAAAGAGCAAAAAATAGGTCACCAGCCATTCATTATAAGTTCCTCAGATGCTGAAGTTAAAGTCAAACCTTCTTAGAAGATCTTCAGATGAGATTTTTTTCACAGAGATTAATATTAGGCCTTCTGAATTATGAGGTTTGGGGTTTTTTTTTGTTTTTGTTTTTGGAGGGTTTTTGGGGTGGGGTTGGGTTTTTTGGGTTTTGTGGGGTTTTTTTGTTGTTGTTTTGTTTTGTTTTGTTTTGTTTTGTTTTGTTTTGTTTTTTGTTTTGTTGGAGCATGTGGAGGAATGGCTTGAAAGTAGAAATATAATTCTTGGATGAAAAGAAAATCCTCCTGTTACATGCTCTCCACTGAAACACAGATTTTTCTGACAAATAATATATTGGATTATGTCATGTTTTAACTCCAGCCAAGCCCCACACAGCCACTTGCTGACTCCCAATCAGCAGGATCAAGGAAAGAATCAGAAGAGTGAAAATTAGAAAATTAAATGGTTGAGATAAAAATGGCTTAATAGGGAAAGAAAAAGCTGTGCTAACAAGCAAAGCAAAACAAGGAATTAATTTACTGCTTCCCATGGGCAGGCACATGGTTCAGCCATCTCCAGGAGAGCAGGGCACCATCACATGTAATGGTGATTTGGGAAGACAAATCCCATTCGCTCCAAATGTCCCCCACTAAACATAACCCTAACCACAACCCTAACCCCAACCCTAACCCGTTAACCCTAACCCCAACCATAACTTCTTCCCCCCACTCCATATGCTGAGCATGATGCCATATGGTCTGGAATATCGCTTTGGTGATTTGGGGTCACCTGTCCTGGCTGTGTCTCTTCCCAGCCTCCCAAGCTCCCCCAGCTTCCTCACCATGTGGCAGTAGGGAAAGGAGAAAAGGATTCAGCTCTGTGTAAGCTCTGCTCAGTAACAAAAACATCTCTATGTTATCAACCCTGTGTTCAGCACAAATACTAAACACAGCTCCATACCAGGCACTGTGAAAAAAATTAACTCTACCCCAGCCAAAACCAGCACAGATTAGAAGAAGCAAATAATTTTATGAAATTCTGTGTAAATATACAATAACTGGAACTAACAGGATATGCATCATGCAGCTTATCTTGCCGATATTTAAAGTATGATAATAGTTTACGATAATATTGTTACTAATTTGTGTCTCTGAATCCTTTTTTTAAAATAAAATTTATTATAATTAATGGAGTATAAAAAAACCATTGGCCACTCTTGATTTCTCAGAGCTTTTTTACTGCTAAAACTAGGCCAAAACCCACCATGATCAGACATATTTCTAAACAATTATAAACTAAGCTATTTCACAGAAAATTTAATAGTCAATCCAAGCTAAGCCACCACCTTAGAGTCTCACACTAAGGCCAGACAGATCAGTAGAAGAATAAAACCTCAGTCAAAATACAAGTCATCTGCAGAACCCAGAATGTGAAGTGGGCAGAATCTAGTTTTAAAGATTTAAAGTTTTAAATCTACTGTTAAAGAGAATCTAGTTTTAACCACTGTCTGATGGACAAAATCAGAACAAATTATCATACACTAAAAACCTGAGTCTAATTTAATAAGCAGCACTAATAAATAAATTCCAGAGCATTTCATATTTGCCTCTATGTTTTGAATTTTTGAATTTTTCTTGTCTTTAAACAAGAGGCATGGATGACAGTAAAGACTTTCATGGAAAATGCATGAATAGTGGTTTCCCTATTGGCAAGGAGCAGAGGACAACTGCTATGGCAGAATTAGAATTCTATTTTAAAGCTGGAAAAAGTCTTACAGAAAAAAACAATTGAGTAAATTAAAAAAAAAAACAAAATTAACATACATTTAAATAGACAAAGTATAGAGTATAATTTTATAGTTGAGTTTATAAGATTTCAGTAATATTTTATTTTGATAAAGCTAGCAAGAAAAAAAATCTGAAATGTATAAATTCTGAAAGTTCAATTCTATAGAAAAAAAAACAAAATAAAGAATTTTATAGTGTACCTTTACAGGCTTGGAAAATAGGAACAGATATAATTTATTTTAAGAAGCTAACATAAATCTGTATCACATGCATTGGAATATTTGTTTTTCACACTTTGAATTTCATTATTTTCCATTTTCTTTCAGAGTGTCTTCTGAAAAGAAAATTAGAGCAAATGCATAAAGAAGAAGAGAATAATAAGTTCCCAAACCAATATAAGGAAAAGGGAGGGGAGGGGGAAATAACTTTCCGGTGTCAACAGTTATACTTAATTTTTTTCTCAGTAAAAGATCTTGAGGAAAAACAATCTTTGTATTAAACGTTATGAAAGTTCTTACTACAGTCATATTTGTTCTGCAAAAATAGAAATGCACACCCATGATTTTGAAATAGCAAAACTGTCTTATAGCTGAAATAATAAGACAAAAGAGGGCAATTCCCTCAACTTCAGTGAGAATTAAACTTTGAACACAGTTTGTGTGGGATACTTAAAAGTCTACCAGAGGAATATTGTTTTGACTGAACCAGCAGGAGCCATGTTCAACTTATCTCAGCTGTCAAAGTGTGTATTTTATATTCAGAGAGAATTTTTCCTTATTGTAATCTATGGAAAGTTCATGAAGTTTAGCATCTCCTAGAGAAAGCAACAAATTACAATAATGGATCCAATCAGTTCTGCTCTACTGCACTTAGGAAGGAGGTTTACTTCATAAAGATCAGACAATACCCTAAAACTTATTTAACTTGAATCTTACATAGTGCTTTTATCCATAAATGATACAACTCCTCTATTTGCAAAAAAATAAAAATTAGGTTCATGTTAAAAACTTAGCACTGTATGTATCTGTGTCATATTTTCTAGTAATACTTAAAAAAAATGACGAGTGATTTTAAAGGTGCTCTATTCTTCACTTTGTAATTCTACAAAGAATCATTGAGCTCCACAAAAGGTTTTGAAGATAAAAAGTGTCAAATAGTAATTTCAGGTATTTGGAAAACAAGCTTTTATGCTGGACCCTGAACATCAGGATTTTTTTTTTTTAAGTTATTTATTTAACCTAAAAATTCTGCTAACATATCAGTATATATTGTAACCCAAGTACCTTTTAAAATATGTTGTCATATCCTCACCCACCTTTTTAAAGAATATTATCTGCTATATTTATTTTTACTAGAAGTTCACACCAGCAAACAATGCCCAAGAAGAATCAGGCAGCAACACAGAGAGTACTTTATTCTCTGAGCTGTATTAAGACACAAAATACCTTGCTGATGTGGTATGAGCAATTTACCAAATGTTCATATTCAAATCATGTGTTAATTCTATTTAGATTTAGCTTTAATTTATTTAGGAATCAAATCTATCCCTGCCTAGAGACTTTCAATGAGAGTTGCATTAATCTCTTAAGAAGGGATTAACAGCTGTAGACAGAAGTACTCATCAAAGTTAATTTTAAAATACTGGCTATTATATTAGTCAACTTAGCAAATAGAATTACTGCCATTCATATGCTTTAGAAATCTTTCTCAATGGATTCCTCCTTGTTAAAAGGCTTATTAAAAAAAGATACAGAAGAAAAATTTAGGGAGGAAATAAGAGATTGCAATCACCATTTTAATTACTCTATATAATTATATATTGCTGTAATTGTTTATAAAGTCTGGGTTTTATAGGAAGCAGGACTTTTTTTTTTTCTTAACTCAAACTCTACTCTTGTGATAACCATCATTACTTAAAATCTAAAACACGTGCAACTTGCAATCAGGTTGATCACTTTACATATATACAAACTCCAGTCTCAGACAGAGAAAGAATTAAATTTCAGCTTCGTAGTGATGCATGGTCATAGTGCTTGCTTCAGTGAATTGGTGATGTGGGTACTAAAAGAAGATTCTCTTGACAGTTACAGTCTTATCAATTCCTATGTTTTCACCCCTTCTCTTCTGAATTACCCTCTGAATGTCTAACTCCAGACAATCCACCAGAAAGGGTGAAAAAGCAGTCTAACTTGGTTGGATCTAGACTAAGAGACAGACACTGTGCATATGCTGCAGGAGAGAAGTGTTCTGTGACACACAGCAATGCAAACTCATATGGTGTGGGTAGAAATTTATATATGTCTAAATTCCACTTCATCTGCCCTTTCACAAAGAGCAGTGACCTCAGGTAGACACAAGGAGCTACTCTAAAAGATCCCGAGTATGGAAACCATAAGGTCTTCAATAGCAAATATGTCTGACTGTAAGAAACACAACTGGGAAAGTCCTTTTCCAGTCCTTGTATACTTCTGAAATGCCTTTTAAGAATCTCAAGACTGTTATTTCACAGGAATCTGCTTATGTGATCTTGTTGTTTGCCCCCACCTGACTTGATCAAGAAGAGCAAAATATATGGTATAGTAAAATTTTTTCTGCCAAGAGGAATAAAGTCTATGGACTTATTTTATCTGTCTTGATACTCTGATAGTCTACCCTGCTCTCATGAGACCCCCAGATTGTATCCAGCTCTGGGGTCCCCAAAATAAGAAGAACATTGACCATTGAAACAAGTCCAAAGGAGGCAACAAATGTGATCAGGTGGCTGGAGAATATCTATTCTAAGACAGATACCGTGAGAGAGTTGCTGTTGTTCAGCCTGGAGAAAAGAAGGATCCGGGGGAACCTTGTAGCAAAGTCCAGTACATCAAGGGGTCTACAAGAAACATAAAGAGGGACTTTTTATAAAGATATGTACCGGGACATGGGTAATGGCTTCAAACTGAAGGAGCAAAGGGGTACTTTAGATATTAACATGAAACTATTTACTGTCAAGGTGGTAAGGCACTGGAGGAGGTTGTCCAGAGAAGCTGAAGTAAGTGTCCCTGGCCACGGCAGGGAGGCTGGAATGAAATGATCTTTAAGGTCTATTCCTACCCAAACTATTCTATGGTTCTATGATCTCCAACTCCTATTATATATTTACAGGTTTGTATAGACAAACTCCTCAAATTAGATGGTCTCATACCTCCCTTCCTTGTTTGTTGATGACATGTTGGAACTGTGAGATCTTCAACAGCAAGTGTATCTGCCTGTAACAGAAACACAAGCAGAAAAGTCCTTTTCCATTAAAAAAACCCAAAAAACAAAAAACAAAACAAAACAAAAAACCAAACAAGTAAAACAGGACGCTGTTTGGCTTTCTTTTTCTTTGGGATGGCTAGTGTATAGTGCTCAGCATCCAAATATAAAATTCTCCGAGCCTCAAGATCAAAGTAATTTTAAAAGCCTTTTGACAGCCTTGGAAACTTAACCAATTAAGAGCAGAGTCTATATATACAAAATTTCATTTTAACAGATAGATATGTATAAGTAGAATTTAGTTACCTACATACAGAGTTTGAGTTTTCCTTATGCTAGCAAAATGTTTATGTGTGGACTTGGAACATACACGTGGGAAAGGTGTTCTTTAGAACTTAGAAAAAGCCACAACACATCCTTAATCTTCTGTCTCTCCTGTTCATGCTTCTGAAACTGTTCTTTACAACTATTCGTGCTACTATTATTTTTTCAAATTCAGCCTGTAGGAACTGCCACTTATTCTGGTTGTTTAATTACTTCAATTTCAGCTAATTATCCAGGATATTCAATATATTCCTTAGTCTATTACCTCTTGAATGAGATTAAGACCTAGTAAAAAACTGGCAGAGGGATTGAAAAGTAGTCACTCAACTTCAGTTCTACAGGATTAAAAGAGGAAAACTTCAGACATGATTCTTACATATAAAAGTGCCATTTCAGAACAATCTATCAGAAAATGTATGCAGAAAGAACCACAATTAAAATAGTATTTGTTTACTTTTTGTGTGACTGTTCCTAATAGAGGGTGTATGTCATTTTGTCAGAGACCTGCTATTTAATATCTGAACTGTTCCATTTTATGGTGAAATTTTTTTTTGTAGTATCAACTCAAACTCAAAAGCAAAAAAATTCCATTGCTTCTCTTTGCTCTTGAATATTTACGGGCATCCTCTCCAGCAAAAGCCCATATGCAGTTTTTTATGGGAAGTATATACTGCTACTCTACATGTTTCACCTAATCCTGGCCAGAGATCAGATGTATAGAAAGGAGAGAGTTGTACATCTGAAATGAATTTGGCCTGATGATTCATGTGCTATTGGTTAACACTGAATAGAATCATTTGAAGGAAATTGCTCTGGTGGCACCAGGCCATTCAGACCATGGCTGTTGTATTTCATAGGTCTCACCCTCTAAGGATTACTTAAACCTTACAGAGAAAACAACAGCTGTGTAACACATTTACCCTACACTGCATAGACATATCATTGATGTTTTCCTCTTTACTGCCTACCCACAAACCGTTTGTGCCCACTGTTTCCAAACCTAGTAACACCAGGAGGGTCAGAATGCATCTCAGGGTGCACAGGGAAAGGGAGAATGATAAATTTAGACTGACCTGGCTATATTCAGGTAGGACAGGCTGTGAAAAACCATTTTAAGCCTTTCTTTCTCAGGTCTTCTGCTCTTCCACCTGGGTTTGGTATATATTTCAGGGTGGACTATCACTATATCTCAGCTAAGCAGAGATATAGAAAACAAATTCTAGAGTAGGAGTGTCATTCACACAATCTGGGGACTGACTTTTCTACAGCTTATCTCCACTTATTGCATTCAGAATGAAATGTCAGATCAGCAGCTATTAAGTATTGCAAAACAAATTGTCCTCAATGAAAGTGGCTAGTGGTCGGATAGTTCCAAAAACTGTGCCTATTCTAACATTCACCTGAGAAAAACCTGGTATAACATTAGAAATCTGCTTTTCTGAAATTCCATGTTTACTCCTACCAAACAGATGAAAAAAAAAA
>VZSR01000520.1:31491135-31552945 GCA_013398615.1 Brachypodius melanocephalos
AAAAAGTTTTCTTACCTATCATAAGTAACTTCAAACTAACCAGAAGCAGAATACATTTCTGAGCAGGTAGAAGAGATGTGGCAGAAAACAGTTATACATTAGCACTGAAAAAAAGACAATTTTTACATAATTTTTATAGAGAAAACCTGTTAAACTAGAAGGACACTGAATACATTCCACAATTTCTGTAATTGAATGCTTTCAGAGCCATCCAGGAGTTGCCCAAGCTCCTGGGTGCTGCTAAAAAAGTTGTCAGATTCCATGCAGGCATGACTGTACTTCATGGATAAAAAAAATGTGTTTAAGGATTCTACCATCCAGCATATAATGTGAGCCAATATCAAGAATAGTAGATTTACTTTAGGGATGAGAACAGTTAGGGAAAAGAGACAAAGGAAAAGATTTTGTAAAACCGAAATAATAAAATAAATAAATAATAATCATCATCATCACCATCACATTAAAAATACAAGGTATTTTGATTTGGGTTAGATTTGATTGGTTTTGAGGTTTTTTCCAGTTCTCAATTTTAATAATTTTTTTTTTCTATCCCCTCCAAACGCAAATATTGGATGTTATTTGTTCAGGTACCTTACTTCTTCATTAAGGACATTTTTGTAATTGACAATTAGCCATTTTAGTCAGCAGAAAACCACTCAGCTATACTTACACAGTTATTTTAAATAACTTCACCTTTTTCTTCCCTTGAGACCATGTTAAACTTGCTCAGCAATCAGCCTCCCCGGCATGCACACATAGAGCCATAAGACACAGGAAAATGGCTGGGATGGGTATATTTTGAGTCTGGAATACAAACAGAAACTCGTAAGAACTATCTGTATTGTAATGCCACATGAAAAGAAGCCACCTGTCTGACTCGCCAGTGTTTCTGCATCTCTGCAGACAGCCAAGATTAGAAAATGTTTAACCACCACGTTTTCAACAATGAGTCTATTCATTAGAATTAGGAGGGAAGGCATAACTTCACCACAAAAGGCTGTTGCACCAAGGCTATTAAAACAGAGATCAATTTACAAGGTACTGGCAGAGATTAGTTGAAAAGACAGGTAAGTTTTCATGCAAACCACAGGGCTGGAAGGCCTTCTCAAAGAAGGAAATTTGACAGTGACTGACATGTAGTATAGGTATAACTAATAAGATCAAGGAAACAGGTATTGTCAAAAAACCCCACCTTTTATGCTTCCAATGAAATCTGTTACAAAAAATTCTTGTGTCCTTTCTTTATAAGCAGTGACAAGCCTATTTCGATTTATACTTGAGAAGATACTAGTTTCATACTTGTGTGACTATGGCAACATTTTTCCCCCCATTGCAGAAGGCTATTCTAAAAAAATAAAATTAAAAAAAAAAAAAAAACAAAAAAACAAACCAGAACAAAAAAACACCACCACCACCACCAAATCTCAAAGCACTAGATTTCATAGATGGAGGCACAAATTAAAATTCGAGGTCAGATTCTTTATTAAAAAAGCCAAACAAACAAAACAAAAACAAAAACAAAAACAAAAAAATCCAAACACAAAAAGGGGGGAAATAGGCCTTTTTCCTGTAATATGTTTATCTCTGAACTTGTAGCTGTTCAAGTACATTTCTGAGTTGGTGATTCCATCTGGTTGGACAAGAACTTTTTAGTTTCTTATAGGTAGTCTTTCTATTGTGCTTCTGATAGGAGATTGTGGAGAAATTACTAACCAGTTGTCTGATAAAGATATCATATAACTAAAGCAATTTCACAAACACAAACTGCAGATGCTAAAAGCAAAGGGCACAAGCAAATCCTGGAATGAATACCCCCGGCACAATTCCCATTTTCTTGAAACAGTCGCTGTGTTACTGTGCCCTCACGGCTACGTCTGTGTGCAATGTAAATCTGAACATGAGTCTGAATTAAAGTGAAAGGGAAAAAACCACATTGTCTTAGATGCTTCAACAAGTTAAAGATGTTGAATTCAGCATTGAGATTCTACGATTTTTTTAAATATGTGCAGATTTGAAAGCAAATTTTGATAGAAACATGCAATAATCTCTTTGCACTAGTGTGTTAGTCAATTTTGGATGTTGTTCCCTCCCTGTCATATTTCTTTTTTTCATGGGAACATGACATGACTTGTCACCAAACCAGTTATATTGCAAATATAAACAAGACAGAGTACAGATTTAAATGTGCATATATGTGCATGCCTCTGTAAGATGGTGAAATATTTTTACGACCACTGTGCTGCCTTCAGGGAATTAAAAATATAAGAAAAAATAAAAGTTTTGAAAAGAAGTCTGTAGTCTTTAAACAATGGTTTTAAAGAGAAATCATTAGATTTTTAACTTCGTGATATGCATCAGTTTTCTATTGATCATGCTGTGCAAATCATCCTGCTGGAAATCTTGTTTAGATTACTGTCTGGGTTGGAGAAGCATCATCCTTCTTGAAGTTTTTTCTGTGATGGCATCTTATGGAAAAGGAATATCCCTCCGCATTCTGGAGGGTTTGTGTCATTCCCTCTTGTGGAGAGTCCCAGGAGTCCATTTGATTACACATACCTATAACACTCTTTCAAACACACTTGCAGCCACTCCACAATATCATAGAGATGTTTGCTGACACATGTTCAATGCCTGTAGATACAGACACTCTTCCTCCTCCAACAGGCAAAATCACAGCGTCACACATTTCTTATAATCCGTCCTTCTGGTCACCTCTACCTGTCAGTTCCTAGGATAAGAGCAAAACCAGGAATATTGTATCCAATCTGAAGTCTCTCATTCCAAGAAAGATATCAATAAACTAACAGAAGATCATCAGATCCTCCCAAGATGGCTGGAAGTGCTGGAGCACTTATCCTGTGAAAACAGGCCCAGCGTCTAGGGCATATTCAGTCTGTAGAAGAGGCAACTTTGAGGGAACTTAGTACTTGAAGGATATGGAGAAGATGGAATCAGACTCTTCACTATGGTGTGCGATAGCAAGACGAAAGATAGGTCTAAACTGAAAGAAGAATGGTCAAAATTATCTCTAAGAATATTTTTTTTCTCTGTGAAGACAAGTGTAGGAAGTAGTTACCATTTATTAAAGTTGAGTAGTATTTATGCTTGGAAGCCCTCAAGACCAAACTAGATGCAAGTGCTAATTTCATATCCACAGCTTTGAGCAGGAGCTTGGCCTAAGGATCAGCTGAGCTCCCTCCCAGCGTGTATTATCACAAGATTTTATGATCTCCACTGGATGGGACTTAGATGTTGATATTTCAAGCTTATATTGATAAAGAAGACAAAAGAGTTTTGATCTCTTAATTTTAGGTAAACTTCTCTAATTTTCAAAGCTTGAATGATATAATATGCAAACCCAAAAAAACATGGGCAGCTGAATAGCTGAAGTTTCCTGTGAAAATTAATGTTAACTACCATAAAAACAAATACATTTATAATCAAATCCTAGCATACTTCCTTTTGCCTGTCAGATTTTTGTGCCAGATGTACAGCCATGTTTTTTGTTCTCTGAGAGGTTTCTTGGAGAATGGTTGATTGATGTAATGTTTATTTCAATTTGAATGTTGTTTTCATATTTAATTAAAATGAAATATTAAATTAAGTATTAAGCCTTTTATTCAGTGACTGTTGAAGTCTATAATTTTCTGCGACACTTTTCACTTGTGTAGTTCTTATCTCCTTTTTCTCCCAGTAGTGACAAATTTTAGAGTTCAAGAGTAAGGGAACATTATGAATATGGTGTAGCTAACACCTGACCTTCAGTTTGAAAAGAAATGCTGAAATTTTAATAATCCGTTTAGTGTTCTGAAACAGAAGAGAAGGAAGATAAAAATAATTAATAATCTCTAATAAAATTGTACTGTGAAAAAAAACCCCAAGATTAAAATTTCTCTTTTTGAATTGGCATTTGTGCCTCTTGTATTTTACCTGGAAAGAAGACATGGAAAAGAAATGGAAAGATTATTTTGAGTTTGAAGATCTTTGAAAAAAGGTCTGATTATTTCTAGCGTAATCATCTTGGCACAAATTAATTGATAATACTGATAGATCTTTTGTAAGTGAGATGCTGATATTTGGAACCCTGAAAAAAATAAACACTTTCTTTTACTTTGTACCACTCAAACTACACGTATCTGGATAAGAGGCTCTGAAATTCAGTTCTTGCACAAATGAGGGCAAGAAAATCCACAATTGTTGTTTATTGCCAAGAAAAGACATGACGTTTACCATAGTAAAAGAATTGTTGCCCTATATTATTTAGGGTTTTCTGGTTGTTCTCAGTCCTAAGTTAACCAAAATGCTCCCAAAATGTGATGACACAGAGCTACACAAATTCAGACTGAGATCATGCTACACATGTTTAATGAAGAACGTGCTAAACCTTTGGGACATCTTACACAGAGCTCCAGTAAATCCTTTATGCCATGGAATGTGGTGTTTTCAACACTTAAAATGAAGTTTGGGTATGTTTGGTTGCCTCTTTATATGTTACAAAGTTGTGGTTGTCACTCTGGATCGCTTAGTGAAATTGATTGTCCTGTAGTCTGTTAGCCATTAGGTTAAGATGTAAATGCCCTCTTTGGGTCTTAAAATCTACTGATCTGAAAAGCAATACAGGCAATTTAGAGAGGAGTGGTGCAAATGTCTTCAGAATAACAGTCTGAACTATTTCCTGCAATAGACTAGTACTCAGCTCTTTTATTCAAACTACATTTGCCAATGTATACCAATTATTTCCTGTCTTACAAATAATTTGATGTTCATATTACTTCTCAAACCATTTCCAGTTCTCTATGCTGTTCTCCTCTCCTGAATAAGGAAAGCACTATTCATAAAATATAGCCTAACAAACAGTTAATAATACCAATCTGAAAAGTGACTCTTTAATAGCTCCTATTAAGGAAGTAAAAACAAAGTGATATAATCCTGCTATTCATGACCTGTTCATGAATAGCCAATGAGGGTGATTGTAAGAGAAGCTGTAAGCTGATGGCTCGTGGCTGGGGCTCATCATAAGTAAATAAATATACAGTGTATGTGGCTCTAACACACTTTCCCCTTCATGACTTTGGACTGTAGTACATTTTTCTCTCTTCCTTAATCCTCAGTGATTTAAACACAACAACCACATATGCCATGAACAGCAACTCATTGTAATCGCAGGTGATGGGTGTGAGCCAGGCTTGTGTAATGTCATTGATTCTGCTGTTAGGACAGCAGTTATGGAAAACTCAGGGGCTTGCACTCCACCATTCATCTGCAAGCAGACTTACATGCTAATGTTTCTATCGAGTCACCAGGAATGGAAGATCTTCTTAGAAATGACTGGTGTAAAATATCTTCATGAAAGAATAAGCTCTTTTGGAAGAGATTTTGCATACTTGGTTAAGAGTTTTACCTTTTCCTATTCCTACTTTTAGGTATTTTTAATTTCTTCATTTCAAACAAAGACTTTTCCATGATAGTTTACTATGGGTTTAAAGCTTGAAAAATGCTTAAATTTTTGAAATGACATTACAAGTTCATTCTGCTTTCCTTATTTTCCCATTCACAGGGTTTTTATTTAATGGAAGATATTAAAAAAATACAGATTTTTTATTTACAGGGAATAGATTCAGACAAATGTTTAATGCTCAAGCAGCCACCAGGCATTGGAATGCATACCATCTGTTTTCTTCCATTCCCTGTGTTTGTATAGTCAGCTTTCCCAATGTAATCAACTTATTCGCTAGGAAAATAAACTGTGATCCCTATCTGCCAACTCTATTTGTCCATCTGTCTACCTATCTGTCAGACTATATCTGCAAGAAGGGCTTAAAAGTGTAAAAGTTTTCTGAATAATTTTGAATACACACAAATAGAAAAATCTTTCTGTGATTACCATATATATTTATTTTCTCAATTAAAAGCCACCAATAAATCCTTGTAAGTATTTTACAATATGGAAATAGAAAATGTGTAAATAACCATACTGTAATCTAAAAATATTGAAGTCCTGAGCAAGTATTTATATACATTTTTTTTCAACACTTGTTGCCAATTAACATGAATAGAGAAAGCTGGATTGGTCTATTACTTTCTAAAATGAGTATGACCAAACTAAGAATTAGGGTCTGAACTACATGAATAGTCATTTTGATTCCTTTGGAACGCTTTTTGTTCAAAATTAGTCATTTGATTTACTGCAAAGACAAAAATCATATGTTAAGTTTTAAGTAAATTAATTTAATCCAGAATCATTTCTGGACTTTATCTCTTGTAATAGAATCTAATTAGAAAAGCATTTTAGCAAAAATTTTTAAAATTGCACAGAACAATACAAGACATTAGACTAGATGATTCACAAGTAACCACTTATTAGTGCTGTCCACAAACATATATTTTATATGCCAAATACAGAGTTTTGGTTTTGGTATCATTTTAATTATATAGAAAGATTCAAAATTTCATAACAAAAATCATCATTTACTATGCAATTAAAAGAAAAGAGCAATAAACAGCAGCTTAAAGTAGACTCAGAAATCCTTTTTTATTCTTATTATTTGAAAATAGTACTGGGCCATTTCTGAAGAATATTAAATCTTAAAACACAAAACCAAAAAGATAAAATTATTTCAAAATTATGCATTTAATTTTAAAATCTGAAGCTCCATCTATATGTCAAACAACTTTATGCTATAGTTTATTTAAAGCAGATCATAACCCATAGCAGCAGATTTTGATTTTTACTGCAATCAACATTATAAAACACTTCTGACTGTTGCCGTGGTAATTTCTGTGTGCATTTTGCCTTATTTCAGTACAATTTCTCTTTTTCAATAAGCTGCAGCTGAGATCTTTTTGACTGAGATCTTTTTGACTAAGATCTAAGGACAAAATAAAATTTTAGTCTTATTTTACTTAACTTGTATATATTTAACTGTAATTAACTATAGGCTAATAGCTAGACTTCAATTCTTCATTTTAGCTTCATGTTAAGAGTGATTTGTAAGTACCTGATAGATATGAGGACATTCCATCCCTGGGGAAGTATTAATCCTCAAACCAAGGAGACTCTTGCAGAACCTAATGTATTATTACAGTTATTATGGTCCTGTGAGATACAGAAGATTTATTGCCACTAGTTTTGTGGGTTTGTGGACTTGCTTGGCAAATGATGAAATGTCTTCCATTGTCTTCTGTTACCCACTGCTGTACTTCAGCAAGACGGTAAAGGCTGGGATCCTTGAAGCACATGGATCTTGAGTGAGCCTCTAAAGCCTGGGCTTAAATCCGTACATTTAAAATAATGTGAACTATTATTTCTTTTGATATCCAATTTACAAGTTTTTTAATATTAGTGTCTCTGAAGCAGCTAGGGCTCTGTTAAAAAAAAAAAAAAAGAAAAAATATAAATAAAAGTTGAAATGTATAACTATGGGCTTGCTTTGCTAGGACTAGATGCCTCTTAAAAGGTGTACAAGTACTAACTGACTTCAAGACCAGTTAAGAGCCTTTCAATGTATCATAACTAAGGAGAGATTTTACTAAAGTTTCCTTTTTTGTGTAATTAGGCCTTTTAAAAAGCTGCTCTCAGATGTTGGTAATGAAAGCATGAAAATAAATATTACAGTAGAAGCCCTCAAAAACAACTTCTTTCTGCAGATCCGGCAAATTCACATCTATAAAGGCAAATGTAAGTTTGTATTTAAATATGTAACACATATTGTAAATTATATTCCTTGTTAATAATAGCTTCAATGCAGACTCTTTACTGATTAAAATATTGCTGCTCTTGGCTGAGACCAAAAGAAACACAGATATAACCCATAGAAGAAAGCAAGCAAGAAAGTAAGGCCAGATTGTGTGACATACGGCACTGTAGACATCAATATAACCTCAGTAGCACAGATACCAGCATTGACTAAACATCCTTATATTTATTCATTTTCCCAGACAGATTTCACAGCCTGACTCCACTCAGTGCTGCCACAACCACTGTCCAGCCTGCTAGTTCACATGTGCCTGAAGTAGTGTTGGTGCCTTGGGGAAGGATGGTTTCTATTTTCACAATAGAAAACTACTTTTTCCCTTTGAGGACATAGAGTTTTTGATTGGATTGATTGGAATTGTCAGAATCTGTGAAACTCTAACATTATTTGGAGGAGTCCAGTGCAGGCAGGCAGACCTAACACCGTTGGCCGTACAGAAAAATAAAAGAAAAACAAATTCAGAGAAGAGCTTCAGACATTTATGTCATTCATTGTTTCATCTCTGATAATTATAACAATGAGGTGATTCAAAGGTGTGTTCATATATTTAGGGCACATGATGAACTACAGAATGTCACTCTCTGAAATCAATGCTGATTAACAAATGATCCCTCAGATATTCCAGATTCCTTTAAGTCCCATATACTTTATTCCTTCTCATTACTGATCATTTCAATGATATAATTAACATTATAAAAACATATCAGATTATTAGATTAAAAATCCTTCTCAACAACCTGGCTCATGTGCTTAATGCAGTGATAACAATGAACCTATTGAGTAGTTCTAAATAATATATTGCTTAACTAGCTATCAGATAACACCCTTGGTTATGTCATAGCTAATAAAAATTTGGGGCAAAACAACTATTTGGAATGTCTCTGGCATGGGGAAAATATAAAACGCTTTTGCCATCAAAACTGACTATTTAAAATGTGACAGTCAAATAATGTAAGGCTCTGCAAAGGTTTTAGGAGTCAGCTCCTGTGATATGAAAAATAGGACTGAAAACAGAAACCTATATCAATGACTCTCAAATTATTATGTTTCTGTTCATCACATAAAAGATCACAGATTAAAAAATATATTTGGTTGATATCTCAGCAGCTTTTTAATGGAAAATTACTAAAATGCAAGGTCTAATTAGTGTAATTAATAAGCTAAGGTTATAAAATTCAAAATTTACTCCTTCCTCTTCAAGAAAAAATAATTTCAATTACTTATTCCATTTTGCAATTTATTTTTTTTTACTTATTGCAATTATGTGATTATCTAATTAAGTCATTAGTTATCAAGGCAGTTATCACAACAGAATTTCATCCTGGGAATACAGAGTGTCTAAAACTTAAACATTCACCTACAAAGATGTCTTTGTTACGTGGCAAGGAAGAGGGAGGAGGTAAAAGCCCTTCAAGTGAAAAAATAGAAAAATATCTATAAAGTTCTAATTGAGATAAGACTAACTCTATTCTTATACAAGTGTCAGAGTAAGCAAGTATTTTAATAATTCATTAAATTATTTTTAAAAGTGGGCACCAGTGTTTCGTGCAAATTCAGATACCTTGTCAGTCTGTGGGAATGTTAATCTTGCAAAAATCACTGTCTCAGCTGTAGGCGGCTTCCTTTGAACTCTCTTTACTGAGTGGGAGGAACTCCAGACAGATGACTGACATCTCCAGGCACTGGTGTTCTGTCAGCTGAACATACCTGCAAGAGCACGAATTCACAAACACTGAGGAAGGCAATGCAGGGCACATTGCACTGGATGTGCAGCTGAAGTTTGTCCACATGTATACACACATTCTCAAATAATTTTTAGGTGATATCTCTAAGTACCATCCAAATAAAGCACGCAAATCAAAGACTGTACCTGACCTGTAATATGCAACCAAAATGACTGAAATAAATGAAAATATTGTGTGAAATAATGGTATTTGCATAAGCAAGGGTAGAAACCCAGTCTAGGTTGTTTTTTTTTTTTTTCCCTTTTCTCCTTTGACAAAGATTCAATACTAAGTTGAGGAAATTTGAACTGTAAGTAATGAATTCTTTTAATGGAAACTGACATTCATTTTTCAAAGCTCTTTTGCAACTTTGCAAGAAAAATATTAAAAATAGGATTGTGGGGTTTTTAATAAAAGAATGATGCAGCAGTATAAAGGTTAGAACTATAAGGACCCCAAGAAATTTGAGAGCTGTTGTCTATCCTAAAGTTCTGTACAAATTATTTTAACATGGAAAAAAAAAGGGTAGAAGAGAGAAAACAAACTGAAATAAAGGATGTCAGTATTTTCCAATGATAAAACAGTGCAAAGCATTTTCTAATGACCCACAGAAAAGGATAAAAATTCTATAGCTTATGCAACTTAGTACTGGAATGATAAAAATATTACTGCATATATTGAGGAAAATGATTCTATACAAATTCATGAGAGACAGGACTATGTTTTACAACCCAAGCTAAATTTTCTCATTCTGATTACCACTAGCCCTTGTAATTGTAGAAGAACGATTCCAGCATGAAGATAGATAGATAGATAGATAGATAGATAGATGATAGATATAGATAGATAGAGATATATACACCTATATATCTCTATATAGAGAGACATATCAAGGCACCGCTGTTCAACTCTAAATATCTTGTCGCCTTTTTCAATTATAGAAATTTATCAGATATTTTACTCTTTATTAAGAGAGATAGGTTAGCTAAATAGCAAACAAAGCCAAAGAGAAATCAGTGTCAGAATGTTAAATAAGTAATCGTTATATCACATGTCTACTTTTACCCCATTTTCTGATTTAGAGTATGTGTCAAGCCAGTAACAGATCATTGACTGAATCTGAAGTAAAGCTGATATTCATCTGAAACACTAAATTCCCCCATACGCCCATATTCAATTCCTCTCTGCTCAATTCATGTGGTACAGATTATCCTAATTTTTGTCCTGTTCAGTGCTTATCTTCTGCACAGAAATATTTCACTGAAATATAAGACAGTGTGCCCAAAATCTTATTCAATAACACAGGGAATGTATTTGAATAGTAATTACTGATTTATCAAATATTCCAGACTACAGAGGTCAGATGAAATCATATTCCCTAAACAAAAAAGCCATCCATTCAGTTGTTTTGGTGACACCTGCCCAGCATTTTCCATTTATCTTATAGAAAATATTAATCTCATTCTTGAATAGTGGGAAAGTCTGTTACAAACCAAAGAGAAGCTCTGTTTCTCTATTGTGTTTAGGAAAGTGGTTGGTGTGTTTTAAAAAATAAAAGCCAGAAAATGAAAGGCACATGCAACTCTTTGTCAAAGTAAGTGTCATTCAACAATCTAGTGTGTCAAACAAGGATACGTAGGGCCAGGATCAGCATGCTGCAGCAATCATCTCTAATACCCTCCATATGCCTTTAAGGATGGAAACTGTGGCATGTGACAGATCACTGGAGATGAGCAGGGAAGGATAAGGGCTGTTGGAAAATGTTCTTCACGGCTCCCTCCTGCTCCTCTTTGCAGAACAGGACTGTAGGAGGAGTCAGAGAAAGAGAGTGACATGATAAGCTTTTTTCATAGACTGCATTTTTCTATTGCCAGTGTGATGTTTTCATTAATATTAGTTCAATTCCTCTTGATCTACAACAGAACAAATGAATTTTAGGATCAAAATCCAACATTTCATCCAAAGCAGTTTTTAAAATGAAAAAGAGGACGATTTCTTTAAGAAAAGCAGTATTTAAGAAAAAGAAAAAGAAAAAACAAACAAACAAACAAACAAAAAAACCCAAAACAAAACAAAAAAAACACCTCTCTTTAAAATCTTGAGTTTTAAAATTTTCATAGAAGAAACGAAACTATTGTTGGAGGACAAGAGATAAGAAAACAAATGTATGTGTGACACTTGTTTACAAGTTTTTAATTTCTAAAAACGCTGTGTGACTGTTGTGCTTCTTGAAGACAATAGAATTCCTATACACTTCACTGCAAAAAATCAACCCACCACTCCCTGCCCACACCTAAAGGCACACATCTATGTAATTTTTATTTTAAAATTACATTCCTTGAAAAAAGATTAGAATCTTACCTTCAAAAATACTTCAAAATCACAGAATTTCAGAGCAGTCAAGGTCTGACATGAGACTTAGTTAATTTTGAGCACCAGTGCAGAAGAACTAATTCATAAGAGCTTATGCATTGAGACTTCCTTGTGCTTCTTCTGGGACTTTTTTTTTTTTTTTTTTTTTTTTTCTTAGACCTCCTCTGGGAAATTAACCTTTATCATTCCTGTATGTTGTCTAAATATCATGCTTTTATGGTTTCTCTAGAGAGGTTTGAGAGCAACTGTGATCTTATAACAAGACTTCATGTTTTGTCTTGAAAGCATGTTCTCCCCAGGAGTCATAGCAGCCCTTGCTTCTAGGACCTCCTGTTGCACTTCTCAACCTTTTCATGTCAATTAACCCATCAGGGCTGTACCCTGAGATCTGTGACTTAACACTGCATGCAGAAACTCTTGTAAAGACCAGAAGAAAAGACAACCCTCAAAATGCAAAGAGACTTGATGAATGTAACATTTCCAAGCATTTGTTTTCTTCCAATCTGCATATAAATATGCATTGTTTTTGAGGTTAACAATATACAGCAGTAAACAGCATAAAGACTGGGAACACGTCAAACAGGAAAAATATGTGTTTACAGTGAATGTATTGCCTTTTAAAGAAGCACATGCTTGTAAGCACATGCAGTGAGAATCTCTTTTGCCAAAGCAGTGAACATATTATTCCTCATTTGAAATTGAGGTAAAAAAGGTGGCTGAAGGTAAGGTCTTCAGGTGATGTGATCTGCAACAATGTAAATACCCATCTGTAAAGTCAAAAAGAAAATCTCAGCCTAGGAAGGAAATAGAGGCAAAAAGAAAACTGTGTGAGTTATTGCACATTGGTGCAGGCTGTTTTGGGTTGGACATGATCTTTAAAGATCATTTACTTAGTTCCAATCCCCCTGCAGTTGACAGGGAAAATACATCAACCAACACTGAACGATGAGAGCAAAGTGTTGCTGTTAACAAGAGAATTGATCCAAACAGGACTACTTCAAAAATAAAAGTCATATCAACAACGGTTCAGCAGAACTTTCTTTCAGCATTTTAAGTTTTTGTATTAGTAATGCAATATTTTTTCAGGATTTTTCACAAAAGTGTTAAGACTACCGGTGTCAAACAGTAATATTTAATAATATTATATAGTAATATAATAATAATAATTCATCTAGAAAGGAAAATAAAAACAAACCAAGAATCAACAAACAAAAAACTTCCAAACTCCCATCCAAAAAAAACCTTCAAAACTTTAAGGGTTTATCTTGAAGGAATTAGAGGTTGGATGTAATTTGTTAAAAATAGATAAGAACTGTTATTCTTGTCATAGCTCTCCCGTTCTTCTGAGCATTTATCTTCTCTCCCATGTTCTTAAAGTAGCTTCCACTTGCATTGATGGTGAAGAACCATTGAGCTCACTGTCTATGGTAGTGTCATCCCAACATGAAATGACAATATTCAAGGACCATGTATGAAACAAGCATGACACTTCATATTTAATGAAGTTTCTAATTTTTCTGTTCCCACAGGGGTAGATAAAACCAGAAGAAACCTAATATTCCTATGCTTAATAGGACATCATTGACTCATAACCTTGGCTTCCAATAGGATAGACTGAAATCAGAGAGTTCAGCTGAGCTCAAGGCATGCCAAGTACTGACACACTGCATCATTCACAAGATTGTTTCCTGAAATCTTCCCAGAGAGTCTAAGTGGGAAGCCTTTATCAGAGCCCGGCTGGAAAACCTGGGTGGGTCCAGCTCTTTAATTTTGATCCTTGGGAATTCTAGCCTCCTACACACAGAGGAGAGATTTATGTGTGTTGTACCTAGCCACAAATGAAAGTCCAAGGTTCAGGGCAGTAGAGCATCTGAATTCTTTTAAGTTTTCTCACCACTGGTTGGTAGCACACCCATCTATGTTCTCCAACATGCCCAGCAGAAGTTCTTTGCATGGGTATATTATGTGAAAAGACTGTAGTGAAATAAAGTACTTAGCTATCGATCAGGATGGTCATAATTACTCAATTAATACAGGTAAGAAAATCTAAAAGGTCCAATCAGGAAAAAAAAGTCTTTGCTCTGTTGGACTGTACAGATCATCCACTGAGGAAAGAGACAGTCTTTTCTCCAAAACATGAAGCATTTCAATGAAAGAAAAAGTTATCCATGTCTCCTCCCCAGGGTCTTGAATTATTCCAAGAATGATTGCCTTGAAGAAGGAAGCTGTGACTTACAGAATCCAGAAACAGAAACAGGTTGAAAGAGCGGTTACTCAGAGAACATATTTTGTGTGCTATTGACATTTAGAAATATAAATATGTTCTATTTACCTAGTAATGAAACAATATTAATATTCACTGTGTTATGCAGATAAGGAGTTCATGAGTATAAATGACATCTTTGTAGATTTTCTTTTCTGGCTGAATCCACAACACTGAATCAAGGACATCTAGTCATTCCTTTTTAGGAAGAAATTTTGTAAATTATGATCCCCTCATACTGGATTTGGTTTCAGAAGAAAATATTTTGGACTAATGCCAAGCAGTTTAAATAATATGTCAAATATATGGACAATAGTATTGCCAAGTATTTTCAAAATACATGACAAGAAGGTGGAACAATGGAAGCAAATCAGTGTTTGAAGACTTTTATGAAGTGAGAGATGCAGAGCTGTCTATAAAGAAAACTTACTGACAGAAAAGATCAAGTCCTGTTGTAAGTTATTGAAAACTCTCTTTTGATCTTACATTGTTATACCTTTCCATCAGCAGGACTCCAAAGGGAAAACATCAGAAAACCCTTTATTAGCATTTCCTGTACATGAATTACCACATGAGCCACAGTTTGTGGCAGAGTTCCAGCGAAATTGGTTTTTCCTCTGGTGACACATTTGTCTGAAATTTAATTACATCAAATTATAAAATATTTTTGTAATCAGCATTATAAAAATTTATACCTTCACTCTATGTCTGGCCTCACACCACTTCTTATGAAGGAAGGTTTGACCATATCTTCTGAATGTAGCCAAGGACCTCTCAGTGAGTTCCAATTTTTTGGAGTTCTCTTAGTGTAAGAATTTTCTTGAATATTTGGAAGTTATAGAAACATGAAATCATAGAATGCTTAGGATTGGAAGTGACCTTAAAGATCATCTGTTTCCAGCTTCCCTGCCGTGTGCAGGGACACCTGTCCCTAGACCAGGTTGCTCAGAGCCCCATCCAAACTCATCTTGAACACCTCTGGGAAGTCCACAATCTCTCTGGGAAAATAAGGAAAAAAAAAACCCAAAAACCAAAATCCAGCCACTCCAATGCTTTCATCCTGTGTTGATAGGAGAGATGTTTTAGTCCTGTGATCAAGTCACTGGCTCTCCTCTGGACTCACTCCAACAGGTCTCCATCATCCATTGTGTTGGAGGCCCCAGAGCTGCTAGCAGCACTTCAGGCTGGGTCTCACCAGAGCAGAGTAGAAGGGCAGAATTAACCCTCAACCTGCTGGCCATGCTGCTTCGCATACAGCCCAGGATGTGGTTGACTCTTTGAGCTACAAATCCACATTGCTGAGTCATATGGAGTTTTCCATCCACAAATACCCCCATGTCTTTCTTCCCAGGGCTAATTTTGATCCATTCTACTCCTAGCCTGTCCTTGTGTGTGGGATTGCCCTGACTCAGGACCAAACCACTGAGACAGATGTTAAATAATTGCATCAATAATAATAGGCCTCCAATAAGCACTATTACTCAAAGTGTGAAATTTTTGCTTTTGTCTTTTATCTGCCACAGGAGCATGACTATAATACAGAGAATATGTGATCTGTGTCTTACCCATTTCCCATTAAAAGTCTGAGGAACTCCTTGTATTTGCTTCAGAACAAGTTATGCTCATTTGGACTAATCCCATAAAATTAACACCCATGAACTTAAACAGACAGATGTCTGAAAGGCTAAAATATTGCCCTTTTGAGAAAGTGATAAATGCCAGAAAATGACAGAACATTACTTACTGTCTTTTTCAATGACAGTCTTGCTTCTAGATATTAATTTCTAAAGCAGTTCTCTCTGCATGAGGGACCAGAGCAGTCTTATGTTCCTTCTGGAACAATCTGCCTGTGATCAATGAAAAGGACTTCTACGACACCTGCATTGTATTGCAGGGGACTGGAGGTGTATCAACAGAAAATTTAAATTTATAAAGAAAATTCTACATCCAGAAATGATGTAAAAAAAAAAATAAGCAACAAAAAAATATTTACAGTTCTCTAGTTTTGTGTCTATTGTTGTCTTCAGCTTTTTTTTTATTGCTTACTTTTTAGATTTGATCATATATACAGATCTCACTTCTAGAATATCAAATGCAGAACTCAAAAATGAAAAACGATCTTTTGTATCATGTCTGAGAACTACATTTGTTTTGGGTTTGTGATCTCCTTTGGCTTTGGGAAGTGAATTTTTACACATGGGGAACAGTTTGAGTAGCCCTGGAAGCCCACAAATATTTCTAGACATAATTCTGTCTCCAGCCACATTCATACAGAATTAAATCTAGACCTGTTCCAGATTTACAAGGAAAAATTGAATTTGATTTTTTTTCTCATTATAGATTCTATTGCTTTGGCAGTAGAATGGGCCAGAGTGTGCTAACAAATCCACAGACAAAGGAAAGGAAAAGTTCACTCTTTTCGTGCATATTGTATTGGGTAGAAAATATCATTCAAAAGTTATATTCACAGAGGAAAGGAGAACAGATGTAGAAGAGACATTTTATATCTTTGTTGCTCTGAAAGTTATGGTGATAACAGTACCACTTATACATATATTTATCCCCAAAGCTTACAACTGTGATTCACTCTAACTTTCCAACTGTTCAGGCATGTGGGTATTTGTTACAGTACTACAAGCCCATTGCCACTTGGATTTAAACCACACATTTCTTTTTTATTTCTTTTCTGGCTAATGGCCCAAATCCATGCAGCAGGTGCTGTCTTAGGAATGTCACTGTCTAATAAAAGTACTGTAACATAACACAGAACCAATAAAAATTTCTTTACATAGACTTTGCTTTTCCTGAAAGACTGGATTCTTAATAAGACAATGTCTACAAAATCTAAGGAAGATGGCAATATAAGCTTTATTGTTAAGTAGATAATTTTTCTCCCTTGTTTAGACAATGAACTCAGATATCAGGTGACAGAAGCTGTGTGAGATTTGTACAAACATTTCTCTGTCAGCAAAACAGACAGGGATATGGGGAACCCTGGCACTGCATGTTGTTTTCATTATTTCTTGGTGAGAACTGTGACTCCATTCATGGTTGGATAAAGGATTTAATCGAGGAAAATGCAAGTAAAACAAGAGGACTGGAGCAATCAGCAATTGTTTGGTAAAAGATTTGCACATTCATTTTATCTGTAAGATGTGCATGAACATAATTTGTAAACTTTGAATGTTAGGATGATGCTTTTATTTATCTATTTTATAATACAGAGCATTGCCAGGCAGATTTAATCTGAGATATGATTTAAACAGCCAGTACTTCATAAATCCCATATACACAAAACTAATTAGCAGTTCAAACAAAGGAAAGATTTCAGCTTTCAGCAATATTTTAGAAGCCCTGAAACTGGGAACAAAAGTCATTAGACCTCAGATTGAAATGCTGAAGTGCAGACACAACAGTATTTTCAAGCTGGATGAACAGAGAGTGGCATTACATCCCTAATGACTGTTTACTTCACCTGTAGTTGCAATTCAAATTGACTTTTTTATTTTTTTCAAAGACAGACCTTCAAAACAAGGTTCAAAGGTGGAATATGTTTAAGAAGTTATATTCAACAGAATAAGATACATAAGATATAAGTGCATATGTTTGTTCTTCTTTAAAACTTTTTCTACCTGTCTTGCTCAGAAAGTATATCAGCTCTCAGTCTATTTTGGCTCTGTAAGATATCTAAAAGATATCACAAGGTAAAAAACGTTGATTTTTGGTGCACAGAGATAAATAATTTTAAACCAATCCCTTAAAAAGAAGTATATTTTTCAGTGTAGAAGAACAGGTCATGTTCAAGTGCATGGTGGTTAATTTTGAGAATTTCTAACAGAATGTGTTCCTTCCCAATGCAATGCAAGTGCTTATGCGAACCAGAATATTCACTTTTGCAACATGAACATACAGGCCATTTTCCCTGTAAAAGTATTGTTTGTCTTTTAAACTCCATATTTAAATTGTATTTAAAATGTTGCACCAAGATTTCAAACCACTTTAGAAACAGGAATTATATCTCAGAATGTGTTGACAAAATGATGGTAACCACAATAAAGATGGGAATACTGTAATTGAGTGATTTGCTATAGGGGAGTACCCTCATTCAAGACAACAATCTGAACATGAATATATAACTAAAGAAATCAGCAGGACTTAAGCACACTTAGAAACTAAAAACATACTTACAATTTTCTTGACTCAGGGCCAAATCAATTAAGTAGCGTCACCAGATTTTCACAGTGACCCATACACTCTATTAACAGGATTTTCTTCAAATTGTAACAAAAATCTGATAATATATTGGGCATACACTGGGTATACTTGCATGCATGGGGTCTACAGGGGAAGAAACACAATAATTGCAAGTCAAGACAACACAGACTGGTGGTCTTAAAATAACAATTGCCTTTGAAAGCTGTCATTATTTACCTGCCAAAGCCAGTATTAGTCTTAAATATGTCACAAAACATTACATTGGAAATCACTTCAAATATATACCTGGATCAGCACTTAGCAGTTGTGGTTTTTGGTTGGAAATGAAGAATCATAATTGTTAGTGCAAAAGTGTTGATTAATTCTGCTTTCCTTTGAAGTGTGTATTTTCACTGGCATTAACTCTGAAATTTACAGCGTATTCTTATACACAGTGTGCTTGATGGGGCACCTCTTTATTCATTTCCTTTCTTTTTGGCAGAAGGAAGCAGTGTAAAAAGGAAACAAAAGTAACTTTCCAAAGACTAAGTGGAAATTGTTAAGACACTTCCATTTTTCCATTTCTTTCACACTCACTGTTTTTGTTTGTTGCTTTTTTAATCTTTACTGAGACTACATAGAGCTTTTTCTGTGCTGCCTTTAATTAATGGAAAACAATTCAGAGGGAGAAAATGCCTGCAGGGAAAAGTTTACTTTCTAGTAAGGACTTTGCATTGCAAGTAGCTGACAAAGGATTTTGTTTTCCAGTGGTACCAGAAAATGAAAACCTTCAGTTCTAGAATACCTATATCTGCTGATAAGTTTTCTGCACACATGATAAAGAGAATTAATTGTTGCACTGGCTTTGTATAGAAGCTAAATTTCTCTCTCCATAATGTTATTATTCCTACTATGACGAGACTTAAATGATGTATCAGGATCTCATTGTGCTAATTCTATATATTCCTGTAACAAAATCTAGTCTCCTGACAATTGATTAAATAAAATAAATAAAATCCTCCCTTTTAAAAAAAATTATTGGAAAGAAGTGGATACAAGAGTCAGTTAACAATAGCAGAAATCTCCCCTGCATGATGGAGCTTAATGATATGCAACATATTCTCCATCCATTATCACAAAAAACATTATGCATAATTGGTTTATATATTATTGCAGATAAATAAGTCTCCCTTATTATTTAATTCTGACTTATGCTTTTAGAAGTATTCTGACCAGCTTGCAAAACATGTGACTTTGTCGAATGAAGCAGATGGGCAGAATTACTTCATAGACATAGAAACTTAAATGTTATTGCAACATTCAGTCAAATATTGATGCACAAATACCTTTACATGTTACTAGTATCAAAGCATCTGAGCACTTCATACTGCACATTGTGTATTTGCACCTCTGCTCTGACATGAGGAATTGTCGTTTACCCCTTTCATAAGTAAAAGTAAAATAGACAGATTCTGGGCAGTAGCTAGCGGAGTTAAATTCCTGCAGATGATTCCTGGTCATTTTTCCCATCTACAGTTATCATGCATTTAAGAGATAAAGTCTCTCATCTGAATTTTATCTCATGAATATGCTACTGTTATGTACATTATCCTACTCATAAATGGACATTTATCCAAGAGGTTGGTATTCTGAAGAAATTTCCTTATCATTTTATAAGTAAATGGGAGTTGGAAAGAACACGGAAAAAACGGAAAGGAATCAGCTTGGAAGAAACATTCATTATTAAATGTGGATCTGTGTCTGTATGGCTTTGTGTGTAGCTTTAGGTAGGCAGAGGTCTGTTGGGGTGGCTTGTGTGAGATGCTGTCAGAAGCTCCCCAGACCTGTGCCAGGGCTGATGCCAGCTGTCTGCCAGGCAGATCCACCCCTGGGCTGAGGCTGAGCCCATCAGCAGCCGTGGTAGCACCTCTGGGGTGATATGTTGAGACGAGGGAGAAAAAATGCACAGCAGCAATTGCAGTGGGAGAAAGGAGTGAGAATGTGAGAGAAATTACTTTGCTGACATCAAAATCAGTGAAGGCAGACGGGGAGGAGGTGCCAGAGCAGAGGTGAAGGCCACAGTGAGGAAGCTGTCCCCTTGTCACCCTGTGTGACATCTGCACTGGAGCAGATTTTCTGGCAGGACCTGTAACCCCATGTGGGACCCATGTTGGGCAGCCTATTTCTGAAGGACTACACGCCCTGGAAATGACTCACCCTGGAGCAGGAGGAAGAGTGAAAGGAGTGGAAGAAATAATATGTGATGAACTATTCCACATCCATCCCCGATGCTGGCAGGAGAGGAAATAGAGGAAGTCAGGAGTGAAGTTGAGCCCAAGAAAAAGGAGGCGTGGGAGGAAGGTGTTTTAAGATTTAGTTTTTAATTCTCATTGCCATACTCAGATTTGATTTTTAATAAATTAAAATGATTTCCCCAAGTTGAGGGGTTTGCCTGTGATGGTAATTGGTGAGCAATCTCTCTCCACCCTTATCTCTACCCCTGAGCCTTTCCTTATATTTTCTCCCCTGGTATTCAGTCAGGGTCAGTCCAAAACAGTGCCTGTGCCATATTTAAGGAATAAATCACTTCCCTGTTTATCACCACAGAACAGACAGGTATTTAGAGGAAACTCAGTATGTAGTGTACCAGGAATGTTATTAGTTTAAATAATCCACTGTTTTGGTATGGGAAAAGAAAATGTTTTCTTTGAAAATCTGAAGCATCGGCATCAAGAATGTTTGTTCTAAAGTAGTTCACTTCTTTAGAACTTTTCTCTTTAAATTAATTTTTCTTCATATCTTTAGTGAAGTGAATACTTAATAGTTAAGTATTTGTTAGACATTTGTAATTCTTTTCATCCTTTAAAACACAAAGGAGACCTATAAAACCTTATATGAGGAAGATTTTTGCAATGGTTTATCAACGTGCTCATTGAAGTTAAAAAACTTTTAGGCAACAATCTTAGCAATATTTGGTTTTACTAAATAATTTTCATATAAAATTAATAAGAGAAGTGTATACAATTTAAGTAAAGGGGATAAGAGGACAAAAAGGGAAAAAAAAAGAGAGAAAAGAAAAAGAAGAGGAAGAAAAGAAGAGAGGGGAAAATAATAAATTTTGAATTAGCACAGGATATTAGGGAAAAAAAATTAAATTCCCAATGCTTTTCTGCAGAAATCCAAAATGTAACCATAAAATATATGTACAGAACAGCTGTGGTAATTCACGTTGTTTGCTAGCTTTGTTCTCTTCTCTTAGTGCCCACATTTACGTTTGTGTATAAACAATGTGAGTATCCTCCAGCAGTTCAGAAACACATCCATTGGGCTTTTTTCTCTGTCTTTTGGGGAGTCAGCAGTGTTTGTGGAATTTTACAGGCTGCTATTAAGAGGTGGGATTGTGGTGATATGTGAGCATTTTTCCATCTGTTCCATTGCAATTTGCCCAAATTCCACGCAGATAAAGAAGAGCTGTTACATCTGACAGACCTCCCCAGGCTGCACTATAAACAGCAGGAAAGACCACCTGCTACACAGAAACTCGTGTTACATCAAAGCAGCAAGGATGGCCCAATCCCAATCAGATGGCAGCAGAACTTCTAACCACAGTATTTATTTGGTATGTTAGAAAAAGTTAAAAAGAGACCTGCAGACTAGATGTGAAAAACCCTTTCAGGGATTCTCCAGAGAGGTGTAAATATTTTTCGTAAAACAAAATGAGTTTATAATTGGTGTTGCCTGCTGTTCATCATTTAAGTAGGTATTGCCTCCAGATTCCTTTCACTTATATATCATGGCTTCATCAACCTCCACTTACATGAATTAAAGACCAGATTCTCTCAGGCTGCTGGAAAATGAGGTAATTCACTACCATAACTTACCCTATTCCTTAAATAAAAGAAATTTTCCTTACAAAGTAAAAGCAAATATAAAAGTCTAAAAAAGCAGAAACTGGGTCTTTCTTTATGTAAGGTTTTGTTCTTGAAATATTTTTTTGTTGCCTTAAAGTAGAGCGACAACTAGAATAATGGTGATGTGTAATACAGTTTATTACTGAAAGCAGTGCTGAAGATGATAGAATAAAAGCATTAGAAAATAATTTCTTTCACATTCTGCTACTGAAAGAATAAGTTCAGAGCAGCATGTCCACATGCTTCCCAATGTATCTCAAAACTGGATCACTGAAAAGAAATCAGTCTTTATTTCTGTTTTTACTGCTCATCCCATTATCTGTAAATAGCAAGATAATGTTCAGAAATGTTGTGAGTTATAAGGTTGGGAATGAACGTCCAAGTACCTAGGCATATCTCCTGAGCTACAGAAGAGTCATTAGAGAGTAACTCAAAAACCTTCAAACTATTGGCCTATATTGGATTCACACCAAGAGCTTAGTGCAGAAAAACTCCATATGCCCTTACCAGTCCCTTGAGCAATCAAATCACTCATATTTTACACCTGGACTTTTTAATGAATTGTTGCAACAGCAGGTTTGGGGAAATTGTGTTCTAATTAATATAACTTTGCAGGATTTCAAACAGCTGTGTATAAAATGAACAAAACCAAAATTGTGTTTTAATTTGTTCTAACAAAGGAATGAAACAAATACGATTTTCTAATTAGTTTTTTACTCCTCCCTTCCCAGCTGAATGTCTAACAACTGAAGTGTGGACACTCTGAGTTTCACTTTCTTTGAAACAGAAACTTTTAAAGAAAGGCAAGATAAAACTATCTAGAGCTAATAGAGTGGAAATATAAATTACAACACCATATTCAAAGTTTGGCCATGCATTCAAATATGCTTAAATAAGAAGAAGAATAATGAAACTCTCATTGCCATTGGAGTGCATATGTTAGTCCACCCTCTATTATGAGCTAGAAGTACTGCAAAACAGAATAGACATGAGAAACCTTAACAAAGTTGTATGATGCCATAACTGAAATAGCTGAAATGTTATTGCTAAAAATGAGAATCCTGAGAGAAGACTGGAGACTCTTTAACAGTCCCCAAGAATTCTCATGGTTTTGTCATTTTGTCACCTTCACTTCTTCATACTCATATGTAGGACACACAGAAATGAGTAAACCCAATTCACCCATGCAAAGAGCTGTTTTTCTGAAATTGTGTCATTTCCGCACCTAAGATCATGTTTTTATTCAAATGAAATACATTTTCATCTCCTAAAATCTGTATGAAATATATATTTATTATGGTTTCCAGATAAAAATACTTACCCCTGAAGAACAAGGAATAAATGAACAGAACTATTATGCTCTTATTTAAATTATTGTAAACTTATTTCTTATAGCTAGTGGACAACAAAAAAAGAGATCTGTGTCTTACTGGCCAAGTGCAGAGTAAACAGATGCTCTTTTTCTATACATCTAACTTTCAATTTCATTAAAAATAGCATAATCAAAACAAGCCACAAGAAAACAAAACAAAAGTCCTGTAAGTACTTAAGGCCGTATCAATGAGCCTCAGAATACGGGGAATAGAGAATCAGGTCTGCCCTTATGTGATTATAATTCAAGTTACAATAAACTTGATATCTTTGTAAATGAAATAATCTTAAGGTCTCTGAGTTCAGACCACACGTGAATTGCCACAGTTGATACAACTTTTACTTTGCCTCGGAAATACCTAACAAATGAGCTAGGATTTAATGAGGTTATTGCTCCTCACGAGGAGGAAAGCAAGGGAGCTCAAGACCTAATTTTTATCTCTCACATATGCATAAAAAAGGGGTAACATCATTTAAGTCATGTTGCAGCTAGGTACCTCTGGTACCTTGTAAGATAATAGGTTATATATTTTCCCTTATGGTTGCAGAAAGCTTTGTAGTGCTAGGAGTACACTATTTTTGGATGAGATATGAAACAAATCCCAACTGCTTGCATTTTTTCAAGATTGCATAACATTTTTCAGAGGAGTCAAACCTGTTAATTACAATGTTCTGGCCAAATTAAATTGCACATATAGTTGTAATCTCTCAATCTGATATCTCCTCTGAAACTCTACCTAGCAAAGGTTGGCTGTGCACTTCTTGCCCTATGTATTTGGGCACTATTGAGAGCTGAAGGCAACAGCAGAACAGAGTGTTTGAGGTAGATTCAATGATTTTGTCCTCTACTTAATCTGGAAAGCACCTTGTGATGCCTCATAAATATTCGGTTAACATACACAGAGATTTGAACCACTCTCTGCAAAGACCACTGCCAGTGGTCAAGGTAGGCATGCCTTTGTTGCAGATGTTTTTTAACAAGATACCCCAAATACTTTGGTCTGTTTGTGAAGATTATCTTACCTTGCAGGCAGAAAGGTTCCTGAATCTATATCAAGCTTTTTTACTTAGAGGTCATTGTCCCAAAAGATTAACTGGAATGTTCTCTCTTGCGCATGTGTAAGACTCCAAGGTTCTCTCATGCAGATCTTATCGCTTGTTATACAAAATCTGCCCACATTGATCTAATGTTTGACTAAGAGTAACCTACAAAATGTTCATCTATGTACAACAAGTCGGATCCACTACAGCCCGGTATTAATCACTGATGCAACTTCTGTAGCCAAGAGTATCTGCATGGCAGATAACCAGGCACCTTTGTGATCACCCTGAGACATATAGCTTAAGAGGCACTCTAGCATGTTTCAAAATCCTTCTCGTGCCTTTTGAATAAGAAGATTCTCTATTGGCATCTACAGTATTCCACATCAGTTAAACTTTCCTCCGTATGATCTTCGTGCTAGTCATATATATATTTCAGATATATATATATAATTAGATAAAAAATAATCAGTTCTACCTGGGCTGCTTGTTTGGGGTTTTTTTCTTTAAATTATCAATTAGAAAAACTATCAAGAGCCACTTTGTTTTGAAGGATTTCCAATTCTTCATGAGCTTTTCAAATGCTTAAAAATTATAGTGATTGATGCTAACAGATGTTATTCCATATGATCACTAATATTATCTGATGATTAACTTCTAAACAATGCAACAATATGTTACTTGAAATATTCATTTGCAGATGCTACAGAAGGCCATTAAAGTTCCTGACTATTCAAAAGACTGTATGAGTACTGATATTAAATAGAAACACCTTATAGCTGCATAAATATTCTAAAGCAGTCACTCCCAATTTATCTTGCATTCAAGGGAGGATTTTTTAATAATGAAGTCCAAAATGGTTGAACATCAATACCAGGAACTGGAGAACTGTAGTTTAATCTTAAAATCAAGGTGATGACTGACTTGCTGACTATCTTATAAAAAATTCATTGACACAAATTTACTTATCAACAGAACAATGGGTAAACTGCCTTCATCTTATGAAGCAAAAAAATTCTATTTGGGAAATATAATATTACTGAAAATTTTTAAAAAAATCAATTTTTAAGTGTGATTGTTTTTCTGATAATTTTAATTTTGGAACTTGAGAATTTTGTCTAAACTTCATTTTTTTCTTGCTTATTGTTGTGCTCAAACATTTTCTCTCTTCAGAAATTTGAAAGCTTGTTATCCCTAAAACAAATAGATTAGTACAGCCTTTCTTACCATTAGATCTTTAAATGTCAACAAGAAAATAGTATAAATACATTTTATAATTTAGAAATTTAACAAAGGAACAACACAATTTATAGCTAACTTAATTTATATCTAAAACTTAATTTATAATTTAACTAACAGCGGAACGACACTTAACAGCATTTAACATAACATCAAAGTTATACCTAGCAACATAGCAAAAGAACGACACTTAGCAACACTTAGTTTATAACTTATGTTGGACTCTTAGCAAAAGAACAACACTTAGCAGCATTTAAGAAGTTGTAAATCACAAACTTACAAGCCTAACTTACTTCAATAACCAAGAAACTTAAGCATTTTAAAAAGCAGCATTTATCCCAGGTTTGCTAGAGCATATGCACATATTTATGGATCCAGACAGAATAAGTCAGTGTAAGAAAAGCACCTGTGAAAAATTCCCCTCAGATGCCAGTGGAACATTCCCTTGGGATGCTTTTGCATCTCCTGCTGGGTGAAGGGTCAGGCCACCAGGAGTGAGGTATTGGCCAATGGTTCACAGCTCCAGGCATAAACCTGAGGGTTTGCTGGCTCTGGGAGGTGCTCCCCTCGGAAGGAGGTTGCTGGATGCAGCCTGCCAGAGTCCAGGAGAGCTCAAAGGGTCTCATTTTGGACCACTGTTTATAGGGTAGAAAGAGAGTGGGCTTTAGTCCTCACAATGTTACATCCTGACCACAGTCTGGGTCTGTGCATTGTGCGAAAGTGTGACAACAGGAATGTTATTCCATTCAGGCAAGAACAATACTTGCCAAGGCTGTTAGTAAGGAAAACAGGAGCTGTTTAGCAGTTCCTGGGAGCAAACAGTGTTTCTGATAAGCTCAGGAAGAGCTGAGCCCAGGTGCTAATTTTTAAGGCCGGGGCCTAATGAGCATTTCTCAGACCTCAGTAGAGCCTGGGAAGGGGGAGCAGGATCCACCACCACAGCGTTAACTTGTGGGTTTTCATTATTTTAAAACAATATTGTAATAATGATATGATTTTAAAATATGACTACTGTAACAAATTGCTCATTACTGACCATTTTACAAAGTCAGCTTCAGAAAAGATTTTCAGTTATCATCCCTTAAACTGGATAGTTAGAGATAGACTTCCTACAAAAGAGACAACATCAAACAAGACTTTTGGAGTATAATTTTAGCAGTGTTTAAGGACTGAGATTCTGCTGCTGAACAAAGTAAGTCTCAATAATTTTACATATTTGAGTAATTTGTATTCAATCCATCAGACATCAAGATAATCACAAGATGGAAATTGTAAGGATTGTGGCGTTATGTAAGAATGTAAGAATGTTCAGTGATTTTACGTTTCTGATATCTCTTTTTCATTGTAATTAATATGTTCACTTATGCATAGCACACCACTAAAGGGCCATTTCACTGATATATGGCTCTCACAGACAAATATATAATTTGGCTATTCTACATTTTAATAGCTATGTTTCATCACAAATTAAAAGAAAAAGAACAAAAAGAGGTGAAAATGAAAATTTAAACATTTGGCACAGTAATATTCAAAACAGCTTTCTCAACATTCTGCTGCTTGCCCTACCATTAAGTACAATATGTTCTTCTATATTTTATAAAATCAAAGCACAACATGTTGCATAAACATTTAAGCAAATTGTGTTATCAAAACTTTAAATGCTTAAGTAAAGCTCAGTGTACACTGGCTAAAAGAACTGCATCTATAGGGCTAAGCAGTAATTCACAGACAGATTTAGGAATGGAAGAGAAACTAGCATTAAATGCTCATTTGTGTAGTAGTATTATTCTGTTGATTCCTTTTGAAAAAAAAAATTAAATATATTTATTGGATGACTAGTAGAAGACAGTATGGTTAAGTGTCAGTGAACAAGAGCTTTCTATTCAGCTACTTTTGCCATGTCTGAAAGAAAAAATATATTTCTTTGCATCAGCGAACTGTTTAATACTGTAAACAACACCAGTGACCCATTAACTCCAAACCCTGGGAACTGTTATGAGGGAAGATTGTAAGAATGTTGTATGCCTTTTCTTATGCTTTAAAAAAAAAAAAAAAAAAAAAAAAAAAAAAGCACAACCATAATTAGAAAGTCCACAGTCTAATGCCCAAGCTACAAAAACAAATAGAAGTTTCCCTGCAAGAAGAAATTCAGAGAAAGAGAGGCAAATAGATTTTCCTAATTAACTGAAACTAATATTATATGCTGACGAGAAGCTCCACATGACCTGGAAATCTGTGCATCTCAGAAATCCAGCTGTATTCTGGGCTACACAAAAAGGAGCATGGCCAGCAGGGCAAGGGCAGTGATTCTCCCCCTCTGCTACCTTATTGTGAGACCGCACAAGGAGTGCTGCACCCAGCTCTGTGATGTCAAACACAAGAGGGTGCTGACCTGATGCAGCAGGGGAGAGCCATGAAGATGATCCAAAGGTGGGAGCATCTGACGGAGATGAGAAGAGAAGAGAAGAGAAGAGAAGAGAAGAGAAGAGAAGAGAAGAGAAGAGAAGAGAAGAGAAGAGAAGAGAAGAGAAGAGAAGAGAAGAGAAGAGAAGAGAAGAGAAGAGAAGAGAAGAGAAGAGAAGAGAAAAGAGAAGAGAAGAGAAGAGAAGACCCAGGGAGTTATTGTAGCCTTCCAGAAACTAAAGGGGACCTATAAGAAGGCTGGAGAGGGACTTTTGATAAGGATGTATAGTAATGGGACAATGGAAAATGGACTTAAGCTGAAAGAGGATATGTTTAGATTAGATATTTGAAAGAAATTCCGTACTGTGAAGGGGGTAAGGCACTGAAACAGGTTGCCCAGAGAAGTTGTGGATACCTCGTCTCTCCAGGTGTTCAAGGTCAGGTTGGATAGAACTCTGAACAACCTGATCTAGTGGAAACTGTCCCTGACCATGACAGGGGTGTTGCAATCAGATGAACTTTATGGTACTTTCCAACTCAAATGATTACATGATTCATGTTCATCCATACGAAAGAGAATTTGACAACCAAGATATGAATGCATGGAAGTATGTATGCAAAACAACCAGCATGTAAATGACCTAGTAAGTTATTTACCCATCTAAAGAGATAAGTGCACTGATAACTGAGATATCTGCTAGTTTGTGGAACTGTACCACTTTGAAAATCAAGCTATAAATTCTGATAATGAGTCAGTTTAGAAGCATGTACTGAAGATGTTCTCAAATAGTCAATGATTCTGATCATAAAATCCAGTTTCATTTAGCTAACATCTTTCAAATCTCAGGTTACTAATTTGCCATAATTTATATGATAGAATGCTTCTACACATGATAAAGAAGTGGAAACAATTTTATGGGCCAGGATGATAGGGTGCATTTAGTACACCTTTTCTACATTATTTTTCATTCTGTTCTTCAAAAAGCCACTATTTTAGGTTTAAAGGCAGTGAGCTTATGCAAAATTTGGTGGTGAGATCCACATGTTTTGATATAAGCACTCATAGACGGAGAAATAAGGCGTTAGTAGGTCAACAGAGAAAACATCTCAACCTAACTGGTCTGAAAAAAGAGATTTTCAATTGATTTTATTACTTAATGAGGCAAAGAAATACAGGAATGCTATTCTAAATGATAGTAGTAGTAGAGTAGGAAGATTTTGCACTAAGCGCAGCAGCATGATTTGGAGAGAAAATGGAGATAGGTGTGAATGTGTGATCAGGAAGATGGAAAGAGAGAAAGATCATACTCTTATCATCCATTATTAATTAATTAAGATAAACTAAACACTGGCATGCTGTCTGCTTTGGCCATGTCCAGGCAAGGGGCCAGAACCAGCCCCTGAAGCTGTTCACCACATGTTTCCACTTCTACTTTTGTCTTACTCCTTGCCAGAAACATGCTGATACATCTTTGCTTTGATTCGCAGGGCTCCTAGCTATTGACTTTTACAAAATTTTTGGGTTAAGAAAGAAACAAATGTAGCATTTACAGCCTGGAAGCATAAATTATCTAGATTCCCTCCTCAAATCCCCTGAATGTCTGTTCTTTTTCTTATTCTCATGCCTCTCTTACCATAATACTAACTGGTTTAAGTCCTAACAGAGGATATAGGAATATTCTTTATGTATTAACAAACTTTCTCTAATAATGGTTACCTCATTACTAAAATGTTGGTTTTCCTTTTGTTCTTCTGGGGATATACTGCAAGGCATAATTACCTACTTATATTGGTAGTGCATATTGTATTCTTTTACTTACATATTTTTACCTCGTTATTTTTACTTTAACTTTATTTTATTTTCAGATATGGAAAGAGTGTTATCATTCTGACTTAGAGAAAGACAACAGTCTCCAAATAAATCACGGTAGTATTCTGCCTGTCACCCAATCTAAATGTTTCTCTAAGTGCTGAAGTTGTGGACAAACCAATTCCGTCTCTGAACTTCTCAAGTGTAAGGAAGAAAGTCTCCAGGTGTTGGTATAGAATAATCTGCACTTCTTTGTGATTTGCTATGTAGTGGGAATGACTTCTAAGATGGCTTCTGAAAGGGATTTGAGAACTCCACATTGTTTCAGAGTCTGATCATTCTTCTTTGAGGAGGATGAAAATCCAGCTAAAATATAATGGAAAAATGTTGTCAGAAATCCTAAAGTACCTAACCCAGGCTTATTTCATGTTGTATACTTGTTCCAGATGTAGAAATATACTATATGCTTGTTAAGACATTCAACTTTCCCCATTGGCATATAGTTGTTTCTGCACTGATACCTCTGAAGGTCTGGCTGTAAAACAGTCCCACCACCTACATACTCTTATTTATAGGGATCATGCATTTGCACTTGCTGATTTATATACACATGCAAACTTCTTTGCCTTTAAATACTTACCTGTCAGAAGTTAAAGATTTAAAATACTCTCCAAACAGTCCTGTTTTCAATAGGGTCTGCTGTAACTATCTAGACACATCTAGAGCAAATTACGATTTTCTTTTTATTGTCAATGTCTGTGACTTAATCATGGGTTCATTTTATGCTGGCTATTCATAACATCATCATCAGTGGTGTGAATTACCTAATGTGGGATCATAAAACCTAGCAGAGTCCTATGCAGAAGTTAGAGTCTTAGCCATAAGTTACCATGCACCTGAAGTGTAGAATCAGAAACAGAGCAATGAACACTGGTTAGAAATAAGAAAAGTACTGTTGTGTTGTGTTAATGACAAAACAAACATCTGTACACAATTCCCAGTTGTTCAAAATCCTTATGGCTAACAGGGGCTAGAGTATTGCTGTAAAAGGAGTTTCATGTTTAACATGCCTGTCCTGCTCTACCAGATCATGTTCAAAGTACTTACAGGTATTTCAGATAGGCTCTTACAGGGTTAGGATTTTTTTACACACTGTTTGGGTTACTATGTAATCCTGAATAAAATATATACATTATTTAACAAAATCAAAGGATGAAAGATTTGTATAACAGGCAGCTAATTCAGAAGCAAATATCCATAGTTTTTTTTTCTGTTCATATTCTTGATTCTTATCACTTTAAAGGTATGCTTTTGAAATTAGGTATTCCATTCAAACTCCTTGGGTTTTTCAGTAGAATTATTTAAATTTTTGACAGTATAATTACTAGATAAGGAACCTGTCCATTTTTCTTACCTCCAGAATTACTAGGGATGACTCTAACAATGGTCTGGGAAAGTTGCTCTGCCAAATAGGCGAAACAGGACTATCTGCTATACCAAGAGCAAGAGGACCAAGAGAGTCCTCTTTACAACTTGGCCATAAGTATGGAAGTCTTACTCTCTGTATTCCTTTACAGTCTTAAATACTTTATATTTTCAAGACCTGTCTCTCTTTTATCAACATAAAACCTTCCTCATATATATACATGCTGTTTTATAGTTGTAATCTCTGAATTAAAGCATTTTAGAAATATATAGAGAACTCACGTCAAATACAGAGAGAGTAATTAGAGACACTGATACTCCAAAGAGCTTGAAAATGTTAACTGTTCTTTTAAGTAAAATATAAATATGTCAAAATCAAGAGAAAAAATAGTAGATGAAGTTTTATCCTTTTTAAAATGAAAATCTAAACTTTGGGCTGGCCACATAGATATGGCTGCTCCTCTTCTCTGCATATAGAACTGGGACAGTTTTACAAATATAAACTTTCAGCCACATTCCTCTCCAAATATTCACAGAGATTTTATTTATTTATTTATTTATTACATTGGATCATTCATGTTAAAATTAACCTCTTTAGAGAGGCTGTCTGGAAATGGAAGCAGTGCAGAACCAAATATTCTTCTGTAGGACACAACTAAAGATAAGGAGTTTTCTGTGCTGGTATCTACCTTTGTAGAAGCAACACAAGTGACACAGAGAGGAAATAGATATTGGGGCAGAACTCAGAGTATGTCAGGTATTTCTGTACAACTTGCACAGGATAAGAAGGAAAGGCAGCCACACTTCATCTCTGCACAGAAAAAAACCCCCAGTATTAATTAAAAAGTGCATGGCAGAAATAAAAAATGTAATGTACTTGGTAGGGGTTTATTACTCTGAGGAAGGATGAAATCTCTGGTGTACTAGAGATAGATATGAATGAAAAGAAATCAAGAAATCATCTTCTGAGAGAGAAAAGGCACTCAAGATCTACCAGACTTAAAGAGATTGAGGAAAGAAAAATAAAGCTATCACACAGATGGAAGGTTCAGTTGTTTACACAGCAGTTTTGAAAAGGAAGGAAAGACCTGTTGATCCTGGCCAAACTGAATGCAATTTCCCATACTACATGCACATGAAATAATTCCCTAAGCAATTATCTAGGTCCAGATACCAAACTAAACCACTGAGGAAGAAAATCAGTTCTTCAGAAGCTGTAAAATGCAAACATTCACAGAAAAAGAAAAGGTCTGGTGACAAGCTGGTTCAAAATAAAGCATGAAAATCACCAAAATAATTGTATGCTCAGTTATTTTCATGTAAGCCAAATTCTACCTTTCATTTATCTTCTTTCAGAGTTACAGATTTTACCTCCAAGTTTGAAAAATTCATGAGCTATTAAACTGAGTCATGTTCTTGACAAAGACCCTGAAAAAGTTGTATGATAACTTGTAGTTCTGAGTACATTCAGTGGCTAAATAGTAGTTCCCCATCTTTTTCAGTTTACGGGTCATCTTTTTCCAATGACAATCCGGTATGGAGTAATTCACAAAGTTACAATTTTGCAGACTTCCACACAGATGGAATAACTTTGGTTTTTTAGGCATAGTTAATGAAGAACTAAAATGAATCCAAGGAAATCTGAGATCCATGCTACCCCAGGTCAGCTGTCAGATAAGAACTAGATAAGGACTGAAAACCACAGAAGCTACCTAAAGACATGACTCAGTTGGAGGAGAAAGTGCTTAGATCCTGTGATTCTCCTTTGATGTATGTAAGCACTTTGAACTTTGGATTCATTGTCCTCTGCAAGAAAAACTCATTTCTCATGTCAAAAATGTGAGTGTGATGATGTTTGCTTCCTATTTTTTGGGGGGAGTAGGAGGGAGTGGGGGAGAAGGGAGGGGAGGCCTTGGGTGTTAAGAACCAGCTTCCTTTGTTTCCTTAATCAACATCTCCATGGAATTTCAAAACATAACCTCTTCACCTTTTCCAATAGGTAGCACAACAACAGCAGCAGAAGGTAATCATTTGCTGGCATGATGTAAACAGCCTTCTGTTTGAGGAATGAGAAATGAAGGGCTTGATGAATGCTTCCTTTTCTTTAACTGCACTGGAGATGCAAGCACTGGTGACTGGTGCTACATCTTCCATCTGTCAGCAAGATGTGGCAGAAGTGCTCAGATGCCTTGCTACACTTCTTTGCAATTTGTCTGTTTCCATTTCAAGGCTGCCAGACACATTTTCTTGTGCAACCGAATTCAGTGTCAGAAGGATGACTTGAGAGGTGAATAATTTGTGCTGCCAGGAAGAATTGAATTTGTAGTCACCTTGAATGGGAAACGGTACATTGTTATGGCTTGTAACCTAAACTCTTGCTCTGCCCATCAGAGAGAGGAATGAAAACCAGCCACAGAACAGCATACCACTTGCTCCTTATTTTACTCTTTTTTAAAAATTCGATTTCTTGTTATCAGTAATTTGCTTTAATAAGTGGAGATTTGTTGATCCTGAAATAGTATAAGGATGTAACTACTGCCACTCTCATGACTGGTGTCTCTGGCATTACTATCCCTTGAAAGTAAAAATGCAGCATTGAATATGGCAATGATGATAATAACTGGAATATGGATATTTAGTAAGTAGTTTAAAGAAAAACAAAAAGGGATTAGGATGGCATCATACATTAGTAATGCACCGAATATTAAAAAAATAAGTGGGGATGGTATGAGTGACAGAATACATGTTTGAAGATAATGACATTTTGGTAAATTTCTTCCTACATATACCTGGTGCTCTTCTGCAGGTCTTCATGACATTATTTAGCTGTGGGAGCCTATGTTGTGCAATATGCCATATGATATGATTATGTGTTTTAGAACAAAACCCTAGAGACACAAACGGCAAAAATATTTTTTTCCACCTGGCTGCATAGTGAATCATAACGGTTTGTTCAACTCTCTGCTAGATATTTTCAAATTTTGAGATTTTTATATTATCAAAATGTCTACATTCAATTAGATAACCAGAGTGGTTTTTTGGTTTTTTTTTTTTGCAATATACATACTTTGTAAGTTTGGATTCTGCAAAAAACACCAGAAGTAAAGCTAAAGTGAATGGATAATAACAAAAAGAAATAATTTTTTCCTAATTCCTTACTTACATGGGTACACAGACACAGAAAACCTTTAGAACCTGAACTTCCTGGATACATATGGATTCTGGTCCTCGTATCAAACCTCGCTGCATTTGCTGGGGCAGAGATTATTTTATTTTTGCTAAAAACTTAATATTTCTTCTCAGAGAAAATAAATCTTTAAAAAATCAGATATTCAAATGGGATTGGTGTAATTAACCTCTGATAAAAATATTAATGGACTTTTTCACATTAATAGACATTTTTGTGGCATTTTAAATTAGTTGAATTAAAAGTAATGTGTGGTAACGTAGAATTTTGAACCATTTGGTTATGTGTGTTCTACATCACTGTATGATGAGAAACAGAGATTTGAAGTAGATTGCCTATATATATAAAGCAAATTCAGTGTAGTTCAAAAAGGATTAATTTTCCAAAGATGTCTGCTAACTGAAGTTTACAACTGAGCTAAAGGATATATCCCTTGCAGTGACCTGCAACACATACAAAGAACTTCTGTGATCCATTTTTGTGGTTTAGTATGTTTGGGAGCCCACCTGTGTTGAACCCTACAGTTCTGAGAAGTTGTTTATTTTTGCATTAGTTTTATTAAACTGTTCATATAGTCACCTATTCTACGTGCCATTACATGACTTATAATTTCTGTGAATAAAGTTTCAACAACATTTTCAGCTGAAAATATTGGGATCTTTCTTCCACACAGTATGTCTAGATGAACGGAGAATAAATAAGAAGTGGTGGGACTGAAAACCAGGAATTTTACTTCAGTTTCAATTTGCACTATGGTGAATCACATTTTTTATCAGTTCACACTCCAAAAACAAACCTCAGAAGTATTATTACTGGTTTTCGGTTCCCTATATTGGAAGCAGAGCTACATGTCATCTCTTCAGATGGCCTAAATGTTTGTCATTTGCCTTAAGAGAGGAAAAGAAGTATGTGTCATTTTGAGAAGCTGATCCCTGTGGTGTAAAAACAACCAGCTCTTTGGCATCCCCAGTGCTTAAACACAAATTCCATTATCACACCTCAGCAAAAATGTATAATAACTACACAGAGAGAAAGGATTTGTTAAAATCCTTTAGGAAGTTGACAGGAAAACCAGAAGTAGGTGATTTTTAAAATGTTATCCTGAAACTTTTTAGCTAAGCTAAACGATAGCCAAGAATTTAAGATATTTTTGCTCTTAAAATTTTCTGTCACTTAATAGTAATTACATTAATAAACCCCATACTTCACCTATGCTTCCCTCTTAAATACATGAAACTACTATGTAAGTAAGTGGGCAGTTTATTTGTGTGTGCATATGTATCCACACACACACCACTCTATGTTTAGGGAACTGTAATTCTAAAAAGGGTTGTTGAGGTAAAATTCCTAGTTAGGATGTATAGATTGTTTGAGGATTTTTTAAAAAAATTTATTTTAAACCCTTATTTTCCTCATAAATTATGTCTGCATTTATGTCATTTTACACTTGCAAATACTCTAAAAAATTATTTTGGGGAGGTACTGAAAGATCTTTGGGGAAACGCACATGAAATTGGTTCCCTAATTGCTTCACTTGGGGTTTTTTTTTGTTGTTTGTTTTTTTCCATTTAGATGCCTAGACAAAGGTGTAATAGATGTGGAGAGTGATTCTTAGATTATGTGTAGTCTTTTTCTTGTATTTAAAAGTGAAGCTTTCTGCTTCTGAACGTTAGTGCCAGGATCTATCCCAGGAGGTGGATGTGAAGTGTCAGTTCTGTTCTCTCCAAGCAATGGTGAAAAGGGCCAGGGTATTCTGAGCACATGTAGATGCTCCCAATGGTATTCTTAACAACATTCCTCTACTCAGAAAAAAACATTTTGCTCTACATGTGACATTTACATAACTTACAAATTTTACCTATGGTGTCTTGGTTTAATTTTGTTCCATCCTCATGAGGCTGTCATAGAAATGAAGCCGCTCAGACATGAACTGAAAATATAATGTATAAGCAGGTGTTTTCAGGACTTCAGAATTGCTTTAGGACTCAGGTGGTGCAATTCCACTGAAAAACAGGAGACCTGGGAATTGTGCACCTTCTCAGACTTTGACCCTTTGCAATAGATTTTTCGTCTAATTGTCTATGCACTGTTTGAAAGCAGAGCTTAAACCCTTAGTGTATGAAATAATCTACTATTCCCCTGACAATTCTGATCACAATAGTTATAAAACTTCACGATATTGTAAGATTTCTTTTATTTTTTTAATATATTTTGGTTGTCTTTAACATGATTTAAAGTAAATTGACATATGAACTACAAAATCCCTAAAAAATAACGTTTTTCTCTTGAGGTAGTAAGAATGTAGATTAATGGGTAATTTTGCTAAAGTGCAGGTCAGCCCAAGCCTTCCATTTAAAGGAAAAAAAAAAAGTTGTTAGTTCTTAATATATCCATATATTTAATCTGAATTTCATAAAATATGGTTAAAAAATAACCTGTAAATAAAACAGTTCAGACAAAACATTTTTTTTTCTTTAAGACAAGCATTGCTTTCCTAAGCAGAAAAAATATGCTTTCAGATCAAAAATCATACCATTCCAGAAATATATGTCCCAGAGATTCCACATAGGAATACATATAAATATAATTTTCTTCTTTCTGAACTTCTGATGTGCTTTAATTTCTGTGTCTTCCTTGGTTTTCTATTGACATTAATTTCTTTCAGCTTCATGACAGCAGTTCAGGGCTGTTTCCAAGCACCACTTTAAACTTTAGAATATGCTCTTCAGACATCTACCACTTAAAACACACACAATCATGTGAATATGATACAATTAATTTATACTGAGTTTCTTTTTGGTCATCTAGAAGTTTTTTCTACCTCCTAGGCAACTATTAGAAACAAAATTTGCAGTTTGACCAAAGATAAACGACTTCACAGACATTGATCTGGAAAATTTATGGTTGGTATAAACTTTTTCTTTGATTATTGATCCATGTTAATATTTAGATATGCAGGGAATGAATTGAAACCTGTTACTACAGTTAGTTATTCTCTTTTCTTGGATTGTATAAATACCAAATTTATTTGGTTGGAAACCAAGTTAATTTCTGAATTGCATGGGTTTTTTTGCAGCAGAATAATTTCTACTGTACTTTCTGCTACTTTGGGAGTGACACCTATCTAAAGCTGTGAGTATAAGTTAATTACTTCTCAGGATGAAATTCCTCAGCTAAATACCTGGATTTATTTACTTTTATGGGTAAAACATTGGGACTTGTTCTCAGGAGGATATAACAACAATTTGTTCTATTACAAAGTTTTCAGTTCATTCCTTAAGAGAGATGGGAGAATAGAAAGCCACTAATTTCACTATTCATTGTGCATAGGTAAGTAATGGAACACACCAGACAGATGAGAAGAGCAGGGTGTCAGCCTCACCAAATCATCAGCAGGGTTTCTGTAGATGACAGCCCCAAAGGAGTCTAAAGAACCCAGCCACTCCAAGGACAGCCTCTGTGTACAAGTGTGTTTTATCTCTTGAAAAAATAAGAGATAAGCATGGCAACAGCATAGAGGGAGCTAAAGAATCACATCTTAGCAGTTTGTGACTTGGTGCTGTTTTTACCAAAAACACAGAATTTGCACAACAAAATTACTATTTTCACAGGTGCAGAATTACCTTCAATGAAGATTTCAATTGGTTTCTCTTCCTGTCTGTATATTTACAGCTCACATCTGAATAATTTTAATAGATATGCTGTTACATATGTAAACATCATTAAAATGAGTGGGTTTATTATGTTATCTTTATTTCCATGCACTGCAGTAATCTACTCCATGCGCTTAAATCTTCTGGGTTTTATTTCTTAAAGTAAAAGGCACTCATTTTGTATCTTGGGGTACAGAAATGAATGATTAGTTGGATTAAGATGTGCAGACAAGTCAATAAAATGTTCATCTCCTTAGCTGAATTTAGTTTAACAATTTGCTAACAGAATTACTATTAGAGTGTATGCTAATCAGAATAGCATGATAGGATCAAAATATATTGTTTTAAATTTTTTTTAAAAATCAAGAAAAAAAAATCTTATTCGCACAGTAAAAAAAAGCCTCAACTTTTCATAAATTTGTATTTCTGATCTTGGTTTCTATTAATTAATGTGAAATTCATAATATTTTTTCTTTTCTGTTAAAGTTTCTATTAACTTTATCTTGACTTATCAAACACTGAAGTAATATGTTTTCTTTTTAAATAAAAAATGCATGCTTTAAAATTTTAGGATTTATGAAAATCTTTAGAAGATAAAACTATGGGCCTGTTTTAAAACATTTTATGCAGATATAAAAGCATCTACTGTATTACTTTCAAAAGTTATATTTAACACCACATGGTCATATGTCTGTGTTTTCAAAAATCTTAAATATGTGTTGACTATAAGCACAAAATGAGAGTCTAACCTCCACAAACACAAGCTGAATTGTAAAAAAAAAAAAAAAAAAAAGGAAAAAAATCCACATCAAGTGTCAAGACATTTAATGTCATAATTTTCAGTTCATTATTTCAGGCCATTATATGCTAGCATTGTTCTTGCTATCATGTGTCTCTAATATCTCAACTGTTTGAAAGACAAAAAAAATTTCTTTCAATTCTCAATTTAATAAGCTCAAATGCTCAAAAAAATTAAAGAAAGAAACATAAAAGCATTTATTTTATTTTCTAGGGTGTTTAATCTTATCAGATGATTTTTTGGCTTAATTTTTAAATAGGAATATTGTATCTATCAGGAGTAGATTGGGTTCTATTCGAAGGTTAAGAAAGATTGGAGGTGTCTTAAAAGCATTTTAATACCACTTTATAAAATATTTAAAGACGAATCCAATGAGAATTTCAATATATGAAGTCATTTACAGGGACATTCAGTAAGTTTAAATAGGTATAAAATTTATCACGTTTCAATAGAAGTACCCCTCAATCATTATCGTTTTAAGGGAGATCAGAATAACATAACAATCTGATCTCAGATGTTTTGGTAGGTCAGCAGTCTGCATAATATCACCTCAAAAGAACAAATTAATTGCATAATTTTTCCTAGTGTGGCTTGACAACTTGCTCTGTCGTATTTTTGTCTGTATCATTTAGACAATGTTGTACAAGGAATTGTTCTGCACGAGCACAGAACCATTAACATGAGGAAAGACTGGGAGGAGTTCAATGTTCTTTCCAGTGGAGAAGATTTCGCTTAGACTCTAATCTAAATTATATCTACGTAAAATACTGAAATATAGAAAAGATGTACTGAGCTAATGAAAGGCTGAGTGAGGCCTGCCTTTAACAAACTGAGTTACAGATGACAGGGTAGTAAAGGATTAATGTGATTTAAAAGATTAAGAAAGACTAGGCTATAGTGGCACAAATCCTTGTCTGTGGCTGAGTATTGTCCTGAAAGCAGGGTGGGGCAGGTAGATTTCCCAGTCTCAAAGCATGTTGTGAGACAAGGAAGTTTGGAAATGGAATTTAGAGGACTCATCAATACATTTCAATAGAAAATTAGCTATATCCAGAATTCAAGCTAAAGATTAATGAAAGCTTTTTCTGATTACTTAGTACAGGGCTGGTAAATATGACAATGCTTTCTTTGTTTGAAAGATTAATTAATTTTTGAAAGCAGAAAGTCAAATTTTTTGAAACCCTCTTTCATCTCTACAGGTCAACTTTAAAACCCATAAACTATAATGAGCAACTATCATCTAAAAGCATCAGTCTTGAAAAATACATGATTCACACTTGGGTTTTTCTTATCTGGCTCTTACTACTCTCCTTCTGAAATGAAGTGCTTTATGAAGGTATTGCTCCATCAAAACCAGTTGATTGCATGCTATAATCTTTTCTTATCCTTAACCAGAAAGTTGATTTCAGGAGCATCAATGTACCTATAGTAATATATTCATCTGACAGATGTTGTCACAACATCAGCAAATAAATTATTTTATGCTGATGTTTGTTACAACCCCACTGCTCAAGCACTGGAAGATGAGGGAATAAAGCACAAGGAGACAAAATTGATTTTTTACCCTTTCTGCTAGGTAATAATACTGAACATCCATCTTAACTTTTAGGATCAAGGCTGGAAGCTAATATACAGCCAAAGGCAGAGGGCGAGAAAGAATCCTCCAGATCAATATTATCCATTATAAACCACCTGCATGCAGACAGTGTCAAAACGAATACTGTGGCTACAGTATAAAACTGGTAACATTGATTTACCTTTCCTGGAGTTAACATGAGAATGTTACATTGCAAACAGCCAAATTGTTCTTTTACTGAATTAGTGATATTTTAGTCAAATGACAAAGTCCAGTGAACATTAACTAGGATGTTAATTCACCTGCTTGCACCAAACCTACACTAAACAGCATTTCCTCACAAATCTCTGTACCTGTTTATAGTCAATGTTTATAAAAATATATTTCTCTCCAAAATAATCCTCTGCTTTAGCAGCCTTTGCCTAAAAGCAGGCTCAAAACTAGATACTGCACCTATTACTTTTAAGAGGTTCTCATTTCCAGAACACAGTTATTTTATCGTGAACTCCTTTCATGAGGACACAGTGAAGCATCTTGGCACAGTACAATGGATTGATAATGTCATCCTAAGCTGTTGGCATGATGAAGGGCTTTCTCAGCATAGCCTTTCCTGTTGCCCATTGGGTTGGTCACTCTGACAAAATGCATGAACTGTCAGCTGTCCCTCTTTTCTACCCTGCCCCTGTGTCAGGTTAGGTGTCTTGATAAAGAAGGTGACAATGATCAGAAGCAACAAACTTTGAGCATCTGTGACCACATTTACTTAATGTATTTCCCCCACCCTGGTGCTTTCTGTGTTTGTGTAAGGTTTACTGACAGGTAAATGATGCTGAAATACAAGTTATGGCAAAGCTCTTGCATATTCCCAGGCAAGAATCCGAGATTCTTACCCAAAGCCCTTGATCTCTGCTTAGCAAGGTTATTTATTATTCACCATCTGTCACAAATGACTGAGGGCAAAACTGTGGCCTCAGGCCTCTTCTGAATCAAATAGGAACCACACGTGCACACGCAATCCCAGATGCAGATAAACCCTTAGTCTTCAATGAGCAATCTCCCTTCATCACACTTCCTTCATTTTTTTTAAAAAAAAATTATTAAGAACTGAATGAAATGTCCTTAATGGTGGGACAGATATAAAACATTTTTATGCTGCTTTAAGTTTTTACTTTGCTTATTTTAGCCAGCCCTGTAACTCAACTTGGCCCTGTCTGAAGCATTCTAAAGCAGCTGCTTTGTTTATTTACTTAGTCTTTTGACTACAGCTGAATTTCCTGCTGGGCATGGTGGTAGCAAGAGTTGGAAAATGAAGATGCAAAAACAAACCAAATGAGCACAGAATCTGATAAAAAGGCTTTGATTTTCAGATATGATATTTTTGTCAGTTGTCTAAACAACTGTAAACATATAAACTAATGCTGGAGGCTAACATAAATTGCTTTTATTTATTTGGCCTATAGCTATAAGCACACCAAGTTGAAAAACAATTTATATATTATTTATGTGTCTTCAGGAAAAGTATATTATATCTGAGACCAATATGCTGACTAAAAGTGATCAGGATGGTTGTGAATAAATTTATTTTTAATGAATTGTGATGATTTATAAATGGAAAAACTTTGGAGGAAACTGTTTTTTAGCAAGTAGTGATCTGAGGTGTTAATATAGGCTATTACCTTTAAAAAATGTTTTAAATATGAGAAAAACAGAAGATTAGAGAAAGGCAGAAGATTTTCTAAATGACTTCACCGAACAATTCAAACCAACCCTTAAGAGAGGCTAGGAGTTTCTTGTTCATTTGACTGGATCATTGTTGACAATGTAGGGCAACATTGGACTAACACTTATGGAAGAAGTTACAAACACTGTAGATATGAAAAAGTAAAATCTAATGTCATCTCCCAGTGAAAATAATCAATTAGGGAAAGAGTAATTTTTTTAAAATCAAAATATGATAATACAGAGATTTTATTACAAAGATAATAAATTTCTAAACTCTAATATCTTCATTTTAGTTTGCAAATTATTCACTATTCATTTCTTTCAAGGAAACCCAGATGGGAATACAAAAAGAAAAATCAGGATGACTTCATGTCTATTGTATTTTGAAATTATTAAAAATAATCAGAATTAATATTTTAATCTTGATTTACAGGTGAAGAATCTGAGCTGCAGAATTTGAAGTGACTTGCCTATAACATGACTCAGAGTTGATCAATTGCATAGGCAAAGCTTGGGATATCTCATTCTCAGACCATTGTCTTATGACTGTACCATTTTGCCAAATAATGAAAAATGCCATTACCTGTCATTTAGCATGAAGTGGCAAACATTGAGTCTTTGTCTCTTTCCTGATACACTCACAGCTCTCAGCTTTCTAAACTGTTCTTTGTGTAGCCTTTCATTTTCCAGAGTCGGACATTTGGCCCTTATGTTACCTACTTGGTTTCACAAAGTTTGTTGGTAATGAATCTTCTGCCCAGTTGGACCAGGTTCTTGGTTTAGGAGTTTTTTCTTGCACTTCTCTAGTTAGGGGCATCCTTGCCTTACTGAAGAGATGTTTTGTACAGGAGGGTTGGCAAGTTGCATCCATGAAGGATCTTCTGAATATAAATTTGTTATTTTTTCTTGAACTGGGTTCTCTTTTGAGACATTACCATTTCTTCAACTTCCTGGTTTTTTAACTGTAGCTTAGCAAAAGGGAGAGAGGAAAAAATTATAAGACTTCCAATTTCATTTGGAAAGCCAAGCAATGATTTCATCTCAATGCAGAAGTCCATCATTGTTTTCTGGAAACAGTATTGACAGTGACTCACACATCACTGCAAAGGCATCAGAAAAATTAGATTCAACAATTACCTACTCCCACAACAGTGCAGGAATCATTTTCCTATTAAAGATTAGGGCATTAACAACAGCTTGGGAAAAAAAAAAAAAAAGAGGGACAAAAAAAACCAAAAAAAAAAAACAAACCCACCACAACAAAACAAAAGCAACACATATAGAACCATTCATTAATCATTAATCTTTTCTCAGTATCCTATGGATGATACTTGCAGACTGTTGCAAGTGGATTAAGTATTATAATCAGTTTCAATTACTCCATTATTTCCATCAGAGCAGCTACAAATCCTTACTTCTCTAGTGACATCTAACGTGGTTGAGAAGATGCCTAAATTAATGTGTGTTCTCACAAATTATATCCTATTAAAAAATAAAAAAGGCTGAATACATGGTAAGCAGAAAAGTAACTGGGCATCATTTTTTACAACTAGGTAGCAAAAAAGATAACATATTTCTGTGACAATATTATAAGCAGAGACAATATTCCTGTGACCACTTTAGTCTGGTAAGTCAGTTGCAGGATATTTTCTACTAACTGGAAACAAATTAGGTCTGTCTGAAGAAAACTGTGAGAAGATTGAACTCTAATCTCCTACTAGAATATATCATGCATATTGTCTAGAAGATTTTGAACATTTTTGTGTACAGCTAGTTTTTTTAAGCTTCTCATTATTTCATTTTGCCTCTGGGGTTCTGCTTTTAGTCAGACACTAGTCCTATTTCTAAATCTTGAACTCTTGTGAATAAATTAAGAATGCCAATTACTGTACAGGTAATGTCACATTTGATGACCACAGGACTATGCTTTGGAAGCATATTAGTATTTTAATTTTTTTTCATTTCTTGCTTTCTCTGTTGATTGTAAAATGTGAGAGAAGTGTTTGATCTGTGTGCATTTCATGAGCTTGATATTTTGTAAATAACCTGCCTGGATCTTCATCCACTTTAATTCAAATTTTATGTGCACGGGTAGAAGACATTTGTATAAACTCTGGAATTTCATGGTGCAAATTTAGATGGAGAAAAAGAAAAAGAAAAGAAATAAAAACAACCAAAAAACCCCACATGTGTAACATTCTTATGCAATGTGATAATGTGGGTGCAACCGTTTGTGTCGTAGCGTAGGCAATATTGTGAAGGTGTTTCAAAGGTAAAGTCAGATATTTACAAAACACGTAAATGTGGTCAACACCTAAGTCTTTCATTCTTTGAGGTTTAAGCAGAAGTGGTACAGTGATGCTGGATAGGTGAACTGGAAGGTAAATATATTTTAATTCATATAGTGATGGAAACACTTCTCTGTAAATATATTTATTATAGTTTTGCACATTCTAGAAACCTTTTGTCTAGGTAATAATTCACCACCTAGACAAAGGTAGTACAAGAGATTCACATGTTGGGCTCTCTTGCAGATTAGGAGATATCAAAGCAAAGACAGCATTATTGGAATATCCATAGCAAAATCAGGACTCTTTCAAATTTAACAATGTATGAAATTATTTATTTTTAGGGCTTTTTGCATGTGGACAGGTGTGGACAAACACTGATGTTCACATGTCTTTGTGATCTTATATGCTAAATTTTCATATTTATTCTCAGAAAATATATTTGATGATGTGTTGAGAAAGGACCTCAGTTGGATTAGGACTTCATTTTAAATTGTTCTTTGCCATTTTAAGGTGAGAATCTCGCTGGTGTCAGTCTTTTTCTTAAACTTTGCAAAAAAAGTCCCAAGTTATTCATTATGGCAAAAAATATCTAAAAAATAAAACAACCATTCCTTAATCTTTTGATGTTTAACATCAGACGACAGAGAGAAAAATTTATCCAATATGTGAAACATGGAAAGTCAGAATCCCTCTTTGCAAAATGGTTCTCAGTGTATATACAACTGAATTTCAGTGTCTTATTTTATTGCTATGCCATAACATAATTTTCAAAATAAATTCTTAAAGGTAAATTACATAACTGTACATTTAACTGTGAATAACAGAAGATTCCTCAGTGTTTCACACCTGTGTGATCATTACTGACATATTTCCAGATAAAATGTCTGGTGTTGAGAACCTCATTCAAATGCTGAAAACTACTTGTCATTTACTATGCAACCAAGGAAAATGGTAAATTAGCTACATTGATGTTAATATATGAGTACTGTACAGAGAGAATGAATACAATTAAACTTCTTTTCCACTTGGGGCCAGATTCACAAACGAACACAACTCCTTTGTCAAGAACAAAAACTTTCTTAGGTAAAGCCAGGAAATTCCAGCTTCAAGACATTTTGTTTGAGATCATAATTATGGTAAAGCTCTCACTTCAGAGCTTCTACATTAGATTATATACACAAAGGATTATTGCTATCAGGGATTTTATCTTTACAGCATGAGGTGTACTGTCACCAGCAAATTTGTGAAATCCCGCATTAAAATCTTGTTAGAAAGTCACTGGGATTTTTTTAAGGACATTAAAAACCTCTTTTGTAAAGAAAACACATCTGTGGATTCTGTCCAAATATTCTGCTCAAAAAAGACAGAAAAAATTAATCACTATTGTATGCCATAAATCCTCATCTTCTTTTCCTTTTATTAGGTATGGGATTTTTCCAAAGAACTAAGTCTTAGTCCAGAAAAAAGTGGATTCCTTACTAAGATTTTCCAGAAACTTCAAGTTGATGCCTGTTCTGAAATCATATTATTAAAGAGCGGCAATTTTGTGGCTTCGTAATGAATAAAGCCTATTACACCAAAATAAAAATACCTCACAGAAATAATTGCATGACAAGTTTTTAAAGTCTGAGACTATAATACAACTGCACAGTGGATGCAAAATATTTTCTCCAGCTTTTCTTGTTTTCTTTCTTACATGTTTTTGATTAGAATTAGGATGAGTCCTGAGTAATGAAGGATCAAAATGACAGCTTTGAATTTGTGGTTTCTTCTGTAGTTGTGATTTTTCCTAGCACAGTGTAGGGCTCTGTGCTTCTCACTTCCTAACCACTATATCCCATACCTCTGCTGGAATCAATGGATCTCACACAGACAAGTCCTGGGCTTTCAAATATTTTATTTTCTTTCCCACGAGTTTTGTGACTGCTGTTGTGTTTACTCATATGCTTCCCAAAGAGCAAGGGAGTGTGTTTGACAGATACGCTCTCCTCTTTCCCCAGCAGTGCCAGGGTGGATTCCCTCTGTCTCCATCTTTAATATCCCTTTTCATGTCTTCCTCTGAACTAATCAGGTCTGTCAGAGATGTTCATGTCAGCTTAAAAACTCAGTGAATAAAGGGTATTACCAGTATTACTACTTCCACATCATATGCAATATACATTATAGCAACTTTCAAAGTCTTAATACTAATCATAATAGTTTTATGGGGAGGATTTTTGGTACTTTTGTCCTAAAAATAATGAATACTGCTTGGAGGTTTTATTTCATTTTAGGAAGATAAACTGTCCATGCGCATTAAGAGTAGATCTTAGCTCCAGAATAATGAAAATATCATGGCCACCATCAGGAACTAAAAATATCCAATGGCTGGTGGATATTTCACTAGATAAATGCTTCTTTCTACTTCTCCAAAAAAACCACATTTAACTACACCAACGAATTTTCAGTTTCCCAAGAGCAACAAAAAGTTTTACCCAAGATCTGAAGCCAAGCAAATCAATTGCAAATTAAGGAGGGAAAGACAGCAAAAACTCTTCCAAGAATCAAAAAGGAACTATCTAAGAAGATTTTTATTTCCATTCCTATACCTAAAAATCTAAACCCATTCTTTTATACTAATAGCTCCTTTTCCATAGCCCATAGGAGTAAAAAACATAAAGAAAAAAAACTAGAAGTCAATGGCAGGAACTGTGAAAATGAATGATTGCACAACATAAGAGAAAATACAGTTCAAGATCATCTAAAGAACCTGAATGTGCACAAGTCCCTGGGATCTGAAGAAATGCAACTGAAGATCCTGTGGGAACCTGTACATTAAGTTGGTAATCCACAGTCCATCGTTATAAAAGTAATGGCAGACTGGTGAAATTCCCATTGACTGGAAAAGGGAAAAACTATTTTTGAAAAAGTAGGAAAAGGTAGGAAAAGGAAGACCCAGCAAACTACAGGCTGGTCAGTCTCACCTTGGTGCTCAACAGGATCACAGAGAAGATCCTCCTGGGAACTATGTAAATGGACATGGAAAATGAGGCAATTTGTGACAGGAAATATGGCTTCATTGAGGGCATATCAAAACTAATCAATTTGGTGTTCTTCTAAAACAGGTATGAAGCTGGAGGGTAAGGGAATGGTGTCATCTAGCTGAACTTGTGTAAGTTATTTGACATTGTACTGCACAACATTCTTCTCTCCAAAATGGATTTTGGCATGGATTTAGCAGGTGTGCAGTGAGTGGATTTATGGTGGTATCTGTATGGTATATGGTGGCTGTATGGTTGTAGTCAGAGCTGCCATCAATATCTTGATGTCCAGGTGGAAAGCAGTGACCGGGATCATTCCTAAGGGGTTGGTGTTGGCACTGGCACATTTCAACATCTTTTGTCAGTGACATGGACAGTGACATCAGGCACATCCTCGGCACTGATGACACTTAGCTGTGTGGTGCATTTGGCTCACTGGAGTGATGGGACATCATCCCAAAGCTTGAGAGAGAGTGACCTGGAAAGCTCATGGAGTTCAATATGGCCAAGTGCAAGGTCCTGCACCTGGGTCAGGGCAATCCTGAACATGAACACAGACTGGGTGATGGGTGGAATGATGAGCAGCCCTGAGAAGAAGGAGTTGGGGATGTCAGTGGGTGAAAAACTGCACATGATCCAGCAAAGTGCATTTACAGCATAGAAAGCCAACTGTATCCTGGGCTGCATCCTGGGCTGCATCAAAAGAAGCTTGTCCAGCAGGTTAAGGTGAGGATTGTCCCCCTCTGCTCTGCCCTGCTGTGACCCCACAGGGGGTACTGCAGTAACTCAATTATTTTGGTATATTTAATTAAATATATATTAAAAAAATGCTCATTGTAGTACATCATTCATCCTCGGTAGTGACAGGGAGTATGGGATCATGAAATGCATAACTGGTCAGAATGTATATGCCTAAGCAGGTGGAAGTTAAATTGCATTTTCCTGTTTTAGATTCCTTGAGTTTGCAACACTTTTACAATCACCTTTTAACAGAATGTAAACAGAGAAATGTGTTCGTACATTCCACTGCATTAATAGATACACCCTTGGTAACATTAGCAATGAAAGCTGCTAAAGATTATAGCCGAACATTATTGTTGAAAATAGGTTATTAGAGATATTAATTAAAGGTGTGTAGAGCAAGAATGAGGGGGAGGGGGTGGTTTGTTTTATGCAAAGTATCTCAGCTCCTCTAAACGTTGTTAAAGGGCTATCTTTTCCACTTTTTTGGGAATGGCCAATATCACACAATCTCTGCAAAGACCTCTCAGTCTGTAACTGCATACTTACATCATAATTACAAAAGTGCAGTTTCTTTTTATCCTCTTTTTATCCTGGCCTTTCTTTGTCTGACATTCTTTGCCTCTTTCATAAATTAGAAAACATACATCTTAACATGTTCCAGGTCTTAAAAGCACTCCAACTGTGGGATTTGGCTTTAGCTCATACACTCTGATTTCCACTTTTAAAGCAAAAGAGCTAACCCTGCAGGAAGGAAATAAAATAAAAATAAAATAAATAGAAAAGAAAGTTGATTGTTTGATTTCTGTGAATTCTTGAGTGGAGAGCCGAGAGACGAAAATCTCTAGTGTGTAAGTGCTATATAGAATTGCACATGAATAAAATAAGTATCTAAATGCATAGATGATAAATTAGATCCCTAGCATGATGAGTATTTAAAACACTTTCAGTGAGTCTGAAAGTAGAAAGTCTCTTTGTTATGTCTTCGACACAAATACAGACTTTTCAGATGGGATGAGGCAACATTCCAGAGCAGATTAGCACATTTGGTCTGCAGTGCTTCATGATCTTGACTTATGAACTCAGTGAACTCAAATTCTGTTAACACTGCCACAGAATCACAATGAAGGCAACATAACTCCACTACCAGAAGCTTAAATACTGTGGTTTTAAATAATGTTCATTTTAACCAAAAAATTCCCTACTGGAGTATTCCATGTATATTATTCATGGTGAACCAAATGAGCTGGAAGAATTGCCATTGTGGTTAGGCAGTAAGAAATTATTTTATTTTAAAAACATTGTGATTAGCTTTGCGGGTAGGTGGAATTGTGGGTGTGAGCAGCTCTAGATGAGTGCATGCCTATGTAGACACAACAATGTAGTAGCCAAAGCCAAGAAAATTAAATGTCACTTTTTTCTATCCTTAGGAGTTTTATTAAATGTGGAGGAAAAAAAAAAAAAAGTAGCTCAAACCAAAACAAACAAACAAACAAACAAACAAAACAACTACTTCAGACAAAATTGCTATTATGTATAGCAGTTTCCTCAGGGTAGGTGTTGCGTGCACTTTATTGTATAGTGCCTGAAGGAAAATGTTGCAATGCAATTATAAAAATATATGAAAGGTTTAAATGCTTTGATGATATTTAACTGATGCATTAGTGGTATGATTTTAGAATCAAAGAAAGAGCCTCTATTCTGCCACAGAAATGGCCCTGATGGATCACATTGGCAAAGCAGTGAGTGGGAGGCTGAGGGCAACCCCATGCCTGTCTTTGTCAACACTTCCAATCCACCAACTTGTATTAGTATACAATTGATAAAACATGCAAAGGTTTTAAACTTTCACATCTTTATAATCTGTTATAGGATCAGCCCAGAGTTTTAAAAGATATATTGAAGTCCTATTGTTAAATAATCGTAGTAGTAGTAGTAGTAATAGTAATAGCAATAATAATAATAACAGCCAACACAAGGAAAAATTATCAGAAATAAACATAAAATATTTATTAAATTTAATGTTACATGGAGAAGTGATATGTTTTGCTGTGCACTTATCTTACAAATATTTATAACACTTCTCACAAATTATGAATCCAAAAGCAATTTCATTTTAAGAATTTTTTAAGTTTTAGTTAGCAATTGTAAGATTAAGACATCAAAACAATACTGTTTGACATAACATTTATAGTCATGGGACTTCTAAAAGGAAAAACAAGGTTTTCTGAAGCTAAGCCAAATATAGCTAGGAGAAACTAAAGAAAACAGTCAACAGTTCCCTGTACCCTGAGGCTCTTTGGAAAACCCTAGCTTAAGACACCTCTGAGGGGATTTTACATAATACCGTCTTAAAGATATCAAGACAGTGTGTATGAAATACCCTGGCACTTTCTGCTGAACTCTGACATATTTGGAATCTTATTTTTGTTGGATATGTATTCATAACTCAGCTATCTGTATTAGGAACTGAACTGGAAACATAATGTGACAAAAACTCTCTTGTTTGTTGAGAGATCTTGCATCTATTTGTTTTTATAAAATTTAATAGCTGTAAACACACTGAAACCAAAACCAGTGACAACCAGCCAACTAAAAAACCCTGAAACCCAGAGATGCATTTCAGTTTGAATAACTAATTTATTATAGGGGAAAAATAGAAATGGAAATAAGAACAAAGATAATGTCTCTATTAGAGAAACAGTGCATAGCTCTTTGGAACACGCTGAATGAAGTCTGGCTCACAAATCCCCCAGAGTCAGTAAAATAAAAATGTGTACATAGAAAGGAAAATGTTGACCTACCACCTCATTGACAGTTTCATAGCTACATGAATCTCAAGAAAGTTGTATTAAAGTCCAGGCATTTAATTTAGTTGGTAAAATTTTTCTTCACTGACTTCAGTGGTGCCAGGGTCTTATAGGAATTGTCTTCAGAATATTTTTAATGCTTACAATACTAGTTAAAAACATATGTCTCTTTCACTTCAAAATAGAAAACTGATTTGACTGCTTGGAAATGTTTGAGTGATCCAGCCTCATTATATTGCCTTGATTTGGTCATTTGTTTCTAGTACAAGTGTCAAGCCAGTCTAATGATCATCTACAGACAACCGCTGCAATGGACAGAAATCCAGAAATGTTGTTTGCTATATTGAGGCTGTGAAATAAAAGCAAACCAGCAAATATTAAGCACTTTTAAAGACAGTTTAAGAATTTTAAAGACAGTTTTTTAAGAAGGACTGCCTCATCATAAGCTCTAAAGTGGTCGATGGATAAAAAGCTACTTTAGGCAACATATTATATCTTTACTTAAAAAAATATTCTTTTCTAGCTCCTCATCCTACAAGGTGAAGATCTCAAACATTTTGTTTACTGCTGATACTGTATCAATAATAAGCAGCACATCACTGAAGTAAAATCTTTCAAAGAGCTGTAACTAATTCAGTAGATGACATTGACAAAAAATATATTCTGACTAAAATAATTGTAGTCTAACTTTATTTCTTAGGAAACAATTCCAGAATGCAAAGCAAAAATTTTTATTTCTGCTATTTTCAAAAGCATATGCTGGATAATATTTCAGGCCATGCTAGGCATTTTTAATCTATTAGCCATCAGAATCACAATATCTGTTACAGCTATAACTTTTTTTTTTTTTTGCTATAACTTTTTTTCTTTAATCTCACTAGAATAAACACTGCTGTTATCATAAGAAGTTACTTGAGCTTAAAAATGCCTCTATGGACAAAGCCCTTTTGGTCTTTAGACCTTGCCAAACTTGACCTTTACTGCAAATGTGATTTGGATAACCATGCTTTTTAGACAACAGTTGGTAATGAAAAGGTGAATTTTTGAATGCACATGTGAATTCCATTTCATCTGGTGTGGGAGATTTGATAGAAATTTGGACTACAATGTACCCCTGTGTCAATGATTAATGAACTGTTAATCCTGATGATACAAGACTGATAAGAAAAATACCATTGGGAAATAAAAAATATTTCATCCACTCCTTCTCCCATCTATCAGATGGCAACAAATGCAAACTGGGTTTTTCCCAGTTCAGTCTTTGTAATTTAGTACATACCTGTTTGGCCATCAATTCACAGATAACACATTCCTTACCAAGGATTTTCATCTCTTAACTGAGTAGGCTAACACATGCAACACAGAGTGAAGAAGCTCATAATTTAACTGATGAGTTAGAATTCCAGACCTCATAGTAATTAACTTCATTATGATTTCCAGTGTCTGTGCTCTTCACAAAAACCTATAATACAGTTTGTTGGATTTTTTTCAGTGAGTTTCCTTACATGGATTGCCCCTGTTACATATACAAAGAGGAAATGTTGGATCCCTACAGAAAATTTCCTCCTAACAAATCAGAATAGTGATTTCTGCTTTTACCTGTCTTTTTTACAGTAGAGTTCAGCCTACAAGTTCAGCACCTTTTTATCACCTGATGAGTTAATTAAAAAAAAAAAAAACAAAAAGCAAACAACATGAGATGTGAATAAATAATCTTAATGAAAATAGCCCATAGTCAATATTTCCATTGTGTAATGCCATAACAAGTCAATAACACTTTAAATGGATTGCTGAATTTTCTTTAATACTAAGGACATTAACCTTTCCTAAATAAATGGAAAACTAAGCTGTTACATATTAGCTTTTCTCTTCAAATCTCTCACTTTATTTCTTTGAAATATAATATGTGAATTTAAAATACAAATAACGAGGGCACATAAATGTTTTACAACATAATAGCAAAAAAATTTGTTAGACCTCTTTTCACTGTAGGTTGGTTAGAGATGTTATTGCTTCACATTTGTAGAAAAGCAGGTGGGAGGTGCATATTGTTAGTAGAAAAACAAAGGATCAAATGTTATGGGAGACATGGACAAGAACATAACAGGGAACCAAGGAAAGTCACATGAAACAAGAGTTTAATGCTGAGCCCAGCAGCACCTCCACCTGTAACTGCATTACCCAGCACATGGTAACAGCTCACTGCAGAGAAAAGTAATGAAACCACCAGAGTGGCAGAAAAACCACGCTTTTATTCTCAAATTCAGTGCTCACGAGGAGGGAGAGGAAGGAACTCTTCAGCTTGGTTTCCACTTCTATTGTTTATGAAATGCATAAGCTCTTAAAACAAGGACTTCTTTGGGCTGAAAAGGAGCACAGACTGTCTTTTGCTGAATTCTTTCAGAACTTTTTTGTAACAACTAACCAAAACCTATTGCTAATCTACCGTATATTGCTGATATCATGCAATCTATCTGTAAAATACAGGCAATTAGAAAATGCAAATTTCTGAATTGTTTATGTCTCCATGCCTGTGCAATTATATCTTAAAGTACTACAGAATAGTGATCATCAAAAATGTTTTTAACCTTTTTTCCCCCATTTTTATTTCTTTTTTATCAGCTGTTGGTATAATCTTTTGACAATGCCATATTTATAGTCAGAGAGAGAGAAGGATAGTCACTAAGAAAAATATATTTTAGCTTAGTAGTGTGTGCCTATATATATATATATGTATATAATTTACTTTAAAATAAATGCAATATAAATGCAAATTAATATCAAACACAGCTATCACATACAGTAAGTCTGAAGGTTCAGTACATCAGCAGACTGTGCCTCCAGGTCCATGGAGATATGAGCAAGTTGCCTCCATCTTCTATTCTGTAACATTTCTCAAGAAAGGCCAGATAGAACCAGAGCATGCACAAGTGCAGGCTGAATGAAAGCATTAATTCAGGTTAACAGTATAGAAATAAAATTAAATCAGGGGTCACACCAATAAAAGGACCAGCCTTCATAAGAAGTCAGATCTACCTATGCTTTTCTATGAATAAGATTTATAGTTTTTCAATATTGTATCTTGAAAAATGTGTCACTGAGTGACATGGCTTTTCACCTTTAAATCTGAGGTGAAAATGAGAAGGTCTGTCTTTCATTAATTTTGTAAATATATTTTGGAGCTTTTTCTATGTTTTGGCTGGCTGAACTTTCCTAAATTCCAGAAGGAAAGCTCCCTTTCCTGTCTTCTGCCATAAATAACATCTTTTTCTTAATGTATTTCACTATTCAGAACAGTTTCTAAGCCTGTTCACAAAGCTGTCAGGGCAAATGAATCGCTCTCCCCTGATGTTTGTTATTAACAGATTGTATACTGATAGGATAATAACCTCTTTCTTCATACATGAAAGGCATTCTTGTGAGCTGGATTACAACTTGAGATATAAAAGACGTGCTCTGTGGATAACTTCCAGGCCACTTTGCAGCACATTTCTCTCCCATAATTTTCTGTTTGTTATCTTGAACGAGTGACAGTAACCACCGATCAGAAACTGAAATTCATGTGAAATGAGTACCACATGTATGATGTTTACTTCAGTCTGGCCAAAGCAGGGACAGATCATTACAGCCCACAGAACTGTGTGTTTTAGACTGTGTGTGCAATTTGATATCAAGTGCCATAACTTGAATATGCAATAAAAAAAAAGAGACTGGCTTGAAAAATAAACCTCTTGTCATATCATGTGTTAGTTTCCAGCAAGGTTTTGGGGTGGTTTTGTCAAACAAGTACTTATTTGTTTGTTTTAATATGTTAAAATGATCATTTGTCTTCTTTGGTGGATAACTGTACATGTTTTTAGTGTATGTAAGCTATTGGTCCTTGATTGAAGATTTGAAGGGGAGTGTCAAAGGTTTTGCTAATAAAAAAATAAACTCTCTAAGATCATTAGAAAGGGCAAGTGAAGATATGAATGACAAATAACTTCAGCTAAAAGTGAGGTATTTCAGTACTACAAGACCTTTCATTATAAGATGAAAAGGAGCAGAGTTCAGCGTTCATTTGTGCTTCTGCCATACCACTGAAATATTAAGTACAAGACAGAGGGTATCCCTTCATTCCTGTGAATTGTTAGCCCTCTGTTGAGATTTATGAAACCTTGTTCTGAGTACCTAATAGGGATATTTGAATTAAGAACTTAAATTCCTTTTGCAGTCAGTCTAATATGATAGACAATTCACCTTGAACTTGAATTAGGGATTTAGTGTCCATTTCTCTATAATAACTCTAGTCTTATGACATTTGCACTCAGTTAAAGTGACTGAAATTATGCATGGGTCCCATTCTGAGCTACATAGGTGTTGCTGTTGCCTTAATCAGTTAAAGAACCAGAAATCAGAATTTGAAGCAAGCATCCAGAAAAAAGAAAAAAAAGATATTAAGGCTGGTCATATTTTTCTAACATTTCTTAAGGGGAAAACTGATGACAAACTGAAAATTTTTCAAATATATGAAACTTATGGATTTGTTTTATTCTATGGATTAAAGCCCTAATTCATTTTTGTGTTTGTTCTTTGAATGTTTCAACACTGGAATACTTCAGTTAAAGTAGAAATATTTATAAATATGGTGTTCCGAGGCATATTGAGAATTGTAATAAAATTATTTGAAGTTTCCATTACATTCTGTGTGAGCTTTGAATAAAATATTACCTGTGATGTATTTTGTTCTTTCAATACAATTCCAAATATAATATAATTCAGACTTAAAGCAAAGATTTTTTCCATTGCATATATGTTTTTAAGGCAAACTCTACGCCCAAGGAAAGGGTTTTTATGTGTCTTCAGGATAAGCCCTAAACCTGTTAGAAGTTCAGCTGGACAATATCACAAATTTGATACCATATTAGTCTCCTGATATCATGTCTATGTCAATTATGGGATGTGAATGTAAACCTGAGGGATTTTTGCTCTGTACTCCATTACTCATTAAAAACATCACCCTATGACACATCCTCCTATTAATTCTTGCTGTTCTGTGAAATTCAACTTTGGCTGACAAAATGCTTGAATTCCAAGTCCTGCAATTAAAGAAAGCAATAACAATTAGCTTTTGTTGTGTTGCTATATGTTGTTTTGCAGCCGTAAATTTGGAACATTGAATGTACGTTCTGATGGGTTCCAGTTCAGTAGCTTTCTCACCCTAACCTTGATATAAATTGAATATGTGATTAACTGTCTTCTTGAATGCAGCAATACAGAAAGTTTGCCTTAATCATTTATACAGACTATCTTCTTCACTGATATGTCAAAATAGAAGTTCATTAATATCAGTGACAATTTTCAGACACAGAATTTTTCTCACAGATTTATTTTTAAATTCTACATTCTCATTTCAGGTATGTGTATGCACACAGATGCATCACATATATATATAAATATATATATAATACACATATTTTTATGCATCTACATATATATATTCATATAAACATTAAATACATTTAATTAAATTACACAGTAATTTCACTGAAAATTTGACAAATAGCACATAATATCGGATGTATTTCACTTTCATTCACCTCTCAGAGTATGATGTGATTTTATATGAGCCACAAACCCAAAAGTCTTCATCTGTTTGCTTTGACCTGTCAAATGATAATATTTAGTATACTTGCTTATAGTCTTCTCTCAGTGACCTTAATATTTTTGTGAGCAGTTTCAAGACTGCATGTGTATGAAAAAGATTCTACACTCAAATTAAAAAAACACATAGCAACAACAACAAAAAAATTCTTTTATATTTCACTGATTTTTAAGATGTTCTTCCTTGAGGAGAAAAAAAATTTCAAAATACATACCCAAGAACATGCTTCAAAGTTCTAATCTAGTTTTTGTTTTTTTTTCACATTTGCTTCCAGCAGTCTAGAGGCTAATGTATAAATTATTCTATTTTCTTCTGAGGTTTCAAGACTTATGACCAAATAATTTATCCAAAACTGTTTGTATGCAGCTCTTTTTTTTTTTTTTTTTTTAAATGGGGGACATCAGTTTGGAAAACCATTCTATAGTCTAATTGTAGGCAACAGCTGCCATTTTTGTAATTAATTTTTCCACAACTTTTTAAAAGCTTTATTCTGAGAAAGATTTTAATGGGTAGCCTGATTCATTTTCTGTGCTGTATAAAGCATCAATATTTTGTTACTGAAGATTTCATAAATATGATTGTTGTATAAGATATGCATTTTGTTTGATAATTGACAGTAAAATCAGTTTTGAGGGCTGGATTGATGGATGGATGGATCTGAAAGAAAAAATTGGGTTTTGCTTTTCAAATCATCAACATAAATGAAATTATAAAAATGCTACAATGTATGTTAGACCAAGAAGCATAAATAACTAGAAAGAAGAGTCCTCAATTCCTTTAATAAAGATGGACTCTCACTCTTTGCATACTCAGAGGTACAGCAGAGAGATGATGAAATTAGCATCCATCAACATAGGTTTCCTGCTTTAGCTCAGTTGTAAAATTCATACAAAGAGACTAATGAGGAACGAGGTGGAAGTCTCAGTGTTACAAAAAGGAATTTTTATAGGGATGTCAAGAGTGTTAATACTATGTGAGACATCCTCTACATCTGTGACTTAACCAAGGTCATCTTATATTAAGAAAATTATCACTATGTCAATAACATTCTCATAGATATATAGTCTTCAAGAGGCTGAATCAATGTTGGCAGTACACATGACATGAGGAAATGTTATGCAGACTGATAAACTGTGTCTTGTTAAGCATATTACCAGACCTCCAGAGCCCCCTGAACTTCCCTACATAGTGACTGCCTGTTACAAAGGAACAAAATTAGTGCTGTAGAGTAGAAGTAGCTGCTGTGTCACACCAGCAATTGCAGCAACTAATAAATCAGACAATTCTGACAAGACTTCCAGCATAGGGTGAGGACAGAGTTCAAGAATGCAAGGGTGTAGGACAGCTCTATGTTACTCTGCATTACTTGCCCTGAAGGTCTTGCTTCACAAAACACACTGCTTCAAGCAACAATTCAAATTTGCATTAAGCCTGAACCGTGTATGCAGTGAATCATTAGGGCTGGGCAATATTATCTGCATGTGGAAGCCAAGCAGTTGGTGTCACACCCTATTTTCCTGCTCTTACCACTCCTCTAGGCAAGGATGATGTGGTAATGAGATGTCTGCATACACTTCTTGGTTGCTCCACAGGCAAGGTTTACTTCATTTAAAATCCTCCTCCCAAGTGTCATGACCATTTATGTGTAGCCAGGGGACAAGTGCATACATAATTACACAGCTTAAGTCCACAGTGATAGCTGCACATCAAATTCCAAGTGAGTGCAGATTGAGCACTTACTCTTAAAAGTCAAGATTACTTTGACAGGATTTGGGACAGTAAATCAAATATCTTGAAATTTTCAGATTTACAAGCAGAAAGGCATTTTATCCAACCAAGTCTGTCCTCCTGGATAACTTACAGTTCAAAATTCAACAACTTGCCTCTGCTAAAAGAACGTTTTTTATTATATTATGAATATAAGCAAAGGATAAAAGTTTTTGTTATTTACCAGCATAAGAGGGGCAAATACTGGTTAGAAAAGTTGAAGTCCTATTGCCCAAAATTGTAGTAATTTGAAGGGACAAGAATTATACAATACTTTTGAGTGGTTTTCCTAATTTCTAACTATTTTGTGATCATTAAAGATAATTGCCTTTGTCATAGTTGCCAAAAAAAAATCACCATTATCACCCTTCACATTAATAAATTAAGATTTTAAAATAGATGTGTATATATTGTTTTAAACCTGTCTCTCTTCAAATATGAAAAACCTGCCTCCTTCTTACAGATCACTTGTTTAAACCAGTCTGGTTTACATGGATTTTGTTTTAACTTTATGCAGAAAAAATTAACCTCAAACTTGTCTAAAAAAGTCTAACCTAAAGATGTCAACCCAAACAATAATTAATTTTCACCCTGAAAATGTGAAGAAAAAGAAAGAAGAATTAATGAGTCCAAATTAGAATTTAATTTCTACCATTGTAAACATGCACAACTCCATTTACTGTCAGTGGAGCTCTGCTATGTGCAGAAATTAGGAATCCAGCTCAGTGCATCTCCATCTGAACACTCTTATGGGTTGAAAGAATTGTCCCCTAAATATTCTTTATTTTTCCCAACTCAGTTTCAGTGAAGGTTTCATATTTTGAGTTTCCGTAACCCTTGACCACAGGCTGCTAACCTCTCCCTCGAGCTGGCCCATTCTTTCCCTTGTCCCACCCCATGCCTTCACATTTTTCTGGCAGCGATCCCAGGAACAGGGGAATACTCTGCCAAACCCAAGTTCAGAGCGAGGACACATCTCAGTTTCCAAAGGAGAAGAACATTTCCATGGAGGAGAGAATTACATATGAGGAACTTCATCTTTAGAAAAACAAAGATGCTTGCATATGATTAGTTACAGTAATAAGTCTTTCCAATTGAAACCACCTGCTTTTGAGGATGCATTTAAATAATTTCTGAATCCTTACACCACTTCAGGTTTTTATGGGAAAAAAAGAAATGGGAGAAAATTATGTTCCTGTTGTCATTCTTGTTTCTATACTAAAGAAATTGTTCAACCACATCTAACAAAATAAAACACTATGATTTTTAGGGACAAATATAATACTCTAAAATCTGCATAAGCAACACCCACATCAGTATTAAATGCCCACACTTTGATTTAGCCAACTATATTTCTCAGGCTTATGTCCCTTTGATGTTGTAGTAGTAATATTTGGTGTGACACATTTTCTTCAGTGTTATTTTCCCTCAGGTTTCTTTATAAAGATCAGTTCTCCTTGTTTAAAACAATGCTAAATCATACAGACATGGTTTAATGAAGTTTTATTGCAATGAATATCACTATTATTTAGGTAGAAACACTATTCCTTCATGTCTTAAACCAATTAATCAGAAATAGTGCAATGCAACAATTATGTTTTATATTCTTGCCAGTAATGACAACTTATGCAGATAATACATTTGTGACTAGTTGCAGCCTGCACTTAAATCTGTGTGTGCCTGCTTAATCCTCTTCTGCCTAAAATGTCCCACTGCTGAGAGGCTAAAGATAGAGCCTTGCTGAGCTGCAAAACATGATGTGCTGGAGCAGGTGGAAATGAGGATTAGATGACTTCCAGCAACCCGGGGAAAGGCCCAGCTCTGAGGCATGTCCAGGCAATAGTTGCAAAACAAGGTTTTATTTCCCTCTCTTCAGAGAATCCATGGAAAAGCCCTGCTGCTGGTGCTGAATTTACCAGGGTCACCACAGAATTTTTAAAATATGACTCAGCACATTGTGGCATCCGCTTGCTTGGTTTCCTCTGCTTCTTTTCAGTTTTCCTCTGCTGATGCTCTAAATATCAGTTCTAGTGCAAGCAAACCATCTCCTGAGAGACTCAGAAAGAATTGATATTAGAGAAGCTAAGGACATCAGCAGTTATCCCAAGCATTGCACACAGACTGGCCTTACCCTAAACTCCAGAATCCTTTCTCCCTTGTGCTCTAGGCACTGATGTGGTTTGGAATACATATGAAATTTCTGCCTTGTGGACAATCATGTAATGTGAATAAAAGGCACTTTTGAAAAAAATGCTCTGCCTTACACTAGCCTGAACTGGATTCTTTCTCTACCCATTTAAGTCATTGCAAACATGTTACCATCCAGTTATTTCAAGTTTAATATTGAGCAAGCTCACTGCCTGATATTTAAACCTGGAACTTATCCTATGTTGAAGGACAGGCAGTTACATGATGCAGATGCTCATTTGGACTTTTTAAATGCTTTACATTATTTGAGACCTTTGCCATGAACTGCTGCTTTGAATGGATACAGGATCAGACAGAGAGAGAGAGAGAAAGAAGCTGCCACACCTAGTGCTTCTGAATGGTTAAATGTCTTGTGCTTTTTGAAGAGATAAACACATAATTCTCCCTGTGTCATTTCCTCGTTGAGTCATCTCCTCGTTGCTGAGACAGCTTCTTTTACCTTTGAGCTGCCTAGCCCACATTTTTTCTTGATAGATGTGGTGTGCAAGTTGCAAGAGAAAGAGGAAGCATGCCACCTCAGTGACTTTGTGTGCACAAGCTATGAGGGCACATGCTGATCGATGCACTATTCATCTGCTACAGACTGGTGACAGCCAGCTGAGGGTGGGATGAAGGAACACTTACCTATCTCCACATCATGCTTCATGACTGCTCCTAGGTCAGCAGTCATGAAAGAAATGTGGTCTGGAGTTCTGAACCAAGAGGCAAGACTCTAAGCTCTGCTCCCTGTGGCAGTCAAAGTTCCCAAGGAATTGTGACACCCCAAGAAATCTAGATGGTTTCTTCACAGATAAAAGGATGCTGTTTCAGTGTTGAGAGGCATCTGTTTTCTCTTTTCTCTTTCAAGAATAGCTTTATTATCAGATTTCTCACCCTAAAAAAAA
>VZSR01000520.1:31553045-31567164 GCA_013398615.1 Brachypodius melanocephalos
CAGGCAGTCTTACCATGGCCGAGGTGCAGGGCAGATCCCGCTGGGCACAGAGCGAACTGTGAGATAAAGAAAAGAATAAACAACAAGACAGACCTTGAAAAAACAGAATCTTGAAGCCTCTGTCTCTTTCTTGCGTCTGGCCCAAAGATTCCAGGAGGGCAAAAAGGACTCTTAACCACCTGAATGTCAGAAAATCATAATCTGACAAATAAATGCTCAAATATTCAGCTTTTGGCATATTTTCAGATACAAGCATGGACACAGAGGAGATTAAAAGACAGAAAACAACTGCTTACCTCATCCAGCTCCACAGGGTAGACACTAGAGCTGTCATCAGAAAATGCCATCTCCTCCATTTCCTTCAGCATGCTGGAAATGGAATCAGTAATTTTCAAAATATATTCTGCATCCAAATCATAATTTATAGGCATTATACTGAATGTTTGAATTCCATTGAAATATTATAGTTCTGAAAGCCTGTTGTCAAACCATGACAACAAAGGCCCATTTTCTTTCAGAGTGGTTAGGGCTCCCAGCTGCTGTGGCTTAGTGCACTTTCATGATGTAAATTGCTATGCAGAGGAAACCTCAAGTTTGACGGGGCTAGGAGTTCAAAGTAGAGAATGTTCATAGGGTTTCAGGTCCACATTTTTTCAAAAAATCTGAAAATCGTGGGAATACCAATTCAACACAGACTTAACAATACCCTTTGTGGTTTTACACAGCACTGATGTTTCAAAATGCCTTAACTATTCCTTACTTTTACTTTTTTGCCTTCCCCATCCATATTACTTGCTTCTAAATAGGTATGCAAGCAGACTCAAAATTCTTATTTTAGGATACAGATTATAAGCAGAATACCCTTTTTTTTTTCTTTTTTTTTTTTTTTTTCTTTTTTCTTTTGTCTTTGTAAAATAGACTTCCAAACCAGAAATACATCATTAGTGGTAGCAAAATAAACATGCATTCTAGAAACCTGTTGACTTTACTGACATCTGACTGATCCAAGCTGACCTTGAGTTAGCTCTAGGTGACTATTTATCACCCTATGTCTATTTATCACCCTCTGTCTTGATACAGGCACCACAGATAAACTAGGTAAGGACTACTGAGGAGGAAACTAGAGTGCAGGGCAGCATATACATCTTGTCTGAACAGGCAGATGACAGTCATAGAGCAAGATCTAAGTTCCAGCTTTGAGGAAGCTCCTTCTAGCCTCTCCCTTACCATTTTTTTTTCCTTCTAAAAGACAAAAAATGAGAAAGACCATCATTAAGAGAGTCATAGGAAAAGACAAAACCCTTCTCCCTTCAAGATGTCTAAAAGAACAGATATTAGGTTTACAAAGCAGAATTTCTGGCAATTTTTGTTTACTTTTTGAGTATGTATCATTTAACCACAGTGAGAGGGCAGTGACTCACACAGTGGGACTTTTCCAACCAGACTTCAGGAGAAATACTACAACTTCTGTCAGACTTGCAATATAAACATATTAAAACTATCCTGAACACCCATGAGTCAAATAATTTTATTTTGACTAATATTTTATTAGTATCTGATCTTTATTATCAGCATCTGTGACCAACACAATCTTCATCCTTTCCAGGTTAAACATGATATAAGTAAATATATCCTTTTGTTTCTGGTATAATGAATTTGCAAGTCTAACTTTTAAAACATTAATTCCTGTGATTCTATTTTGGGCTGTGAATTATGGACAATTTGTAATCAGTTGTAAAAGACTAAACCCTAGGCATAGCTAATGGGGATGTTTTAATAGTGCAGATGGCAAAACAGCCTGTGAAAGCAGGTCTGGTGGGCATTCTGCAAAAGCTAATTCAGTCAAAATTTATCCAAGATGACATAATGTACAATTGCTACACTGGGAAAGTCTATTAAAATTTCACACGTTAAATCTCTCCCTTCTCTTTTAATTAGAATTTTCCAAGATAAAATAGAAGATGTGTACCTCCCTGAACCCAACAGGAAAGATCAAGGATAAACAGCATGATGCATGAGGCTCCTTTGTGCCCAACATGTTCAGGTTAGGAAGAATGTGTTAAAATGATTGTGTGGAAAAGACATGTCTGGGAATGAATTTTCATTGTGAAGCAACAGTGGCACTGAGATGTTCTGCCTGCACATGCACACCCACCCACTCCGCCTGTTACATTATTCAGTGTGTGTGCTGCTTTCCTAAGCACTGCAAGGGAAGTGAATTCCTCTTTTTCTTAGACTAAGTATTCATTTTCCAAAATACTTCAAAGTTTTAACCTCATTTACCACTGGATTTTCCAAAGAATGCAAATTATATTCTCGAAAGAATCCATAGAGGAGATTACTCTGGATTCTCATTCTGATGCCCAGTGAAGTTTATGAATATTATTGTACTGAATAATCAAGAAGTAATCCCTTTTTATTCTAATATAAAGTCAAGGTATTTTTTTCCTTCTTTTCTTTTTTTTCCTTCTGGCTCTGTGAATGTTGCATTCCTTGCCATGAAATGAGCTAGCTTGACAAGGGAATTGGGAAGTGTGTTCAGAAAACTCTTTTGAAAACCACTCTGGAAGAAAACGCAGTGGCTGAAGTGGAAAACATGGGTTTCAGCTTTTTAATTGTGAGAAGGGAACTCAAGTTTAGTACTTCCCATATAACCTTTGCAGTTGTAAGTGCATTGTCAAAGAGATCCTGGCCTACTTATGGACAGCAATTTTTGAATGAACTTTCCATATGTGTAAATACTGGCTGGAAAAGGCTGTGCAGGGAGGCCAACTTTATGAACAAAATATTTATGCAATTGTAAATAATTGTTAGAGCTGAGCACTTAAATTGTGTATGAACTGTTGCTGGCCTCCTATATTTCTCAGAGCAAAGTAGTATTTGACATTTATGCATTTGATTATCCACTAAAACTACTGTATTCCAAGGCCCAAAGATTCTTAGATTGGTGGTAAGGAGCCACAAGATATTTTATATAGGAATCATTCTTCCATTTGTATCTGAAAAAGAAGTAACACTTCTAAGGAACTCTATGTGAGCAAAGTCATCTGAGTCAATAATCAACCCCAAAGGCTAGAGCAGGGCTCAGAACATGCCATAACAGTTTTTTGATGAATGAGACTAGACCTTTTTTGCTTTTTTCAAAAATATTTTGGTAGAAGGTATGTAGCGCACCATAGCACATAAAAAATAAAGGCAAAATATTTTCCAGTTTCATGTTCAATATAAAATCTTTCTGGGATGGCTTCAGAATAGTACAAATAAAATCCAAAAGGTCAAGAATTTTATGCCACTTCTTTGATTAAAACTTCATTGCACTGTGCAGCTGAAACAGTGCACATGTGTCTACAAACTTGGCTTCTCCCGTTCAAATACAAGCACTATAAAATTCCCATTTAAAGTAATCCACTTGATAGGCATTATTTAATCAAAGGATACCAGCTGTGGTATTTAAAACAGCAGCTCCATATTCAAGTAAGATGACAGACTTATTTTCTATCTTTTCAAAGACTATGTTCCATTTGTTGTAAATGTTTTACAGTTACTAAGCTGTTAAATTGCCAATACAGAAGCTACCTTTAGCTAAAGTTCTTCATGCTAAAAAATAAAAGGAACTATTCATACATTTTCATCAGGTTAAATTTGATCGAGTTCAGTATTATTGTAATTTCAACAGGAAAAATCTATTTAAAACTACAGAAATATTATTGTTACTTGAAGAAACAGGGAGATGTCAGTTCAAAAACATATTATTTGAGAAAAAAATGTTATGCCCTTCTCAGTGAAGTTTCACAGCATATTTCATCACAGTAATTTAGCCACTGGAAGTTTGCTTTGGATTGCATTAAAAAAAATCCTTCTTTTCCTAAGACTGTTAGTTTGTTTATTACTAACAAGTTTTACTTGACCAGATACAAAATTAGTCAGCTCACTCCAACCTTTTCCACATATCTCTTATAAAACTGAGCCCAAAGAGTGCATAATATGCACTTCAGTTGATAACTCCACTGTTAATTGAGAATGTAATTTCCATTTCTTTCTTCAGTCAAAATTGCTCTTGTTGGGTTCTGTCTTTTAATTTTGTGCTTGTAGGAAAATAAGAGATCATCCTGCTGGCTAGCTTTCACTGCTTTGCATGAACTTGCAGAATCACAGTCAAAGCTGTAGAATGTGTAGAACAAAAAGGATAACAAAGAGTGGGGAATATCCTGTCTTTATGGGCATGTTCTACCCATCAATCTGTCAGTCTGAATCATTTCTACAGCTGTGTGAATAATTCACAGTGAATCATTCTGCAATGATCTAATTTTTTCTGCTCATGAGAGAGTTCTTACCATTACTAATGTTTTTATTAGATACCTACTTTAAATTATCCAATTAATTAATATTCCTTATTTTTTATAGCTTGGCCATTACAACCTCTCATCTTGTAGCAAATGTAGATTAGCCATCAGTCAGTAGTGTTGCTTACCCTGAATATTGACTTTCCGTGGGAGCCTCAGTGTAGTGAACAAAAGAACAATTCAAACGTGTCAAAATCTGCCCCACGTTATATTTGTTATTTAAACTGTTGGATGTGATTGGTTGCACAATTAGGCTTAGGTTCAATTAGGTTGCACAAAATTGCTGCCAAGGTCTGATTGGCTGTCTGTGATAACACTGCCAGAAGTGAGTGTTCATTGTGCATAAATGTTAAATGCAGGTTTCACAAACAGTGAAACAGCCAGCTAAACCTATTCACACAGACTGCTGCACAGAATAAGCACTTAGAGAATATAAAGGGGGCATAAGATTGATTCATGTAACCTGATTTTAAAACAGGAAAGCATATCTGAAGAGATACACTCTATTTCTCACGCTGAAATTGTTACACTTGTGAAGTTGTAACACTCATTTACTGCTTTGTTTTAGAAATAATCTTCCAAAATGAAAATAAATAAATTAAAGCCATAACATCCCTACTAATGTAGTACATTGTTCCTATATTTAGAAAAAAATAAGCATACAATATTTTGAAGTGTTTTATGTTGTTGAAGGTCATACAAAGTCAGTGGAAGATTAGGAAAGAAAATCCTTGAAAAAGAGCACAAGAGGGTTTTCTCACACATCTGAAGCTTGGACCTATTTTCTCAATATGCTCCAAAAGTATCAAAACCTCATCCAAATTTTATATGCCAGAGAAGGATTCAGATGAAATCTGGCAAAATTTTGCTCTACATTTTTCAAGTTCAGTCAAGCTTGAAGTTCCAGACAGTTTTCATGAGAGAACTTTTTTTTTTTTTTTTACATGATGATGATAATAAAAGTTAAAACTGCTGCAATAATGTTTATTTTTTAATAAAACCAATATCTTCTGTAGAGATTCACCTAATCAATGGTACTCTTAAGCAAACCATTTACCTTAAAAATTAATACCATTATGGACTGTTTTCTTTGTTCCATTGTTGGCACTTAAACTGTCATGCAAAACGGTTAGCAAAAGCTGATCTAGATAATGAAACAGGTAGAAAGCTTCAATAAACAGCATCATAAATAAAAGTGAATTCTCTGGTCAGATCCAGAGTCCTTGCATTGGCCAATCTGAACAAGTATGTTGTAGAATTAAATCCTTTTTCCTTATAAATGGATTCATTTCTATTGTTTAATACACCTCAAGAATTCTCTGGTTTCAGAACAGATTTTCTGACAAAGTGGCTGTATCAAAATCACACATTAAAACATTCTAAATATGTATTGCTGAAAACAGAAACACATGCACGCTTGCCAAGTTCCAAAACTAGAATGCTCAAGATGCAGGTTAACTGGAAGTTTGCTTTTTGACACAGGATTCAGTTTACCAAAGTCTCCTAGAAAATAGCATCCAGTTATGAAGCATTTGTCATTCGAACACTGGCTTGTCTCACAGGCTACAATGCATCAAGAGGAAAAGTGGAAATTGGATGAGTACTCAGTGACTTGGTAGGTCCAGATTCCACTAAATACAAAATGTTTTGTCAGCTACGTTTATTTCAATAATGTAACTTTTTTGCTTTCAGTGTTACATTATATTTATGCAAGCCAAAAAAAATTGTCCTGATATTAGAATCTGTAAGGCTTTTGTTTTGCTTGTTTTTCTGATAGTATTAAGGGTTTTTCAACAATTGTCTGGACTATAATTGTAAATTATTAGATTTGGTAAGTAGATCCTGACATAGGAGAGATGATTGTTAAATTCTTTAAAGATTAGCTGTAACCTGGTCATGCATGAACACAAGCAGTCTGCAAGGCCAGGTTCTAGCAAGACAGATTATACTGTTTAAAAAAAAGTAAAAGGGAACAGGCACTTTTGCAATCTTAATAGCCTCACCTGAAAACATGAAAACTGGAGATCTGTGATTTTAGTCTCAGACACACAAAGAGACACATTTGCCTTATACAGCTCTAGGTAAGACAATGTTTATTTACAGGACGCAGGAGTGTTCCTCAGCTCCAGGGTTTGAGTCTTAAATCATTCCTAAATCATGTTCCGGCCTGATCCTGGGATGAGATCAACTCTGAGATCATTTCTGTTCCTGAATGTTTTCCATAGAATGGAAATGTTTTCTTTTTAACTGACAGAAGTTACCACAGATGACTGCTATGGCTGAAGGAAGATCAAGTAGCTGGTGTATGCACACCACTAGATAAACCCACAGCCTGATCTCTTACCTTCCTTCTAAAAGGGGAGAATCCACAGAAATCATAATCCATGTTTGTTTAGGTTAGCAACCAAAAAAGTCTCGAAATTTTTGTTATTATTTGAAAAGATCAGTGTACAACCATTTTTTCAAGCAGCATAATATTAAAAGGTATAGCACACAATGACTAATAGTTTATGAAATTCATCACAGTAGCTGTGGTTTCTTTTCTTATCATGGGTACATTTGGTTAACTACCAAATCAATTAATAAATAGCCTTTGTAGCTGCCTTCTGAGCTAGAAAAAGTTCAGATGTCTACCTTCTTTTACATTCTTACTAATATGAATTTAATCTTTATCTGAATCATACTAAGGCACTTTTGTACAAATTTTCCCATGACATGGAAGTCAACGGCTATCGTGTGATTTATGCCATTTTGTCTTTTATTTTCAAAAAGTGGTATTACCACTAATCCATTATGTTCTATTTAAAAAAAACATATTAAGAAAAGACCTCAAGTAGTCATTCCTGTGCTTTGTAAAATATCTTTCTTCTTGTCTCTTCCAAGTGTATTTAGGATCATTTTGTGCTCTCTGTTTCATGAACACTTCTTGACCCTCGTGTGGCACAGTAACACCAATATTGATTGCAGAGCAACTTAATTTAACTTGATTAATTATATTCCAGAACAATTAAAAGAAGTATGTAAGAGATATGAATATTAAATTATAGTGAAATGGAAATTTCTTTAATAATCAATTTTTATTGAAGTTATGTTCAATAGCCAACCTAATAAATTTACCATGTATATTTAGCAGAATAAGTCTTGTAAGTATTCTGTTTGTTATCTGGTTATTAAAGGTATATTTCTTCAGGGGTGGGGAGTGTGAAGTTTGATCTAGTTTTGTTACTATAATTTCATAAAAATTTGAATGAGAACAAACTTTTATTTTGTCTGTCAGAAGCTACTGGCTATTTCAGGTCCCAGATGCTCACCAAAGAAGGGAGCCTCCATAAATAACAGGGATAATTCCTGCTCCACTGAAGTCATTGGGAACATTTGTTATTCCTTCAATGTGAGACACGAGTCAATCAGATACATTAAAAAAAACCAAAACAACTAGATAAGGTTTTTTAAAAAAACTTTTTTAGAAGTTCTACTTTATTACTGCCTATTACCTATTTTATTATTCAGTCCTGGATGCAGGAGAGTCTAAAAATAAGGGATAGATTTCATTTGACTTTATCTCCACAGCCCATGAAGAACAATAGAGGTGATGAGGTGAGGTTGTCCATTGGGTCCAGTGGTGTGGGCTGGAGGGTCCCTGCCCAAGGAGGCAGGTGAAGGTGAAGATGTGCTGAGGAGCACAATCCTGGGAACAGGCCAAAGTGATCACCCTTTGTACTGCAGCAAGATGGGCTCTGAGAAAGATTCTGAGCTCTCAGACAAGGTAGAGGTTGAAGGACTCTAAATCTCTTTTATTTATGAAAAACCTCTTGGAGAACCTGCAGAGGCAGCTGGCAAACTGTGAAGCAGGGTAGATGCTGCTCAGAGGCTTCTGGTTAAGTCCTGCCTGAGCAGGGGTGGATGCAGTGCCACAAAGAGGAAAGGACAAGAACCTTCAGCCGTGCCCTGCATAAAGCCATGGGTTTGGGTTCCCCGACATGTAATATGTATTGACACACTGGTTCAAGCCCAGCAGGGACATGGCTTTATGATACATAACAAGAGCGTAAAAGACTGACTTAATAAATTGCTTGATTAAGGGGATCTCATTGGAATATTCAACTACTTAAAGGGGAATTGTATGAGAGGCTGAGACAGACTTTTTTTTTCTGCAAGTTGTGTATTGAAACAAGGGAAATCCTCACCAGGTACAAACGGGGGAAAAAATGACAAGAAGCATGGCCTGAATATATTCAAAACCCAGTAAGACCCAGAACAGTCTGGTCTAATTTTGAAGTTAGTCTTACTTCCCTCAACAGGGTATGGGCTAGAGACCTCTGGAGGGCCCCACTAGCTAAAATCATTCTGTGGTTCAGCACCCTGTGATAGTAATTGGGCCAGGATTTTCATTTTACCACCTCTCTGAAAGCAGATGGGAAAATCACCAAATAATCTTCTTCAAACCAAGTAGAATGTAAAGATTCTTTGTTATTACATGCAAAAGAAAGAGCTGAGTCTGCACAATAATGGTAGTTCTATTTGCTAAAAGAGCTGTCTTTAGTGTTTGACAAACCACTACTTTTAAGATAATCAGATTTGTTTTTTCCAACAAGCATATTACAGATATTCTGAAATTGCTATTTGGAAAACCGATACTCCCTCAAGATTCTTTTCCAGAATACTGTCAGTGATTTAACTCATGAATTGTTGCTATCTGTCTCCCAGTTTGCCAGACTTGACACTCTATAAGACACCTTCTTTCCTGAATCTATTTAAAAACTTAGGGAAATCATGGACAAACTAAAAGAAAAAGAATGATATATTATATGTAACAAGACATTTAAGGCTCTGAACCACCATCAACAGTGAAGATCCAACTCATTCAGATAAACTCATTTATTAGAATACTCAACTAAAGTTTAAGGTAGAATGAAAATATGGATTAAATTGTATATTATGTATACTATGAAGTAGAGGAATATCAAATGTCTATTCAATACAATATAAAATTTTGTGACAAATATTTACAACAAATTTGATGATTAGAGATCCTTTAAATACTGGAGTATCTCTAAAAATTTACAGATTCTGCAGGCAAACTTTTCAGCTGGTTTTGAAAAGTTTAGTAAACCAAAAACATTGGTAGTATTTTCCCTTTGAAAAGATGACATTTTTTTCATTTTTGGATTCAAAAATAAAACAATCCACAAACCAAACAAATGCTACCATTTCTTTTCAGACTTCAAGTTTTGTTTAACACATTTTTCCAAGGAGAAATAAATCCACATAATTCTAGTTTTCTTGATATTTTCAGACAGCAAAATATTAATAGCATGCCAGTGAGAAGTTGGTCTATTTTATGGGCTATCAACTCTGTCCATTTCATGGGCACAGAAGTCAAGGAAGAGGACAGCTTTAACATCAAGGTTGAGCAAATAAAATAAGTTTTCAACCAAGCAATTTAAACTTCACTTGTCCTAATAGAGTAGTTAGCAGAAAGGATGTGAATCACTTAAAAATTTCTTCCTGCCACTCTCCCTTGCTCAGAATCTCTGGTGTATGAAGCCAAACTTTAGCTATTGACTGTATGTGTTGAATTGGCTAATGGATAAAACATTCTAAAAAAAGAGGTTTGACCTAATTTTGACTAGTGTTTGAGATGTCTGCTTTCAAACTGTCATTTGTTTGGCAATTGTTGGTATTTAGACCAACTATGAACATCACAAATAATTACTGTCAATGATTTTGAATTAAGGATTGTAAAGTTTTCTGGATTTTTTTTTTTTGTGTTTTGCATTATTCCATTGAACAGCAATGTTCCATGTATACTTGTTTTAGTTAGGCACCTTTCAAAGGCAAAAATATCTAATATCTAATCTAATAGCTGATTACCACATAAAGGAAATGCAACTATGCAGCATAACTGTTATTTATATCCTTGAAATCATTACTTTAAAATATCACTTTTAAATACCTGTAAAACTTTCCTCCATGGTGTCAGTCTTAAATCTTCATTCACTATAATTCTATCATCTATTTCTCTCCAAGAAATCTCTTTATTTGCACTCCTCAAAAATATATCAATATTATTATTACCTGTATTAAAGTACTGCCTGGAGAATGAAGCAAGATTTGGGCCTCAGGTCCTTAGATTCTCCACAAGTACCAATAAACAAGAGTTCCTTTACTAGAAATTCACACAGATTAGAGAAATAAATGTTGAAGAGAAAGGTAACATTATCATATTTGGGGAAGGAAAAAAGGATTTATTCCAGATCACAGCAGGAGTATGAAATACAAACCTTTGCAGTCTTCAGAAAGCATCCAAGCTCTACCAATCTGTTTTATTGCCTCTAAATTTAAAGCTACCTACATGGTAGGATCTTTACTTCTTGTTACCCTCAAGGCAAGGGGAACACTCTTGTGTGTTCGTATAGATAATTAAGTGATTAATCAGACAGAGTAAGGATAGGGCCTTCATATTAGATATTCTTTTAAGAGCAGCTTTTCATGCTCACTTTAAAATAGCAGTGGCCACTCTTCCTCAAACTGTCTACCTCTGTGTTGCCTGTGTGGTTTTTGAGCCTGGGTGAGCCTCAACCCTCCCTTCTTCTGGCCTTGAACAGCAAACAGGTGTCTAGAATGCATTTATCTAAATTAAAACACACAGCACCTCTCTCTCTGACTGTGCCTCACAGGTTTAACCCTGAAGGCAGCTACCAAACCACTTGCAGCAGGCACAGGCAGTGATGTACTGATGGTGGCAGTTTTTACCTGGCATGTACAAAAGCAGATCCATCTCTGTGTGTAGGAAATGACTGAGTTTCCCTCACCCTCACCAGCCACGGGTTCTGCTGCAAGGCTCAGGTGGTGCCTTCAAGTCAAGGGACAAGCTTGGTCCCTCTGGGGACAAGCTCCAGCACAGTCCTGCCTTTCTCTGGCACAGAGTTTCTGGGAGCACCACCACTGCTTCTGAAAGATATTAGAAGATGAAACTTCTCTCACAGACAGCTGTCAACTCGTCCCACACCACACCAGTATCCTACAGTGTGACACTTTAGCACCACCCTTCACATTGCTTCCAGTAGCCAAATAATTGAGGCAAGTTCAATGAGTTTTGCAACAATAAAAATTATTTTATTCTCAAAGCATTCCAATTTAAAAGTTGTTTTTTCTAACCAAGTGTTTCAGAAATGATGGACGAACGCTCATGGTTGCAACACAGTGCTCTGATAGCAGGATGAGATTCATCATATGCTGGAGATTCCTGTATTAAACACTAAAATCAATCTTAAAAAAAAAAAAAAAAAGAGGACAGATTTCTTCTTATCATTCACTCTCTCCAAATTCCCCCATGGTATAATCATAATTTCCTGTGTCCAGGTAGATCAAAACTTCTCAGACACTTGTACAAACCATTTTTAGAAACTGCAGAGCTGGCCAGTCATAAAGAGAGCACAATATGAAGGAAAATAAAAAAAGAAAAGTTATAAGAGGTAAATATTTCTTGTGGTATAGTACACATGTAAGATAGTTTCTATACATTCATCCCTGCAGGGGATGGATCTGTGCATCCTAAAACTGATAGAAACTGTGTATTTCTGCTGTAACCTACTAAACAGAGCTGGGTACAGGGTTTCAAGCATACTTATTATTAAAGATAACTGCAGATTTTACATTATAAATTTTTATCTCTTTCAAAATTCAAGACAAATTTTGGGGAAATTTCTGAGTTCTTATGTACATTCAGAGGTGTTCTTGACTGTAAACTTCACAGGTAAAAATAATATGCATCAAGATATATCTAACTAATAATGCATAGATCTGGAGAAGTGAACCTATCTTATAAAAGGGAAAGCACAGGCTTTTTTCTTAAAAAAAAGGAAAAAAGTTTAAAGTATTTTTGTCCTTCTGAGAATTTTTTTATGCCTTCTGGGAGATTGGCACCACATAGTAACTTGCAGCCCATGGGGATTTTGTTTTCCTTCATTTCACTTTGCCTGTGTTATGAACCACTGCTTTTATTACAGAATCTTGGCAGTCACCTACTTCTAGCAGCTTTTGCTGCTCTGTAATAAGGGATTTTCCCTAAGGGATACCACTTTCAGCTGGTTAATATTTTCTCAAGAGTTGTTTATCTAGGAAGACCAGAAAAATACTTGTTTCTAAATGCTGTAAAGATCAGTTGGAGAGCAAATCAAAGTGTTGCAAGACCCATTCTGCAGACTTCATATGATGTTCACATGATTTATTTCTTTTTGTTTCTAATCAACAGGCAGGGAAGAGGAGCTATTATTTCAGCTGATAATTACGACATTACCCTAATGTGCCCAAGAAGTGGGTACATATTAAAATAACCTTTGTAGCACTTGTTCCAAGTTCTTGCTATTTTTATACAAGAGGGTTCCTAAAAAATTAGTTCACTGTTTCTTCAGAAAAAAAAGTTTACAGGATGTCCTTGCACACAAGAGAGATGTCATTTCAGGAAGAAGGGGCTGACATTACCTTAGTTACTGTGGAATAATGGAGTCAAGCTATTCAAAGTCTACCCAGGACAAGAAATTTAATTACAGAATTCCAGACAACCTCAAATTCACACAGTACAGTAGGAATTCAAAGGTATCAGGAATAGGGCAGAACATGTGATGCACTGCCCTTTTCATTCTGTTGTAAAACAGATAATTTACATTTCCATAAGCACAGTAAAAGATAGGGTATTAAAATGTCAGTATCCATTTCCTATGTCTCCATTCACTTCTGTTTCCTGTGTTGGTGGATCTTAATGGATGGATCTGATTCCAATGCCTCCACCAGAATCTGCACCACCCAGCAAACAGAAAAGTCACATCTCTTCTTTAGTTTGACTACACAGTTTTCTTTGCTGCCCACCGTTCTGCTCACAAACTCCAGACAGCCATTTGAGACAGTTTGCAAAAGATTAGGATCTTTCTACTTTCAGGATATTCAAGTACTGGTGATACAAACTGTTGAGCTTTAACCCTCCCCCGAAGTACAGAGGATCATTTCTACTTCATCCTTTCCACTGCTCGGCAAGGTGTTTGATAACACATCTTGACCAATATATGCCATTTTAAAGATGAAACCATATATTTTCCAAGGCTATACAGGACAAATGACTGCATACATTTCTTCTTTGTTTTTTCTGTGTTCCTAGGCAACATGCTGTGGACACAATATAAATTGGGGATTTGCATTTATCTTTCTTCCATTCATCCATGACGTAAGGCACTTACTGTCCACTTTGTTATTTCTTTGTTGATATTAAAACTGTAGTAAGAGAGCAGAGCATTAATCTGCATATATTCAGTTTTCTCTCTTGGGTAGCACTGCCATTTGTTTTATATCCCTTTAATTAAAACTGTCATTGCTGGGATTCTTTTCTTAATCTGCAAGGTTTTGTGCAAGGTAAATATTCATGCTTTTAAAAAAGGAGTGGGGAGAGAGAGAGACAGTCCCATCACTTGCATTTAATCACACTAAACAAGCTCTTTAGACAATTTGTTCTGAAATTCCTCTAATTAGAGCTTACCCTCCAGGTAATGCTCTGATCTGATTTACCAGGGAGTATAAATTAGGGACATTATGTAATTAGTTCTAAGACCACAAATAGAAGGAACAGCTGGGTGGCTTGGAGGGGAAGTAAATAAACAGCTCCCACTGGATTTTTTAATAAAAAATTATAATAAAAATCCCTTATTCTAGATACATTTACCAGTGACTGCTTTTCTAGCCTTATGTACAAAGGGATGCTATATTTGAATTTGTTCTGAGAG
>VZSR01000520.1:31567264-31599470 GCA_013398615.1 Brachypodius melanocephalos
AATTTTGTTTTTCCTGTGGACAGTGACATCATCTCTAAAATTTTCATAAAATAATCAAAGTTAAAAAATGCTTTACCATGCATTAATACACTTAAATATCTAATATATTTATTTTTCCACTTTCAAGGGTTGCTTGCTTCACTGTAATGTACGCAGTATAGCCTTGATAAATGCATCACAGCTCCCAGAAATGGTTATAGGACATAAGCTAGGATGTACTTGTTCCCGCCTCCTTTTCTTACCAAATAAAAAAAAAAAAAGGTTTTAAATTGAAATAGAAGCAAAACTTGATCTGAAGGAGGCTAGAGTGGTCACTGGGTAAGCTGGCTGATACAATCTCAGCATATTTTTTCTGTTCTTTCTTCTCACTGTTTGCCATTTGATCTTAGAGAATGGCCACGAGTCAGAAGTGTACCCATGTACTACTCAGCTGTATTGAGACGATCCCTGTTGCAGTTCCCAAGTGGAGTGTCCTCCTTACACAGCAATCCCTACAAGGTTTTTTACCCTCGTGGATGGAAGGTGTAATGTCAAAGCGTGGCTTCCTCACATCTCCTGTTCCACAGGTAGTGATGGTTAGAATGAGAGAAAACTCAGAGGGGAAATATTTAAGCTATATTATTGCATGCTATATTTAGTAATCTATAGGCTTCATATATGGTTTGTAGTATAACATACTTAAAGGAAAAAAAATCACCAAATCAGGACACCAGGATATTCTTGCAATATTTTTCACAGGTGGTTACATAACCATAACTACTCTTTGTGCCTCCCTAACACACAGACACTTCAGCCAAGGTAATTAATTAGAAGACAAAACCCCTAAATTCCCTACCTAGCCAAGTGGTGATTTAACCCTTAGACAGCACCTCACTCATCAGTTTAAAATCAGGTGTGAAGATTTACTCACTAGTTAAATAAATACAGTGATGCATTGGATACAATAAATTGTGGGAAGAAAGGTGTTTGGCTAAATAACATATGCAAGAAGAAAGATTCACTGCTTGTATCTATCAACAAATATTTCTGAATTCTAAATTAGATCCCAGACCCCTGATAGATGAAATTATTCCCCTCCTTGTCACTGTGTATTTGCCTCCCCAAGACAAAAAGATAAGATTTATATGAGAAGGAAATAGGTAGAGCTTCTCTCTCATAACTGTGGTGCAGTTAACTCAGGCCAGAAAATGTTGTAATTTGCCATTACTATTGCACTGTGTCCTAAGACCCAAAAATTCCTTATGCTGACCATAAGCTGCTTAAGTTTATACGTGACTTGTCCTAAAGCTTCCAGTCCCAAGAATTCGTGTTTCCATACAAAAGAGAAAAATTATTCTGAATTTTACCAAATCATTTTCTTTTCACTATGTATGCAATTTAGTGTTTATAGCAAATTCCTTTCTAAAAACACTGTCACTAGCAGAAAAAATACCAAGTCGTGGGGTATGTTATATCACACATCATCATAACACTGAAGATATGTATCATGCAGTGAATAGTTGACTCTGTGGCAAATTTCAATGATAGAACATTTTCTGTCTGTATTTATCACACCTAAATATTAGATCCACTCACTGGAAAAAAAAAAAAGGTATTGTGTTTATTTATAAGTATAAATATTTGCATACATGTATGTTTGTGGGTGATATGTGTCCAAATCTCTTACCAATTTCTCTAAGCATTCCAAGATTTCAAAGAGAGTATGGGCTTCTTTCCCAGTTCAAAGCAAACCATGTGGCTCTCTTGACAAGAGACTATAGTATTTACTTTCTACTCAAGCCATTAATATTCACAAAAAAATCAGATAGATACATTTATTTTTAAAATACTCCTTTGCTGGAATGGAGGTTATAATGTTGTTTACCCTGCTTAAGTTTAAATTTGATTTTTTTTTTCCAAATGGCTCTTAGCCAAGAAAGCTAAGCCATTCAAGCCATCAAATGAGAACCTTACATTTTTACTTCATTTGGATCAGTCCTCTTGCTTTTTCTCCCTCTACCCTTTTTAATATACTTTAAAAGCATACTCATTTCCAATTCAAAATGCATCAGTTAAATAAGTGAATTAACGACTCATTTCTCTCTTCTTCGAATTGCAAAGACTTGCTCTCATCAGTGTAGAATAAATGTAAACTAGTACCCCTCTTTTTCAAAAAAAATCCCAAAAAGCCACTTCCATACTAAAGAGCAGAAAGACAAACAGAGGCTAGTCTTTCCATAGAATGTTTTTTGAGTGATCAGTTAACCTCCTCCTCTACCCCAGGTTTTGTAAAGATTGGTTAGTACTATTTTACAAAATCACAAACTCACATAGTATTCCTTTTCTGGATGATCGGTTTTTGATTCATGGTTTGGCTCTTATTGATGAGACTTCTAACACAAACTACCTGCATGAAGAGAATTTTTGCTGTTTTGAGGTTCACAGAATTTGGGGTTCAAAAATATTTAGATATGGATATGAATAAAACATAGACAGGTAAAGCCTTAAAGTTTCAAGAGAACACAAGTGACTCCTTGCCTTAATTTCTTCAAGCACCAGTCAGTATTTCTGAGTTCTGGCTTAAACTCCTGGTTTGATTCTTTATCAAAGGCTTCAAAAATGAAGAAAATTAATTAAAATTAAGGTACTTACACCTTATTTCAAAAAACAGTTACTACAAAATTCAGCTTGAATAGAAGCATCATTTTTGTCTTTAATCTAAAACAGATTTTGAAGATTTTGAACTTTTTCCAATGCTGGTTATCCCCAAAGGAATTATTGAGATGTTCATCACAGAACACCTATGCTTCAGAGAGCTGTGCTGCACCTCTGATGCTTGAGAAACCCAGTGTTTTTCCAATGAGTGGATTGAGACCTGAGCTGACCTCAGAATGTCCTTAGAAAAGATCAGTCTGAAATAAGACAAATTTCAAGGCATTTTCTTTCTGGGACAAACAGAATCATATTCAAGCCTGAGAGAATCTTAATTAAAAGCAATGATTTTTTTAGAGAAGCCTTCATTATAATAAGATTTGCCTACAACTAAAGGAACTGGCTTTCATAAGGTTTATTATATTTTTACCCTAGGAATATCTCCTTAAGGTATCATTTCAAAAAGAAAACATGACAGGAGGCTTCTAAATGTGGAAGTTAAGTAAATACTGCATAGATATGAGTAATTTTATTTATAATCATGCTGGCCTCCACAATTTATGCCATATATTTCAGAAATTTTACTTCACAGTCATTTGAATTTCAATAAAATAAATGGGTCTGCAGACATAGCTTTCATTAATTATTGTGTAGAATAGCAAAATAGCATTCTGGGAGTTGGGAATCATCCTGAAATATCAACCATGTGCTTTAGCACATCATGAAGAGTAAAGTCACACCAGTGATTGTCTACACAACAAGAATTCAATCGGCAGTAATCAAGCACCAGTCCCTCAAAAATGAAAATTTTTATTTTAATTACTGTCTTATATGCACCAGTTGCTGACAAAGAAATAGCTACAGCACCATTTAAATAGTGAAAGCTTCACTTGCATTCATTATATCAAGGACTATAAAACCCCAAACTTGTTATTCTGGATCTGCAGCCAATTGTAGCTCTTCTTTTTAGTGAGATCTCATAGAACTAATGTCCATCTTGTGAATTTGAGCTTCAGCAAGGAGGAAAAACCCCAGGAAATATTTTTTAATGGAATTAAGATTCTAAAAATTTTCAGAAACTGTGTTTTTCATTATCTCTTTATGTGATGAATGGCAAGTAGAAGTAAGGTCATAATGAACACACCATTGTCTTTTTATTTCTATTTAACTAAGCAAATATATATTTATATACTTATACTATAGAGATTTACAGTAAGGGACTATATATTATTGTACACTACTACAGTGATGTTATAATATTGAATAAGCAATACACTCATGCATATTTAGGATACATGAATTCCTTACTACAAGTGAATTCTAGCAATATTTTCATAAAACAACCAATAAAACATCAGGTATTCTGTACCTATTTTATACAAATCTATTCAAAAAATATTTAGAATGCTTTGAAAATGGTTTTACCATTTCTATTTTTCTTCAGCTATTTAGATACACTACTATATATATCGCATGAAGAATATTTTTGAGATGAAATATAAAAAAGGACAAAAAATGAGAGGAAAAGTGTTTTAAAAACTTTATAAGTGATTTGCTGTGTCTCAGTGTTGCTCTTTTATGTAAAGTTCTTCTAGGACCAAAGCAGTAATCATTCTAGTTCTGGGAAAAATATTTCACTGTCAGTACTTACAATAGGAAATTTGCTCTGCTAGGAAAGTAAGGTTTGCTGTAAGGAAAAATAAATTGTTTGATAGGCACAAATGCAGTAAATGAATAATTTCAGTGTTATAAAAATAACTTTTATTGTACTGAATAACAGTCTTTCAACTGACAAGATCTCTTTTTTGTTAGGAGATTAATAACACCTGAGAAATATTCCAATTAAGTAGTGCTTGAAAATGCAAGCATTTGTTTGCATAAAATAAATCATTCTCAAGTGAAAAGGTATCTGAAAGTTTATTCTTAATTCAGCAAGTATTCTGAAAAGAACTCTAGATCTTTAAAAAAAATTAATAATAATAATTTTTTTAAATCCAAAATCTAGAAATGTAAGCATTGAATAAAATTTTATTATTTGAATACCATAAAATGAAGGGCTGGGTTAGGTATTTTCTTTCTTTGTTTTCATCTTTCCCCCAAAAGTGTTATGAACAGTGACTTCTTCTAGTTCATGTCTTCAATCAAACAATCCCTTCATGTTCTGAGTCCCTTCAGTTATGATCACAGTATTGGAATTTCTAGCTCTGAATAAAAATGGCATTTGAAAACAAAGTTGATAATTGATAGGTATAAAATTAAACTAGTCTTTAAACTATTTAGTTTTGAATTTTTATAAGAACACAATAAATTCCACTTGTGCAGTTAACATATTAGCTGCCCTGCTTAAAATGAATTTCCATTATCAACACCATCAACACGAAAATAATGCATGTTTTTGTTTACTAACCTGTGTTTAATAACCTGTGTGAAAGTCAATGTTTCTTCTAGCAAGCTGGAGAGAGGCTTTTAAAATATGTGTTTTTCAGAGAATATATTAGAGGATTATCCTTTTTGTCTCTGTAGAAACTTTCATTTCTACTCCTAGAAGATATTAAGATATGCACGTAAAGGATTTATTGAAAACGGGTGATAGAAATCTGCATGAGAGACACAGATCTGTGTGCCTAGAGTAACTCTTTCCTTGATCTTTCCCCCTTCTCTATACACACGAAAGGAACTGAAACCTAATTCTCCTTTTTACATCTGTCCTTTTAATAAAACTCTCAGGCCTCTCCCATGTAAAGAAATGGCAACAGATCAAATGTGACAGGAACCATAGAAATTCAGTTACCAACACGTGAACTTCTGGCTTAAAGCAGAGTAGATTGCTAACAGCTCAATATAGAGATTAGAATTTTAATCCAATTGATGGAATCATATCTGTAAAGAATTTTTAAAAATGAAATATTTCTTAGTGGGTTCTAATGTTGCTTTTCAAATAAAAATGTGGGTATGAATTATCATTTGATAATGTGCATGAATCAAATCCAAAACCATGTTTTTTTTGTGTTACTGATCCAAGTATTTTAATTATAAACAAAACGCCTACGTATTTTCACTAAGTCCCCTTAAAATGCTGTCTTAAGGGATATATTTTCCTGCATACTCTCTCATAATAATACATGTACCAAAGGCAATATAAAAATGGAAAGGAATGTCAACAGTGCAGAATGGGTCTTAATCCATATCTCATTTGTAACTTTAACACTCAGAGACCTAAATTATGAAGAAATACTATTGAGAAATTTGGTGTCCCCTGAAATGTATCCTTTAATCTGATCCTCCCTATGAACTTCTTCATAAACACACAGTACACAAAATCCATGCTATAAACTAGAGAATTAATTTTACTGCTGGGAAATCAGTGTTCCTTTCCACTTAAAAACTTAAGATGATTAAAAAAACACGCAAGATCATTAGTTTGGTGAAGTTAAGTATCAAAGTGTAAACAAAAAACCTCATCTCAAATGTTTGATTTCAGCTGAATACCAGAGAAAACTTTTAAAAGGCATAAAATAGACAAAAAAACCAAATCAAACCAAACCAAAAAACAAAACAAAACAAAACAAAAAAAAACAAAAAACCAAAACAAAAAAAACCCAAAACAAACAAACAAACAAAAAAACTACAAACCAAAACAAAACAAAAAGCTTCAAGAATCAAATACATTGCTTTTAGTTACAAGAATTTTAGAATAACATATAGCTCGATTTTTGAAATCTGAGACCAGAAATAGAAAAAGAAAACACACAAAAAACTTATTATAGATAACCTTATATCACATATGCTCTGCAGTGAATCTCCAAAGAAAATAATGAAAAGCTATTTGGGAAATAGGTGTTATCTTTATTTGATGTCTTGGAACGACTGTGACACCTGTCTTGATGTCACGTAGCCTGACAGAACAGTAACTCTCTTCATTGACCCTTACCATTGTCTTTATTAGATACTCTTCCATTGGCATGTAACAGCAAATGCTCTTATTTAAGCTCAGTAATCTTATTTTGATTCACAAAATACACTATACCAACACTCTAGTCAAGAAAAAGCTAAGGTATATCATGCTTCCACCTTTGAATTTCCACCTTTCAATAACAGAACTGCACAGGCATAAAAAAGCAATTAGCTCTGGTTTTGACAACTGACACAAACCTCTTGGACTGCACAAATTCTGTGGTGAAATGACTCTCAGGTCATTCCAAGTGTGTAGCAGGGTTCAGTCAACCCTTTTTGCTTTAAAAAAGGCAATTCAGTTAATCACACATTTTGGCTAAACTTCCATTAGTGTATATGATGTCAGAGCTTAAATTTAGAAAGCTCCTCCATGAAAAGAAAAGATGGTAGCTATCCCAAACAGGATGAATTATGGCCCTTGTTAACTTCATAATAATAAAAAACAATAATTAAAAAAATCTCATAGAAGCATCACATTGGGAAAACAAAAAGTAGTGAGTAATTATTTGCAAATGGCTCAGAGATTTAAGTAGGAGTTTAGCTTCTCAGTTAAATTTTAGTCGATCTAGCCAAAGCTTATGAGCACACTAGGAAGGAGAAAACACCTCTGCTGAGAATTTTCATCAGAATTAATTTAAAGATAAAATGCAAAAACCTTACTGAATTCAATTACCCAAATAAAATAAAACATATATAAGAAGTGTTCAGGTCATACGAAGAAACAAAAAGAATCCATAATACGCGTTTAGATATTATGGTGGCAATATTTCAGAATGACACAAAGGAATGAATTATCAATGTAAATATAATAGATATACACATGTACATTTTAATGCTGCTTAATAGGCATCCTCAACCCTTCTGAATCCATCTGTCATTGTTGTAAAAGACATACTATTATGCCAGAAATGTGAATGTCACTTAACAGAGATAAACCCCCCATTATTCCTTTAATTCCTACTGCAAATAAGCTTGGGCTATGACTTATATGCATCTCTGTCCTTACAGAGGTTCTTTTGCAGGGTCCTCCAAAATTATTCTGTAGTTCTGCCAGAGAAATTGAGGCAAGATAGTGATCAATCTCACATGTTTACTCTAAATGTTTAAATTCTATAGGTTTCATAAGATTTTTTTCCAGGGATGTTTTGAAAATTTTTATGACTTCTACCAAGACTTTCTGCAAATAGTGTCCATCATAATATTTTTGAGTAGAGATTGCATCTTATCCATGAAGTGATTGAAGAAATACTTTATGTATATAAACAATTAAAAGACCCATTCTTAGCCAAGGACATTATTTTCTTCATACCTGTCACTGAGTGAATTTTCAAAATGCTTCTGTACACAAAACGGTGTCAGGCTTTCATTAAAGTTTATTGATTTGTGAAAGTTTGCAAAAACTTGTACTTCACAGAGGTGTGAAAAGTCTTTAACTGATGTAATGGCTATAGTTTGATGTTTTCTTCAGATTTCTGCTTTTAAAACAAGCAATGCTGACTAAAGAAATGTTCTGAACAGATGTTTGTAACTGAAGCGACATTGGTATTACTGCAGTTTATAATACAGTATGTCTTTGAACTTCTTTAAGAAAGTATGTTATTCAGGAGCCAGTATTTATTGGCAATGTTTATGTCCAGCTTACAATAAGGGCCTTTACAGCACTGTGTGTTTCTGTAAGCTCATAGTTCTGTAATACATGGATAAGTTACTGAATTGAATGAATTCTCTGTTTGCCTTCTAATAATTTCTTCCTAGCTAAATAAGCCTGAACAAACTGTGTGCAAGTATAAAAAGAAAAAAAAAAAAAAAAAAAAAAAAAAAAAAAAGACTTTGTCTTTAGGAAAAGAGCTGTTACCTGCTCTAAATCAAGGACAATTTTTGGAACCATTTTTTTTATTTGATTGGTTGGTTGGTTGATGTTGGGGGAGAGCTTTTATTGTGAACATTCATGCATTCATTCATTGTTAATGTTCCAGATCAGATTTAATTCTATCAGAACTTTAGCTTTCCTAGCCTGACCCTTGGCTATTCAGATAATCTCTCTGCATTCTGATTGGGCTACCTGTACTCGCTTCCACCTCCTGTATGTTTCCAAATTTTGGAGCATTAAAGTGAAATTAACGGTAACCACAATGTTGAGCAGGGTAGGAACTAGTGAGTAATGCTGAGGGAAGGAGACTATTTCAAATCTGGTCTTTTCCATGGCTTTGGGTCTCTAATGACAGCCAACATTAAACACCTCTGGACTGACAGCCTGGATCTATGTGCAATGTTCTGTGTGACATACATGTGTCAAAACCAGCCAAACCTGTCAGGAGATGCCCAAATAAGAATAAGGCAGAGACCTGCTCTGAGACATCCAGCTCTGGCAGGATGACTGCACTCTTAACTTACAAATTTGCAGCATATATGAATGAAAATTCACCCCTATAAACCTCAGGAGTCTAGTCAGAAGCCTATTCACCCTTTGCTCCCTCTGTGAGGGTATTTCAGTCACTGCTGAAAGGCAATTCAGGCCCTCAGCAAGCTGACAGACTGAGAGCTCATCTCCACTTTAATGCGATGTTAGGAAGCTAAAATCCACATTTGTTCTTTAATGCCTACAGTTAGGTAGGATAGTTCCTCCAGGTGTCTAAAGACTTTCCTAACAAATACTTTCATGCAGATGTCATGAGTTACTTCCTTACACTTTTGCAGAGTTTCAATATACAAGAATTCTTTTTCTTCTGCTATCCCCTAAGCAGCCCCTGGCACTAAAATTTCTATTGCTTAATTTTCTAGGGTCTGGAACAGCTAAGTGAAATAGAAAAATTATGGATATTAAGTCAGTCTCAAAACTGATCAATGGAAATCAAACCCACTCCAAATACAGCCATATCAAAATGAAAGAAAAACCTGTCCATATTTCTTTACTAGTCAGAAATTAGAGCAGCAGAAAAAATCTTATGCTTTGTATGTCTTCAGTTTAGACAGGTGTAGCTCTTGCTCCTAATAACCTCACTTCTGTAGGAACTTTTTCCCAGGGTTCACAACATAATAGAGAACCCAGATTTAATAAAATATTTATAGAACTCTGTTAAAATAAGTAGCACTCTTTGCTCAGAAATCTCAGGTACTTTCCATTTCACTTCTGGTAAAGCTATTAGAGAAGAGTAGCCACAAGAGTATCACCTCATTCCAGAGGCAGGGTGGGAGCAGAGCTGGTGATGGGGAGTTGGAGGCCTCCCAGGGCAGCCTCCTGCCTTGGATCCAGAGAAGAGAAGGGGCCCTGGGAAGGTCTGAGGTCCTCCACAGGACAGTGTCTGATGTGAACCCTGCAGCAGGACCAAACACACTGGGATTGGAATTTCCCCCAGTCTCTTCCTCTGGACCCTGCTCAAGGAGTATATACTGAAAAAAGAGATGGCAGGCCCATAATGTTCATCATCACTATCCTAAAAAGCCTGTCTGCCTTTTTTTTTTTTCTTTTTTAACATCTTTTTTACACAGATTCAGTGAAAGAAATGCATATAGTAACTTTTTCAGAAATTATCACAGAGAAAGAAAAATAAACAGGTTTACTATTTCAAATCCATAATGTTGGTATGACATAGAAATAGGTTTGTATATATAAATCAAAGTCTGAAGCTGATTAGAGATGAGACATGAATAATTTCTATTTTGATTGTAACAACATTAGTTTAATATCTTCCCTTTACAAGGCGAGTTAAATCCTATAAAAATTACAAGAGATGTAGTAACTTTAAAATAAAGCTAATAAAATGACAGATAAAATAACTTCCTTGGTTCCTTTGAGGCTTGATATAGCCCATAACACTGTGGTATAGACAAGCTACACTAATAAATTCCAGGAACCCCATAATAATAAAATTGGGGCTGTCACTATCCCAAACCACTATGACAACAGTGTGAGGCAACCTCTTGTGTATGTCCCTGAAGCTGTGCAGTCACAGGATATAGCAGCACACAATTCCATGACAAATGTAGAACTTGGAAGCCAAGAAAGTGAATTATAGCTTCATGAAGATTTTTCAAAAACAGTTCGTATGACATTTCTCGTACCTACAGTACCTTTAAACCGAATCCAAGCTCCACTTAATGTAGAAACTGAAATTTATTTTACAAGGCCTTGGATCAGAGTTCAAGCTACATGTATTCTCAAGTGTTCACTGTCCATTGTTTCATAAAAGGTACCAACTGAATTTCATGTTCCAGCAGAAGCTTAAAAAATGGATGATAAATAAAACCTTGTCATTCTTTCATGTATGTAATTAAGTATCTTAATAGACAACAAGAAAAGCGCAATTATTTGCAGCACTTCAATCCTATAACTGCTTTTCCCATTTCCCCCTAGTCAGTTTGCTGTTCCCTAACAACTCAATTCATAAAGCCTGAAGCACACATCATAGAGAGGAAACTAATTCTTCTAGTAAATACTTTCTGTAAGCCAATGGGATCAGCATATCTCAAATGAAACCAAATCCAAAAGCATTCCTGATCAGCTGTTTCAGATAAAATGACTAGAAAAAAATTAATCTTTTTCTAACATATCACTCATCACTAACCTATTTTGAGACATAGAATGTGCAACTATGTAAATATCTCTATAATCAGAACAGCTACAAAAGAAGAGTTAAATATTCACATATACCCTCTTACTCCAATAAACTGTAATATTTTATGGCAGATTATAAATTTACGTCTAGTTATATTCCCCCCTCCCCCCTCCAATTTCTTTTTTGCTGTGCAAAATCTGGGGTCTCTGAGATGTGTTTATTACTTTAACTGAACTTTTTCTTCCCATGCAGTGATATAAATAAGAACATCAAAGCTCTTTCCAGTAAGTAGCATTATGATCTCACATTTCTGCTATATATCTAGGCCATATTAAAAACATGCATAGCATAGGAGGCAAGCAAGTTTATACATAACAGCCTACAAAGGCTCAAAACAAAAAACAAAGAACAAAAGCAAAATTATTGATGGTAGTGTTGAGATAGAATTCTGCAAAACAGATTTTACCTAACAAATTAGTCTTTGTTCCGAGGCTTAGATCAGATGCATACATAAGTTTAAAGGAGAATAAAGTGATGCAAGTTACATCTTCTGTCACTCTCTCAGCCCGTAAATTATTCCAGCCTACTCTCTCACAACCTAACAACCAATATGGAAATATTAGCTGCCTTGTCCCCTTTTGGTCTTTTGCCTGTCACATCCATTTTGAAACTCTGTAAATATAGTGAGAAAAAATTTACATGGATGAAAAAGTATGCATAATTCTGATACAACCCTACCCCTTCTTTAGAAACTCAGTTTAACTATTTTTTGTTTGAAACTACTACACAGTGTAAAATTTGAGTGTTAACAACTGCAAAGCTTACATAATTCTCACACTTCCCAGTCAGTGTGTAAAGAGAGGGTACCTAGCATTTTCAGGGTCAGAATGATATTTCACTGTCCATGTGAAATATCATAAATGTTCCAAAAGCATATAACTTTGTAATACCGTGAATTACCTCTAAGAAAAATCTAAGTCAATATTTTTTAATCCACTCCCCATAAACCCTTTCACTTTGTTACTCATCCAAAAAATATAAGTACTAACTTGAAATGCAGCATCCACAGCTCTGCACTGCAAACATGCACAGCTCTGGAGCGTGTGCACACAAACATTCCCTCTTATCATTTTCTTTCATGAGTGATTTATCAGATGTCTATAATACAAGCATTTTGCCAGCATAGACAAGTAGAACTTTATCCCACACAAGCAAAAACTTTTTTGAGAGCTGCGTGTTATGACCCACCCTTAGTTTTCCCCACTCCTCAGTGAAACTCTCTGTGTTGACAAAACACTTTTTATCTTCATAGCTAAGTTAATTAGTGATTACAAATGCTCAAAACCCCCAGCAATATACACTTGAAGTCTGTATTACAGGCAAGTTTCAGCTTTTTTTAGCATAGCTGTAGGATTTGTTTTGTGTGCCTGTGGTTCTTCAGAACTAGAAAAAAATGGTAGTCTCCCACTTTCTTTTTTCCCCTCCAAACAGCAAAATCTTGTCAGCAATCAATCTGGAGCCTGTGTAACCAGCAGCAGGTTAATAGGTGACTGGTCCTTAGCTCAAGCAGTAATTTGTAGCACGTACCCAAAGTCATACGCGTATCAGCCTATAAGGTATCACTTACTCTTATCTTACAAAGCTCTAAATTTAGAGACCTTATCTTTACCATGTAAACCCAGTGAAGGCAGGGAAGAATTAATAAACCTTCACCTCAGTGATTTATGCTGCTTCTTTTCTGTTAGCAAAGGCACAGTTCCACCTCAGAGCTAAAAGCAAGTCTGAGTTTTGCAGCCTCAGTAGCCTTGAGACTTAATATCTGCTTCTCTCCTGTCTTGTCTCCTGTAAGTCCATAAAATATGCAAGTGCAGACAAAACATTAGATAATAAAGGACTGCTCTGATAAATAAACCTGAAATAACAGCTATCCATATTCAAGTGTCGTGCAATGGATTCTGACCCCCTCCCAAAATACCTGATTTGATTGTGCTTTGATCTAAGCCAAAATGCACAGAATCATTTTCAACTATTACAAGCGCAGTTGGAGTAGCTGTAACCATTGCCTTTGCTCTGGGGCAGTTTTAGAACAGTGGAAAGGAAGGCTTTGTTCACTGGTGAAACTAAAACATTACTTAAGCTTGGACTGTTTTTAACTGTCCATATAACTGCTAGGAGTTTACAAGATAGAACTATCAGGAATTTTTAAATTTATTTTTCTTAAATCTGGAAAGCAAAATATTTCAGGAGAAAGTGTTAAAAGTAAATATTCTCAATTTTCCAGTTTCCCTGAATACATAATGTGGTGAAGCCAAGTTAAGTTCAAAACATGTTTCAGAGTCATTGAGATGACAGAGTCACTGATTGCATTTTCTACCAAAAACCTCATAAACAAAAAACAACCAAAAAAACACAGTCCAAATTCTGCCCCCTCTCCCTAAAAGAACAAAGTCAAGCCTTTGGTCAAAATATTTTACTTCAGTTTATTTACATTATTCTTTAACTCTGATAAATTCGTCTATCACAAGAGGTATATGTGGAAAACATCTTGTCCATGATGTAAGCTCCTACATTTATTCTCAAATTTTATTTGGGAATTTTATGGGCAATATTTTTAATGTTTGAGAACTTCTGTGACCTACCTCACTAGATTAAGACCCACTAGATTAGGACTTCTTGTTATTTACAATAGTACCGATATTTCAGCTAAAATTTATTCTAGTATTCCCTTTTCCTGGATGATTTCTAACATCCTTGTCTATCTTGCTATGATGTATTCTTTATCCAGACAGCAAATCTATGATTCATCATAGCAACAACATTTCTTTTTTAAGAGTAAAACTACAATCTAATATTAAGATATTAAGTATATTTACTCTAATTATTTTCTGAAAAATATATATTTTATCCTAAAACCCCATATTTCACTTCTAGAATCATTATGCATCATTTAAATAACAAGAAAAACAACCAAAATTTTGAACATTTGTACTTTAAGACATGAAGTAATTTGACTGACACTTTCTTGACTCCTTATTGATCTGATATTTAGGTCTCTTTTTTACCTATTTTCATTCTTGTTCATTGACTTTGCTTTATTTGACAAGGCTTTGATACCAGTGAGGATGCAAGTGGCTTCTGTGAGAAAATCCCAGAAGCTTTTCCCATGTCTGACAGAACCAGTCCAGTAATCTCCAGAAGGGACCCACCACTGGCCAAAGCTGAGCCCATCAGACAGTCACAGACCCTGGTGACACGTCTGAGAAGGGGTAAAAATACACTGTGCAAAGCAGCATAGGGAGAGGAGGGAATATGAGGAAGAAACAACTCTGCAGACACCAAGATCAGTGCAAAAGGGTGGGGAGAGGATGCTCCAGGTGCCAGAGTAGAGCTTCCCCAGCAGCCCATGGACACCCCCACACTGGAGAATGTGACCATGCAGAAGGAAGCTGTGACCCTGTGGGAGATCCTGTGTTGGAGCAGGACAGTCCCTGGCAGGACCCTGAAGAGAAGGCAGAAGAGAAGCTGAGCCCAAGAAGAAAGGAGGTGACTTTAGACTTGTTCTTCCCATTATCCTACTCTGAATTTGATTTGCAATAAATAAATTAATTTCCTCAAACAGGGTTTGTTTAGCCCACAAAGGCAATTATTGAGTGATCTCTCATTGCTCTTGACTTGTGAGCTTTTAATTGTATTTTTCTCTTCCTGTATTTTTGATGGAGAAGGGAGTGATAGAGTGGTTTGGTAGGCATCTGACAACCAAAAAGGTCAATCCAGCACACTCACTCTCTGCCTTTCTAATTTATTGGAATTTTGATATTAATTCCTACATGGTCCAAACACACCAAGACAAGACAAGAGTACAGCCTTCTTTTAGTCTGCATAGGCCACTGCTTGCAAACTATACTATAATAGACTGTATTCTAGTAGAAATCCCAACACAGTAAGTAAACCCAAAATTTATTCATTGAATTATTGCCAATTCCTGGCAATAAATACCAAGTTGCAGGGGAAAAAAAAATTATTTTCATTTGAATGATCTTGGCTATTGTGCTGAGTCATGTTAGTGTAAGATATAGTATGAAATGCATGTTTATAAGGTTTAGTCTCACTGACACCACAGAGAATTTATGAGGTATGTTAGCCTCTCAATGTCAGTGGAGCTGAGGCAGACATTTTGGCACTAGGGGTATTAAAAAGCTTTGCTCAAAATTAAATTTTAATATGTAGACTATTTGCAGTTATCAGGATTGGGTGTTTCTGGATCATAGCTCTGAACAGAGTACCTCGCTTGGGCATTGTCCTCTTCAGACATGTAATTTACCTTAGCTCTGAGAGCACTGAAAGGAACTTGTAGCTGTGTGTTCACAAAGGGCAGCTCCACTTATCCACACTAACCAGCAGCAACCCCAGACACCCCATGGTGCCACTCACTCACTTCAAAGCCTCCCTAAGAACCATTGAGATCGTCTCATTGTTCTGACATTGGAATATACGCAAAACTCCTGTGTTTCCAATTCAAGAAAGTTCAAAAGACACCTTCACATCACAAGGGAAAAAACGAACCATATATGTTTTTCCTTGGCAGGTTCGCTGCTTTGCCCTGAACACATGTCATAGAACCTTCAGAACAGTGGATCTTACACTGAGATATTTGCTAAAATATTGCTTAGGAATAGCATAAGACATCGCTTTAGCTCTCTCACCATTAGTTAAATTCCAGGGTTTACAATTCTAGAACATAGCCTAAAACACAGTTCTTAACTCAGGCACAGCTGAGCTTTTCCTTTATGAAGATTGAGTAAAAGAATTTTGTCATTTCCAGAAGAAACAACCGACCTACGAAGCAAGACTTGCTGTAACAAATGTGAAAACCCATCTTTTGGCTGTTATCTAGTGTTCTGACACTAAAATTGTTCAGATGCATTAGAAGGGGAGAAAAACCCCTATTATCCATGAATGAAAATTACTTATACTTCCCTATCTCTGTAGAGAGTTTTCTTAGATCCTAAAACATCACTACAAATAACTTTTTACTATTATTATTTTAGTGATGCTCCAAAAGTATTGGAAAACAGGCAGAAAAATACATAAGTAGATAGAAGAAAAATAATTTTGATTCTATGAAATTTTCAATTTCCTTATTCTGTAAATCCTTTCCTGAGATGAAAAGATGATCCTGCTTGGTTAACCATGTCTGAAATAGGTTATGGAATTATGGAGGCCTTATGGGATTAGAATTAGGATTAGCATATAATTGTTCAAAAAGCATGAAATCCTTTCCATAGCTGTGGTTTAGAAAAGCCCTGTATGCCCTATTATTATGTTCTTTTGTGCATTTTCCTAAAGTAGAATTTGGAATTCAAGAAACAATAGTATTAAAAAGTGTTTTTTAAATTTTTTTTTCCCAATAACATCATTTTGAGCAACAAATAACAAAGAATTTCAGAAGGGATTAATAAGTGATCTCTAAAGAATGAAAAACCAATTCAAAGTGAAGAAACATCTGAGAAGGGAGGAAACAGACGATGTTGGTTCCTTAGACAGCTCTGGCCTTAGTGACACTGAATATGCTCCATTCCAAAGCCAAAGGATTCTATTGCATTTGTTCTATTTGATTCTGTTGCATAGGTTATCCAAAAGAAAGGAAAACAGCTTATAAAATCTATAACATCTGCAAATCTCAGTTGTCTAATTCTGCATCCTGTTGCCCCAGTCCAAACTCTAACTCAAGGACAGAGTGGAATGGGGATGGATTTTCCCCCTACAGGAACAGTGTAATTAGGCCCAGTGAGAAAAACGAGTATGTGAAGTTGGTTTAATGATCTTTATTGCCAAAGGAGACTGCAATCTGCATTATAGCTTTCAAATTATTTTCTAACATTATAGAATTTTTAATGCCATTATTACACACCACAAAAGGAAGGTTTCTAACACTTTTATGGTTGTTGGCATTAGAATTGTCAGGAACAATAATGCAAGCCCACTACAACTTAAATCAAGGCATGCACATAAGTTAAAATGTGGAATAGTCCTCGCATTTGTTAACATTCAGGATCAAGGTGCTGTCTACTCCTATAGAGATTTTTGATTCCTGAATGGAAGTATAAGGTGAATGCAAGTATAAGACAAATGCAGGTTCACCACATTGTAAAGTTTTTTGAATGTCTTCACATGGATAAACCCATGGTTGTTTTGTGTGCATGACTACATTTCCTCTAATTCAGTAGGATATTAATACAACTAGCATTTCAAAATGTATGGAAAAAAACCAGAACAAATAGAATTATTTATTAAATTAACTGTTTCTAGAGTGAAGTATAGGAGACAACCCTTTTTCTTTCTACTGCTTTATACTTAGCATTCTCATTCATTGTTTCAGTTTCCATTGCTTTTCGATTTCCCTAGATGTTTTTTCCTTTCAGCCAAAAATTTAATTTCACCACCATAACATCAACAAGCCACTAGCTATCTGACAATATTGAATGTGTTTACATAAAAGAAAGTAAAAATTTTAATCTTGTTAATAATTACAATGCTCTTAATATTTCTTGAATTTTTAACCCTTTAACAAAATTCCCAAGCATATAATCTCTCATTCATCATTAAACATTTTAAGAGATGATGGTGCCTACACTATATCTCACTCAAGTAGCTACAGTGGACAGTCACTGCATTCAGCAGAAGGCTACTTTTCAGAATATGCATGTGCTACTCTAATTAATCTCCAGTGGCAACCTACAAAGCAATCTTCACGTTCTGATTTTTGGTTACCAGAAATTTTTCCATTGTTTTAGGTATTAACCATTTTTTTTTTCTACTCGCATACACTACTGTATGTTGCATTTTTTTTCTGTTTCCCCAGTGCATGCTTTCGGTACTTTGGGACAGAGAACTATTTATACTCTGTAGAGCTGGAGCAGAGGTCTCCAGGAGCAGATGGAACACAGTGTAGGTGTCTGCCCTACAGTTAGCCGTGCCAAGTGACAGCCTTTGCTGGCACTAGGGCACACAGGACACACAGGGCAGGAAAGCAGCCCCAGGAGAATTTTTGGGGCCTAGTGCCTGGCTGTACAGCAGCAAGACTGTTACAAAGGCAGTTTTGTTCTGCTAAAAAGGTTGTACCGTACAGATATGGTTATCGTGATGATCAGCTGGAGGTACATCTGAGAGGCTGCACGGTAACAGCGACACCAGGCTCACTTAATACCTTTGAGAATTTTTTACCGTGGCTTGTCTAATATGGGTTCAAACTAACATTCAAACTAAGGAAATGCAAGGGAACCAAAGTAACACTGAAATACTAATTTAACAGTACTATGAAATGCCTCTAGTATTTTACACCTTCTCAAAAGCACACCATTCTACCTAAAAAAAAAGCATAGCAAAAAAATAATGTCCTTCTATCTCTTCTCAACAGTGTAGTTGATATGTTCAGTATTGTCTGAAAAAACTAAATAAAACAAATTGCAACTGTACTCTGCATGATTATCTAAAATTCAGTTTTAGTTCTGTCTGCATAAGCTCTAGTTTTCTTCTAGATCAGAAGAAAAATTACAGTAATTTTCAGCCAAAACCACAACAGAGGTTATAACTTTTGGGAAATCTTGTTCTCTTTGAAAAACTAAGAGAAAAATATTTAGTCATTAGAAGACATCCTCTCTTTAGAATTTATAATCTGTTTTTCCTTTGCCTGGACCAGCTTGTGATTGAGGTACATGAGGAGAAAGTATAACCTAGGAGCAAAATTAGTTGTGGTGACTATATCAACACAGTAGACTCTTTTTTACTCCCTCAGTTTCCCCACTCCCACACACACTTTCACTGTAAGCAGTGTTTTGCAAGGATCTTGATGGCAAAGGCTGTCAGCTGTGACGCAGCTGGTGGTATTGAGAGGAGGATGCTGAAACTTCTTCATTCTTCTGATAAATTACAATAGCTAAGATAGTTCCTCATAATGTTGTCATTTGCAGTTGACTCCCTCTTCTCCTTTCAAGTTTAGTTGCTGTCCTGGGACCATCAAAGATTTGAAACACAGAAGTAAGATGCAGGAGGCACAGATATTACCCCTCTGGGCAAAATATCAGGTATCTACAAAGGGTTCTGTCCCAGTCTCTGATATATAAGATATTCCAAGCCTTTCATCTGAAACACGCAATGAGAACATTTGATCTTGGATGTTGCTTTGCTGTCTACATTAATACTGAAAGCCTGGTTTATGGTGCTTAGTTTGTCGATTGTCATCGTTGAATGTCTACTTCTGTGTATAGCTTTCAGCATATGAAAAAGAAATCATTGGCTTCACTTAGAAAAAGAAGTCAAGTATACTGACAACCTTGTCCATCCATGGTGACAGATGTGTCTAAGGTGAGTAAATTAAAGAAATAAATTCTTAGCTAAGGAAAGATTCTACTGAGACTCAACATATTCGTTAAGTTTATTGCGCTATGCCAAGAGTTTAGTGATTTGAAATTCTGCATGATACAGGCTTACACACGCAGAGTTGCATATATACCTGTACATGCAATTTTAGTCAAGAATTACATTTGTCTTTCAACTGGAAAGGACCTAGACAACTTTAACTACTTAATCTTGTTTTATGAAAATGCATGTGCACTCTTTTCTTCATTAATAAACTAAGACTGCTTTATGTGTCCAGGGATGCAACCATATTGCAATATATTCACTGAACAGTGAAAAATGGATAGCCTCACAACTATATAAACCAATATTTTAGGTCAAGTTTTTAGCAGTTTAGCAAAAAACAAATTCTAGATATCATAATTTTTCTCAGTCATTATGATTGACCTTCACATGAAAATAAAGAGATCACAAGTATTACTTTCTTCTTTTTAAGGGGGAAAAAGCCCTTGATTATATTATTTATAGCATCTTCCATATTTTATACAGGAGGGTAGAAGCCCTTTTTATTCAGATAGGCTAAAAAACTCTATCTAGGCACGAGCATGCTCTGCTCATCCAAAGGTAAAGGATACAGAGGATCACTTCCATACTACATGAGAAAACTAGTCTATTTCCCTGTATTCCTTTCAAGGAAGAAGTATAGCACAGCCATTCCTAAACTATTTGAAGTCTTTCTTTTCTGGAGGAGACGAACATGCAAAATGCTGCATCCAGTTCCCCCTGCCCAGCTGCATTCTCTGGAGTGAGCACTGCCGTCTGATTTTCCCTTGCTCCTACCCTGATCACATTCTTTTTCATTCAAGAGATCCAGCTGTTCTGTCTGACCCAGTTCTGGACTAGACCTAACATTTCTATCCTCCCCTCTGGTCCTTGCTCAGGCACTCCAGTGATCAATAGTGCCTTACCAGGGCATGGCCCCTTGGGAGCCTTTGCTGTTCTGGGTTGGTTTACAGCAGTAGAATGTCAATGCTCAGGCTGGAACAGCTTCCAGTATTTACATACACCCAGCCTTGTGTATCAGAGCTCTGTGAGTGCCTTTTAAGTCTGGAGTCCAGTCATTCCATGATATGCAGCTGATAGGTGGAGGAGCCATAATTACAAAGTAGGTAGTGTGATTTCTGACCAATTATTGCATGTTTTAAACATGCAACCTGGAATTACTCTTTCCGTCAGATAAGAAATCTCCTCATGGCTCTACTACACAACCTGTGGTGTCTGAGGTCCCCTAGACATGTGGCAGAGACCTGTTTTTATTAACCAGAACATATAACATAGACAAAATAGACTTAGAAATGGAAAAAAAAATCTCTGTCATGTTTGTACGGATCTGGAAAAAAAAAAAGAGAATTAATTTTGTGCCAGATTAATCCTATTTGGGCATTTTCTAATTTTCCAGACAACATGGATTCAAAAAAACATAGATGATTTAATTAGTATTAATGCTAAAAAATCTGAACTGAAATCCATGTATAAAAGTATTCCTAGAGATCATTAAAATTATATTCAGATTGAAAAATGAGATTATTTAAATTTTGGGAGAAGAAAAACCTTTCTGACAAGGGATTTTTTCTTCACAGGAATTTTGGTGCAGTTGTTTTTCTTTTTTCCTCTTCAGTTAATTGCTTCCCTATCCTTCTATCATCTTATCAAATTAATTCTCAAACCCACACTTTTATTTGGAGGCATATTATTTATTCATATTATTATTATATTTTGTCTGCTTTTTTATTAAATAAGATTTCTGACTAATATATGAGCATATCTAGTTCTGAAGCATCTGGAAGTTCAGATTCAGTCTGAGCTTCAGAAGATTAAACTCATTTTCAGTAACAAGAAGTTAAATGAATGCACTAAATACCTCTTGCAGAATTTGGAAATGTCCAGTGGAACTTTTTTTTTTTTTTTTTAATAATTACCACCTATTTATCTGGTATGAGTTTCAGAAAGAAAATAGAGGTTTTGTTAAAAGTATTGACTTTGTGATACTGATTATTTTTAATAAGCTGTGATAAAAGAAGTAATCATACCAAATGTAAATGATTGCAACTTTTCCAAGACTTAGCATAGCTAGAGAGGCTTTGCATAGAACAAGCTTCTTAAGCTCTCAAAAGCAATTGATACCTCTAAGATGTTGTAATCCACCTGATGAAGATTTAATTTAATAATATTGATGATATTGAGTTTTGTGAGACACGTCATGCAATTTAAGTGAGTCACAAAGTAATTATGTCTGTATGGGTGATATACATGTAGATATTCCGTTCTAGCCATATTTGATAGTTCCTTTTCTGACTGCCAATATTTAACTATTTACTGTAACTTTCCACCAAATTCCTACATTCTATCTTCAAATTGCAGGTAGATAAAGAACAAAGCACATATATGAAGAATTTATAAGAAATTACACAGCAGAACATGCTCAAACTAAAAATGGATATGCTCAGCTATCAACATTTTCTAACAGTACTTGGGTTTGGGCAAAGTTACCATTTTTCACACCTCTAATAGGCAGCAATAAAATTGCAAACTCTGGCTCTAGACAAACATTTATAATATTCCTACTTCCTAATGACTTCCCTGGGATTGCTTATTTTATACAAAGAATAAACTATGGAACATAAATTGACAAGAGACAAAGATGACATGCAACGCTGAGATTTTTTGTGAAGAAGAAAGTCTCTCTCAGAATAAATGTTTTGTTCATCTTGTTAGCTTGACAATTTGTAAAGGCTTTCAAGATATAAATGTTACTGTGACTACATTAATTCTTGATTACAAGTTTAATGCTAGTGACTTCTGCAGAAGTTTTCTTCAAGCAAAGACGGCACGAATCCTAGATACAAAAGGATTATCAAGCATTAACCTGGATCTCTCCCAGGAGGGAAATACACTCAGAGCAAATAACATTCTTCCCCAGTTACTTGTTAGAGTTGTAGTTCAGATTGCAGCTGAGATTGGTACATTTCATTTAATAAGGACTATGGAATATGGCTAGAGAACAATGGTGATCTGATAGGCTTGAGGTCTGACCCTGCATTTTTTAATCTGTCAGAGCTCTCTCTGAAAGAAGTGCTGTCCATCCTGTGGAAGGTTTGAGCACTTTGCTTCTTAATATTAAATTTAAAATGAAACTCAAATTTTATATATATATATATATACACACATATACATGTATATATATCACATTTTATTTTTTAATAATCTGCTCCTTAAGGTGGTGTTAAAGGTTTATGTTGAAGAATAAAGTTCCAATTAAAATAATATATTTTGCCTTAAGATAGCAGCATTAAACATTTCCCAGGAGTGCCTCTTGGCACACAGAAAAAAAATCAGAGAGTCTCAGTAGAAGGCATTTTTGCATTCCACGTTGCAGGGTTGGTATCATACCATTACACTCGTTCTCATGATGAGACTTGATGGCTAACCTGCCAGAAAATAGCTGACTTTTTTTGGCTTTCTTCCTCCATTTTTCACCCGCCCCCCTCTGCTCTTTATAATATTTTTAAATAGAGAAAAAAAAATCACACATTTTTGACAAGTAGGAACTGGGGTCAGAACCAACCCCCATCTTTTTCCCAGCTTTCATCTGCCTGAAGCAACATGGCTTGTTTCATCTCATACCTAGGAAACAAGCCAAATGGAACATGCCCTTTGTAAGAGCTGCCTCTCATATGAAGAGCCTCTCTTTTCTGAAGGACAGGCTGCTCCTCCCCTTCTCCTTAACTAAAAATTACCTTCTATAAGGTTCTCAAAGAAAAAAGAAAAAAAATTAATACTCCACTAAATTTTTTTTTTCAGTAAAAGTACATAAAAGTTGAACTCTTGAGGACTAAGAGATAGAGGAACAATAACCTTTCTCTCCTCAAAGAAGCCATAACTGCAGTGCTAGTATGAAATGGGCAACTTCATGAAAAGTTTGACTGTGCTGTGAACAGAAGCACAAATAGCCCCAAAAAAGTTAAGTGATTCATAAAGAAGTCAAAATGGCAAATGCAATTTTGGCTTAAAAGTCAAAGAGGTGTGGGCTTGGTTTGGTTAAGGTTCTGTGGTTTTTTCAGGTTGAAATCGTTTTGGAGTCTTCACAAAAGTGTAAAAGGAAACATAATTCTTAGCTTGTACTCACATTTCTGCCAGTCACCTATTGCACTGACCTGCATTTCAGGTGTGTAGTGAAAGTAAAGATCTCATTATTCTATGAAGGGTCTCAGTATTGCTCACAAAAGGGAGATTATAGGTAGAAAAGGGTGGGAATGGACTACTTTGACAATGACTTTGGCACCTCTGGATGAAAAAGAGCTGCCCTAAATTGTGATCTCTTAAGTATTGACTAACAAGGCTATTTCACAGGGAACTTTCACTATGCAGGTTGGCAAAGGGATGACATAAGAAAATTGAAATATGACATTCTACACAACCTCCATACTTCTGCAGACTATTGGGCTAAAGGTCTAGATGCTGTGAGATGAACTCTTTCAACTATTAAGCCTATGTCAAAGAATTTACAGTCTACCCTACTTACCACTTTGATGTCTGGAAAACTAATATTAGAAGGACAAAACTGAGAAGAAAGAAAAAGAAACATGTCCAAGTTACTTCAACCAGAATATAGAATAGTTTTTGTAGAAAAGTTGCCTAATCTCTATCCACTAAGACTCTTAAAAGCAGACTGGAAAAAGCAAAAAAACTTCAAATATTCTGAAGACAAACACCTTTTGTCTAGCTGGAAGATGTTTATATTTTCTTTAATTCCAGTACTGCTTAGTGAACAATGAAAAATAAAGTGGTTTGAATAATACATTTGGAATGAGGATAATCGTATCATTCATTAAAATTTGTCATCTTCATTACAACTCAAATTAACAAAGACATCATTATTCAGGAATACATTTACATTTGTATTTAAATTTATACTTTTGCTGAAACAGAGGAATTACAAATTCTGTGGTTTTGCTTAGCTTCCTGCATACAGATTTAATTCTAATATATTACTGCCCAAAGGCCACTGTGAACTACATATCAAACATGGGCAAAATTCTGTCCTCCTATCCCTGTAAGTAGAACGAAAAAGTAACTAGAGCATCGATGTTGATGGAGTGATTAATCCAATTCATTCCTGGAGCAGATGCTCATGCACCCATTACTGAAATCATGCTAAAGTGTGGAGGGAGAGTCAGGTGATGAGCTGGTTTTGAGCTGGCACTTTCGAGTGCCATCAGAATTTAAATCTAGAACAGTTTCATTTTCTTGAGGGTTTTTGCCAAGGTAATTGGTGGTCTTTGGACATTTTCCCTAAGCTATCTGTATGACAGAAGCAAATATCAGAAACACTCCATGGAGTGAAAATCAGACATTCCTATTACACTCCATTGGTTCAGTTAAATGTTATTACCTATATTATTTTAATGTTCCTTAAAATAAATAATTTCCATTTCAAATACTTCAATAAACAAAGAAGTTTTAAGCATTATTAAAATGCACACACACTGTTTGAGAACACACACGCCCTGTAACATGCACAAAAGCCAGCTTTTGCTGCTAAGATGATCCAAACACCTGTTATCACAGAAATACAGTAAAGTGTCTCAAAACTCTCAAGAATGTAATTTCTTGAACATTAATAGTAAAAAGAGGCCCCCTTCAATAATGCCTTTACATCTTTCTACATGATTTAATATAACTGAAGTTTAATATAACTCTTCATTTTCTAGGAGAGTGGGGGTAAGGGTAGGCTCAACACTAATCTCCACAAAGAAGAAATCAGCAGGACTTCTTCTGTTAGAAAAAAAAAATAAAAAGAGGATGAAGAGGAAGAACATGCAAGATGAAGTTATTGTTCCTTCTTTATTTTATATAAAAGTCTTGATTTTCGACATCTGTTTTTCCTGTGCATTTGTTCAGAACTACCCTCTGAATTTTTTCCTAACAAGTTTTGAAGAAAATGCTGTCTCCTTACCCCCTCTGAAAATGTGTTTTGGAAAACTTACTGTGTTTCTGAAACATGTTTTGTATTAATGATTTAGTAAACAGTGTGTTCATGAGATTGTAAAAATTGTCTTTGAGCCCCACTGAAATGAAAAAGAACTTACTGGAATGAAAAATACATGGAAACTACTGTAAAAAGAGTAGAAAACATGATTTCCTGCAGTCATGTCAAAACCTGATTTAACATATGCATAATTAATATGTTATGAAAAAAACACTTAGTCTTCAGAAAACACTGGACTGAGCCCGTCTGGTGGGCAGAAGATGCATCTAGAGGTAATCTAAATGAGATTACTAATGAAATTTTTAATATGAATTTTTTAAATTTAAGATTTTGCATGGAAATTCTAAGTGTAAATAAAGAAGCATAAATACAATTTCTAAAATGTCTAGTCCATATATAACGTATAAGTAGAAGTGGGTGGCTCTCATAGGGGGTCCTATGATATAGAGTAACCTTCACAGACAGGCTGTACTTGGCCACAAAGGCTTATACAAACTCTTAGTAAAACACTGTCTTAACTAAGGATTGTAAGCTGAAGACAAGAGAACTCTGGTTAGAAACAAAGTACACAATTCTTGGAGAGGAAGTGAAAAAGCACTGGAAGAAATTTGGAGATAAGCAACTAAAGGAAACAATGTGATTCTTCAGATTCAGACCCAGTTTTTTTCCATCCAGTTCAAGACTTTTAATAATGGAATCATTATAAAAAACCTTCATTCTTCCAGTAGCCAATTGAGAGGAGAAGGCATCATGCAAGGGTGATTCTGGATCTCGGTGTCTTCAGGGATGTCACCTACACAAGACACCATGGTCAGTTCAGGGGAAACTCGATGGATTTAAATTTTCATAGGGAATATCCGAACAGACAGCTCAGTTGCCTCAGATGTTTTTAAATTTCTCGGTTCTACCTTTCCCATATTGAGCTGCAGCATCCCATTTCTGCTCTGAAAGAGCTGCTTCTAGGGCTGATAGAGCAGCTCTATCCTCCATTCCAGTCAGGTCTCTGTTTCCACTGCAGTAACGAGCAGCTGTGCCAAAGAAGGCCTGCCATGGCAGTTATTTTAAGCAGTCCATTCACTAAAACAAATATAGAATAACAATTCAGAGGCCACAGATCCAGAGTCATCAGATGATTTACCAGAATGAAGTTCAATATATACAAAAACGGTTGACCCAGAAATGATTGTATAAGCCATTACTAATTTTCTGAGTCACCTACTCAGATCTCCATTGGATCTTAGATAATATCTTGTAGCTGAACTCAGAACTGCTAACAAAAAGCTATAGCAACTTCTCACCTAACAATTACTCATCCTCACTCTGCTGGGTGTAAATTTGATATGAAACATTCCTTGGTAGTTTCTGCCCCCATGCAGCCTACAGAACTTCTGTTCTGAGTGAACACTTAACGTCTTCAACATTTCTGTAGCCTTGAAGGAATAAACTTATTCAGATGAGCAGAACAAAAAGGCTGGTTCGTGCCCCAGTTCTTACTTCCCTTGAATTCTAAGCAGTCATCCATACAAACGCTGATTGTGGTATGGATGTAAAGCGAGCCATCATTTCAGTGTGCTGCTTCTCACAGTGTAAATGGCTACATAATGTGAGTGCTGAAAGAGGCCCCATCAGCTACAAAGAGCAATCTGATATTGAGGTACAAAGTTCATATTTTATTTCAGATAAGTGAATTATTTTCAGATATATCAAACACTTGACTAGTCAGTGACAGGTTATTTATGAAATTAAATTGAATCTTTTGTGTTGAATAGAGTAGCCATAGAGATCAAAAAAAAAAAAAAAAAAAGGAAAAAAAAAACCTATAGTGATTAGCAAGCTGCATGTTTTCTTTCCTATCAAAGATATATCAACATTTTTTCTCTATAAGACTTTGAGCATCAGATTTTCCTTGCCTTTCTGGCCTTAAGCACATGTTCAGCTGATTGGTTACATGAAATTTTTTTACAGCCTCTGGCTAGGTGCCACCTTCCAGCTTGCTTTTCCACATTCTTGAAATGATCAATCTGTTCCCTCTGTTTTGGGGGGATGAGACCTCGTGGTTCAACCAGCTTTTAACTGAGTTTCCAGGAGCACAGAGAGTGCTTCCTTTTACCTGCCAAGGTACTGTTACACATACACATGCCTAATACCTTACTTAAATATACTTGGTTATTTTTTCACTAACTAAAAAGCAGTCCTGTTTTGGAATTGTAGCTTCTTTTGTTTCTGGAACACTAAGCAATACTCATTATGTATATGTGTATATGTATGTGTATGTACATGTATATGTATACGTACATGTGCATATATATGTCTTGTAGTAATTTTTTTTCTTCATATATTAGCATTAGTTCAAGACTAAATAGGTTTGACTGAGTTTGTTATTTTCTGCATTCTTAGTGACAAAATGACACCAAGCTGAATGTAGATCCTGTCTCAATCCATGCCAGTATGCAGGAATCTGGAATTTCCATTTTCCGTCTTCCAATGGGAAATTAGCAAGTTACTGATTTTTGATCTATTCCATTAGCTTTGGCAAAAAAGCTTTCCATAGAGAAGGTGGACAATAAGAAATTATTAGCAGTACATTCTTATTACATATATAACAATATAATTCTTATATTAATTATCCCAACCATCTTTGAGGAGATGAAGTTTTGATGTCAATGTTTTGCCATACTTGTCAATTTTTTCTAACAAATTCTTTTGATTTATCTCCAGGTATTCAAGAAAGATATCACATAGATACTCTGTAAGCTATAGAAAAATTTACTGTATTGTATTTTCCATTCCGTACAGACTTGAGCAATATTTTTCCATAAAAGATTCTGAATTCTGAAAGCATAATCTGGTTGTTTTGTCCCTGTAAGAAGGATCCTACCTTTGGCAACTCTATAACTTTTTTTTTCAGTATATAAGTCATCAGTAGATCAAGACCATGTCACTGACCTATGCTTTTATTATAACCATTACTTTACCACTACATATATTTTGGCATTCTCTTCACCAAATAAGATTGTAGTTAATTTCTAATTCAGTGAAAAAAGCTTTCAATAGGTTAGGCTAATATACTCTTGATCATGGCCAGAAAGATAAATCATCATATCAATTAACATAGCTTTATTATCCCTATGTATATTTACATCTAATATTAGCTATTTTGTTATGTGACAAAGCTGGCATTGTGTTCTTTCAGTTCATCCGTCAAAATGTACCATGAAAACCAAGCAAATAACTTAAAACACTACTCTTAAACATGTGCAGTATACTGAAAGGCACAGTTACGTGAGAAGTGTATTACCCAAGATGTAATCTAAAACCATAAAATGACAAGAGGGAGCTTATAGTGGAGAATGTAGATGAAAGACAACTATATAGACAATTTATATTCATATAAACGCATAGAGTTATATATATGCTTCACTATATATGATGATGTCTGACTTCATCTTAGATAAATACATTGGTTATGATACTGAAATAGCTTTGTGGATGAGTTTATAATGAAGTCAGCCACGGGATTACATGAATGAAAGAGGGATCTCCAATCACCAACCTAGGGTAATAAAACATTGTCAAAAAAATTGTCACTTAGGCTTATACTTCCAATATTCAGTACCAGGTTTTCTCAAGACTGTCTACAAAAAAAAGAACTGAAAGTTAGAATTGAGATCACAACAGATGAGAAACTTAAGAAAAACAGTGAAAACAGGGAGTTGGAGACTGACTGCAAGCCATTTCTAACTTGTGCTTAAAAAATAATTTTCATATCAAATGATATTTCCAATAAAAAAACATAAAACTCTAAGATCTCATCTGAAAAACAAGATTGCAATCACCAGTTTTCAGAAGGACTAATTAAATGTTTAAGATGATTGAAAGAATGAAAAATTACAGAAAAATAAAAGAATTTGATAAACAACAAAATAAAAGAGTTTTGAGGAAAATATTTTTGACACATATAAGTAGAGAAAACAAGTTAAATGTTATGCAGGCTTGAGAGTTATTCAAACAAAATTTTTAGCTGATAGAGAAAGCAGTGGTTTATGAACAGAGCTAATTTTTTTCGTGACTAAAAGGTTACAAAATATTGGGAGTTGAAAGGGACCCATGAGGACCATTGAGCCCAACTCTTAAGTGAATGGCCCATACAGGAGTAAAACCCACAACCTGGCTGTTATTAGCATCATCCTCTAACCACCTGAGCTCATCTCAGGGACAAAGAACCCTGCATCATGCTCACCCTGTCCAACCAGTCTACAGTAATAGAATAATAGTACCTCTTTAGTTCAGCACAAAAAAAAAAAAACCCAGAAACCCCCCAAAAACAAACAAAAAAAGGGATTTAATTGAGAAGTAATTTGTTTGAAAAACAAATATTAAAACACAAATGGTTTACAGAAATATGAGAGATTGTTTTAATGAGCCAGGAGGTTTCATGCATTATCATCCTAAGATGCAGGGCCTAAAAAAACCTCACCAGTTGTTATCCTTCTCCACTCACTGGGAATGGATTTAATTAAAAGGCAGCAATTAATGTCCTGCACAGTAGTTACATAACTACCACTGCATGATATGACAGCCAGTTACAAAGGACATGGACTGAATTTCATCCAGCAATTTGTAAGCAAAATATCCCACACCCAGTTAAGAATCCCATGGGCTTTTTTGGTGGCCCAGTATCAGTCTTTGTCCCCATTTTGGTCAAAGTCTTAAAGCTTCCCAATGGCTGCACATTGTCATGTTGGTGGAGCAATTATCAATTCACTATTGTGTTTTCCTTGGTAATTTATGTTTGAATCCTTTGTAACATCAGAGTTTTAGGTATCTTCGAAATAATTGTGGAGTAACATTAACTAGTCCATTACAGTTCCAGTTTTCTAACAAGGACTGTTCGACAATTCCACAGCTATAGGGATTTATTTGTGCTTTCCACCATTTTAATTTCCACCATTCTTTAATTCAATCAAGCATATGCTACATAAAGCTTAGGACTGTGAATAACGGGCAAAGATATTTTATGATTTTGACTCTATCTCACTTTTTGAGACCCAAGACCCATTTTGTTCTTTAATTGCTCATACAGAATACAAAATAAAATGAAGTTCAGAAAAGCTCAGGTGGAAGGAAAATGTTAGTTGTTTCATTTCCTCCTCAAGAAAAGTTCTATCATTGCCTGGGTGATGGACCTTTTTACCATAAATCTGAACAACTTTCAACAATATTGAGCATGCTCACCAAGATCATGACAAGGCAAAAATTAAATCTATTTTAAAGAGGGCTCAGTAGACTCAGTCTTTTATGGAACCATGTCTCTGACACTTCTATGCTTCTTACCCAATCTGTAAAATGAGTTTTAATCCAATGATTCTGACTTGCAAGATAATACCAATATTTCATGCATTTTGACTTTCATAACTAGAGTTTAAATATTGACTTAAAATAAGACAATTTTGAAATATATGTAAAGATTTGTATTGCTTGTCAGAAATATTTAGGCCATATACCTCTGTGGAACCACTCAGGCTTGGGAATCCATAAAACCCATAAGCTTTCTGTGGCATCTTTCAGATGTATTCTAGGACACAGAAATCTTTGATAGGGCCTGAGCATAAGACACACATGATCACAGAAAAGGGTTGTTAATTGTATTTTAAAAAAAAATTAAATATTACAATAGAGAATAATATTTTTAAAACAATTACTCTTCTAGAAAGCCAAAACAAAAATTTTCATGCTAATTCCATCAGGAAATGTAATTTTCACCTAGACTAATATCACAGAATTTATCAAGAAGAAGGGACAAAAGTCATATATGATGCCCAATTTTAACTGAGGTAGGATGCAAAAAAAAAAACCCCATCCTCTTTTTGGACTATTTCACATTATATTTTTAAGGATGATCACAGTATTATAATCACTTCAGCTTTGACACATCATTGAAAAGAATTTTTTTTTTTTTTGTAATTTCTCTACAAGATGTAGTTTGCCTCTAAATCCTGCTGTGCAGGGGAGTTTATAGCACTAATGAAAATATAAGTGAAATAATAGTCTAGAGCAATGATTACTACCCGTAGGATTTTGTGACTAAGCAACACCTACTAGCTAGTCAGTCTGGGTTTTTCATGTCTTTGAAGGAAACAGACAGCTACCTGGATCACGAACATTTTTACATGTCTTCCAAAACACTTTTAGCTCCAGAAATTTTCTGTAATATAGTTTGTGCTTTTCAACTCCTTAATAGTAATGAGAAGGGGTTTTTCCTGACTTCTTGCTCGTGTCAAAAGAGGTCCAGTGAACAAAAAAGCAGCTAAGAAAGAAAATCATAATGTCAATATATGGTACTTGATTGAGATTGGAAACAAAGGCAGATAGGCTGCTTAAAAAAATAAAGCTTGAAAAAAATATTTTAGCTTATTAATAAGACCTTTAAGAGACACAGAAAGGGCTCATTAAGTGGAAAATTACCAAACAAAAACTTGCTACTTTTTTTGCAAGGTTGCACATTTTGGAAGACTTACTAAGCACTATTTTTATTTGAGCAACATTCATAAGCACAGTCCTAATCTTCTCCAGCTCTGTACATGACTCACTTTCTTATGGTATGATTCTCCTGCTTTCCACACAGCTGTCTAGACAAGTACATGTTATAGATACACTT
>VZSR01000520.1:31599570-31615867 GCA_013398615.1 Brachypodius melanocephalos
AAAATAGAGCCAGTGAAAATCTAGTTTTGCAATCAGTGGGGAACTCATGATCAGACCTGGACACACTGAAATTGCCTTGTTTCTGATATAGGGAAGATATTCCAAATGCTGGCAAAACATGAGTCAGGCACTCCCAATTCCTCCCACTGTGCACACGGGGCATACACAAAACAAACACTGGTTGTATGATTTTCACCTTTGTTGCATCAACAGCAGCAAGTGATTGTTTCCCATCCACATGTGTCTGGGCAACAAACAGCATGGTGCTCACTGAAGGCAGAGGTGGGGAGACCCCATTTGTGTGTACCAGCTGAGACTGGCTCAGCTGGCAAGAAAACAAAGATCGGGGGAGAATTTGCTGAGTAATGAAGCAGAAGTCTGGTCAAGCTACTCCTCCACAAGGCATTGAAATGTGAAGTCCAAATTTGTCCAAACTAAAGTCCAAACTAAATACAACCACATTGTTGAGGAAGAAGTCCCAGCCAACTTGGTGTCCTGTAAGGAACAGAATTGCTCTACAGTAAATTTTGTCAATGGACATCAGGAGTGGCATCTGATGACAAAAACCCACCAATAGGTAGGAATTAACCAGCTGGAACAATTCCCTCACCAAACAAGCTCAGCTGCAGCATCAGAGTCATATGAGGCCATCAGAGCTGCTCTGGATAAGCATCTGTGCAAGACTATTTTTAAATGAGATAAAACTAACAAAATCTAGAGAAAATAATCTAAATAAAGCTTCTTACATCATTAGGAGGTAGACATTTCTGTGACATTATGGAGATAGATCTGTCTTCCTCTAAGCTTCAACACTTCCTGTATCCAATCTTATAAGAGGGTCTTTCAGGCATTGTACAAGCCTTAAGAGAAATCTCTTAGTTTCAGCCTCAAGAAGCAAAATATATTGAAACTGAACTGAGACAAGAGGTCGAGGCTGGTGCTGCAACTTTGCTTCTGCTCCCTCCCACTCTATTTTTTTCTCCTATATCAAAAAAGGTATTTGTTTCACAAAGTCATTCCTGAGAAAATTTAAAACAGCATAAACATAAAACCTCTACAACAGATGTCAGCATGAGCACAATATATAATTAAACTGTAGAATTCACAGTCCCAAAACATTACTAGGGTGCATTCTTAAAATGGACTATGTATTTGTTACTATAAAAAAATCAACTTTCGCAGATATTTACAGGAACAAAACTACAGGGCCCTTCAGTAAATAATTGAGTATTAGAGAAGCTTTCATAGAATTGGCAATTTAGTGCTAATTTTATACAAAAAGAAATTAAATACTAAATAAAAAGTTAGTTTCGTAATCAAAATTAAAGTCATCATAAAAAGAATGTTATAAATCTAAGCATGGGTGACATACTCTTACTAACAAACAGTGTATCCTAGACTGACAACGTCACCATTTGTGATTTTCTCACATACAACTCCCCAGTCTATAACCTGTATGTCATCCTGCCGCTCTTACTCAGGAATTCCAAGTAGGAAGCTCCTCGCTGCCAATATTAATTGTATATTTCTGAAAGATTTGAAGTGGGGTTTCACTTATCAAAACACTACGTTTTTAGGGTGTTTATTTGCCCTGTGAAACGACCTGAATGTATTTCAACTGGAAATAACTCTGTTAGACTTCCTAATTTAATTCCACAGATTGCCTTATCTCTTGAAGAACCTCCCAAACAACATTGATAGTCCTGTCTATCCATGTCTAAGGCAGCCAGTGACCAGCCATTCATCTGCTGAGGGTTGTAGTCTTTTATATTGAATAAACTTTACAAACACAGGCTTTCTAATGCATTATTCTACTGAATGAAGTTTACCAGATAGATGAAATTGAAACACACTTGTAAAATGCTTTTCAGGAAGCTAGGCTACAATGACTGTTTTGTGATAAAAAGTGATCAAGCAATATCGTGAAGCATGGGATTTGATTATTCTCAAACACAGAAGTAAAGCAATATAACACATCTAATATAATTTATGCAATAAACTACATTATCTATGCTTTGATTTATACATAACCTTGAAGCAGAAAGAGAACAAAGGAGCAAAAAATTTAATTTAGGATGAGTCTGATCACTGACACATTGTGAAAATAAAGACTCAGGATTTGATCTTGGGGACACTTGGAACTTTAACTGAAATGTGAATCAGGCCTTTCTTTGAACAGCAGTCAAGTATATTTTTCCTATATTTATTTATTATATGCAATTTATAATTTTTTCCTCATTTAAAAGAAACATCTTTCTCTCCAAGTACTTTAGTGACTAAAAATTCATATCAAGTGCCTCAAGCACATGATATTTATGTGTAGTAAGGGGCTCCAGAAACCATTTGCAAACCTCCCCTTGATAAAATATTGAGCACACTCATAGTTCTGTGCTATACCTACTTAATAATGTCAGTAAAACCATGAGTAAAACACAGGCCCAGAAGTGTTTTGCTTTGTGAAATTTCTTCCAGTTCTAGTTCAGCACTAAAATAATTATGAGATATTTTAATAAACAATACTCCTTATTGAGAAGAGTAATTATAAATAATTTATTTTAAATTTCATTATTTTATAAATTAAGAAGGATTGTATCAAAGTAACAAGGTATCAAAGTATTGTAGATTTCTATTCTTAAATGAGGGAGGGAATTTTTCCATGGAAGATAATATAAAAAACCAACAATAACTTCATCACTCCTCAAAGTCTCTGAGCTGGATCTCAACTTAGAAGCCTTCATCCTCTTCCTGTGAGATCATCTCTGAACCGTCCTGAATTTCTGCTTCCCTGAATCTGTTTAAGTCCTCTGATTTCTCCTACAAATATATTAACCTCCCTACTCAAAATATTGTCTTTCCAAGCTCCCAGACCACATAGTTTCAATACCCCAGGAGGTTTTCATGTTGCTGTTTTAGTGGTCTTGTGCTATGTTTGGATGGGTTGTTTGTTGTTGGGGTTTCGAGGTACTTTTTTGTTGTTTTGGTTTTTGTTTGTGTTGCTTCTTTGTTTGTTTTTATTAGCCCCCTTGTTTTCTCACATTTATTTAAAATATTTCATTTGCATTTCCATTTGATATAGCTTAGTGTATTTATAGTACTATATCATCATGGACAAAAGGGGCTAACAGAGATCTGAGGAGGAATTTCTTTGTGCAGTTCAAATGCTTTACTTCTTGCTTCACCCACCACATAAATAACAGACTACACCTTCCTTCTTATTCCAGTTTTGTAGGTTATGTCCTGAACTGTTTCCTTGGCTCTCCTCAATTGGGTTAGCAATCACTCAAGCAATGAGCTCAAAGGTACTAATGGCTGAAAGCCTAATCCTTGCAGTTTACCCTTGCACCTTCCAAACTACAGCTTTGCTCATATGTCAGATTAGATGTTTGCTTTTTAGCAACGGCGTGTTGCTTTTTACTCAGTTTGTGATCTAAATTATTTACTTCTTCTGCTGACCTTAAATATGCCCAAAGATTTTCAGATCTCATATTTAGCAGCTGATTGTCTTCACCTAGATTTTTTCATGTGTAACAATTAAAAAAAAAAAGTTCCAGACATTATCAGAGAAAGCTTAATCTCTAAACCCAAGCATTTTCCAGAAGAAGACCAGAAATTGGTTTTTTTCTTACAATTCCTAAAATTCAATCCATCAGTTATCTCAAGACTCACAAATAAGAATTAGCTGATTAATTGACACAAAAAAAAAGAGAATAAGAAAGTATTAAGGAGCCCATGATAGAGATGGCTTGTCCAACCAGACTGAACAGAGAAAATTCTAACCTGAGTCTCAGTTTCTTAATGGAGACCCAGTCTTGGTCACTATGGATATCCTATTAGGCACCCAAAATGTCCACTCCTTGGTCAGAGCAAGCACCACGTGACAGTGATATCTACCTGCCTGTACATAAAGCCACTTTCAGCAGTAATTAACAGTGTCAGTCAGTACAGAAATTTTTATTGCCCAGTTACTCTCTACCTCCCCTGTCATAAAAGCACAGCTTGGATGAAACATCCCTTGAGTCTGTTCTGGCTTAGAGACTGCCTTTAGGAATAAATTGTGTTGATGAACTAGATTTTCATCTTAATTGCTGCCTTCAAACTCAAAACAACCTCATGAGATTTCAGGGATGTCAGCATTCACAGCAGCAACAACACAGAAACCAAACCATTCCTACCCTCCCCCAGGTGCAATCTGGCCATGGCACTCTCAATTCTATTATCATTTTTGTTCTTGCCAAAAAAATGCCAAAAAAAAGCCTTTTTAAAAAAATCACCGACATTAGTTCTCAGATACTTCCAGATGGAGTTTTGGCTCAACATCTGAAATATTTATTAACTGACCAAAAATATTCTCCTGTAAGACAAACATTTTTACTTTTCAACTATAGAATCAAGTACAGAAGACATTTGGGTTTAATCCTATGTGCTGTCACAGGTTAATGGAGCAGACAATGTTTAAAATCGACTGGCCTTACTGTGAAAATATATTCATTAGTACAGCTAAAGAAAGAACGTCATCTTTAATTTAGAAGTCAATTTAAAATTAAATTGGCATAATAGTTAGATAAAATATTTTAGGCCTTAGAGGACACTGTTTAGTGGTAGGGGTAGGAAAGAATGAATTTTTATAGCAATGGAACATTTCCTACAGCTTCTGGGTTTGCAACATCGAAAAAGTAAAAATGATCCAATCAGTTTTGCCGGGGTGCCTCTGACACGTGGTCAGACTCCACTTTACTAATCCTGATCTTTGGGTTGATCCAATATCAGCCATCCTGGGAGCTGGAGAAGGCAATTCTGTTGACTTTCTCAGAAAACAGACTAAAAAACTGAAAACTTTGGAGATCCCCTATTCTATTGGCAAAGGAGTTCAACCTTGCTTGCAATGAATGAAATTAAAGTAAGCAAAGGCACAGAAAGTATCAAGGCAGAAGTGGAGCAACAGGCAGTTAGTCCAGGATCCCAAAGAACCCACACCACATCAGCTGGGTTTATGTTTTTAGTGCAGAAATGCCACAATCAGCTTTGCGGTTTTCATAAGGAAAGATGGTGTGTAAGGAAAGGAACTGCTCAGCAAAACCTGTTAGAAACAATGCTCACATGGCCCTGTCAGATCACTGATTCACAAGCACATCACTCTTTTCTCAGGAAAGAGGTATTGTTGCTCAGAGGAATGCAACAAGAAAGGAGACTCCTTACTGGTTACAACATATTAAACTATTAAATTTTAAAGACTCTAACTAGCCCTTTTGGCAAAGGAGCATCCTATCTACTTCAAAGGTGACAACTCATCTGAAGAGGAAATTCAGGGGACATCTATCAACCCACGGATTAATCTCTGTGACCTTATAGCACATTTCTAATAATTCTTCCAAAATTCCTTCTTATCCCTGATTAACTACATTTCTCATAAAACTAGACAAATAGGGGTGAATGCTTGTCTTTCTGCTGACTTTGAGGGAATCCCAGAAAGTCAGAATGGATTTTTTAGGATATGAAAACATTGATAAAATGCATATCTCATTCAAGAAACATTTTTAAAAGAATATTAAACCAGCAAGTTTCACTTTAATCCTTTAAAAGGCAGTAAATTGAGTAAAAGGGGAAAAAAAACCCAGTTTTAATTACTCAGACAAGAAATGACAAACATTTAACAACTAGAAATGAAAACATCCTTAAGTGAGACCTGTTTCCAAAGTGACTTCAGGGGTGGATTTTTTAAAGAACAAACCCTATTTGAACATAGCTTAAATAGATGCCAAGAAAATAATTCTGGGAAAGAATTTTAAATTCTGCAAGTGATCCTGTAATGACATTAGATTATCCTTCCATTTATGCTTAATAATCTGTAAAACAGTGGATAATTTACTCCAGTGAAACCTCAACCTGCTATAATTTCATTTGCAGTCCTTAGCGAGCCAATTTCACAAATTCTTTTTTACTTTTCTTTTAAACTGACAATTTTAATGCATATTGATCTGATGGTATACAGTGTATAAATCTGTCTCTCATCTGTGGAGAGGGAATGAAATAAAGATTACAACTGACAAGACAAACTTGAGTAGTTTAACCTAATCAATCTATGTAATCAAATGTCACTCACTGTCACCGTTGAAGTACCTCCTGCATTTAATTCATGAACAGTATTAACAGTCACCCCAAAACCTCTGAGGATTAAGGGTAGGCCTCAGGTTCAAACTAAAAATCTGAATTATAAGTGTGTAATCAAAGAAAAATTTTCACCCTGTTTCTTATGCACCTGTGAAGAAAAACCTTTTAGATAATACAAATTAAATTAAAATGAACAAGTACCATACAAGTTTGTGCATAACATAAAACAATGGGATGAATACAATTAATGCATCTTTCTGGATCCTATCTGATTAAGACTAAAGATAATTATTCTGTCATGAATAGTTGACAATATGCAGGAATACACTGTATTTTGCTTAGATTTCATCCTATTCATCTACCTACAATAGGCTGCAATTTACTGTCAGTGCCAGAGTTGTGATCAAGCAACAAATGGGCAGAGAAAGTCAAAATATTAAGTTTGGGATCATAAACTGTGAAAATATATGTGTTACTTAATATGTTTGTCCTGTTATTTTTAAAGCATTTCTTAGAAACCAACAATTTTCATATGCATCTAGACAAACCTGTTTGAAAGGAAATGTTCTCTACATTTTCTTTATGTCTCTGCTGGGATGGATCACAAGTAGAAAGGGTGTGTTCAGTATTTGAGTCAGTTGTGAACTAAATTACTCACAAATAATTCTTGACATTATTCAAGTAGTGTTAAGTCTGAGTAATGACAGAGACCGGAAAGGAGCTTGTTTGCAGCTGTCATGATCCATTACTACAGCATATATCTTTCCAAGATGTTTAAGATTATGAACATCTCGTCTACAGCCGCTGCGCTGGGCTTGGTTTGAGCCATTAGATATTTCCTGGATGTGTGTTAACACAGCCAAAAGCCATTTCAGGTTCGTTCCAAATGGTTCTAAAAAATAATCTGATAATATTTGAGCTGTTTGAATAAAAGAGAGGCTTAGATTAGCTTTCAGAGTCAACAGACTCAAATTAAAAGTTAACTAAAATTCCTTAAAAAGAAGCTCCACCTATAGCAAAACAGTCAGTAATTTAGGATTCTTTCATTTCATTTGAAGACTAGATTTTCTGTAGCACGTTCAGAGTTTCAGGAGAAATTCCTAACATGTAAGTTTTTTTTATTAGTACATTTTGTCCCAAAACATCTCTGAACTTGTCATCTCATCTTACTGGTGTTTTGGTACTTTCAATCTCATTTCATTTCATGCTACTGTGTAGATATAGCTCATCCATTCCTCTTAGTGCCTTATTCTTCCCACCCTCTTTCACTATAGATAAAATAGTAGCTTATTAAAAAGCACTGTGCCTCCATAAACATGGGCCATGATCTCCAGCAGCCTCAATAGGTACTACTTTATTTATAGGGGTCGTGTCCCCCCCCATCAGAGGAGACAGGTCAAATCAAAGGACCCAGTTCTGTCTTCAAATTTGTAGTCTGTCACTGTAATCAGCTTGAAGCATTTTGCTAAGAGGAATCCAAAGCATTGCACACCTTGTAATAATTACAGAATGACTCTACCAAATCATGAAATAGCAAAATCTCAAAATAAACAACTAAACCACCACAAGGAATAATATCAGCTCAGCTGCAGATATTTTTCTGCCCCATCCGGTGCTAGAGGAAGCAGGTTTCCTCCTCATGCTGAGTACATAGAGTTTTGACTCATGTTACCAGGAAGGCTGAAAGGAGAGGCCTCCCCCAAGCTTTTGAACTCATCTGGTATCTACTCACACAAAGACATCAATGTTCTGAGAGAAATTAGCCCCTGGAATGTTTTTGTTTTCAAAACTGTGTTCTGAAAAGGCAGTGTTTGCCACACATCTGGAAAAAGTGCTCATAGGTTAAGGATGAAAATGGGAAAGTCTTGAGAAAATAAAACATGAAAAGGGGCAGACTGGGTGGGAAAACTGCTGCAGACTAAGTGAGAGGATGAAAGGGAACTATCCTATCAGGAGGATGTCTTGCAGAGAAGCTTACAAAGATAGCATTTTCTTCTGGGGCTTGGAGATGCTTCGCTTGACACACTTCACTCCCCAGCAGAGTGGGAGGACAGCTAACTTGAGATTTTATAGGAAAGTGAAATCTTTGAGATATAAATACATAGAAACGATCACAGAAATTTTACACAGGGTTGGTTGGGTGTTTTTTAAAACATCCTTTTTTTGCTAGGGAACTGCCTTACGACATTCCGATGGTAGGGCTTAATGGGTGGGAGAAAACAAAGAAGATACAGAGACCTTAAGTGCCATTTTCTTCTGGCCTGCTTTTTTGTCTGTGGTCTTCCTAACTGTACTTAGTAGTAAACTGGAGGTATAAACAAACAATATGTGAGATGTACTGCAGTACATAATATTGTGATAATCAACAATGCACTGCCTGCTGCAGCCTTTTCTCCAGCCTATCAGCAGATCTCAAGCCTGTACCTGAAGTTCAGCTGATAGCTATGAATACCTTTACAGTCCTTGCAGTCTTTCCAAACAGTCAAATGTACTCACTAAGATTGAAGTTGGAGCTCATTTCTAGTATTAGAAATATTGCCATTGCTAGAGGGATCATCTGACTTAGATTTCCAACACGGGCTTCATAACTGATTTCATATGATCTGACCATTCCCATCTGTAAAGACCTACACAGATCTTTCTGTTATTTGTGTTATTTCTGTACATACAGAAAAATAAGACTAGGCAGCCATCCAGCATTTGTATAAATATGATCTGTAACCAAGTGGAGGGGAAGAAACACGTGAATACTATATAAATACAAAAACAATAAATTGTCTGGTAAGGCATTAATTAATAAATCAGTAAGCTCAAGGATATTTACTAGCTTGCAGATGTTACTGTAATGCAAGAAAAAAAAATCATACGTGAACAGGAGTGAAAAAAAAGAAAAGGTCAGAAAAACATTCTCCTTCCATCACAATTATGTCAGACAAGATATCAATATATGAAATGGACTCCAAGTGCCATGGTAAGTCTGAAGAACAGTTCTATTCATTCTATGAAATCATAAATTCCACAATGAGGAAAATAATTCAAAGCATGTATCAATACAATGTGCACAGAGAGAAAAAAAACAATGAAAGTTAAATCATAGTCTATTGAAAACTCTAATAAAGATTAGTGGTTGACCTACAAGTCAAAGACTCTTGACAACAGATTTTAAGGTCAGAGGCGAGTATTAGATTGTCTGCATGCTACAATCTAAGGATTTTAATTACTTATCATTGACAGAGAGCCTATGTCAATTATATAATTTCAGTAAAACATGCACTTGATTTGAAAGCAGTAAGATAAAATCTACCACTTTTCTAAACAGTTTGTTCTCTTAGTATATTGGAAAATGCTGATCTGGATATCCATAGACTGACAAGAACTTGAATTTCAGTCATTTCACCATTACAGAGTGTCAGTCAGACTATTTTTCCATAATGATCAATAAATATAAAGAAATTCATCTCTATCCCACACCCAAAGCACCATTTCAAAGGAAAAATTTGAATAAACATGGAAAAGGCTTGAGACTTCAGCCTAGAAGTGAAGAGAAAAAGGCAGAGGGGCAGAATCAATCAAAATACTTCTCTTTGTTTTTCTCATTGACTAGATAAAGTACCTAATCTATTTTTCTCCCCTGTGCCTACCGAAATTTGAGTCTTGACTGTTGAGAAGCCTGATCCTGCTGTCTGTCTCTCCAGGACATTGAACAAGAAGTTTGGTTGTTTAATGCTTCCAAATTCAAGACATTTGCTATACAAAGAAGAGGCATGGCAATAATGACTTTTATCACTCTTTGAGTTTTCAGTTTCAGCATTTTATGCTGAAATGTTTTCATTTTCGCACTTGCAGAGCATAGAAAAGTGTCTGAGTGTATGGATGCCATACTGCCTGGTGTCCCTCTTAATCCTGTCATTTATCAAGACATACTAACACCCAATAAGCCCCTGTTAGTGAACGTGACCTTGGGAACAACAGCCCATGACAATATTTCCAGTTAATTTCATTATATGCATACTTTTATCTCATCAAATCAAATATATGTTCTTCTATGTGCTTCTTGAAACCTAGAAAAGAACATACTAGAAGCATAAATTTTCTGGAAACTGGTCAACACTTACATGTTCCCTTTACATTACATTTCACAAAGCATTTTCTACTAGTTATGTGCTTACCTAATAGGTTTTAATTAAAAATTTCTCATATAATGCAGTGCCATTGTTCAAAATAAGTGGTAATATCAGTTTATTTAATCTTGTTTTGGAAACAAAACTACATTTTTAAAAGAGGGAAGAAAAAAATCTAAGCAGAAATGAATAAAGGACAGGGTGATGCAATATACATGGGGAGGTGAGGGATGAATGAGAATCAAAGTTGATATAAACTAATCTTGTAATCAGCCATATGTGCACACTAATCACAACTCACTAAAAATGAAGGAGCTGTGAAAAATGCTTGGAATGCATTGCATATATGTCACATGTATGTGTTCATATCAAGGCTCCTTCAAACATAAATCTCATCCTAAGAAGGGAAATATAACTGAGCATTCACAGCAGGATATAATAATAACAGAGAGGAATTCTGTTTTAAGCTGTTTCCTCCTGATAATTTTATTTGTTTCACAGACATAGGCAAAACTCAGATGGAAAATTAGGACAATGTACAAAAAATTGTTCCTTGTAAACATTGTTGGCAGAGATTGAACATCATCTGAGAACCCAGAGAAAATGGTCTAAGGAAAGGAAATCCCAAGGAAATGGTCTAATTCCAGTCTGAAAAAATGGATCACTGTGAACTATGAAAACCTGAGATATTCCTTCTTTAACATGCAGAATAGATTTTGCAAAATGAAAACTAGCACCTGTTACTGGTTTTAAACCTGTGCTAATAAGTAAACCTCAAATATTTTCCTCATCTGTGTTGGACTAGTATAGCATATTTCACTTAAACCAAGTGCATCAAGTGGATAAATTCATCTCTTTTTCAAGGTACCACAAAAAACTGAAAAGGGCTTAAATCCATCCTTGGTTTTATCTGCACTAAGATGCAATGTATTCTGGTGATTGACTCAAATGCTCTTTCAGTATTAGTAGAGATTTAGACAGAACAGGACAGACAAAGTGAGGTTATCCTGTTCTGAGGCATACATATTCACTCCACCCCCTTTTCAGTGCTGTGAAGGCAGAAATTGGATTAAAGTCAATCCATTCTGCACCTCCAGCAAAAATATTTGTCCCCTGGCTAGCATACATGGAACATAACTCTTAATCATCTGTTTCTTTCCTCTGTTATAGGAACTGGTTAAGAGCACAGGCCAACAACTCCATGCTTTAGTTACCCCCAAAAGGTACAAATTCTAGAGAGCAACAGAAAAACTGAATTATCAAAACTTTTTCGTATTTAGGCCAGGGTCTTATCATATATGGGGTTGAGCTGCAGAAGAGCTGAACCTCATCTGCCCCTGAAACCTGTAAAAACAGCTTTTGCTGACAGTCTTGAGAATTTGGTCACTGCATTGTAAGTTATCATGTAATCCTTGATTATTTAAGAAAAATCATTCTTCCTTTCCTGCTCGAGAAAAAAGTGATGCACTAAACAATGGTCTGAAGGCAAACACTTCCCAGAACAGACTAGCAAAGGCATTAAGATTGTCCCTGTCTCCCAGCACACTGCATGGGGATCAAATGACACACATGCACTGCACCTCAGGGAAGTGCCAGGACCACTGTGCCCTTGCAGCTGGGTGCAAAGGGGAACAGGAGCCTGACACAACTGGCAGACCCAGGGCTGGCTACAGGAACCACCAGGAGAAAGCCCAGTCAGGGACAAAATCCACTTGGCACAGAGAGAGAGGGCTGGAGACAACACAACACACCTGAACAAGGGGTCTAACAGGTCTAACACATTCACACCAGGAAAAGATTAAATTCACAAACCTGAGCTTAAATGAGAACATTTCAGGGGGAATACCTCAGAGGAAACAGGTCAGGACTGGTAAAGCCTATTAGCACGCTCTGGGCTCTGCCACTCTAAAATATTGTTGCTCTCTTACTGCAGTGGGAAGAGAAGGATTTGGGAAAAAACCCAACCCCAAATACTCATTTCTGTGTCTGTTTCCTCTTAAGCGTAAGGTTTTGGGTTGTCCATCTTGTCTCTGCTGAGGACACAAGGTCTACAGCTCTTAGAGAAATTAAAAGAAGAATATAGACTTAGCCCTTTAAAAAAGAAAAGCTCAAATAAAATTATGGGTCATCTCCCTAATGCCTAAATTATTTGAATAGCTGTATATCAAAGCGAACAGAATTGTCTCCTTTAGTTAGCTGTGAACCATTTTAGGTAAAAGTCACAAAATGTCAAAACATCTTATATTTAGTCTACACAAGTGCAGATTCAATGGCATGTGTGGGGTAAACATTTCTTTATCTCTCTCTATAACTGCATGCACAGCAGCTTTTTCTCTACTTGGGTTTTTTTGACAATTCTTTCCCAGTGAGACTAGTTTAACTGGGTGATAACATCAATGGGAATGGAATTGTTTCCAAGGGTTCAGGAACTTACAGTCTCATTTCATGTCTGACTGGGTATGAGCAGTCTTGAGTTACAGTTTAACTGTAGTTATGGACTGTAGAGCTTCAGTTTTTTAAGCATGAGCAGACCCCACTACAGTTTAGGCCATTGCTAATTTTTCCAGCACCATCATTTTTACTGGTGTGACAGCATGGGATCCTTGAAAGAACATGTAGAACATGAGGCAGCTCCTCACACTGTAAAGATCACAAATATTATCATAGATGCTAAGATTTAAAAGATATTTCGGGTGTGTGTTGGTTTTGATGTGTTTTCCTTTTTTAACACTCCATTTATAACCCAGATAAAATTAGAAATACTGGCCATAGCCCATGTTTGAAATCAAAGAAACAAATACAATGATTATGCCTTTAAAGGAGGGATCTTGGTGTAGTACTGTGTTCTCCTCTTCATGAAAAACAAATGATGCCAGATCCTTGGCAATTGATTTGTAAAAGAGACTGATTGCCAGGGAGAAATGGCAGAGGTACCTGCCACCTTCTATTAGGTGGCAGGCACCTCCGCCATCTCTTCACAACCAGTTTCTTGGTGGGTACTGAAGCAGAAAAAAGCAAAATTATATTTGTCATCTTTACTTTAAGGATTTTGACATACCCAAAAAAAGAACTCGCTTCTGTTTTAGCCATTCTTTGAATAACAAGATAATTTCTGCCACTTTTTCACTCCAAAGTTAAAACCAGTTACACTCTGATATTAAAGAATCACAGAATCACTGAATATTCTGAGTTGGGAAAGGACTTGCAAGGATCAGTGAAGTCCAAGTCCTGCACAGGACAGTCTGAAAAATCACACCATATGTCTGAGAGCATTGTCCAAATGTTTCTTAAGCATTGTCAGTCCTGGTGCTTTGACCATTTCGCTGGGGAGCCTGATCCAGTGCCCAACCACCCTCTGGGTGAAAAATCTCTTCCTAACATCCAACCTAAACCTCCCCTGACAAAAGTTCAGGCAACTCCCTCAGATCCTGTCCTGGTCACCACAGAGAGGAGATCAGTGCCTGCCCCTCCTGTTCCCCTCTCAGGAAGTTGTAACTGCAATGAGGTCTCCCCTTGGTCTCCTCCAGGCTGAACAGACCAAGTGACCTCAGCCACTCCTCATGTGGCTTCACCTCCAGAGCCTTCATCATCCTTGTGGCTCTTGCTCAATGCTCTCTAATAGTTCAATGTCTATTTTATATTGTGGCACCCCAAACTGCCCCCAGCACTCAAGGTGAGGCTGCCCCAGTGCAGAGCAGAGCAGGACAATCCTCTCCCTTGCCCGGCTGGCCATGCTGTGCCTGATGCACCCAGGACAGGGCTGGCCCTCCTGGCTGCCTGGGCACTGCTGGCTTGCGCTCAACTTTCCATTGATCTGGTTTCCCAGGTCCCTTTCTACAGTGCTGCTGTCCAGCCCCTCCCTCCCCAGACTGTCTTACATCCAAGGTTCCCCATTTCAGGTGCAGAATCTGTGACTTGTCTTTCTTAATCTTCACACAGTTGGTGATTGCCCAGACCTCTGATCTGTTAAGATCTCTTTGCAAGACCTCTCTTTAAGAAAGTCAGCAGCTCCTCCTAATTTTGTATCATCTAAAAACTTGCTTAGTATCCCCTTGAGTGCTGCATTCAATTTGTTAATGAAGATATTGAGGAGATCTGGTCCTAAGACAGAAGCCTGCAGAACCCCACTTGTGCCTGGATGGCAGCAGCACCCATTCAGTGTCACCCTTTGCACCCAACCCATGGGCCACTTGCTTATCCATCACATGGTGGTTTTATGCAGCTGAAGGCTGGATGTTTTGTCCAGGAGGATATAATAAGGAACAACATCAAAAGCTTTGCTGAAATTTAAGATTGCATCAACTGTCTTCCCATGATCAGCTAGGTGGGTTACCTTGTCATAAAAGGAAATCAGGTTTGCAAAACAGGGCTTTCCCCTCATGAAGCCATGCTGACTGATGACTGTGTTGTCCTTCAGGCATTTTTCAATACCCTCTAGAATAATCCTCTCCATAACTTTACCAGGCACTGAAGTGAGACTAACAGTCCTTGAAAAATTAAACCTGTCTGAGTTTTCCCTCTGCTGTGCACTATGTCTTCAGAAGTCAACCCCCAAAATATTTCACAGAATCAAAGAGAAAGATTTAGGCTGCAGTTTGAAGGAAATGTAAATATAATTCTTCATTATCTTTAGCCACACAAAATTATCTGTTGATAATGAGATAACAAAAATAGGGACAGAGCAATGAAGAAAAAGTAATAATATAGAAATATTCTTTCTACTTCTAAGGAAATTCCCTTTCCTTCCTGTTTTATGACATGACAGAGTTCTCAGATTTCTCCTGTATGTGCTCTTCCTCTCCTAAGAAAGCTGCAATTCATAAAATTTAGTATGACTCCAGAAATTTTAGGACAAATAGCAGATGTTACAAAATCCTGAGAGTATGTGTCAGTGGATTCATGAGAATCTAAATAGCTGTAGGGAAAGATTTTCCTGCCTAAGGAGAAGGTGGTGTAGGGAGTTGTGTGACGCGAGCTCCAGCATGCTGGTGGGCAGCTACACTTGAAAGGAAGGAGGCTTGAATCAAACAAGGCAAAGACCCACTTGATTCTGAAATGAACTGACAGAAATTCGTCTTGCCTTGAAGATCATCTTAATAGCTTTCCTAAATTTTTAATATGTACTGTATTCATACCACTCTCATGTTATTTTTATGAAACACAAGTGATAAACTTGCTTTACTGCTCTTCAGAGGTACTTTTGTGTCCAATTAGTTTGGTACCACAGTTTGCTCTAATTAGCCTGGAAATCCGCATCATAGTTAATTACACAGTACACCATTCAAGAGGCTGGAAATAATTAAATATGTTTTCATTACTCAAGTGGCCTGGAAAAAGTATATACATTTCAAGCACTAGTCCTGAAATGCTCTTTCAGATGCTGGCAGTCAATTACAACAAAACTTTCAAAAAAGCCTGAATATGTTGCCAGAAATATACAAAAACAGTCAAAACAATGAGCCATACTCTTTCCTTAAAAGAAATATATATCTCTGTGGAACATCAAACAAAACAAAAGAAGCCCAAAAGACTGTGTGAAAAACATTAATTTAATACCTCTGAAGAATACTTAACATAAACAACAGTATATAGGCAGTGAAGTTAATTGAAACTATAAATACAGAAAACTTTGAAAATCAAGACAGTAAATGTTTTTTCAGATTTATCAAGTCATTAAAATTCAACACTTTCACTACAAAATAGTGTGCTGTAATATTTGAACAAGAGATTATCTGTGTTAAACAAATACATTTTTTATATTCCTGCCCTAAATGTCCTCTAATTCAGCTGGAGATTTACTTTTACCAAAGACCTGCGTCTACAAAGGCTTTCCTTAGAAACAGAATATTTCTGCCTTGTTACTTCCATTACTATGGAAGTGTAAGCTGGTCATTTTGGACAGCCAGACCTGTCCTGAACTGCCTGAGATGTACACCTACACCTCCTCTGTTGGTCTGATCATCTCTACTGCAGCTACACTAAGCATTGGACACCTTGAGAGAGCCTCTTGCAGAGTTATCACTCTTTTACATGAAATCTGAATCGAACAATAAAGAGCTTTTAGAAAA
>VZSR01000520.1:31615967-31649036 GCA_013398615.1 Brachypodius melanocephalos
GTGGCTGGTTAAATTTTTAAAGTGTCGTAATTTACAGAATGTGGAAAACAACCCACACTAGAACTAGAAAATGTAACTAGTAAAATCAGCAGCAAAATTTAATTGTTATGAAAATGGTAAAGTGAGATTTTCTAGCATTGTGGTGATGTTTTTCCCCCTCAAAATGAAATTTTGCAAATTGCATCCCACATACGTAGTATGCATCCCACATACTACAGAAATGTAGTTTTGTAGTGAGTAATCATTGATTTTAACCAAATATGACCCCCTCAAGATTTATGTGACCTGGACTATTTCTTAGCTCTTTCAAGGGAATCATTCTGAATAGATGCAAAATTTACATTTAAGCCTGCATTTTGTCAGAGCATTTAGCAAAGTTATCAGGTGAAACAGAAAACTAGAAGGAAAGCTCTTTCTTCATCAGGTACTCCAAACTGGCTTTTAGAACTTATTTTCTCCAATGTTTTGGAAGACTAGGAGATATGCTTACTGTGAATACCAGCAGGAGATCAGCAGGTTTGCTTCAGCTTGCCTTTACAAATTAAGTAAATCAGATAAAAAATTTGTTATTCATGGATTTGCAAATTGAAACAACCCATTCCTTTTTGAAGCTAAAACATGAAATTTAACCACCTTACAAAATATTTTTCTATTTAAAAATGTTATTTGTATGATCTGACTTTTTCTTATGACTTGACAGCTCTATTAAACAAAGAGAAATTTAAACCCAAAACAAATATGCCTTCATTGTTGTAATTTAAACTTCAACCAGTAACAAATTCAAATGTCAACAATGAAATTTATTCAACCTAAAACAATATCAAGATTAGAAGAGGGATTTTTTCTGTTCATTATGTTAATTTAAATTTCCAAACATGATTGTTTCAAATTATTGACTTATACATATTTTTACTTAATTGAAGCCATTCATGAGCCACCAAGCTCTTTTTTTTTAATTATACAAGGACGCAAAAAAAAAAAATTAAGTAAATTTTTGTTTCTATTTTACTGCAATGAGAGTGAAGCCGTGTAAAAGCCTCTTGAACCAAGCCAAGCAAATTTTGGCTAGTAAGTGACAGCATAGTCATGCCTTAAGGATGGTAAGTTGTAAATACTTTTGTTTACTTCTGCAGTTGAAATACATATTTGTGGTGAATAGGTACATATACTGTATGTCTATGAAAAAGCCCACTGAACTCATTATTTTCATTGACCTCAAAGGGTCAGTGAAGTCTGATGGCCTAACCTGTTGAAATGTAATTGTGTTTGCTTTCACATGCCCATTTATAGCTATGGGAACATGCAACACATTGCATAGGAGCTTCTTTACTTTTAAACGGAATATGTAGCAGCTACAGACAAACTCATTTATATGTCCTGGATATATATTGGCTATTATTTCTCTTCCCATTGAAATATAGCAGAATTAATACAAAAAATAGAGATTATATTATTATTATTATTGTAGATTTTCTATCTGAATAATGATGGTGTGATTTACCATGGCAATACCATAAATGTTTTATTTGGTGATTTCTTCTTAAAATTATAACCTAACTTGACAGCAGTGCTAGATGAGCTAGGTATAATAAAAATCACCCCATTGCATTTGTTTCAGTCATATTATATTTTAAAAAGCCTGCGAGTGACAAGAGCAATTAAAGGCTATCAAGTTCTAATTGCTCCTGCATTGAAGGCACTTAACAAAACTTGCAACTCCCTGACCTAGTCCAGTAAAATCAAGCACAGCTTGATTGGCAGCTTCACTGAATGTCCACATTTCCCTTAATGAAAGGAAAATGAGGGCAAACTGAACATCACATTAATACATTCTAGGCCAGCAGCTCTATGCAAAGTTGAAAACTTCAGGAAGCTCACACTTTGACCTCAGGCTGCAGGTCAGAATTTTTTATCCAACCTGGAGTCCATAGAGTCTGTGAAACAAAGGAAATTTCTAGGTAAACAACAAAACTAACACTTCAACCTTAAAAGAGTATTTTTCAACCGTTATTTTACTCTTAAATGTAAATAACAACCACATATAAGTCCATCTCTTTTTTGCCCTATGTGAGGTTTATGCTAACAGACTTTTCACCGTTTGCTGGGAGACTGAATATAGTGTTATTGATTCCAAGCAGTTTGGAGGATTAGAGGCTGCTGACCTGAGGCCTCTGCAACAGCAGAAGGTGATGTTGGTGTTGTGACAAGTAATACAGTAGCAGCAATTTAATGGAGCATTTCCTCCTGTACATTAGTTAAAAATTAATCTAGAACCTGGGAGCCTGATTCTAATTTCGCGAAAATCAATGTTTAAACACCCACTGAATTGTACAAGTGAGAGATAAACTTCCAAATTATTGACTGCTGCTGCTTATGTCATCTGTTTGCAGTTCAGGTGTCTGGTTTCCTCAAGGGGTTTTAGCAAGATTCAAAGTCTTTCCTTATCTCAAGCACCGAGCAAACTCAGACAGACTCAGACATAATCTGTACCACAGAAGGACCAGTCTGACAAGCCAAGGCGATGCATCACTCCCATGACACTCTGGATTTTATAACACATGGAATTACTCTAAATAGCTGATGCTTCACTTTTGCTCTCCCAGCTGTTCAGAGCAAGCAGATCTAGTTCCAACTGTGCTAGATCATCACTATTACTATTAACATACTATTAACAAAAGGATGTCTCACCTAGACAAATAGCCATGGCTCCAACTTCTCAGTCATCTCTCGGTGTGCTGGTCTTTCAGAACCTCCTTATTTCAGTAGCATGATCACAGACATCATTGCTTAAGGCTAGGAAAAAACAAGATTTTGTAGAACGAGGAAATATTTTTCATTGAAATGAATGCTAGTTCAACTTTCTGAGACAGAAAGAAAAAGGCTTCTTTTTTAAAGTAAAAAACTCACCTAGTTTCTGTGTAACAGCTTGTCTGCTTTTTCCAACTGCAGCTGGTTTAGCTTCAGATAGTTTAACAAAATTGCCTCCCCTTAAGGGTGGATGGTCGCTCCTATGTAACATCCAGATTTTTCAAAACAAAAGTGGTAATATCAGTATAAATATGATTTATAGTAGCTAAGACTTTTCAGATGTAATATGAAATGAAATTTGGACAATTAGAAAATCATTTTTAGAGGCAATTTGAGGAATTTGTTCCTCACATTCTGAAGGTTTGTACTTTATTTTTATTTTTTTCTTATTCAATTCCTTTTGGTGTGATATTAGAAGTAAGTGTGCCCCAGTTTAATAGATGGGAGTAGTTCTGTATCAATCACCAGAAAAGGAAGGCTTATGCTTACTAAGAGTTTGAAGGAGATTAGATAATTAGCTGCAAAGAGTGAGCAGAAGACATAATTTCTTTTTAGAGCTGAGCATAATAAAAATTCCCTCACTTTGTTTTATTAAAATATACATCTTGTAAATTGTTCTGTTAGATGACTGGATGATGAAAGTTAGATAAACTGACTGAGGCAAGGAGAATAATAAAATAATCCTAAAGTAAAGCACCACAAAAACAATAGGAAGGGATTCTCTATTTTTTTTAATGGAGCTGGTTCAAAATTCACAATAAAATTTTAAACACAGTCCAATATAAAATAAGCTTAACTTTTGTATTATAGCTTTCTGTCTGTTTTACTACTTTACCTGCTATATTTTTTTGTTTAATTATATGTTTAAGTATCCTCACCAGCAATATGTTCCTACCTGTAATGACTGCAAATAGATATGAATAGGAGTGCAAGGAAAAAGAGATTTTCTGTTTTGTAAATAGGTAGTTTGCCTTTTTACTGTTTCTTTTTAACCTTGATTCACTGCAACCCTGGCAAACATTCTTCTAACAAGCAAAATATTTAGTTTTGCTAAACTTAGGATGTTTTTTCAGGTTTTATGAACTCCAGAAAAAAAGGTAATTTTTGGGTGTAGAACAAAACTTACATGTAATGTGAAGCATTTCTTCCTTTCAAGATTGATCATGGGAAGTGCAAGAGTAGCTTCTCTACAGAATAGTATAGAAACACAGCAAAATTCATTAAAGACTTACTATCTTAGCACAATCTAACAGCTTCCCCTGGTCTGAAGTTCAAGGTCTTCCTGAGTAGCAGGTTTTAACTTATATTTATTAGCCTTTCATAGACTGTTCTTCTTTAAGTCTGCTTAATGAGTTTTTAAATTTATGTAAATTTTTGACATTGGCAAACAAGTTGCACAGATTAATATTTTTTTAAGGAGGAAAAAACCAAAACATGTTTGGTTTGAGCCTACTGTATGAAAACATAATTTGATTTACATTGTTTCCTGTATTTAGAGAAGCAGTGAATAGTCATAGCATATAAACATGCCTTCCCTAGGCAAATAATGCTGCTTTAGATCTCTGTAATTCTCCTTTGTTTGTGTCTTTTCTGTCTTGTATAATCTTAATCTATTTGTATGTACTTAATATAGAAACAATTTGCTTCCTTAACCAGCCTTCTCTCCTTTCAATGCACTTTGTCTTTTTTACTATATCGCATTTTAGGTTAAAATAATCAGAAATTAATTAAATGTTGAATCTATGGGCCCTAAAACAACATATATGATAATACAATGATTTTTCCTTTTCATACCCAGTCCCCTTCCTAATACTTCCTAGCACTAAATAATTTACATTTTTGGTGGGGTTTTTTTTAATACCAAAACTTAACAAGATTAAATATGTCAAGACTTATAAAAGATCTCCTTTGCTTTCTAGGGAGGAGACAAAGAAAAAAAGTTTAACATAAAATATCTAAAACTTAAATCTACAAGACCTTGAAGTAAAAAACCCCAATTTTGTCAAACTAGAATCTTGCTATAAATTGAGTGATCTAAATAAATGCAAACAATAAATAAGTACTATATTTAGTTAATTCATTGAAAAGAGTTGAAAAACTCTTCTAAACTGTATAAACTTTATAAAATGCCCTGTGCAGAACCCCTTCCTCACACTGGCATTTTCAGACTGACTTTTCCTACCTGTATTCTGTTTGGATATATTTTTCAACAACTGTGATGTGTTTAATTTTTTTACTCTAACATTTTTGCCCTTCAGTTCTCATTGGAAATTACTGTAAACAATAAACAAGAGGAAAAAAAAGCCTTTTGTTGGCTCCAATCTCCTATTTTGGATAATGGAGCTAGATGAATTAGCTTGTGCCAGCATTCCCATGTCTTTACTGGGAACAAACTATCTATCTCATGACCTTGCTCCCTGGAGTGATTACTTGGCTGCTGTTCTGCCCTTCCCCACCATGGAATTTGCTCCACCAGCCTGTGCACAGGGGAGCATCACCCAGGATATCAAGGCTGCTCACATCACCCCCACAAAAAGCCCAACCCTGCCTTCCTGGCCATTTGCCTCTCCTCACCCAAAAGCAAGAAGGAATCATTGGCCCTCTTGACTGATCATAAATGCATCTCCTCTTTTTGAAATAACTGACATTTTAAAAGAATATTTTTCTTTTAAAGTCTCACTCTGAACACTCTGACTTTGTGAATCCTATCTGGATGAATGATATTTGAAAAAAACTGTAAATGGTCTTTCCATTCTCATTTGAACCACATATTTAGGTGAAAAGAATAAAAAGATTTTTCAATTAAAAATAGAGAGAAATTAGTTAGGTGACACTCAAGAGTTTTATCAGGTCTTCAGTGATCTGTAGAAAGTTAAATATTTGTTTTCCAAAGCAAATTCCACAGCACATTCATCACCACTCTTCAGCTCTATGAGATAAAATGTAGCTCTGGGAGCACAAGGCAGAAGTCAGGGCTCTGGCATGCCATTGAAAAATACAGGTTCTTTTCTGACCTAGAAAATGTCACTAAACTTGAAGTCATTCACCTACCAGATTTAAACAGACAACCATTACTGTTACCTCTATCAAAAGGAGCTTGAGGAAATCATGTTTTACCTGGCTAATATGAGGGTGTGCAAAGGAAATGGAGATGTACTATCATTTTCTTTCAACCTCAGGATGTTTAGTCACGTATGGTGATGTGATATGACAGAGAAAGCAAATATGGCAAATGCTCATCTGCAATAGTTATTATGATTATTACCTCTGCAGCGAGTAAAGAGCACATTTTAATGCAAACTGAAATGGGACTGACTGCATTTTTGTTTTAACATAGTAGCATAAACTGCAATTGCTGGTGGCTCCCAGCTGCTGAGGTGCTGACTTTGGGCTTGCCAGCTGCTTCCCTGTTCCTTCCACCATATCCCAGCCAGAATTCAGACACCTTTTTCCAGGGAATGGGCCAGATACGCCTACTTGGCTATCATCCCCTTGGAGAGGGTCTCTGTTCTTGTTGGACACCTAAAGGAAGGACAAGGGTGTCCATGCACACAAACACAGAGCTGCTGAAGACAGGGTGGGTTTGAGTTCTGGGGAGACTGAAGTAGATATTTCCCTTGCACAGTCAGGGTTACCCAGCCAACATGTTTTACTTCCATGGCCTTTCTGAGAGGGAAATCTCTAAAATAGGTGAATGAAGGTCTTAATGGAACAAGCTGGCTTTAGTTTGTGTTTATCCTAGAGCCTCAGTACCCTGTTCCAGCAGCACAAAAGACTATAAGATTCAAAGAGGTTATATTTACAGCCACTGTAAGGCCTCTTTACAGTGTGCAAGTGATAGAAACAAAAAGCAGGTATGCCTGCAGAGTACTTTTGAAGGGAACCTTGTTTTATAAATTGGAAAGCATCATAATCTTTCAACTCACTATCTCAAGAAGGTTTTTTTCAGGTTTTCCTCTTGTTGTGAGAAAAGTTCTGGCTGGAATCACTTTGCACTCATGGCTGACAAGAATATATGGCATTGCCATCCATGACAGTATCCTTACTAACCTAATGAGCATGCTGGGGAGGCTTGCTCTCACCAGACCTTTCACCACCCCAAAGGCTGTCAAACCTGTTGTCACCCACACGTTTTGGAGTGTAGCAGATCCAGCATGGGGGCTGTGTACGTGGGAAGATGAAAAAGTTACAAGAAAAGGACATAAATTAGGAAAAGAAAGGAAAAAAAGAGAAAAAAATATTATAAGGAGGTATTTCATAATGGTAGTATACAATAAACTATAAACAATGAAACACAGTGTGCTAAAACTCTCTGGTAAAGGAATTGTAAATGCTGTTGTAGTGAACAGTTATGCTTCAAGCATATCTCAAACTTCCTTAGGCCAGATTTTAAATTCTTTATTCAGTCATTAGTGCAGGTCTTGAAACTGATATGATTTCTTTTTCTTTACTCCAGATAAAGAATTGTAAATTTGGCCTTTTGTGTCTGTATGATTCATTCCAGCAGTGTCAAACTGAAATCTTTAATGTTTGGGTTTGATAACCTATTGTATACCAGCAATTTATCAAAAGTGTTATTAAGTTAAAGGCTAGCTGATTACAAAAGATTTTTCTTTTTGATTTACCAAAAGCGACACAGTAACCAAACACACATACTCTCTTGTGTGCAATTCATCTATATGACAATTTTATCTCAAAAAAAAAAAAAAAAAGGAACAGAAAAGGGATAAATGGGTCAGACACTCTGAGCTCTACTTTCCCATCAAAAGTTAAACCAGGGTGTTGCACATGGAATGAAGAAGTGCTCATGCAAATCTCTGGCATGACAGACCTTAATCTCTTCTCACCAAAATCACTACAAATTAGAGGGCAGCCCAGGAAAGTCAGTACTCCAGTATCAAAGAGTATAGAAGAAAGCCACTCCCAGAGTCCTAGTTATGTAAAAAGCAGGGTGCTATTTAGAAGCCTCACCCTTAGAGGAAATCTGATATGTATAAATTAACTTTCCTAAGAGGAAAGAACCTTGATAACTCTGTCAAGGAGGGCTGTAGATCTGGATGTTGGTAATAGGAAGCAAGGGTGGCTGAAACACCACAGTGCAGTGCTTCACACTTTATGTTTAACCAAACCTATTTTAAGTTTCTTAAACAAGGATATGTAGCATCCAGAAGACTATGTGCCCAGAAATTGTTAGAAAGGCTAGAGAAAAAAAGATTATAAAGAGGAAGCTGAAGTCCCTTAATTTACTGAGTCACTGAGGTACTCAGATTCTACTTATAGCCATGACATTCAAACTAAAAATTAGTCATGAATTCTCATTAATTACCACCAGAACTTGTTGTTTCATGGGCCCAGAGCACCAATGCATTAAGTGTTCCCTGCCAGTGGCACACCTATTTATCACTTAGCAGGAATTCTGCTCTCCGAGTCTTCATTTAAAAGACTCATACATATTTCACTCAAGCGTTGCAAGAAAAATTGTCAAAAATAGCAAAATAAAAAATAAATTAGAGATGTGAACTCAGATTTCCTAAAATTATGTAAAGATTATATATACTAAGATGATTTTCCTTCTGAAGATATGAAAGCATGATCTTGCCTTGCTGCCATTAAAGTCAATGGTCCATTGGACTAAAAATATGCCATGAAGTGCTTGTAACCTTATCATTCTGTATCACTGGTTTTGCACTGCAGCTGATTTCAGGCAAGTCAATCCTTATTTCTGACCATATTGAGTTAAGAATTAGGGCCACTTGTGGTAAAACCTAACAGGTTTTGTCCAGTACTTCACTAATGAACTATTCCAAGTGAGACAACTTGAGGGGAAATTAAAGAGAACACTGATTTGAGATAACTATACACAAGCAGCTGCCCACTGAAGCAAAAGCCCCGAGGTACAAATTGGTTAAAATTGCTTGGCTTGGAGGAGAAAGGATATTTACAGTATGAGATCACACGACCCTCTCCCTGAGCAACATGCATTTTCCTAGGAAATCTGTGACTATGCAAAGATAGAACCGTAGTGAAAAAGCAGGCAACTTTTAGAAGTCATACCTTTAAATAACTATTAAAGTTTTCTCTACTGTACTTTTTGTAAGCCACGTTTTTTCAATCCCAGTTACAAAATTACTGTGTTATTAGTTACTAAATGTCGAATTAATTCTGAGCTAATGTTGAATGCATGCTAGCATAGCTTATGAGCTAGAAGACCCTCTCTGGGAGATATGAGTAACCAGAGCTATTTAACAGGGAAATGAAGCAACAGGTGAAATATTTTATATGAATATGTTGTATATAATTGTCTCACTCTGCTGAGGTTCTTGATAAGTTGATATTTTCTGCCTGTCTGTCTTTATCCATGCCACTGTGCCAAAAGTAGCAATATTAGTGTCTAATAGCTATATCCTCAAGGTACCAAGACAATTTTCTTCTCTTTTGTACTTCAGATTATAGTCAGAGATATGTAGAGAAGAAGAGTGGCTGATTCCCAAGCTTTGTTTAAAAGTAGTATGCAGATCCTATTTTTTTACTCATGGACACAAAATAGAAAATTTTCTCTGGAGAAAAGACAGTGCAGAGATGGTTCTTTGGATATTACTTATAGCTTAGGAGTTCAGCATTGCTGGGAAGAACATTATCTCTATGGGATCAGAAGTTCAGAGCAAAGTTCAAGAGACAGCTTTTGCTACACAGAAATTTGGAGCTTATTTCATTCTTTCAGTACTTACTCACTGTCACAAGAACGTGACATGAGAGCAAAACCATTTTCTGGGTAAGGAATAGTGACTAGAATCCCTATTTTCATCTATCTATGGTGTCCCTTACAACTGATACCCTTTTAAATTGTCCCTAGACCCAGAAACTGATGTTGCTGTGCTCATAAATTGACATATGTAGAGATGCTAATCATCACTCGAAGACACAACAGCAAAATAAAACTTTGCATTCATACCTACAGTTTATTTCAGAAGATTACAAATATACTGTACTAAGAAGGCAGAAATAAAAAATATGAGAAATACACTGGGCACAGAGATTAACCTTTCAGGAGTTTTATAAATTTGTCAAGTCTTCAAAACGGAGTTATGAGTTCTCTGTGGAAAAATTCTAATGAACAAATTTATAAATGTATTTCTAACTTTTTCCTGGAACTCATGAATTATTTCTCCATTTTTCACAGATGCAAATACTGGTGAAATGGCTAATGTAGTTTGGTCTATAAAACATAACTGGAAAAATCATTGCTGCAACAGTATAATATCCCTTTAGTTTTTCTTTCCTCCTTTTCCAAGTTAAATGCCATTAACTTCACCCCAAAAAGAGAGAGTTTCAGTGCTCCTGAAACAGCTGTGGCTGTTCCTGTCACAGCATATGCCTTGTGCTAGCTGTTTTCTGCTTGTGTCCTTGGTAAGAGAGTTTTACACTTATCCTGTCATCTTTCTGAGGCAGTTGAAAACATACCAAGAGGCGAAAATCAGAGTTCAAATCCAAGTCAAGCCAAACTCCAAACTAATGATTATCCAAAGTAGACAAACAAGGAAAGACGTCACCACTTATATTCACACTATCCCATTTAATCTTATCCAAATAGTCATGAAGGGAAGGAATGAAGAAAATAAAGACCTCCTTATATTCTACTTTTTCCCTTTCTTAACCTGGCTGACCAGGGTACACCCTGAAAACAGCGACAGCAGACCTAATGGATGGCTCCATGCACTGCTGTCAGGGTGGGGTACCAGGCCACATCAACAGCCAGGCTGTACTCTGGGATTTCTGAGGTTCTCAACCATGGCTTGAGATCTCATTTACTTGGCTAGCCCACTAATTGTCCTTATATGGAATTCTGAGGATAAAAAGGTGAATTTTAATGGTGAAATGTAACGCATTTTATTTTATGTTTTGCAGATTGGTGTCACCTACTCTTTTCATTTACTGACTCAGTGATTTCTGAGCATGCAAGTTGCTAGATTCTTTTAAGAAAATTATCCTTAAGGCTATAATTTTTTCCCGTGGTAACAGAGAGGTCCAAACTTCAGTCTTAAGCACCATAACCTGGACCAAAGAAAACCAAAATATAGTCTCAGAGTCATGCAGTAATTTAGCATAGAAAGGACATCTGGAGTCCACCATTCTATTCTTCCTGTAAAATCAGTGTTCCTATAGGGAATCAATCACTGAAAAAAGGGGGATTTGTCAGCGATTCCATACATGTGAGATCTTTTGTGGAAAGTGCTTTGATCAACCTTGATTGCTTCTTCTCATTCTGTTTCATAAAAAAATACAGATGGAGCTCTCCAAACAATGAAAAATTCCTCTTCTGTGTGCCTAGGTGAAAAATACTCCATGGAGTTTTTAATGGGATTAGCTAATGCATATAGGAAATAGATCTTTCCTGAGAACGATGTCATATCTTTCAAGCATATATTACAGGCACAAGGAAAAGGGAGCTGGAGAGAATCATGCTCTTTTTAGTAGTGTATGGTTATCCTTTGTTGCTTGAGCTATCAGATAAAAGAAGAAAGGTTCATCAAGATCATCCAAAATACAGCCATCACAGTCTTTTACACGGAAAAAGATGGAGAGTAGGAAACTCGGGATATGACAGACCCATTGACTATTTAATTTCCTTTGAAACACAGACTTTTTCTGCTTTCAATCGAAGATCTCAATGAGTATTTCTACTCTGGGAAATGTCCCTTTGTGTGGGACAGTTGATAATTTCCAATCAATTATACTAGACTTCAGAAAAGCTCCTCTCTTCCTGGCTTGCTGTGCCTCTGGTCTAGGCATTTCCTAAGTAAATATGTTTCGTATGCTTCAATAAACTTGTCTTCTAATAATACCAAAAGTGACCTTTAGAGTTGAAGCCAAAAACAGGTAGTGAGGTATAACATTAACTCTGCTACAGTGGATTACCTTATCTCATTCTATAGTATCAAATATGAATTTATTTGATGAACACAATAGTGAAAACTTGACCCAAAAGAGACATATCAATAATCAGGGAATATGCTGTTTTCAATGCAGGTAACGTCACAGAATCAGGAATAATTCTTCTTAACATAAAGATTGAGAGAACATAAACTATCCATGAACCAATTAACAAGGTCGTAGTGTGAACTGTTCACTGATTCATATGCTATTTTTATTTGGTTTTGCTCTGCATTAGATACCTCTATCTCCTATTTTTAATTCTTGGTTGAGAAAACTGCTCACTCAAATTTCATGTGCTTCCAAAACCAAATATAGATACAAATTTCTTTGGATTTTAGACATATGTATGGTGTTAAAATTCACAGCGATGCATGTTAGGGAAGGATCCTGTTCTCATTTCACACTTCTGACAATCTGGAGCACCTCTTTTTACTTCAGTGAAGATACAGTAGTTCAGTCACAAGAGAATGTGGGTCCTAGATTTTAGTGCAGCTTTGTACCTTTGAAGGTGTATTTTTCTTCACCCTAAAAATATGCATCTCCTGAATAAAAATTTTATACAACATTCTGCCCTTTAAAACCAAAGAACAAGAACAAAAGGTTGGGATTATGTCAATGTATAAACCTCAGGAATCAGACTTTATAAAATATTTCAGATCCTAAAGGTGCAGAACTTCCTTAGAAAGGTCAGGTACCTTTGAAAATATTGTAGTTATGAATCTGCTCTTTAAAAACAGTTCTCAAGTAGAATCCTAGTCAATAAGCAATTATGCAGTAAACATCTACAAATAGCTAGACACTCTCCTTACAAAAAAGAATCCTAGCTGAAACAAGTAGATGGACTTGGCTAACATTGCACATTTTTGCATATGTAGGAACTTCTTCAATAGAAGGGTAATGTCTGAAGAAAATGCCTAATTTACCCATGCAAGGGCTATTAAGGCTTCTACAAAGCAGAAAATTAATTAATGCACTCAAAACCTTGTTGTTCTTAAATTACATAGCATTGCTAACAGCTTAAAGGCAGTTTTTCACATTTACAATTCTTCTAATGCCTGATACCAGTACTGATGAATGTAGTGAAAAACAGTTCAAGATATTGACTTAAACTGTGGAGAGATGAAGGTGTTCACAAATAGCTTTTGATTTTGTTTGGTGAATTCTTGTATCTTCAAATTTAACTGGTCGAAGTCTGTCAAATGGAAATGAACGAGAACCTCACGCTACAATTCAGATAGAATTTAAGTCAAAATTTCCCCAGAAAATTGATTAAATTAGGCAGGAGAAAGAAAAAGAGGAATTACTAAGTCTAAGTAATGAATTCATTACAAAGTATTTTTAGGACTTCATCTTACAAGAGTTCATAGTCTGAATGCACTTCCTGAACTCCCATGTTAATATGTGCCAAGGTGGATCTATATCTACGATGACTGTATGAAACAAATTCCATCATTCTTATTTATTTTCTGTTTTTTTCATGTTAATTGTGTACCTTAGGGATACAATGTGGTATCCCCAGGTATTCTGTAAATAGCAAAAGTGCAGGAAGACAAAGAAATATAAAAAAGTCTTATTCTGTACTCAGATGAACCATGGCAAGAGAAGCATCTCCTTGGGCCACTGCCATTATCCCAGCTGGCACCAAAATAGCACAGTAACTGGAGGCACATAAATATCATAGATAATTATATTCCCTCTAGTTGATTCCAAAACCACAGCCATACTTTTTAAATGTCACAGCGGTGCTGGCAAATCAACACCTCCACGTGTTTGACTGTGCTAGGATGAGTTCTCAGGTCAGCCAGGGCTACCCTGCCCCTGGCCCCGATCTCACCCTGCCCCAAGTGATCCTGCCGATCACAGCCCCTGAAACAGCTCCTGTGGGGGCAGCTGCTGGCTCCTCTAGCTACATTTACACACATAGACTCCTTCCAATGCCTTGCTGGGTAATAGAAAATTGTTTCACTGACATTTGCCGCAGCTATCTGCTTTGCTGAGTCAGTTTCCCTTAAAATAAAGATTTGTTCACATGAATATCACCAGTAAATCCAAGTGGCTTCATATTCATCATCTTCTTTGGCATTATACTATGTAAGTGAGCTTGCATATTTTCTCTTTCTTCTAAATTTATTCCTTGTATTTCATATTTCTTTTTAAACCAAGAGCAACACAAGAAACCCTTCTTTCCTCTTTAGTTACAGGATCTCTCAAACTCTTCCTTTTATTTTTAAACTCAGTGCCATATTTAGCCTCAATTATATATATATTTTTAAACACTTCTTGTAAGATATAATGTTAACTATTTTGAAAAAGAAACAGGTAGGATATTCCTTTAATTATTAATTAGGCAAATATTTGGGGTTTTTCTGGAGTACGGTTTAACAATGAGCTGAAACTGGACCATAACTTCAGCCACCAATTAGGCAACATTTTTGATGACTTCATGTCTTTATTATTGAAAGAGGGACTTAATAGATGAGTTAGGTGACATTGATGTTCATAATTTTAGAATAAATATTAGAATAAATATTTTTATCTGGGAAATGTGCATGTGTAGATTCAAGGTTTGTTGCAAGACTTCATTTAGAAACAAGTGAAAAAATGGATGAAAATTATAATTATAATCAAGATGAAGCTAGTTGTATAGAAAGTGAGTTGAATTTATATTGGAACACATGATCATCCTAATATGAAACAAAAAATTACTTTCTTTGTCTTGACTGCAGTTTTAGAAAGCATTAGTTGGATTCAGTCCTGCACCAAAAAAAGCTTTTGGTTGCACTGCAAAATCTTCTTAGCATAAATCGAGATTTGAATGCAAACAGCAATTTAATCCTAGAGTAGGCTTACTTATTGTGGTTAGCAACATAATTACAATTTAGCTGTGGGAAAAAAACCCAAAATAGAATTTAAAAAAACACATATTGTACACAAAAATTATACCTCATATGATGGTTAAATTCTTTCTGTCTATAAAATTTAACTTTACCAATATCTAATACCAATACACTTGTCAAAAAGCTTACATATAGATCATACCCATATGAATATCTTTGTCATCTTGTGTAATTAAATATATAACTACAATAATGAGTTGATAAAAGCTTTCTATCAAAATGTGGAATTTAAGGAAAGCAAAACAACAGAAAAAGAAAAATAAGAAAAGAAAAGAAAAGAAAAGAGAAAAGAAAAGAAAAGAAAAGAAAAGAAAAGAAAAGAAAAGAAAAGAAAAGAGAAAAGAAAAGAAAAAAAAAAAGAAAAGAAAAAAGAAAAGAAAAGAAAAGAAAAGAAAAGAAAAGAAAAGAAAAGAAAAGAAAAGAAAAGAAAAGAAAAGAAAAGAAAAGAAAAGAAAAGAAAAGCAAAGCTAGTGTTAGATTTCTGAGCAAAATGAACACGTGCTGAATTTTTGGCCAGAACAATTGCATTTGGTTTTGCCAGCAAAGCAAACGCTGGATACATTTTTTTGCTTTTTTTCACACTTTATCTACATATGCTCCAAACTTTCCAGGGGAGCCCAGGCTAAGTCTTCCCAGAGACTTTACTAGGATAACTGATATCTCCATTACTTTTCTTCCTTTGTTCTTTATGCGTTATCTCACTATTTTCTTTTTACTTCAGATTAACTTGAAACTTGAGTCTTGCTTATGTCATAACCATGATCTAAGGCTAAGTATTTTGGTCAGGTTTGGGGTTTTTTTTAATTGTTAAATTGGTGTACTACCAGGAGAGGTTTTAAGGCAGTAGAAACTGATATTAATAGATTTATGGTTCTTTATCCTGAAGGAATTGCCTCTGTACTGGTAGTGTTTCAACAGGCATGTTTCAAGTGGTACAGTTCTGGGAGCTGACAAGGTTTTACACAGCTCACTTGGTAAAAGAGCAGCTTACCGCAGGGTATGAGTGTGAAATTACAGCAACGTGGCAACTGCCAGGTGCATGTTCTTATCCCACAGAAAACGTGGTGGAGCTTTCCTCTTACCTGCCAGCTTGTCAAACAAGGAATCAGGGCAAAAGATGCAGCGTGCACTGGATGTAAAAATCTTCTCTTCCCTCTTTTCTTGTAGAAAGCAGAGCAAGAACCATAGATGAGAACAGTCATTACAAGCAACTACAAAACTGCTGGGTTTACAGCTAACTACAAAGGGGAATGGAAGCGTAGCCTTTAGTTACTTATTTATAAACCCCATACCCACTCCTCAGCACACAGCTTTTATCATGCTTCTTATATTTCACCAGTGCCTTTGGCCCAGCAAGTCTCACTGAATGTGCAGGAGCTTAAGCAGTCAAATGCAGACGTATTTACTCAGGGGTACAGAGGAGTAGCAAGGAAACCACCTGAACATTAGAAAGTGCTCATACAAAGTCTATTCCCTCCTAAAGGTAATATCTTCTCACTCTGCCAGCTCCTCCACATGTAAATCACATCCATTTACACTCCATTTCACTGACTTATACTGTAGTAAGTGAGTGTAAGTAGGTCTTAAGGTGTCTAACTGAGCATAAAGGACTCTAAATTACACATTTTATGCATCACCTCTGAACTTAGCTCATAGGTTTTAAACAAAAGCACAGTAATAAATTGATAGTTTGGAGAAGGGAGGACGTGAAATGTGTGTCCATTTTGGTTTCTTGAGGTTATCACTGTATTTCATCAAAACTAATAAAAAGGTCCTGCCTTTTTACTTGAAACATTATTGAACTCAAATTGAGATATGCTCCAAACTCTTTAAGCAATTATTTAAGCTGATTAAAAAAAACAAAAAAAGAAAAACATGAAGACACTAAATATATCAGGATTTAGCTTCTATTTCTGTGGTTTGGTTTGGTTTGCTGTTTTTTTTTCCTTCTCAGATTTGAGCTGCTCCTAAAAAAATTCAGAGAAATGCATGTTATTTTCTGGTTTGGACCATGCTCTAAAATCTCTATTGTTAAACTTCATTCTGATTCACTGTCAATTCTACAATGGAATATGCATTTAAGTAAATTGCTAATGAGATTTGTGGCAAAGCTGTGAGGCTATGAACAGCATCTCAGAGTAAGTAAAATTGTATTTAGAAACAGTGGAATCTATTTATTACCAAATTACTTACTCCTGAGGTCAATTATTGCTACAAACATTTAATTAAATGGTGATGTAAATTTGATGAGCCTACTCAATACAAGCAAAGCCTGTTCTGCACTTTGAAAAGGTGAATAATAGAACTGTCCTTCCATCATTCCAGTTAAAATTAATTGGTGTCCTGGAAATCTAGTTATAGAAAATATGTAAACTCCCTAGTTCATCTTCCCCAAAATCTCATCTCCATTAACTTAAAAATGTACTAAGAATGAGGCTTCTCAAAGCAGAATAATAGAACAACGTTAATAATAGGAAACATCCTGAGGGTTATATCTTGCTATGGAGGAGTTTTTTAGGATTTATGTTTTGTTGCCTTTTTTTTGCCCTGAGTTAGGGGGAGGATTTCTTTAAGGTAGGGTGTAGAGCTGGAAGAGAAAGAGTAAAGCTAAGAAAGCTGTTATTATTAGTGCTCTGCCTCCACAGTTTTAAAACAGATTCTGGCACGCACAAGAATGGGGAATGGCATTGCTCTGTGACTTCCTCCCTGATAACAAGTTAATTAGGTGCCAAGTGCTAAATGCTGGATTCTATATATTCAAAGGGACACTTATGAAAACAAAGGAATTTGGCATCTAAATAGCCTGTGTTTGCTTCTGGAAACATCAATTTATTTTAAGACTTCAAAACAATGATAATCCATAGAATATAGAACTCACGTTTTAGAGTACATATTTCATCACAAAGATCCTTTATTTCAATTCATTCTCAGAAATGATAATTATACACCAAGCTTACCCTGCTAGTACTGCACTGTACAGTTATAAAAATGAAAAGACTCTTTTATGCATTTGCTGAACCAGAGATTTTCTTGAAATCCTTTGTTGAAAGAATGCCCAGTATGATGAATGACACAATCTTTTGGTCTTCATTCAGACAACATTTTCAGTGAAATAAAAGACATTTTCTGGTGTAGAGCCCATCAATTTATCCTTAGTTCAGCTGGTCAGAGTTAAGAACAGTTAGGAGGAAGACTTGTTGGTGTCAGAACCAGAAAGACAGAATGAACTACTTGAATTCTTGAAACACTAATGTTGCATTACATATTTCTCTTGTTTAGTGTCTCTAACAATAAGCTGAAGGAGGTGATGAAATGTCATTTCTTCAAGTTTTCAGGTGACAACCAGGAGGGGAGGAACAGTCAACACAGTTGAGGGTGGAGAGACCCAGACTTGCTAAAGAAATGGGGTGAACAGGAGCCTTATCGAATTCAGCAAAGACGAATGTAAAGTCCTGTACATGGGAAGCAAAGCCTTTTGCAGTGTTACAGGCTGAGATGGATTTGTTCCAGGCAGTTCTGTTGGAAAATTCTTGGAGTTTGCAGTGGTTAGCAAGTGGAGCATGAGCCATCAGTGTGTACATGCAACAGAAATGGCTTACTGCGTTCTGAGCTGTAGGAACAAGAGGAGAGCACATTCAGGAAACCAAGACAATTGCTTATTCCCATTTACATGTCACTCTTTAGAAAAGCTACTTTGTCCAGTTTTAGCCAATTGCATCCTGTAAAGACATTGGTAAAGAGCATCACAGAATCATTGAATGCCTTGGTTTGCAAGAGACCCTGAATGTCATCTAGTTAACAAGCCTCACTGTGAGCAGGGATGCCACCCACTAAATCAGGCTGTACAGGGCCCCATCCAATCTGGCACTGAACACTGTCAGGTATGGGGCATCTACAGTTTCTCAACCTGCTCCTGTACCTCACCACCCTCACAGTATGGAATTTCTTCTACACATCTAACTTAAATCTTTTTGTTTAAAGATCACCTTGTCCTATCATTATCCGCTCTATCTTATAAGCATCCTTAAAGTACCTAATGGCCATATCATGTTCTCCCCACAGACTTCTTTTCTCCAGGGAAATCTCTCCCAGCTGACTCAGCCTGTCTTCAGAGGAGGGATGCTTGACCCCTCTGACAAGCTTACTGGCACTCTTCTGGACCTGCTGCAACAGGCCGATGTCTTTTCTGTGCTGAAGACCCCAGAGATGGATGCAGCACTGCAGGTGGGGTCTCATGAGAGCAGAGTAGAGGAGAAGAATCACTTCCTTCAACCTGCTAGCCACTCCTCTACTGATGCAGCCCAGCATATGGTTGCCTTTTTGGGCTATAAGCACACACTGCAGACTCATGTCCACCAGAACCCCCAAGCTCTTCTCCTCAGGCTGCTCTCCAGAACTCCTTCTCCTCCCAGTCTGTTCTCATGTCTGGGATTGCCCCAACCTAGGTGCAGCACCCTGCACTTGAACTTGTTGAACTTCAATATGTTCTTGTGAGCTCACTTCTCAAGTTTTTTCCATGACCCTGTGGATGACTTTCCATCTTTTTGTTCTGTCAGCCCCACCATGCCGCTTCTTGTCATCTGCAAACTTGCTGAGGGTGTTCTTAATCTCACTGTCTCTGTCATTCACAAAGATATTACAGAGCACTGGTCCCAAAATGAGTGCAGAAGGACATAACTCATCACCAGCTTCCCAGGCATAGACGTGAGACTCACCAGCTTGTGACTGGGTCTTCCTTCTTACATTTTTTAAAAATTACAGTAGTGGTTCTCTATTTTCCAGTCACCATGGGCTTTACCTGACCACCCTGACTTCTCATAATATAGGGAAAACCTTTTTCCCAGTGAAATAAGTCAAGATTAAATAGATTACAGAAGTCAAGATTACAAGAGTCAGCATCCTTGGAAGTTTTAAAGTTCTGAGAGGATAACGTTCATCCGACAATGAGCTGAACCTAATTTCAGCAATGTACTGAACTAGTGTTAAACAGTACTGTAGTAACAGTAGTAGTAACAGAAGAAAACCCCTGGAAAAGAAAATATATTCTGTGTGTCCAATTGTTTTTGTTCTGAATGACCATGTCTCTCCCTAGCACTCGTGCAAGATACTACTAAAGTTGATACACATAATTCTGAATAAATTTTTCAGAATAAATTTTTTTTTTCATACGTATTTGCCACCAAGGAAAATAGACTACTCCAGTCACAGCATATTTTGGAATGACCATGTCAAAGGCATTTGTGCCAGTCAGTCTGTACGTATTGGCCATGCATTTCTTAATGTGTCTGTCCATCAGAAACATATTTCACAAACACTTGTGATCTTTGGTCTTAAGAGATCTGGTTCAGTGAATTCACATTAAATATACCTCTTTCTCTCTGTTTTTTTTTTTTTTTGTTTTGTTTTGTTTTGTTTTGTTTTTTTTAATTATTTTGTTGGGGTTTTTTTACATTTTAAGTGTGAGTTATCTTAAAATTTTATTTATCTTTAGATAAGTAAGCAAATTAAATTAAAGCCTTACTTATGACTCTTCAGGCCGTTTCCTTTCCATTAGAATTAAAGGGAACACTATTATAGAGGTTAGGTAGTAATTGCTGAAAAATCCTATCTAGCAGCATGACCCTCATGCATAAATAGACACAAAAAACTCATTTAAATGTCCTTAATTGTAATTATCTCATTTACGTCTCAATATTATGAAAGTATTATTAGAATGATTTAGGAAATACATTTTATTCATCCAGTAGGCTCTGGAACCATTATTCTACACTGTGTAAATATATATCCAGTCACATAATGATATTCTTCTATCATTATATATTTAACAGTTTTTTGAATTCTGTTTACTCTTCAGCTGCAAGTCCAGCATATCTATGAAAAGAAATGGTAAAAAACCTGGATATTGCAACAAACATCCAGAAATATGCACAAACTTCCAGTAGGCACACAATTAACCACTGGATCTGCCAAGATCACTTCAGCAACTTGCTCATCATTCAACTTTTCTCTTACCAGTACCAAAACTCATCTGCATGTTTTTATGAGATCTAAAAATGAATACAGTTGCTATCAATGTAAACCCTTTACTGAGATGTGGAGGATACAGAAAATCTGCCATCCACTTTGCAACAGGTGTAACCCAAACCAAGGATTACAGCAGCAAGAACAGCTTCCTTAACAGAAATCCAGAGTGGAAGGGTGAAGGACTGTTCCTGAGAATACATCAAACCTTTTGTAACATAATTTGTAAGGCTTTTTCAACTTTTAAGAGATGTTACCATCAATTGCTCTGAAAATAACTACTGCTCTTAAGTTAGAAGCAAAACATGGCAAAAGCAAGCAGGCAGTCAGACTAATATCACTTTTATAACTTGAGAGTTCAGACCTTGTAAGCAAACAAAGTTTTTGAAGTTTCAACATAGCAAGACAGCTACTGCCAGCCATGATGACTTGTGATTTGTATGGATTCTTTTGAAAAAACTGGAGTACATGAGGATTTGCCTTCAGCCACCTATACTCTTCTGAGAAAAGAGGAAGAATTTCTGTCCTGATAGTATCAAAAGACTCCTTTCCCATCCAGCATTCAGTGATTAGTCATCAAACAAGACATCCAGAGTAGAGGCTCTGTGATTTACACTGGCTTAAAAAGGACACTGCTCTTCCATTACTGCCCAACTAGATTTGGGATTTATAAAAGGCTGACACACAATTTGACAGTTTCCACTAACCTGAGTGGGAAACAGTCCTGTGGTGATGGGATCCCTTCACAGAGCACTAACACCAGGTAAGCAATCAAACAGAGCGTGCTTACATGTTCATCTGGAGTAGAACACATGCCAGGGAGTGAGCTTTTGTCTTCTTCACACCTCCAAAGTCATCTCCCAGATGTACAGTCTGTGCAGGGTTGGAAGGAAGAGTCAGATCTTTTATTAATGTGCCAGTTTCGCTTAGTTGGCAGCTGGGGTTAAACCATGACAATTAGAAAGTTGCAGACCTGTTTAATCCAAACACACTAGAACTTTATGGAGAGACAAGTTGTATGAATGTTGAACTTGGCTTAGAGATTTTATCAGTATAGACAGATCCCTGGCTATGCAAATGTATTTATTTGTGTATACATTGTATTTCTACACTATACACATGAAGATCTCTGCCTCTGTTAGAAAGAACTAAGGAAAAAATATTTTCATAAAATACTGTGTTGAAAGAGGTAATAAAGCAGAAAACTTTAATTTGCATTTAAAACTGAAAAGTGATTGGTTTGCCTTGGATTGTCATGGTTTTAGAAATACATCTAAGGGAAAAAAAAAGTGGCAGGCTGCTGTTTAACAATACATTGAATCTAAATTAATAGGAAACAGCATTCAGATGCTCACTGCTCCCAAACTTGCCTCCATCCCTACCTCACACTTTCAGTTCTCAGAACTTTTATTTTCCTTTCAGCCTTCTCTTCACACTTCCACCAAAGGCTGCACAAATAGTGTAAATTATAGTGTTCCCTTCATCTTTTTCTTTAGGGAGATCTTTTTGTAAATGTCTTTCAAATCATGTATGGTGCTATGAGCCATCTTGTCACTCTTTCATATTGGAGAGATGAAAAGTGAGAGGTCACAGACATACAGAAAATACAACAAAAGGCAGATGAACTATTTGGATGAAAGAAGTGGAAGATGATTAATTTTAGAGGGCCATCATAATCCTTTCTCAAAACATGACCAAAATACTGCCACTGCATTCCCAAAATGTAAAACAAGTCACAACCTTCTTTTTTTTCCAAAATGCTTCTGTACTCTGGTAGATGACCAGAAGGTTTCTACTGAGTTTCAGAGACAGCAGAAACCTATTGTTTACCAAAAGATAGGGAAGCACTTGGGATATGTGGCCTAAAACACTGCTGGACCCAGTTAAGAACTCTTTCACCTCAATTTGACTCCTTAAGAAGACTTCCAGTGGCAACTACATAGAGCAGTAGACCCTCTTCTTGATCAGGAACTGTGCCACAAGGTCCCAAATATAGCCAGTCGCCCTCTGGCTCCATATCTCTTTAATTTACAGCTCTGTCAGGCCTGTTACTCTCATGAACTTCCCTGGAAGCTGTGTGGCAGGAGTAGGAAAGCCAGCAACCACTGGATCTGACAGTCACTGTTGGGTGGAGAGGCTGAGCAATAACCAGTTGAGCAGAGAGTAGCAGACAATGATGCTGTCAGATATTCAAGAGAGGAGAGGTTTTGCTTTCACCTGCCATTACTAAGCAGACCTGAGAATGAGGACTGCAATTTTCCCTGGTATACCATGTGTTCTGTTTATATATATATATATATATATATACAAACAAACAAACAAACAAACAAACCCCCAACATTGGTGGTAACACATGAGGAGAAAATTTTAAAAGATATAGCTTGTGGGGAGGAAAAAACCATGCATATGTCATTTCTGGAAGATGTCTATGGGGTATGGTCATTTCATCTTCCACTTCATATTGTCTTTGCCTATAGGCAGGTTGGTATGAAGTTGAAAGTTGGCATCTTTTGCTATCTGTCCTACAGGGGTAGAAACATCTGTATAAAATGCAAGAGCAGAGATTAATGGGGGCATTTTCCCTGACCCTTTTTCATTTTCTTTTGTAAGTTATAACAGTACAGCCACTTGTGCTTATTACATTGCACTTTGTGATTTAGGGCTTGAGATTCTGTGCTAAGATAAAAGGAGGTTAAGAAATGAAAGGGTAGGGCAACAAAGGAGGGAAGAGGAGTACAAGATGAGAAAATCAGGCAACAGGAGAAGAGTTATGTTCTTTGAAGCAATAAATAAGTCCAAGCTTAGAATAATAGAAATAGTTAATCCACAGCATACTTCAGCACAGATGAATAAAACAACAACCTCAGTGACACAAGTGGCAGCAGTGGCACAGCCAATCTTTAGGCAGAAAGGAGGTATAAGGTAGCAAGGGGGATTAAATAGCAATAAAGAAGAGACAGTCAGAAAGCCTGACTGTGCTATAGCATTTAGCAGCACAAATTATATGACAGGAAAAAGCAAGCTGAATAAAAATATTAAAGAATTTTCCACAGAACACCAGAGAAGCAGAGGACATGAGAAATCAGAGATAAAGTCTCATCTGTGGCCCTAAAAGATAGAAAAATGGAATTCCTTCTACCTGGTACAGCTGGAATTTTTTTTTTCACCAGTTGCTCAGCCAAAATTACGAACTTGTTCTATTCCCATTGTTACTGGCTGTTTCTAGTTGAAGTTCAGAAGTTTCTCCAGGGCCATGTTATACTCTATGCTGATGAAGATCAGGAAATAGCCTAGAAATAGAATTCCTCAATCTTTCAAACACGGGTGGCTGCCAGGAGCCTTGGATAAGTACCTATTTCTTGATTGTTTCTTGAGAATAAATGGCAGCATTGATAACAGGTGATGTATTCTGCTGTTTTGGAAGGAAAATGAGAGAGTGGCAGCTGGGATGTGTGGGTGGGTGATGCTGTAGTTGACAAGGAACCAGTAACCAACAAAAGAGTGGAAAGAGGAAAAAAGATTTTGTTACTTGAGGAAGTTAAGGAGATGATTCCATTTTGTTTGTGATGAGAAGGTTCATATGCCATAACCTGTAGTAAGGTACAATAGCTGAAAATTGAAGGTAGACAAACTGAAATGTATAATTGGCACTGAGATAATTAGTCATTATGTTGGATTATCTCGTTATGTTTCCAAGCTATGTGTTCTTTCTCAGATAAAATTTACTGGCTTAATAAAAACATTTAAAAATCAAATTAGGCATACTCTAGGAATGCTTCATAGACCCCTTAGATGATTCCATTGCTAATTTAAAAATATAACACCTGTGAAAGATTAGTTTGCTTAATTTCATAGTAGAGCGCATATAAAGATATCAAGTATTTCTAGTATTTATAAAATTAATTGAAGTTAAAACAATATATGAAAAGTTAAGAAAGCTGGTGAAATATTTGTCCTTTTTGACCTGGCTTCTGCTCTTCTTATAAAACTATTTAATAGCTTGCACACACTATCAGAAATTTCAGTTTTGGTGAAAGAAGAAAAATTAATTGCAGAGAGATATTAATGTAAACTGAGTTTCAGCATATTTCTTGTGACCTGATATTATTTCTAGTCTAAATAATTACCAAACACTAAATAGTGTTTTTTTCACCTTAGCTCAAGTAAAGAGAGTTCCTAGGCCTCTGAAACCTGCCTACGTGAGGTAATGATACCACTCTTAATCTACCTGATTCTGTTAAACAAATTAACAAACCCATTCACATTTGGTTTTGTTTTATATAAACCACCATAGTTTCATTGATTCCATTACACCAATGTACCTTAGTTAAGAATCTGAAACATGAAGTATATACTATTTTATCCTCCTACAGTAACCTTCTGTCTGGTAACCTTCACCTACTTATAAGAAGAATTTTCTTTTGAAGGAAAGGATGCTCATTTGTCCCATTTTATAGACCAGGAACACAGTATCTGTACAGCCCAAAATTCATGCTTCTACATCTACTTCTTTTAAAGCAGCCCTCTGAAATTTGAGTTCTTTATCTAATTTGTAAAGCACCTTCTGTAACCCAGTTTTGCCAGGTTTTTTTTAAAAATAAGACATAGTAAAGAGGAAGAGACAGGCACCTAGGAGAAAAATGACAAGCATAAGCAGCTGTATGATAGGGAAAAAACGAAAAAAAAACCAAAAAACCCAAAAAACAAACAACAACAACAACAAAAAAAACACACAAAAACCCCCCAAAAACAAACAACGACAACAACAAAAAAAAAAAAAAAAAAACAAAAAAAACCTACCAAACAAACAACTAGAAAGAAGAATATTTTAATTAACTAAAAAATAAAACATGATGCATTATAAACCAAGAAGAAATTAAAATCATCAGTAACAGTGTTTATGGCCCTCTGGCCACCAATCTAATAATTATCAGCTGACAATTCTACAGAAATTACTTACAATAAGTGCTTTTAAGTTTTAGGCTATGTCAAGGATAATGTCCAGAGCATAAAAGATAGATTAAGAAAAGGTGTGTAGGCTGTTGTGGTGTATAACAGATCCTCAATACTGAGATTTATCTTGCCTTGCTGGGGCACATTAGTCTTGTAGATAAATAATAGTACTGTCTATAAACTCTTGCTAAATGCAGAAAAAAAAGCATTATCAATATTTCTGGGTTGAAACTGCTGGGTTACAAACACATCTGGTGATTAAAAAAAAATAAAAGCAGAAATCAGCTAGCAAGGAGTAATGGATGGTCCAGGAGAAGTAAATGAGGAAGAATTCAGACAAGTGCAGAAAGACATATAGAGCATTCAAAATGCTAACAGATGACAGACAGTTCAATGCAGACAAATGAAGTGCAATTATGACTTTGATGAGCCTTCGTGACACAAGACTACTCTTTGTTCAAGATAAAATATGAGGAAAAGAGATGAAAACATGAAAAAAATGAGAGACAAGTCATTGTGCATCATTAATAAGAGATAAGAAACAGAAAGAAAAAGACAAATCAATGCATTTAATGAATGTTAATAGTCCAATTGTCTATGTCTCTGGATTAGTATGTGCATGCTTCATAAAATATGATCATTTAGAAAAAACTGAGAAACAAAAGGAAGCTTCTTCATGTTCTGTTAAATACAAGGTGTCTAACTGAGCACTCGACTAGAAAAATATCATCAGTTTCCCTGACTTCTGCTTCTTCATCCATAACTTTTTTAATCAAGATATGAAACTTGAACAATTGGCCAGGTGGTTTATGGATTTTTTGCACATTTCTCTAAAGTGTCAAACAATGGCATGGCCAGAAGTAGCAGGGTGTTGGCACAGCTATACCAATTCTCTGATTCATTGCATCAAAAGTTGTGCAGTCAGTGTGATCTGACTCAGCTGACTCAATAGACTTTGCCTTGCAACAGCAGGAGACATTTTTTGTCCATTTATCTCCAAGTATAGAATTCCAGATTTGTCATAGTAACCAAATACGAAAAAAGCAATTTAATGGTCTGTCTTTTAGTACAACTACAGAAGAGATGTTCCCAAAAGGATCTACTCACATGTCTCCAAGAACAGATTTCCTAGGAAATGATAAATTTAATATCACCCCCTGCAAACCCGAAATAAGCCTAGCTAAGTCAAATAATTCTATCAAAGGATAAGGTAGGTGACAGTAGACAACAGCCTGAGGCTACAGGCAACGGGGAGTGCACAGGTACTGATTTCAACACGCTCCTTAGCTCAGGTATCACATGGCACAAACATTGTTCAGCATTTCTGGGCAATTTAAAATATAGAGGGAAAAAAGGGAGGGCAAATCAAAACAAACAATCCAATAAATGCAGCTTCAGCAGTAACAAAAAGTGAAATAAAACCATAACAGTTAACTCCAAACTTTTCTTAGTCACAAAATTGAAAATCATGAGATTGAAAACCTGCATTTCTAATGGAAATCATGATGGGAATCTACAACATGATGTGGAATTCTATCCCAATATTCACTAGGAATTCCTTTCTTCCAATAATTATCTTGCTCACTTACTTTGTATTGGTTCGTTAATGGGTTTGTTGGGTTTTTTTTACTCTTTTCTAGCTTGAGGATTTGCATTCTTGAAAGTTAGAGACCTTTTTTTTTAACTTTAAATTAGAGCTGTGACTATTGACTCATGTGCAGTGGGGGATTAAGCAGCACTGGTTAAAGTTATTGCCACCCCCAGTTGTCCACCCATCCCTTTCCTCATTTTCCCTCAACAGGAAGAGCTTTTTTAGACTGGCAGCAACCCCTGATAGTTATCAGTTTACAGCCTAGCAAAAAAATAGGAAGCTGGAAACTGACCCTGGTCAGTGCTAGTACATATTTTGCTGTCATCTGTAGAGGTTCAAGAATACATCTCAGTAACAACTGCCGCAAAAAATGTACCTGCAGGAGCACAGCAGAAAGTTTGGATCAATAATTGCTTAAACCTCCTCAGTTTAGATGACTGCAAAATCTACATGTCTCAAGCAATTGCCTTACTCTAGAAATTATCTCCATCACATTATCATCAATTATAAAAAAAAATAATTGTTCCAAATGGTAACGGTGTATCTCCTCTCTGAGTCTGTCCAATCTCATGCACAACAATGAAAAGACTAAGAAAAGAAGCACTGATAGCTTCTGAAAAAAGCTGAAAAGGTTCTTACGTGTAGATGGAATGTTTGATCTTTCAAATATGTAACACAATAAACTATCCAGTCTGGATTGGTAGAACTAAGTATTGTCGAAGGAAAGAGCTTGAGCTTGTTTGTGAGTTTATGAAATGGCCCTTCAGAGAACTGATGTTATGTATTCATCAAGTATTACATGTTTTCAGTATGTCAAGTGTGCTGTTACTGGTGGCTAGTGTCATAAATCCAGAGTCCTGGGGGAACCCATGTGCCCTGACTAGATCCATCCTTCCCTGGGAACCCCCCTCCTCATTCCTGTCCAACACTGCTCTGGTGCTTTGTGTTACCCTGGGGGTGACCAGATGCAGTCACTGCTGGAGGTGTGCAGGTCTCCAGTCCTCTCTTCTGGATGGATGGACACTGGACACTCATGATAGTCTTTTTGCCAGTTTTGTCCCCAGTCCTCTGTGGATCCTGAGCCTGAATCCCCATCTTGGCATGCCTGGGAATATTAATGAACCCTGTACCAAGCCCCCTTTTTTGTCCACTCTGTCTCCCATCTGCAGGACAGGCTCAGGGCACTGCCTTTTTCTGGGATCACCCTTGACTTCCAGCTCATCCTCCCTTTTTCTTGCTGTTCCCTACACCAAGTCCAGCAATAAGCTAAAAATTATGAGAATGCTTAGGCTGGCTATATGATTCAATAGCCAACAACAACCTTTGAGACCAGAGAAATCCAAGGACAATGACAACAGAAGTATATAGTTAGCCTACCTTGTTCAATAGTGGTTAATACAAATTGTGTTTGACAAATGCAAGAAAAAAAGGCCAAAGACATTCCTGTAGTGAAACTCCAGCTTCTCTGAGCTTGCAGAAATCTGTCTCTCTGATGAACAAATGCTGATGAATATGAATACCATTCAAAATTAAAAAGAATGAGCCAAAACCTGAAAACTCTCCTCTCCCTAACTCATTGCTTGGACTTACTAAAGTTCATCAAGAAGCGATTACACACTCAAGCTGCTTCATTCTCTCCAGGGAGGATTTCACTGTGTTCTCTAACCCTACCAAAAAGAATAGCTTAACTTCTTAGCATTCTTTTTGCCTGAGGCACAGAAAGGAGGATCATTTTATGATGCAAGTAAAAAGTTCAGTTTATCCTGGGGGTATATTCCTGGCTCTTCTTCATAACTACTCCACCTAGGATATGTTAAGTGTGGTATGTTTAACTAAACAATCTCATGGTAGATTTCAAGTGCAATTAGTCACCACCAAGTAAGCAGAATTAACTGAATAGAAAAGTCATCATGAACTGAGGAAGGGTCAGTTTGAGTTAAAAGCAAAGAAGAAGCAGATCTCAATTACACAGTTATAAATTCTGCAAGACAATTATACGTGTGTGTATATATATATATATATATATATATATATACATATGATCCAGAAAAAGAATTTCCCATGTGCTGTTACCTTTGCATATAGCTGAGGTTTTATATAAAATGGTCACTACTCTCTCAGAGGTTGAATGTATATAGTATATATAAACGGCAAACTTGGTCTTTCCTCAGGGATTGTTCGAGGTCTTGAGAACTGTAAAGACTGCTAATGGAAAACACAATTCCACAAGAGAAATGGAATTACCGAACAATGACTCCTAGCTGAATTAAGTTCACCCTGAATTTGCAATCCTGGTGCAATCCTGCAGATAGGTTTTCTCACCAGAAGGTTCCTTCAGCATCCTACCAGTGAAGCAAATTTAGACTTTCCCAGTTCTGCTATACTATGGGAATGAAATTAAAAAAACCTACTGGCACTAGGCATCATATTCTTCATAGCATCAATTAGTAAGCAGCCTCATAACTTTTAGCACTGCATTTCTACTTCAACACAACATGTGTCCCTCATAAATGCACTTTCTGTCAGCAGGCCATGGTTACCTGGATGGGTACCTTTCAGTGGCTCAGTAGATGTAACAGAGATTCCCGTTGCTCCTCACAACATTTCTCTTAAGTCTAAAAGGCAGTGCCTTCTTGTTCATAAAGTGATTATTGAAGTGATACAAAATCTCTTTTACTAAATCCTAAGAAAAAGTTTTTTAGGCCTGAACAAAATTAATCTGGTGCCCTATGTTTTGAAAGAGTTGAAGTTGTTGACTGTTGTGACAACCTTCCTGTCCCCCTCAGTCCACAAATCTGTGATGTGGGTGCTTTGCACTGCTAAAGAGCAAGACAAATGGTTTCACAAGATATTTTCACTGCCTCAAAATCCTCTTGAAGACCTGAAAGCTTACTGCCAATTTATCAGGATTCAAAACAGATACCATCTGCCTAGTCTTTTTTGTTGTTGCTGTTGTTGTTGTTTTTTCCTTTCCTTTCAGGTAATTGGTCTGTACCACGGTGACATGTTTTTCTGCCCTCTGGTAATAACTCCTGGAAAGGGGACCTCTTGGTGCATCAGCATGCCAAGATTACTGCTCATTTATTTCTGAGTTTGGAGGTGTAATCATGTAGCCTCTGCTTCTTGGCCCTGATGGTCAGGGTAACATCTATATAGCTTTTTCTTTAGGTAATTAAAACCAATTTTCTTTTTCACCCATCCTTTTAAAATCAATATGTTCTAAAATAAATAAACAGAAAAGACTAGAAAAGGCTTTACCAAATGATGCTACCAGTTTATCAGAATCTAGGGATTAATCCAGAAAAGGCAAAAATTAATACAATCATACAAATTTCCATTCTTCATTGTATTCTATTACATATAAATAGCTTAAATTGAAAGAAAGTTAACAGTTGTTAGAGCTTGAAATATTTTGAAACACTGTAGATCAAAGTTTGCTAACCTTGTGTAAAGTGATGCATGGAAATCATGCAAATATAAAGCTAAAACTATGCCATGTGCCTTGGGGTCTATATTATAAATTGTAACATTTTAAAATATTCTCTCTTTAAATCATATTGAGAGATTTTGATCAGGCTAAAAAAAATTACGTTCTCCAGACCAACTTTTATATATTCTCATAATTCTAATGTTCATTCATGTTTATTGGGGTGAAAGAAAACTGGCTTCTCTTTGATCATTTAGAGGCACTCTGTCATAATTTTAACCATCCCCTAGAAAATACAAAAAATTACAGAAAAGGACTTGACTGAGAAAAAAGTGAAAGAATGATTTGAGCTTGCCAAACCTGTGGATAAGAAAGTACACATAATCCTGTTTTTTAATCAGCAGGAAATTACAATGAATGAGCTCTTGAGCTCCTATGGGTGATTGGGTAGATAGCCTTGCCATCAGAAAGGGATGATTTCCCTACAGTAGATTGATAATCTGCCCTCTAAACTTCTCCATTTAGAATAAAAGAAGGGCACTGAATGGAGAAGAGGCAAATTAATGAATGCTGTGTGACTTTCACTGAGGTGCCTTCACAGAGTGAAGCAAGAGTTTGTCTGATGGAAGTGTGTGGATTATTTTCTCCAGAAACATAAAGACACAGTGACAGAACCAGAGATGGAAGATATTCCTTTATTTTAAAAGCTGACTATGACAATGAAAAGGACCTTAATGATTATGTTTAGAAAATGTGAAAGAAAAAAAACTTATGTTGGCTATTTGTATGTCGTTCAGAAGGTTTTACTTACACCTTCCACTCATCATAGTAGGTAGTTAGGTCAATCATAAATTAATTTTTTTTTCATATATGCATTGATTTCAGTTTTTCTCATTATTGTATTTTCCCTTACATTGTCTATACCCCCAAGCAAAACCACAAAGAAACAATGCACAACAACGTTTAATGACTGCTGGATTCTCATGTTATGATTTATCCACTTTAATTACCTTAATTTTACCAAATCAAACTAGATGTTCGTTGGATTGATCTACATTTGTGCAACTGTTGTCAGCATGAAAACCATGGTAAGAAACATCAATATTCTACACCTGTGTCTACCTGGTTCCCCTCCCCTTCCCCTTCCCCTTCCACTTTCCCTTTCCCTTTCCCTTTCCCTTCCCCATCCCTTCCCCTGTTCTTCATTTCCCCTTCCCTTTCCTCTCTGGCCCTTTCCTTCTCCTTCCATCCCTTTCCTTTCTCTCTTTCCTTCCCCACCCCCTTTTCTGTCCTTTCCTTTCCCTTTCCTTCCTCAAAACATTTTTCAATAAGTCGATTTTCCAAAATTTGATGAAGAATACACTTAGTGATTTTTCCCTTTTGTCAGCTGAATGAATTTAAGGCCTGAAGTAAAATTTTACATTACTGACAAAAATTGAGATTATTCAGTATGATTTAGAACAACCCCCCAGTTACAAAATTATGTCCATTTCCTTTTACCCTCTTTCTTGCAAGATGCAGAAATCAATTTCACAATATAGCTGGAAGAAAAAAAAAATATTAAAAAGGCACTTTCGTTTTTATAACATTTCTTAATGTTACCCCATCTTACATTTTCTATAAAATAAGCGAGGTTGTATCATGGATCAGTGGACCATCACTCCAGGCTAGCCATCTTGTATGATCACAGATAAGTTAAAGAGAATATATTTCTATATTCTCCTTTCAATTTACAGCTTTTCAACCATGCAAAGCCGTTTGGTAGCAACTAAATAAATAAATACATCCTTGACACGTTTATAGTCTGGTGATGGCGAAGGGAAAATTTGTTTAAAGTCCCAGTAACCAACTACTACGGAGATTAGGCGGAGAGCGGGGCAGAGGGGGAAGGGGTGTGCAGCAGTTTAAGCAGCGTGTGTGGGAAGCAGCGAAGGGGGGCAGTGTCCATCCTAGCGCTGTGCTCTGCTGCCACCTTGGCCGCGCCGCGGGACGTGCAGGCGGCCCCGCTCCGCGCCCGCGGAGCTCCCCGCGCACCTGCGGCAGCGCCTCTGCCCCCGCCTGCCCAACCTGCCCGGCCAGCGCCACCCGCGACCCCTCACCTCACCTGCTGTCACAAACCGGACGACGATGTACGTGATGTCTAAAAGGTCAGTTTGGGGGGAGGTTTTTGGGGGGAGGGGTTGAGTGTGGCTGGGGGTTGTTCTACAAATGGGGTTTATTTGCCTGCTGTGCTTAAAATCGGAACTTAGAAATGTGGGTGGGAGGAGAGTATTTCTTTTTCCTGTCCTTTTGCTTACTGTAGGATTCTTCTCTCTTGTCCAGCCTTATCTTACCCATTTAATGAAGAAAGCACACTAATTGCCATTCATACGCATCTACCTTTCTCTCCATCCTTCCTTACAGCATGACCACAGGGGCTCTGGAAGGACCTCCCGGAG